>CAOKZL010000453.1:1200000-1800000 GCA_948472985.1 Iguana delicatissima | reverse complement strand
GTAATGGCTTCTTCTTGTTACGTGCCTTGAGGTTGACTCTGATTTATTAGAACCCTCTCCTAGGCTTTTCTTGGCAAAATTTATTCAGAGGAGATTTGTTATTCCCATCCTCTGAGGCTGAGAGAATGTGACTTATCTCCCAGTGGTTGTTCATGGCTCAGTGGGGATTTGAACCCTGGACTCTTGCAGTTCTAGTTCAACCTTCAAACCTTACACCATGCTGGTTCTCTTGGTAATGCCAGAATGACTCATCATACCAACTGTCTGGTGTTTTGCGAAGTTTTCAAAAAAAGCAGTAAGGGACAGTCAAAATTCTTGACATGCTGGGTTGACAATCAGGAAGGAGCTCTTAGCAAGTTTGTGTTCTGCCTAAATACCAGATGAAAGTATTGATTTCAGTTAACCTAACTAGGATATTAATTAACCTACCCATGTATTACAGGAAGCCCCCCCCCTTTTGATCTGACAGCTTGCTCTTCTGATGCTTCCAGATTAAGCACAAGCTACATTAATTCTATGGGGGTTCTATTCTTTCATCAGTTCTTCTTACCTATGGAGGCTCGCTTGCACATGCACATTGCTTGCAAAGTGAGCTGGGGTCAGGAGAACACTGAGTTGTATTTTAAAAAATATGCCTTTTGTTTTAAGAGCAATACCCTTAGGCTGAGATTCCTTCCTTTATCCTAAACCTGGATCTGAGGGGCCAGGCCCTAAGATCCTAACGGCATCTTGATGAATGCAATCTTCTCTTAAAGCCTTCCTTGTTGGTGACTGGCAATCCATCCTGTGGCAGTGAGTTCCACCGTTAATTATGCCCCGTGGAAAACTCCCATTGTACTTTATGCTCTTTGCAGGGCTGTGAAATCTCATGTTTGACCACAGGATGAGGAAAGAAAACCGCAGTTTTGAAATGTAAACTTGTTGCCTCTGATGCTTCTCTCCCTCGCTCCCACCTCTGTCCCACTCCCAGATAACATCATTCATGACATACTTATATAACAGCGGACTAAATATGGAATAAATATCTACAAGATGATTGCTGGGGTTTTCTTTCCTGTGTCTTCAGAGAAGTTCTATAGTGAATTGTTCAGCTGTGAAATGTTGCAGGAGAGGGAGGAAAAGAGGATTCTGAATGAGGGGCTAAAAGAAAGAAATTTCTGCCTGTACTGAGGTGAAGAAGGATGAGAGAAGGAGAGTCTAGCTAATGGGGTGAGGAGAAGAATCCCACAGTTGCATGATTTTAGGTCCATTTCTAATGAGCGTCTAAGAAAAGTACCACTGAACATGGTGCCCCCCGGCTGCTTTCCTACAGGGACTTTGGTTTTCCCATTTGGAGCCAAACAAACATGGGGCCACCTCCTTTTAACAAGAGCACTTGGCTTGGGCTGGGACCATGTGCACAAGCAGGGGGTGATTTAACCCTTTGCCACCATGCCATGGAGTCCCACCCCCAAAATCCCTCCCCTCTTTAATTTATGTTAATTAATGTCAGGATGGGTGTGTCCATTTGGCTCTAACTATACACGCGTCAATCCTGCTTAATGTTAGAAATTATCGCAATGAAATGAAAAATTCAGTAGGAGCTACAGGCTGGCTGAGCAAAGCAAAGCAAGAACAGAACACAGAAAGCTCCATCCCACCTGCTATTTTGGCTGAGCAAGGGAACAGAAGACAGTATTTTTGTAGGCTCTTAGAAATTAAAATAATTATATCTGTGATAGGGTCACTCTCAAAGTATAAAATCTCTCACCTCTGCTTTTCTCTGCCACCCAAAGCATCACCTGGCACAGAGTCTACAGACGTAAAAACAACTGCAAACAGTCTTTTCTCATTTTGGGGAGGGGGCTGTGAGGTAAAAGGAGTTGAGCTAGCTGAGGTGTAATAAAGCTGAAGAAAGCATCAGAGGATCTGGGGGAAAACAATTCCAGGGTAGCGCGAAGGGGCTTGAAATAGGGAAGGCTATTAGGTAGCAATTTATAGAGTGCTTTTTCCACTCTGCAGCCCTGGGAGATTTGGGAGGAAATTGGTAGAGGATCATGATTTGTAAACTGCCTCCGTGCCCACTCCTCAGCCGAGAGAGAAGGGGTAGGAAATCAGTCCCTCTTACTCATTTATTTTTAGGAGTCTATTGGCTGAGGTGCCTGTGATGTCACAGGATGTTAACGAGCATTCTGGCTAAGAGAGGAGGCCTGTTGTGGAAGGTGGGCAACAGGCAACGGAGGGAGCAGATGTGAGGGGCATCTTAATTGGAGGAGGACGGGGCGGTGGGATTTGGCATTCAGGATATGAAGCTCACGAGGAGAGGGGCCACCAGCCATTTAATTCTCCCAATCTTCTTCCAAGTTATAAATAAAAAGGATATTTACATTAGAACTGAACCAAGCATCACTTGGTCCACTACAGCACTGTTTCATCAGCATTCCCACAACTTCCACATGTGAACCTACCAGCAGAAGGTATGCAGACATACCTCAGTTAACAAAGAAGCTCCTTTTTACCAAGTCTTTTTTTTTGTTGCCTGCCCACCCTCTTTTCCTCCTAATCCTCTGACTAGCTGGAAGGCTTTTTAGTGGCATTGCAACTGGGAGACTGGTAAGGGATTGCTGGAGAAGCATACATTGTCAGTGTCAGGACATTACAGCGTGTGTGCAGTGAACATTGCAAAAACCCTGAAAAAGAACAGGGTTTTGCTTCCGCCAATCCTATTGTAGTGGGGTGTGCGTGTGCGTGTGTGTAGGCAGCAGTAGCTGCCTTCACCATGCCTTACAGAGCATGTGCAAATAGCAAAACAGGGAAAGAAAAAGCAAGTTAAAGAAGCAATGTATTCACCAAAGTGGAGATCATAACAAAAATGGAAACTGGTGAAGGGAAAAAAGAAACCAGAAATCATACAAACTTTCAGGTGGTCTGTAGAAGGCTCAGAATGTTTGTGGTTTACTTATGCAAGGCTTACCTGGTGTTTCATGTATGCACGTTGCTAGTTTTGAATGACACGTTTACTGAAACATGTTGACCCGTCTTCTTTCCTGTGACGTAGGAACCTATACCTGTTCCTTCCATGTTATTTGTGGTTCTTTTAAGGAAGCAACACCCAGGAACACACCCACTTTGTTAAGGGAGGTGTGTCTGTATACACATTTGGTGCCTTCGGAGGCTGCCATCTTCCCACGGCGGATTTATAAAAAGGGCGCCTTCCCAAAGGCTTTTGGGGTGGGGGGAGCCTAGAAGCGAATTTGCGGCCAGTTTTGGTTTCCTTTTCCTCCTTCTGGGTCAATGGCTCCCAGAGCCATCAAAGTTGGCCAGCCTTCTTTTACAGCAGGAGATTCAGTCCAGGATGATAAAATCACCTTCCGTTGCAAAGTGTGAGAGGTCTGCCTGTGAGTGTTCAGTCCCACGTGAGATAAAAGTGGCCGTTTTGGAAACAATTGGAGTCAAAGAAAGAAGGCTCCCACAGCTGAGCTGCATTCCAAGACTTGTATTTATAGATTTCCAGGCCAGGAGCTTCTCAAGAGCCTGCAGACCCAGGCAGGCAGGGAGGAGGCTCACCCTTCAGGGGCGGGAGAGGGACGGAGAATTCCAAAGGCTGGTGCTGAGCCAGTGGGAGGCTATTTTTAAGAATGGGACTGGGGGCACCTGAGAAGCTGCGACCTTTAGTCTTGAGGGCAGCATTGCTGGGCTGCACGGGCTGCCAAAGAGGCCAGGGTGCCTCAGGCACACAAGCGCTAACTCCTTTACTTGCAGCGAACAAAAAAGCAGCCTGTGGTTGGGGTGTAGCCGCACAATCGCGTCCTTTCCGACTTCCCAGGTGGGCAGGCACAGTCCTGATGGAGCCTCCGTCATCTCACTTTTTCAGCCTGTCTTAAAATGTCCCCGTTTCTTCCCCCTTTCTCCTCGGCTTACTGCCTTTGTTGCAAACTGAATTCAAGGTGCAAAAGTAGGGATTTGCACTCAACTGTCTCGTGTAATTTCATGCATAATGAGCTACCCAGAAGAAGTGCTTCGGAGCCCTGTTAGTGAATTGCAAAGCTGCGTATCAGGACACCAGCAAGAGGGTCCTGATACATGTCGGACTTTACCAGGGTGCCTCAGCGGGACATGTGTGGCCGAGCAACGTCAGATGTGGTCAAGATGGCAAAAGTAATTCACAAAGAAGAGCACACAAGCTAGGTGAGGCTGCTGCAGTTTGCTTTTGCCTGAGCCTTTTGGGAAGGACAAGATTCTTCTTCCTGCCTCTTCGCCCTGCTGAATTAATTGAGTGCAGAGTACTTTTGCACTTTGAATGCAGTTTGTAGCAACTGAACTAAGCTGTGGACAAAAATGGCAGGTAGAAGAAAGAGAGAAAAACCAGGAGCTTTGAAAAGCAGCTGAAAAAGTGGGATGGCAGAGGATGAATTGGGACTGTCCTTGCCCAGCTGGGACAGTTGAAGGGTAACCTTCAGCAAGCCAGGCAATGGCTCAGGCGTTGAGCTTCGGACTTTATACCTTTTGAAAAAATTAAGCTGAGATGATTCCTTGCTGAAGGCTCCATTTATCAGGCAGACCTGCCGCGTGATGAGGAGTGGGGAGGGAGCAGAACCTTCTGGCCTACTTCAGTACATTTGCTTTAATCCCTGGATGCCTCTCCATGCGTGCTAGCCGGCTGCCTTCTGTGCAATTATTCCTCATCTTGGGGATTGCAGCCTGTTTTTCCCTCCGGAGACATCTTTCAAAGCTTCATTAGACTTGTTTATTTTGGACTTTAGGCCTGGAGTTCAGCCAGGAGATGGCTGGATGTTTGGGGTTGTTATATTTTAGCTTTTTTTCTTGAGTTCATTAAGATTTTAATAAGTGTACCTTAAAGTCAGGGATGAGTCCGAAAACATCTTGCTCTGCAGGGATACTTCCAGTGAACCGTTGCTCCTGGCTCTGTGATCTTTGTTGAAGATACAAAAGTCTTTGTTTTCATCTATACTGTCTCGATTTTCCTTTGCGCTGATTAGCCTTTGGTGAAACGTAGCCACCTCTGGCTGTCAATGTACCACTGTGAGGTTTTGCTGTGTAGTCTGACTAGTGGCATCTCAACCATGTGAGTAAACCACGGCGTTATTGCTTCACTCTAGATTTCCTCCATGATATAATTATGTAGCCAGGTTGGCCTTGCTGGAGGAGAAGACTGGTTGGCTTCGTAGCATTGCAAGATTAACCTCTGCATGGGCCTGATGCAGCCTTTCAGATGTTGTTAAACTGCAAATCCCAGAAGGCTGAGACCAGACAGTAAATGGTGAGGACTCACAGTAGTGGAAGGGGCCATCTGGTCCATGCAGAAATAGACAACTAAGGCACACCTAAGAGATGGTGACCCAACCTCTGTTTTATTGTTTCGTGCCTTCAAGTAATTTCCAGCTTATGCTGAACACTGTCCCCCCTCACCAAATAGTTTAGCCCCTTGGATAGCTGTTTTAAAGTTCAGACTAAAACCCAGGACAGATTCAATGCCCAGCTGATATCAAAGTCATCAGCTGCACCATGAAAGCAGCTTCCTCTGTCCCCGTTGTGTTTGGCACCCCACATGCCAGAGTATATTGGGGGGGGGGTTGCAACTACCAGCAACCAGATTAACTGAGTGGGAAGGAGGCTGAGAGGGTAAATAAGGGGGAGCGGCTTAGGGGATATGGGGGCCAAAGATTGGACCCTGTTAGACCCCTGATCAGGGTCGTAGTGTAGCTCCAGTTGTTTCAGATTTGGATTAGAATAAGCCAGACTGTTAGGTATTTATTTAATGGATTTATATCCATCTTTTCCCAAAGATGCCTCATGGTAATATTAGACAAAAGAAAAACACCATTAATACAGGGAATGAGATTTAGCTAGTAAAACAGAATTAAATTAAAAGCACAATTTAAAGCAATTATAAACCCAGTCTTTAAAAAAAAAACACGTCTCTTTGAAAAGTGCTTAGAAACCTCAGCTGGTTCAAAGAGCTACCGCCAGACTGTGGGTAACTGGGGGTGGCCACAGGGAGTGCCAAGCCCCTTTGTTGCCAGGGGCCACGTTCCGCAGGTGGGGGGGCAAAAATCAAAAGGAAAATACCTGCAGATAAGGGACAGTCAAAATTTGTGACAGGCAGGATTGACAGCCAGAAAATATAGCTGTTAACAAGTTTGGTTTCTGCATAAATACCAAGTGGAAGTATTGGTTGCAATTAGCTGTATGTTTCTCTGTAAAATTAACATATTGTCCACATTCACAAATGACATGATGGACAAATTTTTGTCTTTATGAAGGGCCCCCACCCCAAAGTATGGGATTTTTTCCCCATCTTATTGGGTCTACATGAAAGGAAAAGGTTTCCAACGCTTGTATTAAGGGGCACCTGCCACCCCTATAAGGGGCAAGCTTTCTGGCCCTCAAATAGAGGACATCCCTTATATTCATGGGATCCACCCACCCCTATAAGAGGAAAGCTTCTTGCCCTCAAATAAGGGATGTCCCTTTTAATAAAGAACCCCTGGCACCTGAGGCAGCCCAGGAAGTTGGGGTTTGGCCCAGGCCCTTGGGTTCCCAACTGCTCCTGTATGTATGGAAGGCCAGTCCTTAGCTGTCAGATGAACATTAAGGATAAGGGTGGTCAAAATGTACCCCATCGGCTGCATGCAGCCCTCAGGGATTAGATCCCCCCCCCAAATCTCTTTAAACTCTAGGGAGCATGGAGAGTGTTTCTACCATATTTGGAGCTCACTGGACGACTCAAATTTTTGCAAAATTTTACTAATTTGCCTCAAAATGACAAAAAAAAGAAGTTCTCTAGGAGCTCAGGTGGGCTCCAAAACATGAGGAGAATGCCCCCATGTCCATAGAGTGCACATAGAGAGGATATTTTTTTTTCTGCAGAAGTGGGTACCTTGTGTGTGGCCCTCCAAGGTCTCCCAAGGAGGCTAATGGGGCCCCTTAGCAGTCCACGGTTGCCCACCCCGATTAAGAAGGAGCCTTGTGACTTCAGAGCGGCAGCTCTAGCAATCTTCTCCCCATGGCAGCCCACTTCAACATCAGTCCCATCTAACTCTGTCACTGAAGGCCCTCTCTTTTTCCAGCACACCCTCCCTTTCAATTGCCAGTTGCCAAATGCAGTGGACTGTGTGTGTGTGTGTGTGTGTGTGTGTGTGTGTGTGTGTGTGTGTGTGTAGAGAGAGAGAGAGAGAGAAAGAAAGAGAGAGTTCTTTTCTTTCCTCTCCTCCTCCCCTCCTGCTTCTTTAGTTTGTTTGATGGCAGCCGCATAGCGTTAACCGTGAATGAAAACTCAGCTGCAGGCTAGGATTGTGTGAAAAGAAGTTTGCAGCTGTGAATGTAGGTTGCTAAGTGTCCACATACAATACGCTTCTTAGGAAAGAAAACAACAGCATCAAAAAGCTCTTGCTGCCATCGGAAAGCCACTGCAGCAGCCCTTAATGTTTGTAATTCCCCCCTCCTTTCCTCTCCTCTTATTTTTTCTTTCCTTTTCCAAAAAAGCCGGTTGCACGCAGAGGGCGTGTGGGCGATAAGATGTACGTGTCTTGAGCTGCAGATCTCACTTCTCTCTCTTTCTCTCCCACTTACCTGGGGGTTCATTTACTCCTTTGGTGCCTGACTTCCAATTTTTAACCTTTGCATGGAGGAAATTACAAAAGAAAACATTTATTTTTTTCAAAGGAAAAAAAAACTGGCGGCTGTGGAAGGAGGTATAAGTACCTGTGAAGAAGTCAGGGGAGGGGAAATGGAGGGCTGGATGTGTTGAGAAATTGAGTCCAAGAGGGGAGGGGAATGTCTGGCTGGGGTGTGCCTTCAACCCACTTCTGCTTAGGGTGAGCCTAAGGCAAACCTAACCTGTGGTGGTTTTCTTGGCAAGATTGGTTTGTAGGGGGCTTGCCACCATGGGCTTCCTCTGAGGCCGAGACAAGAGGGGGACTTGCCCAGGGCCACCCAGCGGCTTTCCATGGCCAAGCAAGAGAGTCAAGTCCTGCTCTCCCAAAGTCCAACAATCAAACCACTATACAATGCTGGCTCCCCAAAAGATTTACTCAAAGGAGGTTTCCCACCATGACCTTCCCCTAAGACTGAGGGGCTATGACTTCCCCAAAGTCACCCAGTGGGCATCCATGGCTGAGTGAGGACAAAATTTCCCTAGGTTTTTAAGGTGCATTTTAACCTCACGGTCTGTTGGTTTTGCTAATGATATCTTTGTAATTTTGTGGCTTTTAGCGTATTGTAATGAGTTTCTGACTAGGTTCTCCTTGTCAGCAAGCCAGTCTGGGAACATAACTGGATGGCATGGTATGAAAATATTCTTAATAAATAAATAACCCGTGGAATGGTTCCGTAAAGTAGGTCATTACACTTATCCTGCAGATTTGCAGAGAGAGATGAGGCTCAGAGAGGCTGTGGAGATATTCAGGGTTGTGTTGTTGGGTGTGTGTGTGTGTCTGGCTTTGTTGGACATCTGCCAAGTCCCACCCAGCTGGAGGGGGACCAAAGACCCTCTGGCCATCTATGGAGACTTTGGGCCGTTTTGTGGCTTCTCTTTCTCATCTCCCCCCTGCCAACTCCCCTCCACAGTATAGAAGCAGTGCAAAGAGGATGAAGAATGGAGTAGCATCCACTCATCACATCTCTTGAGCTCTCCTTTTGAACATTTGTGTACACTGCATATCCTCTCGCTGTCCCAATTTGGTATGGACGGTCCAGATTAATCCTCTGTCCTCCCACTTTTTCAGCTGCGTTTATAATGTTCTGGTTTCTGCCTCTTTCTCCTTGCCTCCTCAGCTTACTTCCACTGCTGCAAACTGAGTTCAAAGTGCAAAGGTAGCTTGCAGTCACTTAATTTAGCAGAGAGAGGGGACAGAATCTTGACCTTCCAGGAGGCTTAGGCAAAAGCAAACTGCTGTAACCTCTCCTAGTTTTTGGGTTCCTCCTCATTAATAGCTTTTGCCATTTTGACCACACCTTGATGTTGCTTGGCCACATGTGTCCTGGTTTACATCTGTGAAACGTTGGAGAGTTGTCAGCGTGAGAACTGGTGTGATGTAGTGGTTTGACTATGACTTCTGGAGACCAGAGTTCGAATCCCTGCTTGGCCATGGGAACCCACTGGAGGGAGGCAAAGGCACGCACCCCTCTCAAGGAATTCTGCCAAGAAAGGCCTGTAGTAGGTTCACCTTAGAGTTGCCACAAGTTGGAAATAACTTGAAGGCACACAACAACAAACAACAAGATGACTGTGGTCCGAGGATGAAGAAAAGGAGCAGGTAGGTGTAGAGAGAAAGAGCTCCTTGGAAAATACTCTGTGGAAGCCCCCTCCCCAAAATGGAGCCAGCAGGGAGGGTATTCCAGAAGAATGTCTCCCCCTTCCTGCTCTCTCTTTCTGTCTCATGTAAAATGCAAATTTTAGTGAGGCTTGCAAAGAATGTGGTAGGACAGGGAAGAGCTGACATTTGCTGGCCCAACTGTGGAATGCTTAGATTGTACTGGCATGTTGTTCACCCACTAAAAAATTTGATTTTCTGTTGAAGGTAAGCAAGGGTATATTAGAGGGAAAGATCCATCGTATCTGAAGTGTGGCAGAAGCTTAGGAGAAAACAATAGAAGCTTGGGAGAGAAAACTGGGAATCCCAGAAAAATAGATGTCCCCATTCAAAAGCCTTTGCATATCATGTGGCAGAGAGTTCCACCTGTTAGCATGTGGCAGTTTTAGAAGTTGGTTCAGACTTGAACGGTGAGCGCCTCTAGACTGGGAGAGATGTTCCATGCATGAGGGTTATGAAAAGATAACTGCAAGAAGTCATCTTTTAATTGGCAAAGGATACACTGAAATTATTTATAGGACTGTGGACTTGACGGTGGCTATCATCAAGACATCACTGCTTCCCCTAATCCTTTCCTAGCAGCTGCTCTGACTCCTGGTAGGTTTTACCTTCTACCTTTACGTGAAGAAGCTGTTATCTGATCTTCAAGGAATACGATTTCATCTCTGATCCAGCCAGGGCTGAATTCTTCATCCTCTTCACGCTGTCAAGACATGACCTTTGTTATTGATATGAGGAAAGACCAGCTCTCTCTTGTTGGGCTGAATCCAAAAGCAGAGTCCAGGTGGTATTTTTCCTGACAGATCTAGCAGGTTGCTTTCCAGGCCAAGCAATTACGAATCTTTCTCTGGGCTCTGCAAAAAGAAGATCTGGTTAGACTGGTCAGAGTGAAGGAACTGCCCTCGCTCACAATTGGCTTTGTGACTGGTAGCCAGCCGGCCAAATTGGGCTCCTGAAGGGCTGAAATCCATGAAAGCATTTGTCCGTTCCTAATCTTTCAGGTGCCTGCAATTTTTCTGAATTGAGGGCTGCTTTTCCGACTTGATGCCTTCCAAATCTGTTGTTGTTGCTGTTATTTTTTATTTATTCATTTATATCCCTTCTTTTCCATAGTTCGGGATTCAGAGCAGCTTACTGCTGTTGAAATAAGCACAGTTAAAAATATTCACTGTATACAAAAGTTTAAAAGCAATAAAATCGTTAAACTAAAAGTAGTTAGAAACATTAAAGAACAACAAATGAAAGTTCAGTAGATTATACAATGGCTGCTTCCCCTAAAAAATTAATTCTTAAAGGACTGCAGTGATCCTATATTGCAGTAGTCTCCTATCATCTTTTTGTAACTCTTATGTCTATAAGTTCCACAAGCTTTTAAACAGGTTTTAATGACAAAGATGAGAAAGAATTAACATTATCTGTAACTAAAATTACAAAATTTAAGCAAATAAAGAGAAAGAACATGCAGAGAAAGTACTTCCAGTCTCCATATCAACAGTTGTATGTAACAACCTTGTCACTGGCTCTCTAATTTCCCTACTAGGTTACAGATATCTATGATCACTAAGTTGCTAGTAATCAAATCCACAACAATCAAATCATCTTTGTCTTTATTCAAAAAGTCCGTAAGGTGTTTCCACACTTCAAGCATTCTTCCTAAAGACCCGTCTTGAATTAAAAGGTCAGTCTATCCACCTCAGCCAAGTCCACGGCTTTGGCCGCCCCCTCGCCGGTGGCTGGTATCGCTGAGCCCTTCCGTTTCTGCTCTGTGTCGGAGACGGGACAGAGAGAGGGGCCTTCCCAGGAGTTCCCAGAACGGTCCCCCAGATAACTCAGACTTCAGGCATAAGGGCTTCATAGGTTATTGCCAGCACTTTGAATTGTGTTGGGCTGTGTCTCCTGTAGTTCGAGCCAGCCAGTGTGGCCAGCATTTCAGTCTGCTTCTGGGTGGACGCGGGGTGATAGGCGAAGCAGACTTTTGGTCCAAATCCAGGCTGGTAAATCCATCACCAGCTTTGTAATTCATACTTGTAAAAAGCTAGAGGCCTATAAATGTCAACTCAGTGCATACAGGGAGACGTACTACATACCCTCCAGCATTTCACAGATGGAAACTGGAACACGCATGGCCAAGCAACATCCAAGTGTGGTCAAGTTGGCAAACTTTCACAATAAGGAAGAACAGACAAGCTAGGAGGGGCTGCGGCAGTTTGCTTTTGCCTGAGTCTCCTGGGAAGGGCAAGAATCCACACCTCCTTCTGTTCTCTTCTGCTGAGTTGAGTACAAACTACTTTTGCACTTTGAACTCAGTTTGCAGCAATGGAAATAAGCTGAAGGCAAAAGGGGAAAGTGAGAGAAGGAGACAGAGAAACTGGGACATTTTAAAAGCAGCGGCGAAAGTGGGATGACTGAGCATCAATTGGGACTCTCTCTGCCAAACTGGGACAGTTGAACAGTCTAATTCTACTCAGGTTTACTCAGAAGTTTTGTTTCTTCAACAAAATGTGTACAGCAGAGTTCACTGTCAGGCAAATATGCTTAGGATTGTAGCAATCGTATGTACATTTATTTAGGACTAAACTCCTTTGATTTCAAAGAGATGGACTGCTGGATAAATACACAACCACCTTCCGTTGCATCATTTTGTATGTCTTGTGTACTGAGGCTGCTACTTTTCTTCCTGCAGGACATCAATTATTATTAATTAGCTGGGCATATTTGTGTGCATCTGTTGACTTTTAATTTATGTTTCATCTCTTGCCCCCATCCTAAAAATATGCAGATGTGTAATTGGCATTAAATATTTAAAGAGCAATGCTCCCTGATGCTTGAAATGGGCTGTTGAGAAAACGATAGGCTTGATGTGCCAAGGGTAGAACTTGTTAAATTTGCAAAGCATTATGGTTGCCGTGACATTTTTGTCTTAGCAAGTGTCTGTAGGCTGCAGAACTATATATATGTATATGTACACACACACACACACACACACACAGAGAGAGAGACAGAGAGAGGTCTAAATAGAAGTAGGTGGCATGAAACTGTCAGATCTCCAAACGTCCTACCAACCAACAAGGTAGCAAGTGGCAGAGGCTTTCTGGAGGTAGGGGCAGCAGGTGAGGTTCATGTTTTGGGAACCCAGGAACCAAATAGGCTCCACCCGCCCCCCCCCCACACACAGAGACTCTGAATGTGAATTCAGAGATTCACATTCCCTAAATATAAACAAGGAGAACTCTTGGAACCACCACCAAAGCCAAGAGCATGTAGAGTTTGCCACAGCAGCCTTCAGCTCTCCTTTGATTCATTCTTCCTCTTCCAGATTGCTGTCCCTAAACCTTCTGCGTGCACGAGGAGGCACGTGAGCAATCTGATATTTGAGCATCCCGATACATGAGCCGGGCTGACCCACACGCCTCCTGCAGATCAGAACATAGCCTTCTTCCAGCTCCCTTGCATGGTCTCTGACTTTTCGAGATGCAGTTCTCAGCTCCAAAGGAGTCTCCAAGTAGAAGCTTTCAGAAGGCATATTTTGGAGATAAAATTATGCTTGGAGATAAAAGCGTGCCTAGAAATGTGTGCAAGGAAGATGGGCAAGTGCTTTCTTCCACAAACTGTCTCTGAATACCAGGAGGCAGTGTGGCTTCTGAGTCATGAGTCGCGTTGCCTGCTTGGTGCTAATGGCCTTTATATCTGAACCACATACCCTCCAGCGTTTCACGGATGGAAAGCAGGACCTGTGTGTCCGTGTGCATCAGGCTGCAGTCCAGATGGCAAAGCTTACTAATGAAGTAGAACAGACAAGCTAGGAGAGGCTAAAGCAGTTTGCTTTTGCCTGAGCTGACAGGGAAGGGCAAGATAACTGTGCCCTCCTCTCCTCTTTTCTGGGTGCCAACTACTTTTGCAGTTTGAACACTTTGCAGCAACTGAAGTAAGCCGAGGACAAAGGGGGAAGATGAGAGGAGGAAAGGAAAACTGGGACATTTTAAAAAGCAGCTAAAAAAGTACGATGACGGGATTAATTGGGATGGTCCCTGCCAATTCAGGATATATTTTGTGGGGGGGGGGCCAGTATGACATTGCTGTATGGGCATAGCTAAACACCAGCAGAGTCCATGCTGTAGAACTGTTGGCCTTCGTGACTAAAGATTTGGCACAAGCTTAGAGAGCAGACTGACTCACTTAAAAATATTGGATAGTAGTGGTGCTGTTGCAGGAAACAGGTGCTTGTAGGAGGAGACCCCCTGGGAGCTAACATATAGCCAGGCAGTGTATATTTACAGAAATTGGCAAACCCGCCCTAGGAATCAGATGATAGCTTTATTCTCTTTTTGCTTTGTTTCCAAAAGACAGCTGAAGTTCCTTTCATTCTTTCTTTTTCTTTCTGAAGTGGAAAGAAGGGAGAGAGAAGGAACAGGCAAACTGAGTGACTTCCTCCAATCTATCATAAGCTGTTTGGGCTTTTAGAGCAAAATGTTCTCACACCAAATAAATACAAGATTTTCCACTCATCTTTAATGTTTAATTCATCTTCTTGCTTTCAAAAAAAAAAAAAGTTAAGTAGGAAACTTGTATGCTTCTCTGTGTGTGTGGCAGAGAGAGAGAGAGAAAAGCAAAAGCTTTGATTGAAATTTAAGCTGTGCCTGGATTTTTCCACGGAGAAGTCCCTCAAGAATGCTGCTTCTTCAGGCTTATAATCTTGCTAGCAGTAGATTGCTTGAAATAATAAAGAGAGCCAGTTTTATGATGGCTGGCTGCAGCTGATATCATAGGAGGCGTTGCATGCCCTCCAACATTTAACAGATGGAAAGTAGCAGATGTGGAACCAAGCAACATTGGAATGGGGTCACAATGGCAAAAGTTGTTGTTGTGTGTTTCAAGTAATTTCCAACTTATGGTGACCCTAAGGTAAATCTGCCATGGGGTTTTCTGGGGGTGAGAGTGTGGAAACCCACCCATTGGGTTACCATGGCTGGGCAGGGAATCGAACCCTGGTCTCCTGCGTTGTGGTCCAGCATTCAACGCTGGACCATGCTAGCTGTCACAAACATTACTGAGGAGGAAAACATACAAGTTAGGAGGGACTATGGAAGTGTGCTTTTGCCTGAGCACACACTGCAAATATGGTTGAACCACACAGTGATTCAAAGGCAGATTTAAGGGCCAAGCACCAGAGAGGGAAAGAATATTTGGAAGAAGATTGGAAAAAAAAAAAGAAGAAGTCAAAAGGTGGTCAAAACCCCCTGATGAGAAGAATCCTAGACAGGCAAGAATCCTTGCAGTTCAGGGCTTACCCTGTGTGAAAATTGCATGTGGAAGTTTCTTTTGGTGTGTACCGAAAATAATGTTTCTGGGAGTTGTAGTGGAAAAAAAACCTAGTATTTTTTTCTAACCTCTAATATGGAAGAGAAATCACATCTATACTATGCATGTAGTGACTAAACTGGGTCTGTATCACCTTTTTTGGAGGGTAGGGGGTCTTTTCTGGCCCATTTGGTATTAGATAAAGTTCAGCCACTGTACTATGAACAGCGCTGTCTTTTCCTACAATTCTTCTTCAGCTGTTTGTTTGTAAATCATACGTACACACAAAGTGGAAAATAGGACTGAATATGCCCTGGAATCCAATTTGCAGAGCATGGGAGGTGTGCTTGCAACCTATCCTGTGAGTGTGGGAATGAGAACGCACACACAGATTTGAGAGTAATTGGTGTTTTTGGACCATAAGCCATTGGATAACAGCTATCAGGTTGCTCTGTAACACCCTCTCTCCTGGCAGCCCAGCAGCCCGTCTGCACTGTGCAAATGGCGGCCGGCAGCGTTGCATGGTTCATTTCCTTAGAGCCTCTCCATTAATCCTGAGCTTGACCTGAAGCATATTCTGCATGCTTTGGTGACCAGTGCAAACAGTTGTGTTGGGGCAGCTTGCAGTTGTAGACCTGTGCAGAAACTCCCTTCTCCTGTGGTTTCAATCTGACCAGTTTAATTTTTGGCTTTTAAACACCTTATTACCATTTGCTTGATTGCTACGGTTGCCAGGATTTCAAACTAGCAATAAAGGACAGTCAAAATTCATGATATGTAAGGTTGACAACTGGGAAATCGCTATTAAAATGGTGTGTTGTATATGAATACCAAATCAAAGTTAACTTAGCCATGTGTTTCTCTGTGAAATTAGCATCTTGTCCAGAGTCTTCTCAACATAAATTACATGATGCACAAACTTCTATCTTTGTGAAAATCCAGTTTTAAAATGGATCAAAACTGGATCTGTTTTAAATATCCATCCATCCATCCATCCATCCATCCATCATCTCCATAACATGAGTGTCATCTATCTATCCATCCATCTTGGCAGTTCTGCTTAAAATCTCAGACTTAGTTAGATTGACAGAAAATCTGTTCTTGTTATCACCCCATTTGTGTAGTCGCAAATTGGAAAAACGCTTTTCCACATTTAATCCTGGAATGTTGCAAAACAACAGATATGAAGCCACAATAACAGTTACACTCAAATCCAGACTCGGAATGACAATCGCGCTTCAAAGTGTTCACCCAGGTCAAATAGGATTTTTGGCATCTATTTTAGTCTATATAAAGTGCAAGCTTCACAGCCCTGCCATAATCCCTTACCGTTGGCCATGTTGGCTGGGGCCAATGGGAATTGTATGCAATGCAAGTAGGTCACAGAAGGTAAGATGGCATCTTTGAGGCTTTTAAACAGAGGTTGGATGGGCATCTTTCAGGATTGCTGTGGCTTTGTATTCCTGAATGACCAGGGGTTTGAGTAGATGGCCCTTGTGGTCCCTCCCAGTTCTGAGATTCTCTGGTTCTCTGGACCAGGCCCAAACAGGCCTCTTTCACCCAGAGTTCTGCTCATAGAGTGGACAACCAGTTGGCCCAGAGGGAAGCCCATGAGCATCACGTGGGGACGGCTGCGCTCTCCAGATCGTGTTCCCAGGCAGTTGATAGCCAGGAAGTATGGATGGGGGAGAAATTCATTCAAGCAGTGTTTTAAGGCAAGCTTTCCTAGTTCTACACAATAGAAACTCGCCCTTTGGAAATTCTGACTTCTCAGACTTCTGGAACAGACTTTTGAGGTCAAACAACACATACATAAATGGGAGGGGAAATGTAGACAGGAATGTATATGTTTGAGAAAACAGGGACCAAAAATGCATTACGTGGGGAGAGCACTGCTTGCAAAAGGAGCGTATTTGGCCAGCGTTGCTCCGTGAGAGATGCAAAGGAGTGATGCTGAGTCTCTGAACCAGAGGCCTTCTTCAGTCAAAAGCACCGGCAGCTGCCTTCTGTCATGCAGAGCTGAAGCACAGTTGCGCATGACATGTGCCAGTGCATTGAGTGAGCATGCACAGATGAACTAAACAGCTTTCACAGTTAGACCACTGCTCACACCCCCACTTCACCCCAGTGACCTTTGCTTTAATATTTGCAGATTTACTCCAGGAACCTGGGGTGTGTAGCTGGGAAATTTGCTTTAAGAGATGGAATATTATCCCAGATGGGTTGCCTCATCCCCTGGAAACCTTCCTCTGTTCTGTCGCCTTTAAGCCCGGAGCAGCCGAGAGTGAGCGGGAGAGCGGCGGGGCCCCAGGCTGGGCACCGTTTCAAGGCGTCCCCCTGTTCTTCTTTCTGCCGCGTAATTAATGCCATGTTTTATTAGCAATGAAAGCCGGGCTTGTTTTGTACAAATGCCGGGCGCAGTAAAGTGTGACTCTGCAGACAGTTTTAAAAAACCCGAGCATAACATTACTTCTGCGATTTATCGCCTGCCAGGGTTGCTTATCCACTGTGTAAAACAAGTTTATTGGTATTCGGCCAATAGCAGCCCGAAAGGCCTCATTACTTATGCCTGGCGGGGTAGTGGGAAGAAATATTCAGCGCCTCCAACAATTGGTTCACAAATAAAACCTGCGGCAGGGCTGTGCGTGTGTGTGCGTGCAGGAAATCTCTGCTGAGGCAGCTAAGACATTTGGGTTGTGGTGGGAAGACCCATCTTGACGGTTCTGACTTTAGTTTTTCTCCAGTACATCCCTGGCAGTGAGTGCTGCTTCTCCGCTGTCACTCTGTCTGCCCCATACCTAAAGGGGAGCCACTTGGAGCCCATCCACACTACACAGTTATAGCGCTGCTATCCCACTTTAACTGCCAAGCTGCATCTTATGGAATCCTTGGGCTTGTGGTTTGGAGAGGACTTTGGCTGACCGTTCTAAATGCCCTTTCCTAAACTACAAATCCCAGGCGTCCATAGGATGGAACCATGGCAGTTAAAGTGGAATAATAGTGCTATAATTCTTCGGTGTGAATGGGTCCCACATGGTGGTTGAGGGATGTTGGGTGTCATAGTCCAGTAGATCTGGAGGGCAGCAGTTTGGATGGGGAGGAAGCTGTTGCTGAGTTTAAAAGAGCAACAACTCTTTCTCACATGCAAAAAGATGCAATGAGCCTGAGTCAAGGCAAGGTAGCAGATGAGTCCTGGGTAGCTTGGAACAGTTGGCAGTGCGTATGACAAATGTGCCCCCTTTGGACCCCAGCAGGATTTTACTGACTGCAGAGAAGAAATTTGTCATACTTTATAGAGCACTGTGAAGCCCCTTTTTAATTTTTTTAAAATTTCCTTAATTAATTACCTGAAGTTTGTGCTGTTTATTAAACACTTGGAAATTCATGAGAGCAATTTCAGCACTGAGATTAATTGAGAACGTAGCTGTGGGTGCATGAATGTACGCACACGTGTGATTTATTTATATACACAAAACCAGTTCTGTTTTTAAAAAACATATACACGAACGCACAACTCAAAAGAACAGCAGACGAGTGCAGCTTCACACTCTCTTCCACGTCCACCCACGCGGTTCAATGGCTGTAACTG
The DNA here is from genome assembly GCA_948472985.1 of Iguana delicatissima. Lineage (NCBI taxonomy): Eukaryota > Metazoa > Chordata > Lepidosauria > Squamata > Iguanidae > Iguana > Iguana delicatissima. The sequence goes on along the minus strand of CAOKZL010000453.1, from coordinate 1,781,799 downwards.
AATTTCTTGCTCACCATCAGGCTTCTGAAAATAAAGGTGGCCTACTTTGCAGGGGTGGTGAGAAGGTGAGGGCTGGCAGGAGAAGATGAAATAATTATTTTGCTGTAGAGTTTCCAAAGTTTTTACCAGCCCTCCAACTGTGCTAGGATCTGCCTGCCAGTTTCTGCACGTAATATCATAGGTTCAAGACTGCACATGTTTTTAAAAATCTCCCCTGGAAACAAATTCTAAAAGGGATGGAAGGAAGGACGGATGGAGAGATGGATAGACAGATGGATAAGCACTGACAATGAAAATGCATATCTTTCCTGTTCTGAACATAGGAGAGTCCAACCCCCATCGCTAGGAATGGGGGAGGGATTTAATTCATATCCTCCAACATTTCACAGATTAAAACTGGGGCATTTTAAGAGCGGCTGAATTAAATGTGAGCAAACTACTTTTGCACTCTGAGCTCAGTGGGCAGCCACTGAAATGAGCTGAGGAGGAAGGGAGAAAGTGAGAGAAAGAGAGAGAGAGAGAGAAATTGGAGCATTTTAAGAGCAGCTGAAAAACTGGGGTGGCAGAGGATTCATTGGGACTTTCCCAAGGGTATGTTCCTAGGGTGGTCTGATTAGTAGTTGGTGGAGGCCACGTGTAGCCCCAGAGTGGTTTTCATGGTTCTGGGTCCCTCAGGACTGCCCTGGGCTGCCCTTTTCTGTCCCCCAAAAGATGAATTTCCACTCCTAGAGGCTCCAAGGAATAGCAATTCACAATTTTAAGAAGATTGAAACCCCCCCCCCATTTGCTAATCATTTTGCAAGATGAGAAGTTGACTGTGATGTGCTTTATTTTTGCATTTTCGGCTGCCTGGATGCTCCCGTGCCAGAAAACCAGCTCCTAGGCCCACTGCTGCCCCCATTTCTTCTGCTGAAGCATGAACCTGTGTTGGATGTGCGTACACTGGCTGGAGGGAGTTGTGGGGAGAGGAGAGGAGGGCTTTGTCTGGGGAGAAATTCCTCTTTTGCTGCTCATATTTCTGGAACACCGGGGACAGCCCATCAGCTGTACGTGCCTTTCCTTTCCCTGTTGTTGTCTCCTCCTCTTAAAATGTAATGAACTTCATTTAATGGCCAGGGGAAAGCAACAATTAGTCTCTGCTTAATAAATGGAGAGGGGGGAGAGCTGCTTGTGGGTTGAAGAGGGAGGTGGTTGAAGGGGCAGAGAAAGGAAAGGAGGGGAAACAACCAAATTAAAGGGGAAAAATGGTGTAATCGTGAGGAAGAAACACAGTTGCCCTGGAAACTGCATTGGCATAAAACAGAAAACTTTGCAAACAAAGAACAGGCCCTTTAAAAGAGGAGGCTGGAGTTGTACAGCCTTTGGGCCAAAAGCCAGAGGTCTCTCCCCCACCCCAACAACTCTCCCTTTTCCCCCCTGCGCACACAGCTTTGGCCAAGTTGGCGAGACTGTTGTAGCCTCCCCCCTGCAAATAAGCTCCAAGTCTCCCCCCCGCAACTGCCCCTGTCTCTGTTCTTGGCGGCTGTAAATGAGGAAGAGCAATTGTGAAGCAGAGTTTTAGTGCAGACAGAGCACTGTCATGGAGAGGCAAGTGGGATGCTGCGCAGCCCAGAAGGTTGCTGGATCGGGCCTGAGGTAGCTGTCGGGGTATCTGTTTGGCGTACGTATTTGGATCCCTTGCTTTAACCTACGGAGGGCCCTGGGGAAGCCAAGGCTGGGCTGTTTTAGTGAGGGGCTGGGTTCTGAAAGGAAGGGGTTGCATTTCTAGTCCTTCCATAGAGGGGTCTGTCTGCCTGGGTTTCTTTCCTCCTTCTGCTGTCGCTGAACTCGGGGATGGTTGGCTGGCTGCAGGGCAGATATCCAAAACTCTTGTTGAGCATGGACTTCCCTTCTGACTCTGCAGCTGATAAGCCGGAGGGGCTTCAGGGTGGGTTAACCCGGTGGGCAGTTGTCCAGCACACACACAGCCCATGCCTCTCTGCCTGCTGATGGTATATTGTTTCCAGAAAAGGTGGTCTGCAAGCTGTGTGTGAATAACCTCTGAGAGATGGATTGCATCCTCTCCAACTGTCCTGATTTGGCGAGGACATTCTGATTAATCCTCTCCCATCCCACTTTTTCACCTGCTTTTAAAATTTCCCAGTTTCTCTCTCCTCATCCCCTTTTCCCATTTTGTACAAAAAAGCAAAAATAATTTGCACTCTATTGACTCAGCAGGGTGGAGAAGAAGAGGAGGGGGCAGAGTTTTACCTTTGCCACAGTTGTTGTTGGAACTGTGGGCTTTCAAGTCGTTTCTGATTTTTGGTGATCCTAAAGTGAACCTATTATGAGATTTTCTTGGCAAGATTTATACAGCGGGGGTTTTGCCTTTGCCTTCCTCTGAGGCTGAGAAGCTGTGACTTGTCCAAGGGCTGAGCATGGCTGAGCAGGATTTGAACATTGGTCTCCAGGGTCATAGGCCATTTCCGCACTAGACTGTTATAGTGGTATTATTCCCACTTTCAACATCCTATGGAATCCTGGGTTTGCCTTTGAGGCCCTTCCCTAAACATCCATAGGACTTTGAAAGTGGAATAATAGCACTCTAACAGTCTAGTGCAGAAGTGGCCAGAGTCTAGTGCTCAAACCACTGCATCACACTGGCTCCCACTCCTTCCCAGTCTCTTTAGGCAAAAGCAAACTGGTCTACGACCTCTTCTGGCTTCTCCCTTCTCCCTTATGAATAACCTTGCCACTTTGACCGTGCTCTGATATTGTTTAGCCACAGAGACCTCAGTGTTCATCTGTGAAACGTTGGGGGATCTCTAGGGCTCGGAAACTGTCCGTCCTATTCATCACTTACTGGCAGGTGCCCTGGGGCAATATTTACAAGTGCAGTGTCTTTTGATTGTTTGCATATTGTCTATTGGCTCTGAACGCATCAGCCACCCCTGTTGTGTTGGAAACACGTGTTGTATCCTCAGAGACACTGAAATCCCTGCTGTGGGGGGATGATGGGAGTTGTAGTCCCCCCAGTAACTTTCCCAAACTCTGCTTAAAATGCTTTCTTGTCCCACTTCATAATGTGAAGCCATGCAGAGCAGCCTTCTCCCGGACCCGATGGCTTCCTTTCTTTTTCAAGTGTTGTGTGATTTTTCCCTACCGTTTCTTGAAACAGTTTTGTCTAAAGAGCCTGAATGAATGTTGTTATTGTTGCCTTTGAAGGTAAACACTGATGCAGACAAGGCTGGGGTTGGGAAAACGTAGAGTCCACAGAAGTAGGCAAAGAACGGCAGGAGAATGACGTACATTGTGGATGTGTAAAACAGCAAGAAAACACAGCCACGACCGTGTAGTCTTTCAGCTGCAGGCAATTTATTTGTTCATGTTGCTGGGAGTGAAAAATCTGATTTGGATTAGAAGTGAAGCTGCGTGCTACCCAGGTCTGCCTGGAAGTAATTTCCACGGAGCTCCTTGGGACTTAGTTTCACTTCGGTATGCGCAGGATTTCAGCCTACCTGTGCAATCCTAAGCACGGCTCCTCAGTCCCATTGAATTAAACGGTGCTTACTCTTACATAAGTGAGTGCAAGATTACAGCCTAAAGTGGGGTGTCGTGAGACATGTGGTGGAGTTCTTTGGCCCAGAACGGCTTTCCATAGAACCTAGAGTTAGGTGAAACCAACAGGGCCATCTAATCCAACCCACTGCCATGCAGGAATATAAAATTAAAGCACTCCCAGCTAAACTACAGCTCTTTTCAAACCAGTTTATACAAATGTCTTAAGGGAGGGCTGTTTAATGGATCATAGAATCATAGAAATGTAGAGTTGGAAGAGACCACACGGGCCATCCAGTCCAACCCCCTGCCATGCAGGAACCCTCAAAGCAATATTAGCTGTTGACTGCTAAATGCAACCGCTTCGTGCAGGAGCAGTCTGCCTTAAGGTGTAGCTCAGAAATCCAATAAATGGGAAGAAGCTGAGATGAGGGGAACTAGAGTTAGTAGTTATTTTGCTGGGCGGGGAATCGAACCCTGGACCCGTTCTGCACTGGACTGCTATAGCACTATTATTCCACTTGCAACATCTTACGGAATCCTGGAGTTTGCAGTTAGGCAGCCCCTCCCGAAACTGCAAACCCTAGGATTCCATAGGATGTTGCAAGTGGAATAATAGCGCTATAGCAGTCTAGTGCGTAAATGGCCCTGGTCTCCAGAGTTGTAGTCCAGCTTTCAAAGCACAACCGCACACTGGGTCTCAGGGTATCTTTACAATAAAGAGACAAATCGAACCTACTTTTCACTTGGCCGTGAGTCTTGCTTTACTCTCTTTTCTGCCAGATAACATTCTGACTCTGAAAGATTTCTCTCTGATCCTGGTCCGGGCATGTGGGGCATGTTCCAGCTAATAGCCACTGGCCGTCAGTGCTTGTTAGAATAACCTGCCTGCCTGTCAAAACCCACAGGATGTAGGAAGCTGACTTATACCAGTCCAGAACCTTAGCCCATCTTAGCTCAGTATTGTCTGCATTATCTGGCAGAGTCTCTTTGGGGTTTCAGGTGGGAGTCTTTCCACTGCTCTGCTGGGAGACCCAAGGACTGAAACCTGGGGCTTTCTGCATGCAAAGCACATCCTCTCCCAAAGTAATAACCTTTCCCCTTCAGGAAGAAGCATCGCCAGCAGGCTCCAGGTGTACTGCTTTCTATCAGTAAGCAGACAAGTTAAAACCCAACATGGTCATTTCCTCACTTGGAAGAATGGAATAGCAATTCCCCTGTTCCATGGGTTATTTTTCTTGCAAGCATCTCCCAGGAGAAATTTCTCTCTGTCCCTAACCTCAGGCAAATAATAAACAGCCTTTCGGGGGAAGTGATGGTTATTTTCCTTTTCCTCAATTCGCACGCATTCCTCTAGGGGGTAGCAGAGCTGTGAAGAACGTTCACCAAGGACCGTTCCAGGTGAATTTTTGTAGTTTGAGCAGTTCACTCTTTGCACCTCCTTACCCCGATGTGTGGTGATGGTGGGACCTGCATGCTCTCCAATGGACAGTCCCAATTAATCCTCTCTCCTCACACTTTTCCAGCTGCTTTTAAAGCGTCCCAGTATCTCTCTCATCCTCTCACTGTCCTCCTTCATCCTCAGCATCCTAACCATTGCTGCAAACTGATTTTAAGGTGGAAAAGTAGTTTGTGCCCAATTAACTCTGCGGGGGGAGAGGAATATTGCCCTTGCTAGTCGGCTCAGGCAAAAGCAAACTGCTTCAGGCTGTCCCAGCGCCTCATTAAGAGCTTTTGCCATCTTGACCACACTCTGAGGTTGCTTGGCATACATGCGTACCAGCCTTCCTCTGTGAAATATTGGAGGATATGGGCTTTTTTGTTTTCAAAGCTATGAGTGAACCTCTGGTCGCTTCTAATTTGGGGAGAAAAATGCATAGGCAAAAACTGCTAGGGAGGCAAAATTAGTCTGCTGGGCCCTCCCCAAGTTACTCTCTTCCTATGCCTTGTTCTAGCTTGGGAAGGGGTCCTGCCCAGGTCTCCAGATGCCATTGTATTGCAGCTCCCAGCATTCCTCATCACTGGCACAACTGACTGTTCTGTCCAGACTCACCTGTAGAATTCCCAACCCTCTTCTAGAGGGAAATGGATGCTCCAGGAGGCTACCATGACCAGCAGCTTTCATTTTTGGCTTTTTTTTTAAGGCAAAAAGGAGCAGTTCGTAGAAGTGTCGTTGTTGGTTCTTTTTGTTATCCCTCTTTTTCCAAATAGTTACTCTAATTACAGTATGAATTCGAAACAGCATTAACTTGCTTTACAATTCAGCAAAAACATTTCAGAAGTCTAAATAAGAACAAAACAGAACCAGCTGGTCAGGTAACAGAACCAAATACAAACCATACTGACCGTTGTATAGGATTCCCTAAGAAATTCTTACAGAGTTAACAAAAAAGAAGCCTGACTAACGTCAAAGTCACAGCAAAGGAGGAAAAGAAGGACAAAATGGCCACAAGATGCTTTTTTTTTTTAAATGGCATCTCCCCCCTCACCCCTGCTTTGCCCAAAAAGCTGCCTGTGAAGCCCGGAGCCAGGAAGTGGAGGTTATCTTTGGGAAAATTGGGAACAGGTGGGAATATCTGTGAGGCCCCCCTGCCCAAGATGAGCTGTGCCCCCTTCCTTCAGTGCCTTGGGAAGAAGCAGAAACTCTCAGCATTTGGTTGAGGGGGGCTTTCTTTTTTGGATAAGTGGGGTGGAGAGAAGGAGTTCTCTTTCTCCTCCGCCTGGGCCGGCATGCCCTTTGCTTCTGTCATAAACGGCTTCCTTTCATTCTGTACCAGACGGGCCTCTGCCAGAAAACTAATTGCTCACAGATGACTCTCTGTTTTTCCCTGCTTTTCTTTTATGGGATGCCAGATCAAAACTTGGTGGGGCAAGGAGCAGGCTGGTGGAGTGCTGTTGTGAAAGGGGAGAGGGATGTCCACGTTTGATTTTTGTACCATATGCTGTTTCCAAGTCTTTGCTCGTGGCATCTTTTGTATTTTAAAAAGGATGCTTCCTGTGGTCTTGCCAGCTGGGAGTTTGGGGATGGCAGGATGGGAATATTCCCAAGAAAGAACAGGCCTCATGAATGTGAGCATCCATCTTCCAATCCAGATTGGTAGAAACCAAAATACCAACATTACAGAGCTAGTTTCCAATGTTTTCAAACAGCAGTGACATGCCCTCCAACATTCCACAGATGAAACTTAGGACAATTGATCAAGACTGATTGATATCCAACCTTTCTCCCTGGGATAGGATTCCAGGCAATTTGGAATCCAAAGATTGCAAAAGGTTTCCATGAGGAAAATCACGCAAGCTAAGAGAGGCTGCAGTGGTTTGCTTTTACCTAAGCCTACTGGGAAGGAGAAAATTCTGCCCCTTCTCCTCCTGTCTCCTTTCTGCTGAATTAATGGAGCGCAAACAACTTTTTCCCCTTTGGACTCAGTTTGTGGCAATGGTATAAGCCAAGAACAATGCAGAATGTGGGCGGACAAGAAGAAACTGGGACATTTTAAAAGCAGCTGAAAGAGCAAGACAACAGAAGAATAATCAGGACTGTCTTTGCCAGACTGAGACAGTTGGAGTGGCAGTAAACAAGAATGCACTGAGAGCCGTGCTGGTTTAGACAAAAAGCCTCTGGCTTCCCCCATTTGGCCAGCTAGAGGTGTCCAAACAAAGGCTGGAAAATGTCACCCTAGCTGGAGATTTATGAGGACTGCAGCCTCTCAAAAGGTGATTTCCACCCCTGCCATGCTTTGGCCCAGATGCTGGACAGGAAGGCTGCAAATGCCCTCCTTAGCAGCAGGTCCTCTAAGCTAGACTGCCCCTGTACTTGGAGTTTCCACATACTATGGATCTCCTTGTGAAACCAAAAATGGGATGGATGTGCAAAAGGCTCTTGAGCGGAGCTCACAGAAGCAACCCACTGTTACGTAAAGGGGTGCTCATTGTGGGCCTTTTCACACAGATGGGTGATGCCTGCTAATGAATCACTAAATGTAACATCGCCTTGTTTGTGTAATCTTCCCTTCTGTTTAGCCTAGTAAACACTAGCCCCTCTGCGAAATACTAACGTGAAATTAAACCACTGCAGGAAAGCTGCTGTCCTCACTTCTGCTGCAGTGCTAGTGCATTAAATTTTTACAAAGATCCTTGCAGATTTGGGGGTGTTAAAAACACACATACACAGGCAAAGAGAGAGAGATGTTGTTTCTTCTCCTTATTTATTATTTACTGGCTGCTAGCCTTGAAGACTTGAGGCAGTTGGTGCAATAATTAAAACTCCTTGAGTAAATGGAGAAAGGGGAGAATGACCCCAGAAGCTGGTTTTAAGGTGAAATGGTTTTGAATCTGTTGGAAATTGAAATACTAGTCGCTGAATTCTGACCTGAATGAGGAAACTCCCTGAGCTTGTATTTTGTGATTCAGGTGATATTGTAACTTGAAGTGTCATGCTTCTGTCCTTACCTGGAGGATTAGATCCATGTAGCTCTTTGTAGCAGAAACCAGCTGCACATAGCACCGATGGGCTAGCACCTGTAACGTCACTGGAGTAGGTCTGGCAGCTCTTCTAAGGCAGGCATTGCTTCATATACACACAGATTGAAAGCATGGGTGTTCCAGTGAAGAAGTACTTGTCCATCATCTCCACTTCCCCCAAATCAGGAAGCAAAGAATCAGAGTGACTTAGATTTGTGTTCCAATTGCTGTGAAGTATGCCTTTGTCCAATGTGTTGTGCAGGAAGGGAGTAACGTCTCTTGAGACCAAAAGGTTCACTGAGTCCCCTCAGTGAGAGGCTGGGAGGGAACTAAGAAGTATGTCCCGTTGGAATTGCAAGAGCTTGTTGAGTGGGGCCCTCCTTCTCTTTTCTCTTGGAGGCTCTCCAAAATCAGAGGGTAAGCACTTGGTACAGGCGAGCTTGCCAGTTTCTTGATTTCTCTGCATCTAGTTATACACTTGGTGAGTGACACTGAATGTGTGAACCAACACCATTTTGAAACCTTCAACATCTTGAGCCCAAGTAAAAGTTTTGTCTTCTTTTGCTGGTGTCCAGAGCGGGTATCATGCTTCCAAGAGTCCCAATTTGGCGGAGACACTCCTAATTATTCCTCTGCCATCCCACTGCTTCCAGCTGCTTTTCAAATGTCTCAGTTTCTTGCTCTTCCTCCCACTTTCCCTCTTTGTCCTCCACTTCAGTTGCTGCAAACTGAGTTTGAAATGCAAAGGGGAAGGCGAAGGGGCATAGTCTTGCCCTTCCCAGTCAGCTCAGGCAAAACCAGACTGCTGCACCCTCTCCTAGCTTGCATGTTCTTTCTCATGGATCCCTTTTGCCATCTTGACCACACTCGGATGTTGCCTGGCCAGACGTGTTATAGTTTTCATCTGCGAAACATTGGAGGGTATAATGTATGGAGAACCCTGCTGGAATTGGACATTGCATTTGTGAACCAGGCATGAAATGGGAACAGTTTTGTTCACTGTGACCCACCGTTTTGAGGAGGAAACTGATTGTTACTGACTCTCTGAGTCCTTGGAACTGGGCAGGGTGTACATCAAAGAATGCTGCTTTGTTTCAGTATTTTTTTTAAGTCTCCTGGTCTCTCAGTCTTTAAATTGCTGCACCATTCCAGAAAACTAGGGATAAGTAAGGAAAATTCCACCGGGCTGTAAATTGAGTTAACTGCCAAATGCCAGAAGGAGACCCAAGGGGGCTGTAACAGGTTCCTGGCATAATATTTTTGTTTTTGAAAAGGAAGCCAGAGAGTCTTGGAGGCCTAGAATGAAAGTCTCCAAGTTCCTACCTCCATACTTCTCTCTCCTTTTTTAAAAGCAAAAGGGCCGTGGAATTTTGCTGTGCTGAGAAATGGGTGGGTAGGTGGGTGAGGTGAGAGAGAACTAGATCTGGGGGGAAGTTACAATTTTGGACTATGACTCCCAAAATTATTTATGGGTGGCATGGCCAGTGATATAGGTCAGGGTAAAAACTCTCTTTGTCCTCCTTTGAGATCACCATCATAATCTCTTTATAGTCCTTGAAATTTGATTATAACTAATTCCTGCTTGTGTTTTCAAAAAGTAGTTTGTTGCTTTAATTGCTGCTACTTTCTTGCCACTTTCTCATTAGTTTGTTACTTTATGTTTAGGTGGGAGCAAGTGAGGGAACCTTAGCATTGTAAGAAAATGGCATTAAACAAAAAGAGAGGGCATGATTGAGAGAGAGAGAGGGAGAGAGAGAGCCAGCCCAAAATTTCTCTTAAAATGACTCAAAATGCCACTACAGAGTAACTTTCATGTTAACTAGAGAATGTTATGACAGCGAAGTAACTACATTCAGCAGTGAAGGAACTACATTGTTATTCCCTTGTTAAAACCATCAAAACATACTTATAGGTGACAAGGTACATTATTTGGAAACATTCCTTTGAAGGCCTGATTGAGGGGGCTGGTCTGTGGTGCTACGATTGCACCCCAAGGTCCTGCTTCAGCAAAAGTGAAGCTCAGGGAGAGGAGAGGTCTGTGTGACCCACTCCCCTCCTCGAAGGCTTGCTAGAAGTAATTGTCCTTGCAGGGAACGGACAGCCAAAGAGATCCGAAAAGGACTCTGCATTTTGCACACTAACCCCAGAGGCAGCAGTCTCCTCCCAGCCTGGTACCTTCCAGTTTGGCCCAAATTTAAACCATCATAAACATGTTAGTTTATAAGGTCTGTGACAGCCTTCTCATACCTGCCAGCGTTTTGTATATGAAAACTGGGTTACCTGTGGCCAAGCAACCCCAAGTTTGTTGCCAAGATGGGAAGTGTTCTTAATGAGGAAGAAGCTAGGAGAGGCTGAGGCAGTTTGCTTTTCTCCGAGCCTCTTGGAAAGGGCAAGAATGCAGCAATTGAAGCTGGGGACAAAGGGGGAAAGTGCGAGGAAGAGAGACAGAAACCGTGACATTTTCAAAGCAGCTGCAAAAGTGGGGTGATAAAGGATTAATCGCTACCCTCTCTGCCAAATTAGGACAGCTGGAGATGGGTCTTTCCAGTAGCCCCCTCTGGCCTATGGATCCCCTTTCCAACGGAGGCTCAGCTGCCCCTCTCTCTCCCTCTTCTGCTGGCTGCAACGACCTTTTTATTCAGGCTGGGCTTCTGCCTGCTTGACCTTGCTTGCCACAGAAGGGCAACTGGGTGGGTGCTGTATTTTTCCTTTTTTATGGGTATGTTTTAAAACCATGCTTTGACTTTTTTGCATGCTTTTCAATTCATTGGATACATTTGTACTCTTTTATTGTACAGCTGCCTGGAGTCCCATTTGTGGGAGAAAGGCAGAGCAGAAATCAAATAAGCCCCTTGTTGTTTTTGCTGCAGCAAAAGAACAAATGTGGCTACACTCTCTCTTTCTCTCTCTCTTTGTCCCCCTCCCACCCTCTAAAAACCCATTCTGATAGAATCATAGATCACAGAATTGTAGAGCTGGAAGGGGGTCTCCTGGGCCATCAGGTCCAACCCCCTGCTCAGTGAAGCTGAAATATCCCCAGCAGCAGGTAGCTGTCCAGCCTCTTTTCAAAGAGGTCCGAAAAAGGAGAATCTACCACCTCTCTGGGCAATTGCCAAATCTCTCTCAATGTCAAGGTGTTTTTTTCCTCACAATCTATCTTCCCTGGCTAGCAGGACCCATGACCATGTTGGCTAGAGGATTCTGGGATCTGTGGTTTTAAAAGGTAATATATCCAAGTTGTGGTCATTGATTATCACCAATTTACCAGCTTCTTGAAAAACCTCTCTTCCTCTCTCTTTGATTTTTGGGCCAACTGGGGGTTCTTGCTGGCAGAAAGAGCTTGGTACCTTGGTCAGGTAGATATGGGGAGGCAGAGGGTGGGTTTCCCAGAGGCCCCCTGCCTGCCGAGGAGGAATAATGGGTGGCAGAGAGAGAGGTGGGGAATGAGAGAGAGGGAGACGGAGGCGGAGGCGTCTCCCTGAAATCTGTGCCCCTCGGAGTCATCTGTCGCCCAGCTGTGCTTTTTGCTCCTTTGACCTGAACTTGATGTGTTGATTGGACCACTCCTGGGCCTTCAGAAAGTTACTTGAGGATTCCTTTGGAGGGGGCTGCAAAGCTTGGTGTGGACTTTTCAGGAGAAGAGGGTTGCTGCCGGACGCCTGTCGCCGCTGGTGAGGAGTGGAAAGGCATTGTTCTGCGCTGCCGTGTTCAGGGCTGTCCCAGGCCCTGAGGGTTTCCACTAAAAAAACCGAGACCCAGCGATGGCCCCCGGTAATGTCATTAAGTGCTATTCATTAAGTACCACCATAGTTACTCTCAGCTTGTCATTCAAATACTCACAGATACGCAAGAGAACGTGTTTTCCTGCATGGAAATTAAGAAAGAAATCTTAGCTAAAGAGGCTAAATCAAAGATCAAGGGGAAACAAGGGGATTATTACCGTCTCCTGGTTAGTAGGGGACTAGGATAAGGAAGAGGAAATCTAGCCTGCCTGCCTCTAGCCAGATTGTGGGTCCTGAGCAGAGTGGAGGGGGCATCCTGGTGCCACAAGAGCGAGGAGGGGAGGAGGAAGGTGCCTACCTAAGTATATAGACATCCCTCCTCTGGAGAGTCTTGGCGAGGAGTGCTGACAAATCAATTAAATCTTGCAAATTGCACCAAGGTGCTGCTCTCATCACTGAGCTAAAGATTTTCAGCCAGCCTTTTCCTCTTGCCTGGGGCTGAATCTACCAAAAATGGAGAATTTGTATCCTTTTTTCCCAACCAGAGATGAGCCACGAGAGCAGGGCCAGACCCCAAGATCTGGTAAACCTGATGCTCATCCAAATCATCATCATCATCATCATCAAGTGAAACTGCATGACCCCTCTGTTGCTTTCATGTTACACCTTGGAAGGAGCTAATGAGGAGACGCAGCAGCAATTTTTTCTCCCCTGCTGCTTCCTGAAATCAGGAGATGAGGCGGCAGGGCCTGCCATGCCATTAGACACAGTGAGGCAGCTGCCTTGGGCAGCAGATTTTGAGTGGCATGAAGAGTAGCAGATGTAGTAATTTAGTATTGCATGTTTTTCTGCCAGGGATGGAGAGAGGTGTTTGGATGGATATTTCTTTGTCTCAGGTACCATACTGGAACAACTTGGCTGAGCTTGGAGACTGCGCAGCTTGTCCCCGCGTGTGCACGCAGGTGATTTTCTGTTCCACCTCAGGCGGAAAACTGTCCTGGGCCAGCCCTGCGAGACATGGATCGGTGAGGGGCAGTGGCTGCAGTAGCAGCCAGCTGGAACCAGTGGGGCCTTTGCAGCGTGGCAATAATCCAGTCCGGGACTTCTTCCCTTCCCAACTTGTTCAGTTTCCAACTCCTGTTTCCTTTTTCCAACTCCCCCCCAAAAGGAGCTTATCTTTAAAGTGGGAGGGGGGGCAGGAAGGAATTGTTGGGTTATGTTTATCTTGCCTGCTGAGAATTTTGGCTCTGGAGTCAGGACGGTTCCTGGCTTTTATTTCTGGAATTGCACACGTCTGCATACAAGGGCTCCCCACTCCTGACTTTCTTGATTTTTCCCACTTTTCTCTCCACTTCTTCTGCGATTTTTCTTTCTTTTTTTCTTTCTTTTTTTAAAATACTTTCTCTCTGTAAGTTGAGAAAGTGGAAGCGTTGGGGAACGGGTTCTGGGAGGACCCCCGTCACCCCCAAAAAGAGATGTCGATGAATGGTAGGAGAAGTTCTGGGAGACCCTCTTACTATTACCGACTCCTCCGGAGGTCCCGACTGCACCGGCAACGGAGCCGATCCCGGAGCCGCAACAGGCCGCTGAGCAGGGGTAACTCTTTTCTTCTAGGCACGTTTTTGTTTGGCTGGAACGGTAAACCTTGCAAGCTTTGCTTTCGTTTGCCTTTTGAATCTGTCGCCTGCTTAAAAACCAGTGGCAAATGTGAATGGAATATGTTGGAGTCTGGTATCTGTTGATGGAGGAAGGATGCAGTCTTCTGAACTGCACAGAATGGAGTGTTGTTGTGAGAACAGGTGTGCTAATATTTTGGGCTGTCAGCCTGACCAAAGCAGACAGTGATGAGCTAGAAGGACTTTTTGGATGATCTGGTGCAAGACAGCTTATTTCTAATGATGGTAGCCAAGCCTTGGCCTTGCGATGCTCACATTAAAGGTTCTGTACTCTTTCTGGGCTGAGAGGGTGTGACTCGTCTGAAGCCACTTGGTGAGCTTCATGGCAGGAATGTACTACTTCAGTAATTTTCTTCTTGAAGGAAGCCAGGAGCACTTGTAGCCATTTTTCTTTCTGCTGTGAGAAAGTCTTCAAAGACCATGCTGAAACTTACATAGAAGGATTATTTTCTGCACAGAATATACTGATCCCCACAAAGAAAATTCTGTTTTTTGCAGAAAACAGCCAAGTGTGAATTTTGTGCAGAATAAGTGCCAAATTGCAAAGATTCTCATTAATACAGGATTCTTCTCATAAGCATTTCTCAGTATTTGAAAAATATGGCTTTTTTGTTTTGCACAATTTTTCAAGTATTTTCAAATATTCTTCTCATCCTTACTTCACAGTCACCTGTAAGGCTTGACCTTGGGTCTCTCTGTCCTTAATCTGAGGATGATGGGAGCTGTGGTCCAAAAAGACTAATGTTCCCAAGCGCTGGTGTTGCAGCTGCCTCTTTTGACGATGGAACTGAGCTCCTCATATGTGCGTGCGGATGGGTTTGGGTATTGCTCCTTTGCTGGAGGTATTTGAGAGGGGCCTGGCCATTCATTTGTGGAGGATGCTGTAGCCATGATGACTCCGTGTACTGAGCTGGGGCTGGACCTCTGAGAATCCTTCCAACTCTGAAATTTTGTGCTTCAAAACAAACAGCCAGTAGGTTGGTTCATAGCTCCTCCAAGCAATCCCACCTCTTCAGGCATAAAATATGTACATATAGAGAGAGGGGAGGATATTGAGGGGTGTAAAGGAGCTAGTTTTCAGCTGGAGAGGACAGCTGGTCCCCTGGGTGGTAGCTTACCTCTCCAGCCTCATGGTCTTGGATGCATGGGTGTTGCGATATTGTTGGAGGTGGCAGTAACGAGCTTTGCCAGGTGATGTGTCTGTGTGTGTGCACACATGTGTGCATTCTCTCTCTCTTTCCCCTCAGTCTTTTCTCTCTTCTTTAATGTGCTCACTTGTAAGATTCCTCCATCTGACTCCAGGCAGCTTCCGACCTAGTTGCGGTGTTAAAAATAAGATGCTCTCTTTGCACTTTCCCTTCCAGGACACCAAGCGCTCGATCCTTCTGCCCACACATTAATGCAAGTATCTATGGATATATAGGTAGATAGATATATGTATGCAACTTGGCCTCTTTGTCTTTTTTTCCCAAAGTGTGTGTTCTGTCTCTCAGCATGCTGCTTTTTCTAGCCAGCCGGCCTGCCAACTCTTCACCTCCCTGGGTGGATAGAGACAGCAACGTTAAAATGTCAGGATATACAGCAAAAGCGTTGGAAGAGGTTGTAGCCCTCAGTGGCTTTTGGAGGCTGCCATGAACTGTTGTCTTGGCCCCTTCAGATCTGTGAGAAAAGAGCTCAAGCAGAAATGAGCAAAGTGTTCTCGGCTCAGTCTCAGATTAATCCCAGAATTATCCAAGATGCATATCCCAGTAGTCGGTAAAGAATGGATCGCAGGTACTCGTTCCATGTAAGTTTGAGGACAAACCTGTGTTTGGGGAAAATGCGCTGTTTCCTGGACAAGATTCTGGCCAACATCTTTGAAAAAAACAAATGCAATTTTTCAGAAAAGCAAGGGTTTTTCTACAGAAACATTTTTTTTTTTGCCAAAAAAGTCCCAAAATGCAAAAAGTAATTAAAAATGTGCAGATATTCACATTATTAGTTCTTGTATGAAAAGCGAAATAATTGAAGATTTGCATCTAGACTACTGGAGTTTTCCAACTCCATGGCCAGAGTGGCTTTCTATGTTTCTCTCTTCTTGGAGAAGCTAGTGTGTGAACCCCTATACAAAATTGTGTTTTCCATGGGATGATGCATACAGTCCAGCATTTTGCAGGTAGAAATGGGTACACGCATGACCAAGCAACATCAGAGTGTGGCCTAGGAGACACAAGGTATTAATGATGAAAAAGCACTCAATCTAAGTTTGCTTTTGCCTGAGCGTGCTGGGGAGGGTGGGATTCTGCCCCCTCCTCTCTGATGTGCACGTGCACGTCATTTTTCACTTGAACTCAGTTTGCAGCAATAGAAGTCAGCTCAGGTCAAAGGGTGAAAATGAGAGGAGGAGAGAGAAACTGGGACATTTAAAAAGCAGCTGAAACAGGGGGAGCTGGAAGATTGGGCCAGTTGGAGGGTCTGGGCTGCAGCTACCTCCAGCCACGCCACTGCTTGCTACCTATAACCTGTCAATAGGTGACACACCTAGGTCTGTTAAATATCCCCATAGACTTGTTTTTCAAAACTGGAACTGGGCATCACCAACTTCTGGCTTGGGGGGGTGGCATTTTGCTGGTGGGTGTAGCTCTTGTAAGGTCCAGGGGTCCCAAAATGGCTCTCAGATTCAGCAAAGTTGCCTGCTTCCCCTTTAAAGAACATTATAAAAAATTGGGATGCTATAAATGCAGTGGGAAAAGTGGGATCACAGAGGGTTAATGGGATACATCCCCGCTACATCGGAACACGGTCTGAGGGTATGGTGATGGCCCCTTCTCTTGTTCTAGCTTAAATGCCACAGTGCTTTTTATGAGATTGAAAGAGAGAGAGAGAGAAGAGTCCACTTCACTGAACAGGAATTGTGCTGTTGGGTGACTAAACATAAGAAGAGTAATTTGAGGGCATAATAAAATGGGAGAGAGGGAGGGGAAAGGAGAGGAAGCCCACTTTCCCCACAGTCTTTCCAGGCCCTACCCTATTGTTGAAGCGGACGAGACCTTGTCAGAAAGCGCTTGTGATCGGGGTGGGGGGTTCCCTCTTCCACCATTCCTCTCTAGCTCCATCCTGCTAAATTTTGATAACATGAGGAAACACGTTCTCCTTTCCCCACTGATCTTTCCCTGCAAGTGACTCATCCCAAACATGAGGCGACCTGCGGGGCAGGACGGAAGCTGGAACTGAAGTTTTAATCAGGAGAAATAATTGAGGTGAGGTGGTAGCTTGAAGTGCTCTGGAATTTTGCAAGCCCAACTGCTCTGTTGGTTGGCCTTTTCCCCCCTACCTGTTTCTTAATTAAGAAGATTTTTTTAGTGGCACATGTGCACATCTATTGTCTGAGCAAGGTTGGAATTTGGAGAAGTGCCTTTTCTCTTCAACTGCAGCTCTCAGAATCCCCCAACCAGCACGCACAGTCCAAAAAAAGGGAGTGTCCCCAAACTCTAGGTAAGTCATATTTAGCATGACCCAGCCTCCAAGATGCATACTTTCCAACTGGCCTGATTTGGTAGGAACAGTCCCAATTAATCTTCCCTCATTCTACTTTTTCAACTGCGTTTAAAATGTCCCAGTTTCTCTCTGTTCCTCTCATCCTCCCCCCGCTCCTCAGCTTTTTCCAGTTGCTGGAAACTGAGCTCAAAATGCAAAAGTAGTTGGTGCTCAGTTAACTCAGCCGGGGGAGAGGAGAGCAAGGGGCGGACTCTTGCCCAGAAGATAAGTTCTGTTTCTGTGTGTTTGAATGAGAAGCTGTGAGCATCTGTGTTTGGTGCTTAATACACAAGGCTTAACGACATCACCAGGGACTGTCCCCAGATCTTGGTTTTGGCCCAGAAACCTCAGCTTCTGAGACCAACTTGCACTGGCAACCCTAGTCCCAGATCCCAGCAAATACGGGAAAGGATCAAGCACTCCCGCTTCAGTAGTATTTGGTACAAATTGCTTTTCTCTTCGGCTCAGCTGTAGTCATTTCCCACTCAGGCCACTCTGTCGTCCCTGATCTTGTTTTGCTTTCCTGCTTTTCCGTCTGGGCTCTTAATGGGCTTGTCAGTAATAGAGTTCAGGAGATAAGAATGCTTGCCTGGAAATGTCTGGCTGGGCCTTCCTTCCCACGCCCAGGCCTTCCTGAGGTGTTGCCCTACACCTGCTGTCGTCCCCAAACCCTACCGTGAGCAGGGCGGGGCAGGCGGTTCAGGGCGGCACCCTGAGACAGTGGCCACGCTGCCTGGGGAAGATGGGGTTTACAGTAGTCCGATACACTGTTTTGTGGGAGATTCGTCGGTCCTGTTGTGTAATGCTGTTGATTTTGGATGCTCAACATCTTTGGGAAGAAAAAGGAAAAAGTATTTCCCTCTCTTTCTCCGCTTGAGACCCTGGAGAGCTGTTACTGCCAGTCATAGCAGATATTATAGCGCCTGGTATACAAATAGTCCTCCCCGATCTAATGCATCTTTTGCTCACCAGTGTGTGGAGACGCATATCCCATTTTTAGCCTCTGATTGCGTCGGCTTTATAGCCGGGAAGTTAACAGCTCCCTCTTGCACCAGAAGAGGGAGCTCTTGGCCAGTTCTAGGCAGTTCCACCAATGCAGTTGGCTAAAAGGCGGGGCTATGGCAGGTCAGGTGACACAAGGCAACCAGTAAGGCTCCACCTCGGGCTATAAAGGTTCAGATTCCCCGATGGTTTCCCCAGTCTCAGCAGCTTCGCAGGGAGGGAGGAGAACGGGCTGCCTTTTTGTGGAAACCATAGAATAAGAATATCTAGTATGGATTGTGAGGCAAGATGAAGTAGTTTAAAAGTGTTTTTTGTTTTGTTTTTTAGTGCAGGGATGAAAAGAAAAGAGAGAGGCTTGAGTTCTCTTCTGGTCTTTACCTGTTTCTGTTGCCTTTGAACTGCTAAATGAAAACCTGGGCTGGTGCCGTCCCTCTGTTCTTCCGCCTGACAAAACCTAAGCCCTTTTTGAATTCATTTTCTTTCTCTTCCCCTGGATTCTTTGGTCTTGAGGCATTGATACCAGAGCAAAATCAAAGTCCAAGAGCTACAGAGAAGTGGATGTGAAAATTACCGGGCTGGGGGCTTTGGGATGGGAGGGGGTAGGAGAGGAAGATGTAATGGGAGACAGGAGCTCTGTGGGGAGCCATAAGTCTGCATGCAGGAGGATGTTGAAAGCAGCGTGGACTGCTACTGTCTGTGTCACTAAGCGATGGAGGACAGAGGCACGCCTTCCCTTCTAAAAAGTTTGCTGTTAACTTCAGAAAAGAAAGTTATTTCCTTTGCTCTGCAGTTCCTGACAGGAGAGCAACATCTTTGAAGCAGGGCCTTTTGTAAAAAAAACAACAACAAAGCTGCCAAAGAAGGATGGTGTGCTGCGGCGAGGTGCTTATGCATTTTCCTTATCTGTGTAATCGTGCTTTGTTGCTTAGCTTCAAATTCTCTGGTGTTTGGAAACTTGTATAAAGGAGGAGAACTGGGAATTTGGTAGAGCTAGTGTGGGGCTTGTGTGTATGTGTGCATGTACTACATTGGGGTTTGGGCCAAGCAGACACATCTGGAAAAGAGCCAGATGTGGAATGGCCTTATCAAAGAAGTGAGGTTATGAAGAATGGACCAATTCTCTCTGTTTAAAAGCTCTCACTATTTGTACGTGAGGAGAACCAGCCCCCTTTGGGTTGCCAGCTTAGCCATGGTTGTGGGGGCTATGGGCAAGTAGAAGCACAGTTTGGCTAACGGCGAAAGGAGCCGGTGATCAAAGCTTTCCATTAAAGCCCCTGCCGCCTCTTCCCACATCATTTGAATACCGAGAACATCTCTGATTTACAGTGAAGTCACAGCAAAATGAGAGGTCCAGGCCTCCTTGACACGCTCACTTCATTTTTAACTCGGCACTCTGGTCGTTTCTGCAAAAGTGTGACCCTGCTGTGGCCCAAAGCTGGGGATCGGAGTTGGCCGCCGAGGGTGCGGATGCCGCTGTCCTCTGTCAGAGCGGCCGCCCCGGTGTGTCAGAGTTCAGGCGTGGCCTTGTTCTGGAGCATCCAGTGGTGACAGCCGACCCTGTAGCAACATCATCTTCATCATTGTTGCCGCTGCCGCATCGGGATGCTCTCCGGGCCGCCGGGTTGCCATGGCAACGGGTAGCATTCATCCCTGATGATTAAACAGTATCCATGGCAACCGAGTGAACCGTTTTGGAGTTAACCTGGTTTCTCTCCTCTCCCTCCCTCCCTCCGCCTGCCCACCCGTTGCTCACTCCCCCCGTTTGCATCTTTGACAGTCTAAAAATGATCACAGATAAATCTTCAATATAGCATCGAAGCTGGAGGGTGGGGAGGGCTTCAGAGGAATATGACTAGACGTCTAAGACCACCAGTCTTTACCGGCCCCTTCCCCACTGTGGTGAAAGGGGCATTATGGCCAGGGAATTGGGTGCGATGGGAGGTCAGCACACTCACCCTGCAGGGCAATGCTGGTGGCCAGTATGTGTGTATATATGTGGGCGTTGTACCCACAGATTTGTAGAACTGGGAGGGAACTCAGAGCTCATCTACCCCAGCCCCCCATGAGTGCAGGATTTGCAAAGCAGGCCCAGAAAAGGCAACCCTCCTGCTTCCCAAGGCTGTTCACTTTTGCCAAACTGGTCTCCTTGTGAGCAGGTTTCTCCCGAAGTCTAGCCAAAATCTGCTCCCTTGCCATTTTCCCACCCATCTTTGCTCACAGTCCTGCCTTCTGGAGCAACAGAGGGAGTGTCTGCTCTATTTTTTTCTATGGGGAGCCCTTCAGATACTTGAAAACTGGCATCACATCTGCTTTCCACCTTCTGTTCTTCAGGGAAAACTTTCTTTGTAGGGTTGCCTCATCTCCCCCCCAACTGTCCTGATTTTGTAGAGACTGTTCCGATTAATCCATTGTTATGAATATTTTCAAGCTGTGGTTGACTGAATCCGTGGATACAGAATTTGCAGATATGGAGGACCGTCTGTAGGCATTTATTGGTCATAATTAGAGAGCCAGTGTGGTTTAGTGGTTTTGGGCATTGGACTATGACCCTGGAGACTAGAGTTTGATTCCATGCTTGGCCATGGAAACCCACTGGGTGACCTTGGGTGCATCACGCTCTCTCAGCCCCAGAAAACCCCACGATAAGGGTTGCCATAGGTCAGAAGTGTGGGTGGTTTTTGTCCCTGTTCTAAAAGGTTGAAATACCTCTCCTAAGGCTTGGTTCCTGGCAGCAGGAGCTGCAAGCTAAAATATGGCTGATATTTTAGGTCCACCCTTTTTCTGCCTCTGGTCTCACCCACCACTGGAATTCACTGCCCCTCCTCATCTCCAAAAAGGACTTCTCCAAAATTGCATTTGGAGTTAAGGAGGATCCTCAACCTTTCTTTAGATAAATGAGTCTCAAAGCAAAATGTTGATTTCTCTGGAGAGGTATTGATTTGACGTAGCAGGCAGAAGGGTGAATGAGGGCAGCGCTGGGAGATTTTTCATGCGATTATCATCTGACTGAGCAGAGTTCTGTTTGAATGAAGTGTTTTGCTCTTTTTCAAATTTTTAAAAGAAGATGGTTTGAGAGGAGACTTCCCACTCAAAATCTCGTATTTTGCTATAAACAGACATTCACTCTCTCCCTCTCTTTTTCTCTGAATATACAAAAAAAAAAAAAAAAGCAGGGTTTCTTTTCTTACCAAAATGACTTATTTATTAAACCCCACCAATGAAATATGTATGATATTTATCTTGCTGCAGAGCAGAGCGATGCGAACGGATTTGCCATTTGTTGGCAGTGCATTGTCAAAGAACGCTCGTTTGCTCCTGTGTGGGTTTCCCCCCGTTCTTCTTTTTTCTCTCTGGGGTGAAACAGAAAGATGGATTGAAATATACATCAGAGTGATATAAAATCAGGGGGAGAAGATGGTGGGGAAGCTTGCACCCCGGCTGATCAGAGCGGGATGATGAATCGCAGGGAGAAGCGTCAACTCCATCTCCTCTGCCCCACGTGGAGCTCGGCCAGCCAGAAGGCGGCTCTGGGGAGGTTTAAAATTAGACCCATCTATCACTCTCAACAGGTTGATGCGGGCTTTAAAAATGGTCCCACTTGCTGCCTTCCATCTAGACAGAGGGGGAGCAATCTTTCTGATGCTGGATGGCTTCTGCTTCTTGCCTGATGCTGCCAGGGAGACGGAAATTCAGAGGAAGAGAGTGTTGGAAGCATCTCTTATATAAGACTTTATTTTTCCCTTTACAGAGGGAGACCTGCAACAAAATGTTGCAGCATGGTGCTTTCTCTCTCTCTCTCTCTCTCTCTCTCCCCCTCCCGCCAATGATAGGAAGAGCCGACATCGAAGGATCAAAAAGCGAGATCGCTGTTGGGAAAGTAACTCCTCAATGATTTCATCCTTGCACACAAAGACTAATAATTACTGTAGTTTTCTCCCTGCTGCAGGAAAAAGCAAATATTTTGCACATTATTCTCTCTCTCTATTCCAGCTCTCCAAAGTGTTTGGGAGAATTTCTCTGTGCAGAAAAACATGCATATTTCCCCCCTGCACAAAAAGCACATTTCCTGTGCAAAACACATATTTCATTTGCAGAAGAAAAGAAACGTGGCAGCACCTTTAAGGCTAACCAATTTTTACTTTGGCATAACCTTTTGTGGATATAAGCCCACTTCTTTGGATGCAGTGCTATTTTCTGCCCAGGGCACATATTCTGTGTAGAAGAGGTGTTTTGTGCAAAGAAGCTACCTGTTTTTCCATGCAGAAAAATTCTCCAGAACATTGTGGGACATTGCATACTGGGAGAAAATTGTGCAAAAGTTTCACTGCTCTCATATTCTTTCCAGAAGGATTTCCTGCCAGTCAAAACACTATTTTTGTCCAGGAAGTGAATAATAGAGCATATTTTTTTCATCCCTACTTATCACACAGTAACAGAGAAATGATCCTCAATGGCCAGTAGAACCTCCAGCTTCCAGGGTACTCTAACCTTTGAATTCTGACTTCTGGGCCAGGGCAGGCAGCAGGGAGAAGTATCATGATTTGCTTGTGAGCTTTTCAGAGGTGGCTTGCTGATTGCCGACGGCTGGCCAATTTCAGCCAAATCTAGGAGGGCTTGCTCTTAAGCTCCTGGGTGTAGAAACAAAGTCTTCTGGACCTGTGGGACTTCCAGGAGTACATCCCATCATAGAAAATCAGAGCACGCCCTCAGTTTGGGTTATACAGATGAGAAGCACAAGAACCAGAGGTGCATTTAGAAGGTGAGAACATCTCTTGCTTCTCAGCCTCCCCGGCTCATCTTTGGAGAAAACAACTCTTCTCTCTGAGAGGCTAAGTGGATTGAGAGAGATGGGGGCCAGAACTGCGGCGCTGCCCCTCTGCTTTGTAGCAGCAAGAACCAAACAGCAACCTTTGAGCTGTTTAATTACGGGGCTGGTTCTTGCTGTCAAGGCCGGTGGCAGCGACGGCTCGTCTGCTTGGCATCACGCAACAGAGAGAGGGAGGAATACAGGGAATTTAGATGCACTGTGGGTTTCTTTGAGGGCTGCTCCTTCTTATTAATATTTTTTCCCCATTTTTATATAACATTTCCCTCTTCCTATTGCAAAGGGAAAACAGATGTTCTATTGATGGTACTTCATTAGAGAGATGAATGAGGTCACCGGTGCGATCGCAGCTCATATTCGTCTGCATAATAGACCAAACCATTAAGACCTGACAGTTGTTTTTTAAAATTTCTGTAAAGCCCTGGGAGGGATTTGCAAAGCATCTCTCTAGATTGGGGTGGACACAGCCCATGGGCCATGTGCAGACCATGGACCTCAATTTCCGTGGCCCCTGAAGCACCCCACCAATTCCTCAAAGTGGAGACTGTAGTCGAGAAATGAAGAGACAAGAGCTTGGAAGGTCAGCTGTGAAGGAGCTAGATAAAATCCTGAAATGTAAAGATATGTCCCAGGCAGCATGGCCAATGCTCTAGAATTTTGGGAGCCGGAGTCCAAAACCTCTGCTCTGGCAGAGAATTCTAAATAGGCTTCCCTAAACGACAGATCTCAGGATTCCATAGGCTGTTGCTGTGGACGTTGAAGTGGAATCACACCACTGTAACTGTGTAGTGTGACAGGGCCCAATGTAAGGTAACCTGTTGAAGGATGCCGTTGCCTTCACGCCTTGCTTGGGTGCATCATGGTTGGTCAGATCCTCTGTCTGAAACATCAGGGTTCTTGCATTGTTTAAAAGTACTTACAAATCCACCCATTTCTGTTACTGTCGTCCAGTGCTGCTATCAAACATCAAATAAAGCAGAATGAAAGGCAGGCTTTGGGTCCCCTCATCTTGGTGGGATGCTAGAGGACACAAAATGCATCTCAATAAAGCTAGTGAGGCTAGCAAAGTTCAGCCTAGCAAAAAAAGCTAACAAGACTAACAAAATTTCATTTTGTGAAATTTCATTTAATAAAGGTATTTAGGAAAAATAGAGCAGGAACAAAAATATCTGCTCTTTTTTCTCCTTGTTTATTTTTGTTGTTTGTGGCTTTGCACAAAGAACATTGTGTGATGAGCAAAATACCTTTTGTTTTTAAATGGGAAAACAAACTTTGTGTAGTTTTTGCAAAAAAAAAAATACAAAATACAAAAGAAAGGAAGATGCAGAAAAATTCTCGTAATGTCCCAAACTAGGGAGAAAAATGTTGAGATTTTTCATCCTCACACACAACAGAATAGGTTTATGTCATCAGTGTGAAATCATGACAACCCTGGTCTCCCTGTTAGTGCTGACAGACGCAACAGTAGTGCTTTTTTGCTTTTCTTTCTTTCCTCCCTCCCTCCTTTTTGCCTTAGTTACTAAAGAAGTATCAGTGCCCTCTAGTGAGGCAGCTGCTTAATTTCATGGGAGAGTCCTGCTCAGGCTCAGTTCCGTGATCCGCGTTCCGTGAAGGCTGTTGATGAGACGGCAACAATACATCGGGATGTGACCTACGGCCTAACAATGCTCAGCCTTAAAAGCAGAGCAGGGCAGGGTGGATCTTTTAATTTAGGAGTTAGTTTCAATACGATGTTGAGCGTGTTGGAAAAAAATTCCATGCAAAGAACCCCAGGCAGATGTTTTCAGGGAGGAGCATAGCCTTTGGTTTTGCAAAACAGAGACCAAACCTGTTAAATTGTGTGTCTGTGTCTGTCTCTGTCTCTACCTTCAAGTCACCTGTCAACTTATGGCATCCCCATGACCTTGACAGATTGGAGAGCTGGGCTAGCACTAACAATATGAATTTCAACAGGGATATAAATATAAGTTAGCCCCCTTTTGCCTTTGGTCCCACCCACTATGGAAATGCACCCACCAAGAACTTCTCCAAAACTGAATTGGAATCAGGCTAAATTATGTGCCCTGCCCTTGGTGCACTTTGGAGCAATGCTTCTCAAACTTTGGTCTTCCAGTTGTTTGGGACTTCATTTCCCAGAATTCCCAGCCGATTGGCCTTGCTGACTGCGTCCCATAGAAGCTGAAATCCAAAACATCTGGAAGACCAAAGTTTGAGAAGTGCTGTTTGAGACTTTCGTGAACTTGCAAGAATAGGTCTCTGCCCTGATGAACAAGCAGTCTAATTGTGGAGGGAGGGAGAAGCAAAAGAGGAAGGAGGGAAGAGCTGAAGAAGGAGGTTTTGTGGTATCTTCCTTCTTTCTCCTATTAGTTCCCTGCAATAAACATACAGAAGGCCAATTCTCTGCAAGGGACAGGGATAGGAAAAATAGGTGGCAAAATAGGTGGCTCTTCCTCCCTTTCTGTGGTTGGGTTTGGAGCCAGAAGCAATTAAGCCGTGCAGCTGAGCAGTTGGGAGGGAAACACCTGAGCTCTGTGGAGGTAGCGAGGCCTCCCGGCAAGGACAGGACAGGTAAATCCAGTTCCACGCTGCTCTGTGCAAGCGCCACACCACCACCCCCGCCCCCATTTAAAGCGAACCGAAGGTGTCGGGATCTTCCTGCCCAGTGGATCAAAGAGGACGGGAGCGTCAGATGATGACAGAGCCCGTCTTCCATTGGCTGGGCGTGCTTTGGAGGAGAAGCAGAGTTGCATGGCAAGTCGGGCGAGGATCCTCCTTTTTCCTACTGCATGAATAATAGTAGTAAAAAGAACCATAGAGTCTGAGTTAGGTTGGGCAGTCAAAATCCAGAGGTGTTTTCTGAGAACTGGCCTGCAGTTTTCCCTTGGCACAGAGAGTCCTCTCTGGCTGCCCAACTCCTTGGCCTCAGCACTTTTCCGGGGCTCCAACAGCATTCCAGAGCTTGGCACGGAACCCCATCCCGGCACCCGATGAAGTCATCCCCTCTTCCCGCTGCTGCTCGACTTGTTTCGAAGTTGCCCAAAGTGCCATGGCATGTGCATTTCTGACTGGCTCCGCTCCCCTTCGGTGAGTGGCTTTTCCAAGGGAGCGTTGGGGCAGGACTGTAACTTTGGCAGAGAGAGAGGAAAAGGCCTTGCACACAACTTTTTCCAAGAGATTCCATCTGGTTTATGTAGAACCTTTTGTCTTTTTGCTTTTGTTTCTTTCGGTGAAAGTGCCAAACTGCTTTGTTCCTTCGGGGAAACCGCTTAAGAGAATTTTTCAGCAGTAAGACAGATGGTCAGGTGTTGGTGTAAATTAGTCTTAGGTCAAAACCTGAACTTGTTGATACTGGAGGCCCAACACGTTGGTTGGAAGGCCAATCTGAAAGAACTTCCAAAGTTAGCCTGTCCTGGTTCTGCCATTCTGGAGAGCATCGCAGCCCTCGACCAGCTTCCAGTCAGGCTTTCTAATGAGCTGGGATCCAAAAGTCTTGATAAATACTTGCATTTGTACAGACAAATATTTATATTTATAACTATCAATTTAAAGAAGTGATTGCAGGTGATTTTATCCTTCTAGGATCCAGCTTCTGCTTGTTTACAAAGCTGTTAAGCGGAGATGGGAGGAATGTTTGAAAATATTTTTAAAACATTTGAAAAAATTGTTTCTAAAATATTGGGAAACCTTGGTGGAGAGAATCAATATTATTTATTCAATAAATAAATCCTGGACTGATGAGAATGTTCACATTTTGGGAATTATGCTGTGTAACATTCAAACAGTTTTGCCCAGAAAGTACCATTTCCCTATGCAGAAATGAACCAAAACAAAAACACTCACCCCAGTTTGTGAATATCTGTTATTTTCTGTGTGTGAATTTTGCACAGAATAAATCCCACACTGCAAACAGCCTTCAGAAGTGGCAGTTTTTGAAGATTTTCTTGCAGCGGGGAGAAAATTGCAAAAATTACTCATTGCTTCCACTGAGAATGAAATTAGTGAACAATTACATCCCTACTGTTAAGTTGCTTCATTCAGTTATTATTATATATATTATAGATGCAACTACGTCTCTACGTCTGTAATGTACAGGTTGAGTATCCTGTATCTGAAATACTTGGGACCAGAGGTGCTTTGGATTTTAGATTTTTTTTTTTTTTGGATTTAGGAATATTTGCATATGCATAATAAGATGAGACCCAATCTAAACATGAAATTTGTTTATGTTTCACATATATGTTGCCTTTATAGGCATGCACTATTCTTTTGTTGCGAGCTCTGCTTTTTCGTCAGTTCTTCTCCTCTCGCCTTCTTGTAGAAAACCTGAGGGAATTATAGAAGCTTGTTTGGGGCACTTGCAAAATCTCTCAATGAACTTGGTGCCCGTTTTTCCCTCTCAGTTCACTTTGCAAGCAGTGCATACACGCTGCTTGCAAAACAAACTGAGAGGGAAAAGATGGCACCAAGTCCATTGAGAGATTTTGCGATCAGTGCACGCATGCATGATCCCAAGCAAGTCTCCATAATTCCCTCAGGTTCCCTGCAGGAAGAAGATTGGGGTCTACTTTCCAAAAGTTTCAAATTTTGGAGCATTCTGGGTTTCAGATTTTTGGGTTTGGGAGGCTCAGTCTCTTTTATAGATGAACTCTCTCTCTAGGAGCCAGAACGATTAACTGGAGGCTATCATACTTCACACTCATCATACGATGATACAGTTTATTAGAAAAAAGCGAAAGAAAATAGGAAGACCATATTAGAGGTTCCTGCAATGCTAGAAATTGGAGGACTGGAGAAAAATTTGTTCTAGGGGGTCAGAATTCTTATTCAGGTCAGCAACGCCCTCTCACCCACCAGCCCCTCACAGTCACATTCCTCTCAAGCAAAAGAGTTTCTTGCTTGCCATGGAGGAATTTTCAATCATATGGAGAGGAAAGGAAGAAATAACCCATTGGGTTAAAAGGAGAGCTTGGACAAGCTACTTATTACCTGCTTTTTATCCATTTTAACGTACGTGTTTTAAATTATTTTAGTCTTCTCGGTAGCTTAATTCTGCTTTAACGTTGACCTTTTGCACAGCTTTAATTACATTGCAATCATATGAATCTAATCTTGGAGAAAAGGTGGGGCTTATTTATTTATTTTTATTTATTAATTATATTTGTATGCTGCCTTTCTCCCTGCATGGGACCCAAGGCAGCTTCCATCAACAAATTAAACAGCTTAAATAAAGGGGTGGTGATGGCGGTAATAATAATAATAGGACTAGACCTCCCCTTCCCCCAGGATTCTGAGAGTTGTAGCCTTTTCCCCAAAGGTAACTTTTCCAAGCTCTGGTTGGAAGAAGGAGCCATCCAGGAGAATGAAGAGATGAAGCCGTGGGCTGGAGAGGGGTTAAGAGGTTCAGGGTCCCTGACTGAAATTACCCCGTCACAAGTAATAAGAAACATGAAAGAGCACAGCAACAAAATGCTGTTGCCAAAGTTGGCATTTTGCTCCCTTCTCCTGTACAGGGATGTCTTTGTTTTATTTTGTTTTTAAATACACATGTGCAGCTTCTCGTTGTTATTTTTATTTTAAAGAAAGAACCCACAATCAAACTATCACCCAGCACCTAGGAAAGCGGCAGGCTGGGGAAAATGGCCCCGTGGGGCACCTTTAAACATCCCTAGTGTCTTGATGGCACCTATTAATGACAATAATTAGCACTTTCTGAGCACTGTTTTGGTTTTGGAAAGCGTGAGCACAACACTTCAAAAGGTTAATTTCCTACACTGTAAAGAAAGGAGTCACCTATAGTCAGTAGAGGCAGGATTGGCTCACTTGGCAACACTAAATCCTCCATGTAAAAGAGTGAGACAAAGCCAGGTTGCATGGGGTGCCGATATTGGAACCTCCATGTGCAGAGGCAGTCCGTCCTAGAAGGCCAGAAGGAACTGACTCACAGTAGATGGAGAAGGCTTTTGCTTCCTTCTCCTGCTTTTCAGCTTCCTGTGTGGTTTGAGGTGGCCAAGCAGGGTCAGAAAGCTGGTAAAAATTGCTTTCTTGGACTGTTAATGCCCAGATTCCTCCAGGCATTTTGATCCTGGGATTTATAGTCTGAGATTTGTAGTCCAAGGTGTGAGCTGGATGCTGAGACAGATGGACCTCTGGTCTAATCCAAAAAAGGCCTCTATTGCTGTCAAAACACACTTGTTTGGTGCATAATTTCATGGAAGGATCAGGCTCAGCTCAAAAGTCCCAGTTTGTAAGCTATAAAACCTAGAAAGGACCACTGCTTCTTGTGCTTTCTGCTTGGCTCTGGGGTATGATGGCAGCCAGCTGTTCAAGAGCAGGGCCGATTCAGTAACGGCACCCGTGTTTCTGGAAGAAGGATTTCCCTGGGACAAACATTACTGGCATTTCTATTGTCGAGAGGCTTCTAATTTTGCTGCTGTGCTCCATAGTTGATTTTTAGACCTCCCTTCTGTTGGTGCCTATTATGTTTTCATTTCGAGTGATTTTATTGATTGCTTAATTGGGTTTCTTTTTATCTGTGGAGGTTTTTTTCATCCTATGTCACCTTGAAAGCTATTTGCTATCAGGAGACTAATAAGCCTAATTAATAAGATGGGCAAGCGAGGAGGGGTCTGACTTGGAAGGACATAACGGCACCTAGAATTTAAAGGGCTCACAAGCAAACGTCTTGGGACAGCAGTGCTGCTTGTTTTCCAATATGTTTCCGTTCTTCTCCTCACTTGCTGCGTGTCTCCTGCTGCTATTTCCTTTTTAACCCCTTTTGAAAAACACGTCCACACACAAATGTTGCACAATTTTCTCCCCAAACCAGGAGTGGTGTTGGTGGCAAAGTGCCTTCAAGTCGACTCTTCCTTATGGTGGATGCCCCTCTCCTAGGTTCTTTCTTGGCCAGGTGTCTTCTGAAGTCCTTGCATGAATTTCTAAAACCTCCACGCACTCCCTCGACAGCTGCTGGTGGTGCAGATGGGCTGTGCCTCTCCTTCTCTGCTGGGAATTGGGGAGAGAGAGGGGGAGCAAATGAGTCTGCCATGTTTGGGCACTGGGGCCTCCTTTCCCATCACCGCCTTCTTGCGGTCTCTGCCTGCAAGCGAGCGAGCCTTTCCCAGACGTGAGACTCCATAAACTGGCTGGGTAGTTATTAACGGACAGTAGAACGACACCACCAGAGGCACCTGGCCTTATCAGATGCCACCTTTTCCTCCTTCCTTGTGAGAGGACAAGCGAGCGGGCATCCTTCTTGCATCTCGCAGCGGCAGCCGATTATACCTTCATTTGTCCACTTATTGGCTCCAGATCAGAGCTGATTCCAGGGGGCTTAGTGGCCTGGATTGGCATTTGCCATCCACCAGTTCCTCAGTGTGTTATTAACTTAAAACCCTCCAAATCTCTCAGTAATGACACGGATGGCTTCGGAAACCAGTCAAGTTAACAGCCTGTAAAGAAGGGATTATAGGTACCAGCGGCCGGGGATGTGAAAGCCAATTCCTCTTGGGAGTAATAATAATACCGAAAGGAAGCAAGTGGGGGGAGGGATTTATTAGTGCATGGCCAAAATGCCACTGTGCGGGGCAGGGGTCACAGGTGGGGAGGGCTGACTTCGGGCCTGTGCCAACTTTTCCCGCAGCCCGTCGGCTGAAGCGCTGGTCCTTGCCCGAGCCTCAGTCTGGGAGATTCATTCCGCTTGCTTTCAAGTGGCACTGCCAAAATGTAATTTCAGAGCTGGGAGTTTTTACAAGCGACGCCTTTTGAGACTCGAGTGTGTCACTTGGGAGCGTCGCTAATACGACAGAACGGCGGAGGCGCGTGCCAGCAAGCGAAGGGCTTATTACTCTCGGGGTCCACTTAGTGCTCGTGTTCTATGCGGCTGAATCTGACGTGGAATATTTCAGAAATGGCTGTTGATGCCTCTGTGGTGCTCTCCAAAGGAGACTGCTCTCCACAATGCTGTTCTGGGACATCTTGTGGCTCAGGGTTACCGTCTGGGCTGTACGGCAGTACGGACCTCGTAGGGCAGCTGTACCATTTGGCGGACTGAGGCACTTGCTTCAGGCGGCGAATACCGGGAAGCGACAGCAAAGAGGTGGAGGGAAGAGAGGTGTGTCACACAGTTCATTCTGTGCCCCCAAAACTAGTCAGCTTCCTTCGGATGTGCTGGAGGATGCTGGATCTCATTTTACCAGCATTGCAAGGAAGATTCTTTTGCACGGCACTTTCTCCCGCCTCCCAGTAATACAGGTATAGCTCAGTTAATAAAGGGGATGTGTTCCTGGGCATATGACTTCTTTGGGAGAACATTTGGAGCAGAAGAAGAAATAACATGGAAAGAAAAGAGATAGGTTTTTACACTACAAGAAAGAAGGGCCATTCAATGTGTTTCAGCAAACTTTATTCAAAATTAACAACGTGTACATGGGAATTGAAACTAGGTCAGGTAAGCCTTGCAGAAGTGGATAGAAACATCTTGGAACTTTCTAGAGACCACGTGAAGCTTTCTTCCAAAATGTATTCAAGGATGACTTCTTTCACCAATCTTTACTTTTCTTATGATTTCCATTTGGGTGGCCAGACTTACAAATCTGTGCATTTTTAGCATGATGTGGTAAGGCAGACTTTTCTGCTTTCAATTTTTCTCTCTGCAGTTGCTCGTGAATGCTTCATGAGGGATTCAGGGGGCGGCTGCCATTTGCCTTGCCTGTTCCAAGCAGGAACACACGACCGCCGTAGCATCAGCTAGAGGCAGGACGCTGTTCTTTCCCAGCTCGAGCTTCAATTATTGCATTGTTTACTGGAGACAAACATTACTGCAACCAAACATTAAAAGTATTTCTTTAGCCATTCTTCATGATGCTGCTAAAAACCTTCCACCCAGATGGAAGATGAAAAGAAACTGAGGGAAGGGGGTAAGTGGACATAAAAAGTCTTGCTAACTTTACTGCCAAAGCTTTTATTAAGTGAGGTGTGTCTTTAGTTGTAGGTCCAGACATCCAGTCCTTGCTATTGGACACCCCTGGAGGCAAATGGACACATACAACCTGATTACTGGATCTCATGATTCTCACCCCTGGTTCAATGCCAAAAATAATTGCCCAATATATACCTTCTGCACTCTCGGATTAGTTCTGTATTTTAGCTAGTTTTTCGCAAGCTTTGATTGTTTGTTTATTTTTTATTTATTTTATCAATCTATAACCCACCAGTTAGGAGAGGCTGCAGCAACTGGCTTTTGCCTGAGCACACTGGGAAGAGCCAGATTCTGCCGTCTCTTCTCCTCCTTCTTCCCCAAGTTAATTGAACACAAACTACTTTTGCTCTTTGAACTCAGTTTGCAGCAGCAGAAGTTAGCTGAGGAGCAAGGGGAAAGGCATGAGGAGGAGAGAGAAACTGGGACATTTTAAAAGCAGCTGAAAAAGTGGGATGATGGAGGATTAATTGGGACCGTCCCTGCCACGTTGGAGCAGGTGGGAGATATGTGAAGGTGGCAAGTGGTGTAGCCAAAGCGCCCTATGCCTATGCCACGTGGCAAGTGCTTTCCGCTGGTTTGCAGCAGGGGTTGCCACTGCACGGGTGGCCTTGCGTCCCCTGTCCCTTCTTCCCCCATCCCCCGGCAGTGCAGACTCTGACGCGATTTTAAATTCCCTGCACAGCGTTGGCAGACGCAAGTGTTTTACATTTCCCGGCTGGGGGTCACAGCAATGTCATAATATTTGTGATCAGGCACGCCTGCCCATGAAATATTGTTCTTGTGCGATATTTGGGAATGTTTAGCTAAGCGCAGTGATTAGTAATGCCTACGGAGTGTCTCTCGCCCGCCATCCCCTTTTGCATACTGATGGTCTGAGAAAGCAAAGTGAGAATTTTATTTTATTCCTTGTTAAAGGGGCTGGTGCCCTGCCGTTTCTAGCTGCTACTGTTCCTCAAGGCCAAGTTTTTTTGTATGGTGACTGACCAGAGCTTGGAAAAGGTTACTTTTCTGGATTCCATGAGAAAGAAGGTTCAGTAGGGGATCCTGGGAGTTGTAGTCCAAAAAGTAATTCTTCCAAGCTTTGCTGTGACCCTCTTGGCTGCAGGATCCTGGAAATCCTAGTCCAAAAAGTAACTTTTCAGGACTCTGTGTGGAACTTTCTTCCAAGCGAATAGCAAGGAGAATCTGCAGAATTAATTTGCAAGATAGAGTTGGCAGGGCAGCCATTTACTGAAACTATTTCAATATCATAGGTTCTCCTCCTCCCCACCACATTATTCTGTAGCTGGGAGGTCTGTAGAATCCATTGATTTTGGACTTGTGGTGGTGTCTGCAAACTAGCATCTGCGGTGGACCTGCTTGTCTTCTGTGATGTACAGTTTGGATTTTTAAAACGAAGAAATAAAGAGAAGAGTGGATTGATTCTAGTGTGCTGTTTTCACTGTGGATACAAGACCAGAGAACTTCTCTTTCCAAAATCTGGGGAGACATCCAGAGGAAGAGAATTTTGGGATGCTTCCTTGTTGGTGTGTCTTCTGTTGCTGTCGCATCTTTTTAAAATAACAGACCTGTGAGTCATCAAATATTGGCAGTGAACTGTCAGACTTACTTTAAATCTTCCTTGCTTTTTGTATTGCCGTAACATCCTTTTTTCTCTCTTGGTTCTGTGTGAAATTTCCTTCCCCAAAAGACCCAGGATTTCCTCTTGGGAGGCCTCTGACTTGCAACTCCACTGCACAGAAAGTAGAAAGGATGCCAGAAGAACCTGGCATCCTAAGCGACAGACCAAAAGAAGCGCACTTAGCGGCTGTCCCTTGCACTCATTTGCAAGTGACTTTTCCCAAGGGTGGAGGCTGCCTGGAGCATGGCCCACTTGCAGCAGAGAAGCGCTGTTGTGGTCATTCACACAAGCAAGAACACGTACACAGCTCTTTCTCGTGTGGTATTTCCTTCCTTTCTTCTAAATTTCCTTTATTTCTCCCCCCACCTCATTTTGTTCTTCACAGACTCCCCACCGGAAAGGACTGGGCAGAAACGGGGTATGCCCAGTGGGGGGCCAGAGAGGAACCCCGTTATGGAGCCAGCCGGGCCGCCGCCGCCGTTCCGTGTCACGGTGAGTCTGTCGCTCTCTCTTTCTGCCCTG
The DNA here is from genome assembly GCA_948472985.1 of Iguana delicatissima. Taxonomy (NCBI): domain Eukaryota; kingdom Metazoa; phylum Chordata; class Lepidosauria; order Squamata; family Iguanidae; genus Iguana; species Iguana delicatissima. The sequence goes on along the minus strand of CAOKZL010000453.1, from coordinate 1,747,940 downwards.
ATAAGAGCTGACGCCAGGGGACGCAGGTTGGCTCTTGCTCTGGGAACGCTGAGAACCGTCAAACCAATATAAGAGCTACAAGGTGGCTTGCATTAAAGCGAGGGAACTGGAGAGGTATCCGTGCTGTGCGGCGCTCCATCTGATAGTCAGGAACCTGTTGGGAAGAATCATGAGGATTCCAGTTCACTGAGATTTGGGATAATTTACAAAACTTTGCTGCAGTCTCTTAAAGCGTGGCACTTGGTGCTGCATATTTTGCGTTTGGCTGGCTGGAGGAATCTGTCCGGCCCTCCCACTTGGTTTTTCACACAAAGTCAACCCAGATTTGCTGCTTATGATGCCTTCCCTTTCTCCGTACCACCATAAAGTAAGGCCCTGCTTTGCTCCCCCAAACTTTGTTTTTGGAGTCACCCCCTGGATGAGGAGACCCCTCTGCCAGGCCCTCCCTGCTGGACTGAGTTTTGCATCCTTCTCCTGTCCCCCTCTAGTGCAACAGAGGATCCCAGGCCCCATAAGAGATGGAAGGCAATATCCAGCAGGTTCGTCACAACATAATATGCGGACAAGTTTTGTGCCATTTAGTTTCAAATTGCTGCCCTTCCCTCGCCTTCCCTGCAGAGTGCATTGGAGTAAATTATATTTTAATAGTGAGGATGTCTTGTGGAGGAATTCTGCCTTGTGTGGCTTCCGAAGAGAGCTGAGACGGAATGAACCGGCACATCTCTCAGTAGGGGCACCCAATCTTTAATTGAAACCTAATTGTTTACTAAACCGCTTGAACCAGAAGAGAAAATTACTGTAATTCTGGTCTATGGATGACTCCCTCCGTCTCTCCCTCCACCCTCCTCCTCCTCCATTTTTTTTTTTTTTGCGAAAAAAATTGTGGGGGGAATGAATTTTTGTTTAAAAGGAGAATGGGAACATTATCCTCAATGATACATAAACAGAAAACAATTACCATTAAGCTGTCAACAGCAACTGGATTCAGATAACGAGCCTCGGTGCCACTGAGAAATTATATGCAAATGATTTTGGTTGATTTATTGTTGGGTTCAGTTGGTGCCGTTACCTGAAGAGGAGAAGATCCAGAAATGTTTTTTCCTAGGGGTGGGCAAAAAGAGAAGCCAAAGCCGCCAGGGCGAAGGTTTTCCAAAAGACGAATGCAGGGTTTCCGTTGGACTCTCGTGAGACGGGGTGCGTGCGTGCCTCCTTTTATCCTGGCCAAAGGCCTGTTGAATTTGATGGACAAAGAGGCGCTTCTTTCCTTCTGCCTAGCCCCGCCCCCTCATTTGCATGTCATTTCCCTGTCTCTTCTTTCTTGGTCATGCCAAAAGGCAGCAGGACGTTGGAACCAGCTTGCATTGGGCAGTTCTCCCTAAATTGCGCTAATGAGAGTGACTTCTCGTGATACTGCTGACTCTCTGCTGACTCCGCTTCTGCACTGCTGTTTGCAGCAATTTCTTGGACCTGCGTTACGCACCCTCCAACTGTCTGAATTTAGCAAGGAGAGTCCTAATTCATCCTCTGTTGTCCCATTTTTTAGCTGCCTTTAAAACGTTCTTGTTTCTGTCTCCTCCTCCCACTTTCCTCCTTTGTCGTCAACTTATTTCAGTTGCTACAAACTGATTTCTAAGTGCAAAGTAGTTACGATCATGACAACAGTGTCAAAACCATTCCACAATGGTGATTAAGATTGTGAATATGAAACAGTTAAGGGTGAGTAAATCCAGGTAAAAGTTCTGTATTCACAATTACAGCTTACTTTACCTACTTACGATAGTGACACTATTGCTATAATTGTAGTAACACTGACACTCGCACGCACGTGGGCTGGATAGGCTTCAGTGCTGGAGTGAGTTGCAAAATCTGCCACTGGTTTGTTATGTGCATTGGGCTGGGAGACTAGGAACTAGAGATCTCCCCCATCCCCAAACTGCCTTTGACATCTTGTCACCGGGAGGCGGGGGGGGGGTCTGACTGCTGAGAAGATTTCTGCCCAGGAGGAGGAGGAGAAAGGGACGTTGTGGAGTGGATTTCCTTATTGGTAGAGGAGGCCTGGAGGAAGGCTCCACAGCTCCTCCCTTTCTCCCTCCCCAATTCCACTGCCTGGGTGCCTTTTTTCTGCTCTATTTCTCTTCTGTGCTGCCTGATGCATTAGGGAGAGCAGGAGTTGCCTGCACCAGAGTCGCACCTTTTCCATTTATAGAAATAAAACTCCTGTTAGATGGAGCACAGATGTGGCTTGAGCATCCAGCCTGCCTCAGCTGCAAGTCTGTAGTGGTGGTTGTAATTTTAGCATTTATTTTATTTGTTGAATTATTTCACCCAAACCCATCAGTGATATTACAGAGCAGTTTGCTTAAACATTAGCAGAGATTAGAATTGCCTAGTTTTTGAAGTACCCGTGCGGGACAACTCATGTCTTTGTCCAAGCCTCTCCTCTCCCCACTAATGAGTGAAACTGCTTTTGCACTGGGAACTCAGTTTGCAGCAACTGGAGTAAGCTGCAGACAAAGCAGGAAAGTGGGAGGAGGAGAGAGAAATTGGGACGTTTAAAATGCGATGGAAAAAGTGAGATGACAGAGGGATAACCAGGACAGTTCCTGCTGAATTCAGACAGTTGGAAGCTATGATATTTCTGGGCCACACGGGTCCCAGGTTTCATTTGGGAGAGGATGGGGAATCCAGTATCCCCCTGGGAAAGGACTAAAAAGCTTGTTGACACTCCAGAGAATGCTTCCTTCCTCCCCCACCACTCCATCCCGATGGTACCAGTCAGAAATATTAAATTATCTTTCATTTCCTGGAGCCCACGGGGAAAGGCAGTTCAAAAGCCAGGCTGTAAGGAGAGCTAATAAGGAATATTAATCCTCATTTTATTCGTTTTGATCAGTGTGTGTGGAATCATAATTGCGGTAATAACACTTGACATTTCCTCGGCACCTTTCAGCGTGGGTCGGACAGGCATCCTGCAGATCCTCCTGGATTTAACGTGACAGCCTGACACGGGGTTGTTTAAATATTGCTGCCAGGAGGATTGTGCGCCAGACTGGTCTGGTGGAGTGGGATGCCCCATAGGATTCTCTCTCTCTCTCTCTCTCTCTCTCTCCAGCCCTCTGAGTCCGTTTCTTCCCTTCCTTGCAATCCTTTCCTGCCCCAAACCCCTCTCTTGGCCTTCACGTTCTCATGTGATACAGCGCGTGCATACGGGTTTCTCCATCATGCCACAGGCTGACTGTGGACACATGACAACTTATTAAGTGCCAAAGCTTGGAGCCATTGCATTTTTGGTCTACAGTGCTTTGAATTGTCTCCCCCTCCGGCATGGATACCGGCATGGTGGCCGGGGGATTCTGGGAGTTGCAGTGCAAAATTCCAGTGGTAGTCTCCATTCAGGAACTGCTGCTTCTCAGTGGGACAACCGGCTGATCCCAGAGGTCCAGCTTTGAGTCTCTGTTGAGTCATGAAACTCATGGGGGACCTTGGCCTGGGCCCTTTCCCACAGCCTGGCCCTACCTCACAGGGTTTTTGTGAAGATAAAGTATGTTGTGACTGTTCCTCACAGGATAATTGTTCCAACACCTTCTCACCTCTACATCATTGGGGGGGGTCTTTTTCCTGCCCCCTTTCCCCTGCTGCAGCGGTCCTTCCAAGACCCCGAAGGCAAAAACTGATGCATGCATGGAACTGTCCCACATGAGCACCATTTTGGGGCAAACCTTTGGTCTCTGGGGCACTGGTGCGGGCAGCAGTGAGCCCAGGGACAACCCTGCAAGGGTGTCGTTTTGTGCTTCCAGCTGAGCCCCCCTCACCCCTTCCCTCTCTCCCGCTCTCTTTCTTTTTCCCTCTGCCGTGCCACGTCTCCTTTCCACGTCGAGGTGACATTGATTTCTGTCTACTCTTTCCAACTTCAGTTTCCATGGTGACAGGATTCAGTTTCTCTGCTGCGCTGTGCCTTTTTCTCCACTTCGGTGCATTCTGAAAAGAGAGGAGCCATTTGGGGAGCTGAGGCGGAGGGGGGGCGGGCGAGCAGCGTGTGTCCGTGCGTGTGTGCTTGCGTGTGTGCATGCACACATGCCTTTATGTGCGTGCTCCTAGGCTTCACTCTCTCCCAGCAGTGAACGTTCGTGGCGATGGTCGCTGCGGTGTCAGGGATGGTTTGACAAAATGAGTGGCGGAAAGGAGCCGTGAAGCCCCTCTTCTTTGGAAATATATATGGTTCTGCTGCTTCTTCTGAATGGCTTTGGCCCTGCCTCCGAGCCAGCTGTCCATCCCCATTTGTCTTTCCTCTTGTTGGTGGCTGCAGCCATCTCTCTCTCTCTCTCTGGCCTCCAACACTGGCCATCTGGTAAGGTCTGAGCGTCCCGCTGTCGTAGCCGTGGCTGGATGGACTCTTTGCAGCCGGTTCATTCCTTGATCACACTACACTGTTATAGCACTGTGATTCCACTTAAACAGCCATGGCTGCATCTTCTGGAATCCTGGGATTTGTGGTTTGGTGAGGGGCCAAGGCTGAATCGCCCCGGCTGGGGTCCCAGGGTGGTCCAGATGGGCCTGCCCTCTTTCCCAAGAGACCATCATTTCATGGCTTCCCAGTTGTAATTTTTCATTCCTTTCTAAAAGGTTGAAAGCATTTTCTACGACTTAGGTGCAGGCAGTAAAAAGCTTTAAGCTGTGATGGTATGGTATTGTTGGCTCCAGCCCTTTTGCCTTTCGCTCTGCCCCCTACTAGAATGTGGCCTCGGAGAGGAACTGAATTGGGCTCCTGTGGGGCAGCAGGCGGCCCCCCATCCTTGGGTTGGAACAGGCCTGGGCAATGGGCAACCCTCTGGATGTTACTGGATTGCTACAGCATAGCCTATGTTGAAGGGTACTGGGAGTTATAGTCCAATGTCCTGGACTCCTGTTGTGGCTGAGAAGGTTGAATTGGGACTTAGCAGATCCCAGCTCGAAAGTTCCTAATCTGAGCCATGAAAACTCATGGTGTGACCTTTCTCTTGCAGCCTGACCTACCTGAGTGGGCTGTTAGGGAGGGGCAGTTAGAGCTCTCCTGTCCATTTCCATGAATTCAAAAGGCCTCATCAAAGTGCAAATCCAGGAATTCCACCCAGTATGACTGTGACAGTTAAAGTGGTATCAGACTGGTATAATTTTGTACCTCTGGGGGTGCTATAACAAGCAACGTTTTCTAAGCATTAGTTAGAGGCACCTTTAGCCCTTTTTTTCAGAGGTATTCTGGACAGGAGTTAATTTTTTTCTTGACCTTCTCTTGTCATCAGTCTTTCGGTTCCCCTCTTCCGTCCTCCCCTTATGACTAATGCCTTGAGGCCTTAATTCTTCCTCTCCCATTACGGCAACAGATTTCTTGCCCTCCCCTTGTGCGCGTATCTGTGTGTGTGTGAGAGAGACATCTTTGCAGTGAATGGCATAACAAAACACTCTCTTAACAGCAACGTTTAAAACTCTGGTTATATGAAAGAATGTGAGTAGGAAGTCCCATATGCCCTTCCTAGTCATTCCTTTCACAGAAGAATGAAGATTGAACGGAGACAACGTGCTCCATTCAATCCCGTTTTCATTTGTTCCAATACAAACTTGCCGTCTGCAGTCTGAAACCCAGAAACTGTTTCTGTCCCCTCGGGTGCTGTTTGGAAAGAACGAGTCCAGGGCTGGGAACTGGGATGGCTGCCGTTCGCATCTCGTTGCTGCATTCAGACAGTGCAAAGGTTCAGAGAGAGGGAAATGTGTGGCTCTCCAGAGGGTGGATTCCAGCTCCCATCATCCTGCATCATTGGTTATGTGGATGGGACTTGTGGCCCAGCAACATTTAGGGTGCCAGATTTTGGCCACACCGGCAATCTCTCTCTTCTCTCTCACCACAACATTGTAGTTTGTCTTAATCTCGCCCTCCACCAGCCCCAACTTCTCTCTTGCGTCCTCTCCAGGCCTGAGTTCTCTGCCATTTGCAAGGTGGAAATGAGAGTAATTTTGGCCTGCCTTACATGGTTAGTGTAAGGACTGTTGGGATAATGAATAACCAAAAGGCAAGAGAAACAGAGGTGGGCAACTGCAGCAGGTCCAATGGCTACTTGTTTCATTTCATTTATATCCCGCTTTTCTCCCATATGGTACCCAAAGCAGCTTCCACTGCACATTAAAACAATTAAAACTTAAAACTGCACATTTTTGTCTGAACACAAAAAGGAAGAAAGCATTGGACAACAATCTGCTTAAAAACATTAGTTTAGAACAGCTAAAAGCACATTAAGACCTGTTACATATTAAAAGCCTGCACACCCATGGCGTTGCCCCGCCAGTTAAAAGCCGAAGAAGGGCTGTTTAAACAAGAAGGCCTTTGCCTGCATGCAGAGAGGGTGAAGGGAGTTTCCTCACCACATGTCTCTGCAGTGGTGGTGGGGCTTCTGGAGATCTTCAGAGCCCAGGTAGGCTCAGGTAGTTGTGATCTTTCAGATAGTCTGGACCTAAGCCATGTCTGCCCTGGCACTGTCTGGGGGCTGCCTGGACTCCTGGAAGATAAAACAAGCCAACAAACAAGTCCCAGAGTAGCCAGAAGTCCACTCCTGGTTCTCAAAAACAGGCATTTTTAGATGCTAAACAATACAAAGAGGCCATGAAACCGAGTAAAAAGGTAAATTGCAATATCTGGAGGCTTCCAGACTCACCAGTTCATTCTCTCTCCCCTTTTTTGGGGTCAGAAAATAGTCAAAGGTGCTGAGGGCCACAGAAGCATTCTTGGGGGGCCCATGTGGCTCCAGGGCTGGACTTTGTCCACCTGAGGCATGAATGCAAACCAGAATTATTAGCAAACGATCTGAGAATAGTTAGAGGAGGAAAGCTCAATCTCCCTGACATCCACCTGACTTTATCTTGCATTGTAAGAATGGAGGAAAAGAAATTGAACCGTGCCTTAAATCCACCCCTAACAAAGCAGGGACGGGATATAGTGGGATGGGATGGCGGGTGGGGAGGCGGGAGGGAACATGACTAACGTTGATTGCCACAAAATCTATGCGCTTGGCTCGCAGATGGGGAAACGCAAGTGTCTCTGCAGGCGGAGGGGAAGGTGGGTGAGAGGAGGCAAAGCCAAAGGGGGCGCAGGAGATTGATGGATTGCCAAACCGATACCCACATTTTTGTTATGTGTTGTGAACATACGTCCTTCCCCGGGGACTCAACAATTAAATTACTGAAAACAATATGTTGCTCTCGTGCCATCTTCCTCCAGCTTCTCCCAGAGAAGATGGCTCAATAGTTATTCAATTGTCAGAAACGGAGGATTCTCTGCACACTTTGCTTATCATATCAAAAAAGAAAACAGGCCCCGTTATTAAACATTGTTGGAGTGGCTGCATATATTAAAAAAAAAAAAGGCCTGCAGAGCAGCTAATGGATTTTGCTGGAGAAGATGAGACCTGGAGGTCTCACTTAATTTCAGAAGTTCTTTGAAATTTGGATTAATAAACTTTTCAAAAAAAAAAAAGTTCTGGGAAATCTGCTGCTGTTTGGAAAAGGAGGCATCTTGTGGGAGTTCTTGTGTGCATTTTAGTTCAAGCGCAAAGAAATTATAACCTCAGTGCCCTCAAAGCCCCCATACCATCCCATATTTAAATTTAGTGAAGAAAATCCACCCCAAAGTCACTGAAACCACTGCAAAATACACAAAACAACAGAGTGGCTTGGCTTAGTCTCACCACCATCCCCACTGCCCCCAAACTGAAAAACAAGGCTGAAAATCAGCCAGGAATAAGGGTAAATGCAGCCTGGAAGTGACAAAAATAAAGGTAAATTGAAACTGGAACATGTTGATGTAATCTGCCAGAGACATGGGGCAAAATTTGCTCCCTCAGCTGCCTGGCACAGTTGCCCACCTCGGGTTTCTTGGTCCTTCCGATCCCCTCTATACTTGTGAGCAGAATGGGCAGACCTCTGCCCCTAGGAGCTTACAGTTCAAAATCTGGCACTGGCATGGAGAGTGAAGAGGAGTTCAGGACATCTAGCCGGCTGCTAGCTGCCACAGAGGTTACCAGCCCTTTTGACTGTCTTCCCTGTGCCGCGTAAAGAAAGGCCTGTCGGCCGGGTTGCGCCTCTTCCTCTTGCTTGCCCTTCTCACCCTGACCAGAAGGGGGCACTGCAAGGATATATGTAAAAAATAAAAGTGAGAACACCTGTTTTGGAGAAAAAAGCTGGAGGTATTGGAAAGGAGCTGACTGGGCTCCCCTATTAATGCGGAATTGCCAGTTTCATATTAAAAGATTATGGCTTGGTGCTATTATACTGCTTTCCCTGCCTTTGCTCTGCTGTAGATCAGCTGCTGGGTCCTCGGCCTCTCCAGACGGGGCTTAGAAAGAGCCCCAGTCATTGCTGGCAGTACTGAGCTAAATGGAGAAGTGACCTCATCTTGTATAAGGCAGCTTCTGTACGTTTGAGAAGGTTTGCACCCTAGATGGCTTTTGGGGGGAGATGGGAGAGGAAGAATTAAGCATATTAAGAATTAATCATATTCATGGAAAACTCGAAGGTTTGTTGAGGGCTATTACGAGTCAGGATGGTGAAATGGAACCTCCAGGTTCCGGAACAGTCTACCTTTCCGCCTGCCCTTGGGGTGCTCTGAAATAAGGGAAGCCAAAGGGGTCCCCTTGAATCCAGCAGAGACATCTCCAATGCATCTCCCATAAATTCCCTCTCTTCACCCCTTGGCAGGTTACACCTGCCCTTTAAAGAGGGGAGGAAAGGGTGGGAAGGAAACCAGGACAGCATAATGATTCACCACTGATAGCAAGTGCTCGAGCGGGGATGATGATGCTCAAAGAAGAGTGTTGTAGAAGTTTAGATTTATAGGAGTGTGAATAAATTTCTGTCAGCCGGCGATTATTATCTCCTTTAATCTCAAAGGCGCCCGTCTTCCCTCTCTCTCTCTCCTGCCCGTGTCTGGGGTTTCAAAAGTGTGTCTCTGATTTGGATCTAGTGCTCTCCACCGGAGGAGAAATCCCTCACTTTTCCTACCAAATGCACGAGATGCTTAAGCATAAAACCGATTAGGTTGATTTTGAAAATAATGCAAAGTGGTTAATGCTTCAGATGTTTGAATCATCTGAAGTCTTGCAGCTTTTGGGTGGAGAGAGGGGAGTGGGAGAGAGGGAGGGAGGGGAGGAGGGGGTAATCTAAGCCACCGACCCCTTTGAAGCATCCATCAGTGGTCTCCTCCACATCCCTCCCTTTCTCATTGGCTGGGCTGATGTGATGTCAGAGAAGGGTTTGCAACCAGGCAAAAAAGCTGGTATCACCAAGAGTACAGTTCCTGTTTAAGTTTGTCGTTGTTGTGTGCCTTCAAGTCGTTTCTGATGTGTGCTGGCTCTTGTTGTTAACTGCTGTCCAGTTGACTTTGACTTGATGGTAACCCAACGGATGAGAGGACTCTGTCCCCCTCTCCTCAACCGTCCTGCTCAGGTCTTGCAAACTCATAGCTGTGGTTGCCTTGATTGAGTCTCTCCATCTGTATTGAGGTCTCCCTCTTCTCCTGCTTTCTGCCTTCCCAAGCTTCTCACCTTTCCTAACAAGTCACATCCTCTCACGATGTGGCCAAAGTATGACAGCCTCAGTTTAGTCATCGTGGCTTCTAGGGAGAGGTCAGGCTTCATTTGCTCCAGGACCCATTTGTTGTCTTTTCACCCGTCCGAGGTACCCACAGAACTCTTCTCCAGCACCACGGTTGGTTTTCTTCCCATCAGCTTTCTTCACTATCCAGCTTTCACAGCCATACATAGAAACAGGAAATTTGATGGCACGGACAATCCTAACTTCAGTATTCAATGATATATCTCAACACTTCAGGGTCTTGTCTAGTCGCCTAGTTCCTTCATAGCTGCCCTTCCAAGTCCTAGCTGGCTTCTGATTTCTTCAGTCTTCATTCTGAATAACGACTGAGCCAAGATATGGAAAACAGCCTCTGCTGTTTTCTGCTACTGGTAAGGTCGCAGGAGGCAGGCGGAGACTTTTGTTGGTTTTGGCCGGCCATTAATGGCCGACAGCTCAGGAGGGAAAGGGCCTTTCACGGTATGCTGTGTGTTTGTTGTATTCTTTTTAATGGTCTTGCTTTAACTGCTTTTAATTCTACTGTCTATTGCAACCTCTGTATGATGTGACTTTTAAAGCTGTATCTACCTTAAAGTTGCAAGTCGCCTTGAGCTCTGGACTGAGAAAATAACCAGGTGTGAATGGGGATGAGGATGAGGATGACAGTGATGGTGGTGGTAATAATAAATAAAAATAATAAAAATAATCATAATGTCAGTGTGTGCTTTCCCTAGGCAGCCATGCCTTTATCTCTTCCCCTCTCCTCTCCCCCAGCCCCCTGAAAAGTGGGTGTCTGCTGGCTTCTTAGGGAATTAAGCAACGCCAGACTTCTCCAGCAGTGACTAATATCTGTCTTGTTGCGTAGGAGAACAGCTGTGTCTGCGTGAGGAAGTCCTTGAAGGGTGTAAAAAACAAAATAGAAGAAAGAAGCTTCAAAAATGTCACATTTGGGTTGGAATCCTCAGGGAACAGGTGGGACGGGCGGGGGGATCTCCCCTTTCAAAACATGATGTTTCATGAGACAAGAGATGGCAAGAGAGAGACTCAGCTGTGCTTCCCTCTCTCCACCCCACCTGGTCCCCAGCAGCTGAAGGAGGCCTCATAGCAGGCCAGGAAAGCAAAAATTTGTTGTTGTTTCCCACTTATGGCAACCCTAAGGTGAACCTATCATGGCAGGATTTGTTCAGAGGGGGTTTGCCTTTACCTGCCTCTGAGTCTGTATGGCTTGCCCAAGGTCACCCATAGCTGAGTGGGAATTCAAACCCAAGACACTGCACGGTGCTGACTCAAATAGGGGTAGGTAGGTCTCTTTCCTTCTCAGTTTTGTAGCCTTTCTCTGTCCTCCCCTGAACCTGCATTCCCATTTCCCTTACCGGCCTGTGAGACTGTTTTTTTCCGCCATGTATGGATTTAGTCATGCACTTTTGCTAATTAACATATTTCCCCCCGGACTAAAGTGTGGCTGTGCATATTTTTCAGCCATACGCCTCTTTATCCATTTGCATTTTGGAAAACATGAGCATGGGTTTGTGCAGAAATGTACTGCCTGCATTTTGTGACTTTCCAAAGGAAGGGCTGTTTTTCTCTCTCAGCAAGTTTCAGAGCAAAACGGGGTATCTATTGGCAAAGATTCTGAAATTCTTCTCCAACTCAAGGCGACAGCCTTTCCTCCACCAGAAAGAACTGACGAGATAGATGTCCTCCAAGGCTGCAGGTTCCACTGAGCCGCCACGGCAATAACATAGACCCTTCCCCGCGTCTAGGCTAGCAGCCACCACATCTGGAGGCTGCAAACTGCAGCTGCTAATTTTGCCAGGATGTGAAAGAAGTATTTATTTTCTCCAGAACCTAAATTTCCTTAGAGCATCAACAAGGTCTAGCGGTATGAGCGAAGGAGCAACAGGCCATGTCAGTGGGGCCATGAATCCGCTCTGGTTTTTCATCCCAGCCACTGTCCAGGGTGCTGAAACTCTTGGGCAGGCTTGGTGTTGAGTGCCTCAGGACTGAAACCCAGAGCACAGTCTCTGCCCCACTGACCTGACGCCAGGATTGGGGATGATAGGAGTAGTAGTCCCTCAACACCTGCCAGGTTCCATGTTCCCTGGCCCCTGAAGTCCACCAAGAGGAATTCTGTTTTTCTCTTAATGCCGTCTTTTAGCCTGCTGGGAAACTGCCTGAGGACTGAATGTGATAAAGAGAGAAGAGAGTTTTACCTGTTGGATTGCTACCTGGTTGCAGCCATTCAAGATGTAACGTCTGAAAAAGAAAGGGGGGGTGTGGCTCTGCACCAGCAAAATGCTTCTGTTTCTCTAAAGAGCACCCAATGAAGACCGAAGATCTTTGTGTCTCTAGATGACATTTCCCCCCTTTCCGCTTTTTCTCACACGTTGCACAGAGCCCGTATATAATTTCTGAAGGTACTCTGTAGCTATGGTGATAAGGAAGGTATAATTACCTCAGCCGAGAAAGGCAGGTAGATGAGAGGGGAAGCCAAACGCTTCGTCCTCCCTCCCTATTATACGCAGGTATATATATGGTGGGCGTGCAGCGTCCCTGGCGTTCGCCATAGTCTCTTTTTCCTTCCTACAATTTTCCCCAGGGCCAAGTCATGAGCCACAGTGCCTCAGAGGGGGTAGCCGTGGTGGCCGTACAGCAAAAGGCAACAGTATCCAAAATGGCAATAGCTTTCTTGGGCCAACCCAAAACGCACAAAATACTTCATGCAGACTTTCAAAGCTCCACTGGCTTCTTCATCAGGCAAAACCATTGAAAACCATTCAGGAGAAGGCGGGGGGGGGGAATGACGATGTTAGCATCGCAGGTGTATATTTTATCAGGATATTGTTTCCATTGTTGTCAGTTAAGCTAGTTTGGAGAGCTATCAGTGCAGGTGGCGGAGGCCGCTCCCCTCTTGGCCCTGCGGGGAATGAAATCCGGGCAGCAACACTTCGGTTCCATTAGCAGCAGAAAAAGTAACTTCCCCTGAATTCTAGGCTGTTTCTATCCTGGGTGAGCCTACCTGCCCCTTTCTGAGGCAGAGAACACTGAACTCCTCAAGACGCCTCTGTTCTGTTTTATCTGGAAAATCCTTTTAGATAAAACCCACCAAATGCTGTCCCAGCGAAGAAGTGTTACCTCAGTTGGAAGGAGAAGCCTCAGGGACAGAGGATCACCCCAGGCAGAGAGAGAGAGAGAGAGAGAGAGAGAGAGAGAGATTTATATATATAAAATGAAATAAAATAGAAATAAATAATTGCAAATAAGTAAAAGAGACGCACTCAGCCTCCTAGCATTTACGCCAGGGGTAAGAAAGGAGGAAAGCTGGAAAGTGCTGTTCCACGTACTGGAGGTTCAGCGCCAGTTCGGGGCCAGGGGGAACGAGGAGCCGGCCAGAGGGGAAGGGGCACAGATTTCCAGGCGTACCGGGAGGGGCGCCCGCACGGGTGAAAGGCCCCGAGCTGCGCTGCCGACTTGCCCCTTCCTTTCCCAGATGCGTTGCTCCTGCGCCCCCCGCGGAAGCGGGCTTTCTGCGCCCTGTGCTTCGGCGCCTGCTGAGCCCCGGAGCGTTGCCTGGATGTGCCGGGCTGGTGGCGCCGAAAGCGGCGCGGAGGCTCCGGGGCTGCGGGCGCCGCCCCCGGAGGGGCCGGAGGCCTTCCGGGCGGGGGCGGGGGCGGGGGCGGGGGCTCGCCTTCGCAGCGCCCTCCGGCGCAGCGTGCGGGGCGTGCAGCCGGTGTCTCGTATGTTGGCGGCGACGCCGGCCGGGAGTTGGGGGGGATTTGGGGGGGGCAAGCGGGTGGTTGCCGAGGCAACGGAGGCTGCGGGGAGTCTGGCGCCTTCCGAGCAGATGCTGGATGCGGTCTTCGCGCCGTCGCGGAGGGCCGGGGGCAGCGAACGGCCCCTGCCGTCGGCGTGGCAGGAGAGGCCGCCGCGGCGCTGAGCTCGCCCGCCCGCCCCCCGCCAGGCGCGCGGGGCCCTGGGCGGCGGCGGCGGCGGCGGCGGCGGCGGCGGGGGGCGCGCCGAGGAGGGAGGGAGGGAGGGAGGGGGAGAGCGCGCAGCGCGGGAGCGGCGGTGCGCCTTGGTAACTGTGCCCCCCTTTCGCCCCCGCAGGGGTTCCTCAGCCGCCGGCTCAAGGGCTCCATCAAAAGGACAAAGAGCCAGCCCAAGCTCGACAGGAACGGCAGCTTCCGGCACATCCTGCCCGGCTTCAAGAGCGCGGACCATGAGAGGTGAGGCGGGCCGGCGGGGCGCTGCTCGCGGCGGAGGGAGGGTGCCGATCTTCCGCGGCGCCGGCTCGGGGCCCATCGGGGGGGGGCGAGAGGCGCTCTCCTTAATCGCACCAGTTGATGGTTTAAACGTGTGGTCTGGAGGGGGAGTCCCCTTGCCGCCCCGCGGAAAGCTTTGGTTTCTTTGGGTGGCTTCGTGCTTTCTTTTTCTCCTTTAACTGTAACGCCGCTGAAAGAACTGTGGCTGGCAGCCCTGGGGTTGGTGGCGGAAGACGACGTGAAGCCCAGGGCTGGCGACCGGTCCGTGCGCTGATGCAGCCGCCGGAACGGAACGGCGTGGCGGGTTATGCCGCGGGCTGGAGAGGCTGGTGGTAAATTGGCTGCTCCTTTCTGAAGAGTGTCGAGCGCTGGGCCGGGGTCTTGCCACGTGGTGGCCGGGCTTGTCAGATCCTGGTTGTTTTTCCCCGTGTTGTACCAAAACAGAGGGGCTTGGGGTGTTTTCTCTTTCTCTCTCAATCTCTCCCTCACCCCCCGTTTTCCCCCCTGGTCCCGAGAAGGATGTGTTGTTTTTTGCTCAGCTGTGTCTCTTGTATGCCAAGAGGCTGGTGAAAAATGTGGCAAGTTAGAAAAGAATGTCAGGTTCCTGGAAAAATCTGTAAAAGGAGAGGATACCATTGCCTTCACCAGCTCTGCATGGCTGCCACACCCACCCAAATCTGAACTGACCTTAGCTTTTCCACTGGACAGTCAGGATGCAAGAGCGGGGGTTTGCGAAGAGTGACCTAATTTTCAGGGTTTTTTTTGGGAGGAGGGAGGGATACACCTCCAGCTGAAAGACTTGCTTGCCAGCACTTGTTTGGTTAGGATGTAAAGGTCTGTGGAAGGAGTCATGCAGTCACCTGGTGAGGTTTGCCCACCAAATCTAGTACCGGTAGGAGTCTAGAGACTTGTGTGCCAAGCCTTGCTCTTGGAAGCGGTCCCCCAGCGAACCAGGTTTGGACATTGGTTTGGAGTGCCTTGTGGGTGTGGGTGTGTGTTCCCTGAAGTATTGTTGTTGCTGGTTTTGGTGTACCTTTCTACCGTTGAGGCGTGGAGTAGAAAGGGAGACCTGTGAAGGGGCTACTGGCCGCCTTGCATAGTATCTGGGGGAATGCATGGTCTCTTTCAGCCCAGAGGCATAAAGGGCGGGGGTAGCCAAAAGGACATAATGACTCTCAGTTGGTGACTGGGGCGAGCAAACAGATCGCATACAACAGCTTGGGGGAGAATCATATCTGTGTTGTAAATGTGCTGTGGGGAGGGGGAGACATGCCAAGAGTAAGGCAAGAGTGGGGGTGATGGGGAGAGCATAATGCTAAGACTATCAGCATCTTGTGTGTGTGTGTGTGTGTGTGTGTCTTTTGGGGCAGTGACACACACACACACACACACACACACTTGCTCTCCATGCATCTCAAGTGGGTGCGAGAGGCTCTTCCCTCCTTGCTGGGAGCACCTGAATGTCACCCCCTATGTCATCTCTTATTTTCAATTCCTTTTGCTCAGCTTCATCTGTTAAAAACATAAATCCAGCATCCAGATGCCAGGGCGCCTGTTTTCTGACCAGATCCCCAAGAGGTTTAGGGGTGGCAGAAGTTCGGGATTTTCAGGCTGGAGTTTCTAATTGGCTTCATCTCAGCCCCTTTGCGTTCTTTTTCTTCTTCCTCTTCTTTTTCTAACGAGCAAATCGGGTCTCATTGGCACCTGTCACGTCCTGCTAACCGGCTTCCCCTCCCCTGGCTGAGCCCTGGTTCGCCAGCCTGCTCTGCCAATGCAGCCGGTGGTCTCTCCCGTGACTTTCTCTTTCCTTTGCCCGCAGGGATCTCACTCAGTTTCCTCCCCCCCCCGCTTGACCACACCCCAGCCGCTCTGTTCTTATTGACAGCAGGGCATTAATCCCTGGTGCTAAAGACAGAGAGGGAAAAGAGAGAGACGCCTGTAAGCAGCTCCCTGCCTTTAACCAGGAACGGCTCCCTGCTCCGGTCTGTGGTTGCACTGAACACGTCTTGAGCTCACCTTTTGGAAGCGTGGCTGTGGACTCCATCTTGTTGATTATGGTACAATCTCCTTTGGAATCTAGGCTGGCTTTTTCCACTCTGCATATTGATTGTTCCGAATTACGGTGCTCTGACAGCACTGTGTATGTGTGTTTCCAAGGGGTAGGTGGAGAGTGTTGCAGCAATGAAAACAAAGATGTTCTCAGGGTTTGTTTTCTTGTTTGCTTGCATATGTTTTTGAAAACGTGGATTTCCAAATATTATGTATCTTTTGAAAAATGTACTCCAATTTTGAGAATCCAAAGAAGGTGTTATTTGCTCCGTTTTCCATAATTTATTCCGTATCCACTAGTAAAGAGGAAGGGTGAGGAAATGGGCACATCACCCCAAATCCTCCCCCACCCCAGTCCACCACAAATTTTTCCCCATCCTGCACATATGCTCTTCCGACATATCACCAAGAATTGCCCACAGGTAACTTCCAAACAGGCCTTTGCAGTCTTAAGGACTAGAAACTTGTTTTTAAAAGATTTCAGAGCTTCTCATGCTGGTGAAATTGGTCCAGTACAAAAAAGTCCAGGCTGTCTGCAGGTTGGTGAGGGCAGGAAAAGAGATTTAAGCAATTGTTTGGAAAGAACAGTACAGGGCAAATGGTTGGATCAAAGAGGGCCCTTTGTAAAGCAGCTGTTGCTCCGAGGAGAAAGTTTCTCAGCATTTGTAGACCACTTTGCACTCCTTGTAAAGGGCTGTCTTTTATTCAGAGCTGGGTGAGACCTTTATTATGACCAATCCAGATAGCACAAAAATGTGTAAGATTTCAGGCTATCCAGTTGGATGAAACACGCACAAAAAAATAAGAGGATCTGGAGACAGCAAGGGAAGAAATTAAAAGTCCAAAATCTGTCTGGATGTTGTAGTTGTGAGGTCTGCAGAAGGGGATTCATTTCTGAGAGGGAGACGGCAAAGCGTGTGAAGAGGAAGTGTTAGGAGTGAGGGCCGTAGCTTACACCTTGGTCTTGTTGACACTACACAGTTGCTGCAGCTTGATCCTGCTTTAAATACCATGAGCGTCCCTTTTGCGTCTCAGCATCTGCTGAAGGTGTGTCTCTGGATGGGTCCCTGCTCTCTCCGAGATCCTCTCCCCCAGGGTACTCTGACAGGGAGGAAATCTAGAGGAAGAGATCAGTCTATTTGATGCCTGACTTGAAAGCAGTCCGTGATCTAGGAGTCTTAGCAGACCACAAAGCTAAGCATGAGTCAAGAGTGTGATGCAGCACTCAAAAAGGCCAAGGCAATTCTGGCTATATCAACAGAAACATAATATCCAGGTCTAGGGAAGTGATAATGCCATCTTATTCTGCTTTGGTCAGACCTCACATGGAACGCTGTGCCCACTTCTGGGCACCACAGTTCAAGAAGGATACTGAGAGCTAGAATGTGTCTAGAGAAGGGCGACCAAGATGGTCAAAGGCCTGGAAGCCCGGAAGCCCTAGGACGAACAGCTTAAAGAACTGGGTATCCTCAGCTTGGAGAAGAGAAAATGGAGGAGTGACATGACAGCCATCTTTAAATATCTGAAGAGATGTCATGCAGAAGATGGAGCCAGCTCGTTTTCTTCTGCTGCAGAGACTAGGACATGGAACAATGGATTCAAATTACAAGAAAAAAGATTCCACTTAAACTGTAAGAATTGCCTGAGAAAGGACAATGGACTCTCCGTTTTGGGATGTCTTTAAACAGAAGTTGGATGGGCCTCTTCTTGTTGTGTCTTCTTGCATGGCAGAAGGGCCTTGGACTGGATCCATCCAGTCCAAGGCCCTTGTGACCCCTTCCAGCTCAAACACTCTGTGATTCCATTATATATGTGTCAGTTTCTCGCATATTACTTCACAACTATATGCCCAATCTGTTTCCATATCCATCCACAATGGCTTGAAAAACTCAGAAATATGCTTTTATCACCGAATATGCACTTGGTATTCATTTTATTCACACAATATGTAGCTTTTTCATGCATTTATTCCCAAACATGCCTTCCAGCACACATTTTAACCTACAATGTGATGTGGTGTGTGTATGTATGAATGATCAAGATTATCAAGGATTTTGTTTCACCTTTTGTTTTTTAAGCCAGGGAGGCTAATTTGCACCTCCCAGACTCTTGAGTCAAGTATGATTGCAATATTGAGAGGAAAGTGCAGGCAGAACAAGGACTCCCTCTATTAATCAGGGAGGTGCAAATTAGCACAGTTTGCTCAGAAATGCAAACCGTAGAAAGTCCTCAATCGTTCTGGCTTTAATAGTACAGATTTTGGAGTGGAACAGGTTGATAGATCCTGGGTTTTCCCCAGTTATCAGAAATTTGGGACACACCATCCCACAGTGGTAGCTGGTGGCTCTCTTCTCCAGGCTAAACCTACCCAGCTCCCTAAGCTGCCCCTCATAGGGCTTCATGGTTTCCAGGCCTTCGACCATTTTGGTTGCCCTCCTCTGGACATTTTCCAGCTTGTCAATATCTTTCTTGAACTGTGGTGCCCAGAACTGGACACAGGATTGCAAGTGAGGTCGAACCTTGATCTCGACACTATACTCTTGTTGATGCAGCCCAGAATTGCATTGGCCTTTTTAGCTGCTGCATGACTACCTCCTTCAGATTGGAAGCAAATCGGCAGCCAGTTCCAAAAGTACCTTGTTAAAATTTTGTTGGAACCGAGTTATTAGGGCTGTTGTGTTTTAGGATTTAGCTCCCTCCATGAAATCCTGTCCTTGTCTCCCCAGCCCCCAGGACTGGGACTACAACTCCCAGCCATGCCCAACCACTGACCGTTGCTGGCTGAGGACGATGGAAGTTGTCATCCAACATCATAGTGGACCAAAGGTAGTTCTAGGACATGGGCAGAAAACCCGTTTTTAGACCCCACCCCCAAAGGCCAAATTCAATTTCAGAGAACTTCTCACGGCATGTATTCCAGTGGTGAGCGGGGCCAAAGACACAAAGGGGCAAAGCCAAAAGTCAGAGCCTCTCTCAGCGTAAAGCTCTCTGCTGCCTTTAACTCAGCCTTAGGGGAGGCATTCTGGGGATTTCAGAGCAGGGGACAAAACATGGAAGAATGCAGTTGCCGGGGCACGGCCATCTGGGGAGGCTCCGGGGGCCAGGCTGGGCCAGGGGGATTTGATGTGGCCTTGGGGCTTGAGCTTTTCTGGTCCTATTTTGAATGTAATTCTGTAAAAGGGGTGAATGAGAGATATGTCCTGCCAGCATATGTGCGTATGAATATTGTATATGGAAGCCTGAAGTGCAAGGCATGTGGTTTTTGCCTACCACAAATTTCAGGGCATGTTCTGAGCTGCCAATAATCCTATTGATGGACAATTAGGCTTCTCAACTAGATCGTTACCTGGCTTGGCTTGTAAATCAGCTGTGGGGGGGGGGTAGTAAAGATAATATGGTGCCTGGGAAAAAGAGTGAAGGAGTAGGAAGGTTTCTAAATCCTTGCCCACTGCAGAGTGGGACACCTCAGTTCCCATCTGTAAAATGGGAGAAGGAAAAGACTTTCCACAAGGATATAGAATGCAAACTGTTCTTTACAGAATCTGGGGGTGAGAATCCATAGAATCATAGAAATGTAGAGTTGGAAGAGACCACGAGGGCCATCCAGTCCAACCCCCTGCCATGCAGGAAAACCCTCAAAGCACTCCCGACAAGTGGCCATCCAGCCTCCGCTTAAAAACCTCCAACGAAGGAGACTCCACCACACTCCGTGGCAGCACGTTCCACTGCCGGACAGCCCTGACCGTCAGGAAATTCCTCCTGAGGTTCAGGCGGAATCTCCCCTCCTGCAGCTTGCATCCATTGCTCCTTGTCCTGGTCTCAAGAGCAGGAGAAAACAAGCCCACTCCCTCCTCGACATGACACCCCTTCAAATATTTAAACATGGCCCCCCTCAACCTTCTCTTCTGCAGACTAAACATCCCCAGCTCTCTAAGTCTGTCCTCATAGGGCATGGCTTCCAGGCCCCTCACCATTTTGGCTGCCCTCCTCTGGACCTGCTCCAGCTTATCCATATCCTTCTTGAATTGGGGTGCCCAGAATTGGACGCAGTATCCATGGGGGCAGCATGTTTAAGGTCTGGATGTCACAGGTTAGATCCCTTAAGGAATCCATCTAGACTTAAAGAAACATAGAGTCTTAGAGACGGAAGGGCCCCGAAGGGCTATTTAGTCCAACCCTTTTCTGTCCAAAAGATGCCCACCCAACCTCTATGGAGGAAGGAATAGGCAAACCACCACTGGGTCTTCCTTGCCTAAGAAAATCCTATGAAATCTGTGGGATCTCCCTCAGTCAACAGGTGACTTGAATGGGCACACACGCACACTCAGACACACAAAGATGAAGGCCCTTGCTCGGTGCGGGGAGTCCAGAGCTTGGCCGTTCCTAACAGACAGTGGCCCAACCTCCATCTGAAGGCCTCCAGAGGCCCATCTCTCCTCTGGGCCTTTTTGGTTCCCACTCTCCTACTGTTAAGACATTTATCCTCTAACATTCAATCAGAATCTTCCATCCTGGCAGTGGTGCAAATACGCATCCTTGTGCCGTGCCTCTGTTCACACCTCTTTGAAGGACAGGCTGGTGGCCTAGTGTCGATGGAGCGGTGAATCTACTCTGGGTTTTAGACTGAGCTTTAAAGGAGTGCTCCAGTAGGCTAACCCTGGGGAGAGAGAGAGTTCAGGACTCCGGACAGCACCTTTAATATTCAAACTACAAATTAAACTGGATTTGCTGCCCTCTGACGACATTGGAGCCACAACCCTCCATTGGCAGGACTTGTAACAAGTTTCCCCTTTTGGATTGCCACTCCCACAATCCCCAGCCAGCATTCTATGAACTGTAGGTCTGGAAAAGGGACTCTTCGAAACTGTGGCATGGCTCAGCTGCCTGGGATTCTGGGTTTTGCAGTTACTTTTAACAAGCAACTTTTCCAGACCCATGTTTGCAACAAACAGCAAGGAGGGCTGCTGCAGGATGATGGGCCCCACTCCTCCTCTCCCCCTCCCTGAAGCCTGTTGGCCAGTCTGTCAGTCAAATGACTCGTTAGAAGAGTGAGCCGAGGGTGCCGTTAAAAGCGACTGTTTTGTTAACAAGCTCTCTGGCACGCTGATGGATGGCGGAGGCTGGCGCAGCGGTTCTTATCAGGCTGCTTTGGATGTTCATCTTTGCTCTCTCAGCCTCTCCTGGCGTCGGTTGCAAATCAGGTGCCCCTCCGGCGGGCAGAAGCGCCCCGGCCTTAATTGGGAGGACGGCTCCTCCGTGAATGGCATACAGAGGGAGGTCGAGGGAGGTCGTGCCTCTCAGACCCCAGCCTGGCACAGGGGGAGAGGGACCTTTTTCAGGGCCAAGATTGAGAGGGGGCTTGAAAGGAATGTCAAAAGGAAACTGGGAGAACTGGTGCTGAGTCCCAGTCCTTCAGTCGTGACTTTCACCAGACAGACACAAGGCAGCATATGTGGCTGTCCTCCTCCCCACTTTATCCTCCCCACACTTTTTGCCTGCCCTGTGAGGTAGGCCTTTTCATGGTAAACTGCCTTGAGTCCCAACTTTGGTGGGGTATAAATGAAGGTGACGATGGTGATGATTTGTGCATTCAGCAGTTGCAGATAATTGGTGGTTTTGTTCAGTTGCGCCGTGTTGCCCTTCGACACAAGGGTTGTGTAGAAGAGACACAAGGATTGCATAGCACAGTTAATGCCTATCCCAGCCTGCAGAGCTTTCCCACCGTGCTGTGGGCCGAGGAAGGCATCCAGTCTGGCCACAGCTTGGTAGAATTGCATCCCAGCTGCAGCCCCTGAGCAGAGCAGTCAATACGGAGGCAGTAACACGCTTTTAATTGGTGCTGTTTTATTAAGTGGATTGCCCTCATCACCGCTGAAGCAGATGGCTGCACTGGCCCTTCTGGTTCCCAGGCTTTCTTGCGCTATCTTAAGTATTTTTAACTAGACTTCTCTTCCACCCGACCCCTAGGGTCCTTCGAGCGGCCTATGTAAAACAGATGCAATCAATAAGTCTGATCAGGAAGAGCTGGTAATCAATAGGCATCAATAAAGCAGATAAAAGCCCAGTGGCAGTTTGCACTGGGATGCAGCATTGTAACCAAGAGGCAAAAAGTGTTTCAGTAGGCAGCAAAAGATAAGCGCGGTTTCAAAAACATTATTAAATAAGTAAATAAATATGTCTCATGAATATGGCAAGGGAACAGGGAGGGCTTCAGAGGCTGAGGAGAGCTAGGAGAAATGACCTTTTTTGGTTCCAGCTCTTAGGAACCCCTTACCACCCTGGCACTGCTGGGATTTCGGGAATTCTAATCCCCCCTGCCCCAGAGTAACTTTTCCACGTGGGAATCCTAGTGATTCAGGGTGGGCTTTTCTGTAAGTCAGGGGAAACCAGAAGCGTTCTGTCTGAAAGAAGCAGACCTCTGATCTATTTTGGTTTTGGGGCGGGGGGCACGGCTGCCATTGCCTCCTCACACGGCCGTCCAGCAGAACTGTTCTGAGTGTCGTTGCTGTGCAAGGGCTCGCCCTCCACTCTGCCCTGTATCTACCTTCCGGTCAGGAGTGAGTGGGCTGGATAAGGGTCTTTAATCAGCCTCCCCAACTCAGGGAGAAAGGACAAACTCTTTTAATTTCCCCTCGATTTGCGGACAGGCCCTTCCGGCATGGTTTCTGTTCTATTTTCCAAAGTGGACAATATGTCCTCTGTGTGTGTGAGTGCACATGTGCTCGAATGGCAAGCTCTGAGCAATTGTGGTTGGCCATTAATATGCAACACTTAACAACATTACCAGGGGCTGCCCCAGGCCTCTGGTTTTGCCCTGAGAAACTGGACTGGACTGACAACCCTACACACATCCCGAGCGAAGTCTCTGAGACCTGTGGTGACTGGTAGCCTGCACACGTTTGTTCACAAGTTACATTCCCAGGTGGGGACTGTGTGTGTGTGTGTGTGTGTGTGTGTGTGCGCGCAAGATGGAGGGGTTTTGGCTCCAAACTGCTCCATTTATCCACCACTTTTATCTAGCCCAACCTTCTTCCCAAACGTAGCACCCTTCCAGATGTGTCTGACTACAACCTCCACCATCCCCAGCCGGGAGCCTGAGGACGGTCAGAGTTATCGTTGAACACATGTGGAGCAGTGCCTGATTGGAGAAGGCTGAGTGGTCTATCTTTTACTTTTCCCCCTTCTCGCATTTCTCATCCACGCTTCTCCAGAACTAATTTCTCCTCAGTTTCTTTTTTTTAAAAAAAAGCCCTGAATGGTTTAATTTACTGTATTGATCCCATTTTCAGAGACTACTCTTCTGTTCTGTGCGTGCCGAGATCTAATTTGGAAGGAAGTGATTCTTAATTATTATGAAGCTGTGCAGATCTCCCCTTCCTCTTCTTCCTCCTGCTCCTCCCCTCAACCTGCCCCCCTCCCCAATTGCTGCCCTCTTCAAGGCTGGTTCCCCCTTCCCCACTTTTTTCTGCAGATATCATTCTAGGCGCGACAAATGTCCTCTGAGCTCACAGCTGATAGTTAAATGGGTCTTGGAAAGAATACAGCAGCGAATTAATTAATTGCAGCCAACGCTTTCCCTGAACAGGTTGTTTTTCCCCAGGCCTCCAACCTTTCCTCTCCTCTAGCAAACATTCATTTCTAACACCCAGAGCGGAAGAGAGCACTCAGCCAGGGCACGCTTGGATGTCTTCAGAGCAATCTGTTCTCTGGAAGGAAAATGAAAAAGATCCCCTTTCTTCTAAAAATTGAAAGGGAAGGCTGGGTGCAGAAGTTCATCTATTGCCAGTCATGAAAGGATAAAGTTGGAAGGGACACCAAGGGGCCATCTAGTCCAACCCACTGCTGGTGCAAGGGTCATGGAGAGGAAGCCCACCAGTGTCTACTTCAAGACCCCCAGAGAAGAAGGTTAGGTGGGCCTTGGGTCCCTTCCCACTCTGAATCATTAACCACTTTCCATGCATCTTCCCTATTTTCCTTTCCAGATCATTTTCTCCCCGAACAACAAAGCTACAACATCTTTGGCTGTCCCACATTGCAAAGGGGCCTCTCAACCCCTCAACCGTTTTGGGTTCCTCTTTTCCATTTCAGTTGTTGTCGTTCTTAAGTGCCTTCGTGTTGACTCCAACTTACAGCAGTCATCTCCTGGGTTTCTTCTTGGCAATTTATTTATTTATTTACATTCCTCCTTTCTTCTGACAATGGGAGCCAGAGCAGCTAACATTAAAACAGTCCCAAGTTAAAACATAGATAAAAGTATAAATATAAAATTTAAAAAACAGTTAAACAATTTGTAGAGTTAGAAAATATTAAAATGTTAAAAATATAGAATACATTAAAAACTATACCACCCTTAAAAACAGAGTCACATAGCATTGAAAGGCCCAAAGCTATCAATTTATAAAAGCTGGATGATGCAAAATTGTTTTAAGCTGCTCTTGGAAGTAAAGTATTTCTATTTCTAATTTAGGGGAAGTTTTCCATCATGGTTTTCCTCTGAGGCTGAGAGAGTAGGACTTGCACAGATGTCACCCAGTGGTTTCTGTGGATGTGTGAGGATTCGAACCCCGGGCTCCCAAAGTCCTAGTCCAAATCAGTGCAATATGTTATCTCTCTCATGATTATATGTCACAACAGGACTTACAGATACGGAACAGTAGATAACTCTGTTGTTGTATGCCTTCAAGTCATTCCTGACATATTTCTGGCTTATAGTGACCCTATCACAGGGTTTTCTTGGCAATATTTGTTCAGAGGGGCTTTGTCTTTCTCTGAGGCTGAGAGAGTGTGATTTCCCCATGGTCCCCCAGTGGGTTTCTATGGATGAGTGAGGATTCGAACCCAGGTTTCCCAGCGTCCTAGTCCAAAGCTCAGACCAGTACGGTGTACTCGCTCTCCCATAACTGTAGTGAAGTTTTAAAAATTGTCTGTAGTATGCCATTTCTAACGTGCCTTTTTCTGAAATGGGGCAGCCAGAACTGTGCACAGTGTTATAATTAGGTTGCATCCACACTTCCTCGCACGTCCAGTAGCTCTGTTGAAATTTGTGGGATTGAGCTCGGTTCCTATTGACTTGTCCCATTGATTCCACCACAATTCCAGTTTCTGCACTATAAATGAATATAACATTGGTTGTATATCCTGCCAAAAAACAAGGACTTTTCCAAGTTCTCTTCCTACCAGTTATTAGCATGGAAATGGCCTCCCCTCCAATACACACCGCATTGCCTGAATAGATGCATTTGCTGAGTTATAAATTCATAGAATGTGGTTGAGATTTTATCAAGTAATCAAATCATGCCCACAAAGGCGTGAACCAACCAGGCATGGAGTGACTGATTCTATAAAACATGTATCCTGTGTTAAAATCTTCGGTGGAAAATAATCTCACAAAACTATCTGTACGTTATTTTGTTTTTCAATCAGTGGTTATTCTCTAGGGAGCCAGCGTGGTATATGAGTGTCGGACTGCGACTGTGGAGACTGGAGTTCGACTCCCTGCTCGGCCATGGAAACCCCATGGGTGACCTCGGGCAAGTCACACTCTCTCAGGAGGAAGAGAACGTATTGCCCCACAGTGTCCTGGAACTGAAAAGAAAGCCACTCGAGGTTGGGAATAAATTTTTGCCACTGGGGCTGGCAATTTCCACAGGACAGGCCAGTGCAAAAGAAATGCTGTTTGGATACCCTGCCCCATCGCTGGAAAGAGGAGAATCTTAGAATAACAGAGCTTATTCTGGGCAAGAATTGCATAGGGCTTCTTGGTGCAAAACCCAGCATTTTATATGTAGGAAACAGTCATTTCTTTGCAAAAAAATAACATTTCTCTGTAGAAATACTATTTTCTGGGCAGACAAAGCTGTTTTCTGTGCAAAACAACCATATGCAAATTTTGCATGGAATAAGTCTTAGATTGTGAATAGTCTGCAAAAACTGTAATTCTTCACTAATTTCATTTTCAAAGGAAGGCATAAGTAATCCTGGCAGTTTTCAAAGACTTGCTCGCAAGGGGAGGAAAAGTACTAAAATTACTTGTTCTTGCCTTTGAGAATGAAATTAGGGAAGAATTAAATTTCTCGTTTTGATCCTTCATAAAAACTGGAGGGTTTTTAGGAGCATTTTTTTAAATTGTGCCATCGGCTGGAGGAGCTGCAGTTTGGTAATGCTGCTGGGTGCGGCTTGCGGTGGCAGGCGGCCTGGCGGCCAGGGTGGGCCCGCGCAGGCGCAGAACCAAGATCCCCATTACCGACCCTTGCAAAAGGCGCCTGCCTATTTGCATTGCAACAAAACGGTCCCTCTGGGGAGGAAGGCTTCTTGTGTCTGGCCTTGCCGGCTCCCTCCAGCCAAAGAAAGAAGCCGGACCACGCGTGCACGTGCGGAGGAGGATTCAAGGGCAACCGGAAGGCTGCTTACTTTCCCGTAACACCTGCATCTCCCCCCCGCCGTTTTTGTGGCATCTGCAGATCTGCCGCCTTAATGGAACTCGTTGGCATGACACTTCTTCAACCAGAGAGTTAATTACCAGCCTCTAATTAATGGCAGTCTTAAAAGGTGATTGTTGAGCAAGGTGAGGAAAAAGGGCAGCTTGGTATGAGGAAACAGTTCATTTCTACTTCTGTCTTTCTACCATTTCAGCACGTGCCAAAGGGTGCCGTCTGCTTCCATTAGAAAAAAAAAGTCCATTCGTTGCCCAGCCCAAGATGTTAAGATATTAAATATGTTTCAGAATTTCACTTAAAAGCATTTTTATTTTATTTTATTTTTTTGGAGGATTTTGAAGGACTGGCACAATTTAATGCAAGATCAGTCTATTTGCAATGTCTGTGTTAATAGATTTTGTTAATTCTGGTGTAACTGTCATGGCTGCCCGCAGAGAATCCTGGGAACTGTTGCCTGGACTGATGATAAGAAAGAATATTCAAACAATACTTTAAAAAAAAAAAAGGAGGGCTCAGAAAACACATTTCCTGCACTTTGGGTAAATGTCGGAGTGATGAGAATCTTCAGGGATGGAGACTTATTCTACACAAAATTTACTTGAAGTTGTTTTGTGCAAAAAGCAATGTGTAGAAATTAATGTTTCTGTGCAGAAACATTGCTTTCTGGGTGGAAAACAGATTTTTTTTTATATATTCTGCACAAAATAAGCCTGTTTCTGCATAGAAAATGCTGTTTTCTGCGCAGAAAAAGGACTTGCAATTATTCTGTACAAAGGAAGTCCTAAACTTTGCATAGCCTTTGAAAACTGCATAGTTTTTGAAGACTTTCCCAGGAGAAGAAAATTGCTAAAATTACTTGTTGCTTCCTTGGAGAAAAGAACGAATGCTTGGTGGAGGAGAGACCTGCCTAACCCTCCTCCTTGCAGAATTAAGGCTAGAAAGAAGGCAGGAGGGAAACACGTGGGGTAAAAGGTGAATCCAAATGGTATAGGGTTGCTTCAGATCTCCCAGGCATCATGGGAAATGAGGGATTCTGGGAAGTGTAGTCCAAGAAAGTAAAGCTGCTGAGTTCTGCAATGAAGGTCCCAATTCGTAGCCCCTGGGCTGCATCCAACTTCCTTCACCTGGTCCTGGGCCGCTGGACATAAAACAGGCATGCAGTGGACCCTCTGTATATGCAGGGGGGCTTGGTTCTGCAGCCCACCACCCATGAATAGCAATGAGCACATATTATCAAATGGTGGCACTTCAGTGCATCCATGTTCATGTCGCTGCCGTTTCCCGTATAGGTTCCGGAGGGCACATTTAGAGGTGGTCCACTCTCCCTGGTCTTTCTCAGCAGAGAAGTATTAGGATAAGCAAACAGCAAATTGCCTTGAATTCTCTCTCTTGCTCCCTCTCGTTTTCTGTTGGACCATTACGGTATATTATTTCAAGGCAGAGGCGCGGAGGCTTCTGGGAGCACAGATTGTCCCTATTGTCAACTCAGAGTCGGAGGCAGATTTTAACAAGGCACCCCTCTGGCATTACACAGCCCCCCTCCGCTAGCGTGGTTGCGCGTGTGCCAAGGAGGGAAAGCGGGGCAGGGCTGGAAGCAAAACACAGCCAGCCAGGAGTCAGTCTCATTTGTAAGCGCAACGGCGTCTGCGGGCTCGGCCTCCGCATGAACAAAGGCAGCTGCCTGCATGGAAGAGGCCGGCAGGAACGGCGAGGGGTAGGGCAATCGTGTGTGTGTGTGTGTGTGTGTGCACACAGAGACACACAGACATGTCTGGCTTACCAGAATCAACATAAACATCTCTGCTGGGAAGACATCCTGTAGCAATAATATTCACTGAACTGGAACAGAAAGAACGCCATCCAGTAACAGATAATTCACAGGTGGAACTCCTTGCCACAAGACGAAGGGATGGATCACCAGCTTAGCGTGTATCCGTATTATAAAAATATAGTACTTTAACGTCATTCTGATTGCCTGGCCCCATCCTGCTGAGTCCTGGCCTTTGTAGCGTGATGAGGTCCTTCACATTTTCTGCTAGGGGGTCTAATGCACGCCCTCTGAACTTGATCTGAACTTGAACTCGTACCTTGATGTTAGAGAAAGTTGAACGAGGGTGGGTGGAGGTCAAGCAAAATGGGTGGAGCTGGGGGGATTCTACTGGGGAAAATGGACGGATTATGGATGGAGACAAGACAGACATCAGATTCTGTCAAGTATTTCCTCTCACTTGTTCAGTTGTGTCCTACCTCAGCCTGTATTGCCCTGGTTTCACCCACAACCAGCCATATTTTTAATAGAGATTGGGAAGTTACATTTAATTAGTTGCTGTTTTAGTAGATGATGCAGCATGAACCAGCACGTGAACCTTGTGATATTCCCCCTCCACCATTTAGTGAGGCCAGACCCCATGACTGCAAAACTCAAAACCTTCAGAGCAAAACTTCCCTGTCTCAGCTTCTTTACCTGCAGACCAGATAATTTACTTCCTTTGGGCTGCGGCTCCCACAGTCCCCTGGCTCAACATGTCCTAGCATGGCTGTAGTTCAGAAATCACCACTTTTTCCGTGCTCTGATGTACACAAGAATCTTCTTTTTTAAGAAGCGATGGGATGGGGCAGTGCTTTTGAGGATGATGTGATTTGTAAAATCAGGACTGCCCTTGGTCAGTGGGGTCAAATATCATTTTATTTTAAAGCCTATACAATGGCGTTGTTCAAAGGCCCACAGATCCATCCATCCACCCATCCATCCATCCATCCATCTATCTATCTATTTATCTATCTCCCTATCTATCTCCCTATCTATCTATCTATCTCATGTAGATTTTTGTAATTTTTGACAAGTAATTTTAGCCATCTTATTCCCTCTGCAAGAAAATCTTTGAAAGCTGTGTGGTTTTCGGTTTGGGAGCTATTCTGTGCAAACTTCACATATTGGTGATTTTGTATAGAAAATAGCATTATTTCTGGACAGAAAGGCAGGCAGTGCTGCCTTCCATGGGAAGGAACCATGTGCAATTCTTGCACAGAATAAGTTCTCAACTACAGCATTTTCTGTGCAGAAAGTCATATTTCTATCTCGGACATGCTATTTTCTGCAGAGAGAATGCTGTTTTCTGTGCAAAAGAGCCATATGTGAATTTTGCATAGAATAAATTTCAAACTGCCAGGATTCTCACCAGTTCAGCGTTTCCTGACATTTTAGGAACCCCTCTTCCCAATAGTTCTGATGTGTTTTGCACCCCCAAAACGCACACAAAGACTGTTCTCCATTTTGCCTGGCTTTGCATCCAGGGCAGCTGGGCTGCAATTCCCACCTTACTCTCTGGCAGGCAGGAAAGAGTTGTTGGTTTCGGTGTCAGCGCCGCTCCTCGCCTCTCTCCGTTTCCCCTTCCTCGCCGGTTCTCATGGAGCACCTCCGAGACGCGGCGGGCTGGGCCGCGGCGGTGCGGCTGAGTGGCAGCAACCCCTGGCCGTGCCCGAGAGGTTACAGGCCTCCCTCCTTCGCCTGCCTCTCCGTGCCTGCTCCCCACCGCCGCCCCCCTCGGTCCTCCCCGCGGGGGAGCCTCTTCTGCCAGACGCGCGCGCTCGCTCGCGCGCGCGCTCGCTCGCTCGCTCACTCGTGCGATGGGCGGCCCAGCGAGGGTCTCTCTGGCAGAGCCGCCCGTTGCAACGAGGTCTCCAAAAACAGATGGCTTTCCTGAATCAGGGTATGAAACTTAGCCTCCCCTCTCCCAGCCTCGGCACCTCTGTCTTGGGTCCCCGCCACTTTTCTCCTTGCCATCCCTTTCACCAGCTCTGTGCCCCCCTCCCTGAATCTTTCTGCAGTTAGCAGGGAGGGAAAACAAAAACCCTGCGTATTACAAGAAAGTAACAAAGACACCAGTGGATCCGCTATTTGGGGAAAAGGACATTGTGTTGCTCCCTGGTCAGCCCCAAAAGGAAAGCCATGCTGGGAAGGTACTTAATTGTAGCTTGTTAGTTCCAAGGAGAGTACTGGGATTTCTTTCATCCAGGGCATTTCATGTCTCGGTCAGTTCCACAGGACCCCAGAGGAACAATGGGATGGGAATAGCATGACTCCCCTACCTGCTAGATTTCCGTCGCAGGGAACCCTCCTCTGTTCCCAAGCAGAGAGGCGCATCGGTTGTCATTAAAATGGAGTGTGAGCACATGCCAAGTTTGATGCAGAGAGACAGGTTATAAAATAACAGGAGGAGCCCAGGGCACGGAGCTATGGATGTATATGGACAGAAAGGAGAGCTGGTTGTACAAGGGAGGCCATCTCGGGATCAGACGCTCCAGGAAAAACAGCTGTGTTACTATTCTATGGCCACTCAGAGCCGAGAGGCAGGAAGGCGCAGGTGTGCGGAGCTGGAGAGCATTGTTTTTAATAATGGATGGTGACGTTTCCAAACAAAGGAGGGCGGCTTCAGGGCTAAAGGAATGGTGCTGCTTTTATCAGCCAGCCAGTTGCCTCCTGAACTGGAACGGACGGGCAGGGGCATCCTCAGAAGGCCATGCGTAATTTATAACACAGAGAGGGCAAGGAGCAGGACGGGATGGGCCACTGGGCAAACAACGCCCACCCAGCCACCTCGGGGCACCGGGCTGGGCAGCGATGAGGAACCACGGTGTGCAAAGATATTTCACCCAGGCAGTTTCCCCTTTGATAAATCTGGGCTGGGGAGGAGGTCTTTTTCCTCCGAAATAATCCCAACAAAATTAGAAAAGTCTACCTCGTGCACATCTCCTCTCCCACTAGGGTTGTATATCTTTATTTCATGGTTATGAAAAAGTTTCAATCTCCCCCCCCCCCCCCCGGATGAGTTACAAGGGTTTCTGAGCACTTTTAGTGATTTCTTGTTTTGTTTTGTTTGAGGTGTTACAGAAGTTTGCAAATGTTTTGCAAAACTGTTTGTTTTAATTGTTGTGGTTCAGACTTTTTTTTTGCACAAGATGCAACAATTTCCTTCCTGTTATTTCTTTTCTCACACAAGGGTGAAAAG
The DNA here is from genome assembly GCA_948472985.1 of Iguana delicatissima. Taxonomy (NCBI): domain Eukaryota; kingdom Metazoa; phylum Chordata; class Lepidosauria; order Squamata; family Iguanidae; genus Iguana; species Iguana delicatissima. Next base: position 1,716,590 of record CAOKZL010000453.1, on the reverse strand, counting down.
ATACCTCGAAATGATTGACAGTTTTTTCAAGAATGAGAAGATTTGTGAATATTCTTTACCTCCTTAATCTTCATACAAATCAGCCACATCATGTATCTCTGTTTTCTAAGCACAAACCCCTGGACATAGAAAGAGGGAGATAGCATTTCCATTTGCTATACATTTAATGAAATAGGAGTAATCCATTAATTATGAATTTTAGCCATGTTATAGTGGACTTGCAGCTAGGCAGGGTCAGCTCTGGTTAGTACTTGGATGAGAGACTGCCAATGAGTACCAGGTGCTGTTGGCTATATTTTAGAGGAGAGAACTGGCTTCTTGAAGACACACACACAGAATGGGAAAATGAGGAGGAAAAGAGGACATTTTTTCCCAGAGCAGGATCAGTGATGCTGATCCTGGAATAGTGGGTAATAATTCATGCACTCTCCTCGCTCTGGCAAGCAAATGAGGTGATAACGAGGCTTTCAAGTTGTGTTATTCCTTTGGCAGGTTAGTCAAGATGGCTTGATTACTTTCTTCACTCTTTGATTTTGCTGTAGACTCTGGAGCAAGTCTGGGAATGAAGAAAGCCATCAGACCCAGGGATGGGATGCTTCTTTCATTTTCTTTGATGGAGTTCCTACTTTTAATTTACATGAGAACATTTCTTTGCACGGTTGTTTGCATTTCTAATTAAAAGAGAAAGGTTGTGTTTCAAAGGAAGAAGTGCCATTGTTGAAGCTTGGTAACAATTTGCTTTTAAAAAGTAACCTCCCACAGTTGTGTGAGCTGTGTACATGTATGATGCATGTGTGCACTTACCCACATGCCCCCGTAACACACTTGTAATGTTTTTGCCCTCAAAATGTACTGCTATGCCTCTCAGTTTGCATTTGGAAACAGGACCTAGGTTCATAGTTCCACCTATGGGGAGGCTGGGCCATGGGTGCTTTAGAAGGGCAAACAAGCCCTTTGCACATGCTCAGGAACAGTTATAATGAGCTTTTCATGCCCCTAGTATTGAGTCATTTCGTATCTTAAGCACTGAGCCCAAAGAATGGCAGCTGTAGCTTTGAGGGAAGCGGCAGGAAAGGGACGTGAAACCTAATTAGAAAATGCCTTTGGATGAGCCTTCCCTCTCCTTCTGCACCCGGGCACGTGTGCTTCTTCTTTGCACGAGCACTCTTGTGCAAACCCTGTGAAGGCCCCCCCGCCCAGGCACAATACTGGTGGGAAGTGAGAGGAGAAGGTGGCACACGGTGCCTGCTGGGAGAGCCCGCAGTGCGGTCATGGCTTTGTTTGGCATCCTTTTTCTCTCTGGCTGCCTTCCCCAGGACTTGGCCCTTATCTCTGGCATTTCTCTGTTTCATATTCTGCATTAAAGGTAAACAAACATTGGCAGCCTTCTCCCTCCATCCCACCCTGGCAGCTCTTCCCTTCGCTAGGTGTGAAACTGGCCATCCTCCTTCTGGAATGGGCCAGCCAGAGTGGTACCCGGGGGCCTGTTTCAGGCTCCGCTTTGCAGCTTTAAATGCAGACTGTTGCAGCAGGGACTGACCCCGGGGACAATGATGCCCTTGGTGGAGGGGCACACAGGGAGCCTGGAGCACCCTCAGTGTAATGCTCCCCCTCCTCAAAGGAAGAAAAGAAAGCCCTAACAGCTGGAAGGATGTATCCTGCCCCTGCCGGCCTTTGTCCTTTTATTCCCCCAAGGCACCACCCAGAAAAAAAAAATCGAAAACCCAGAAGGAGAACCTTTTGGGGAGAAGGGCTGCTAGATTGTTTTTACAGTATTTGCAAAACTTGAAAGAGGAGAATAAATTGCTCTGGAAAAGTTCCTTTTTTGACTCCAGCTTCCAGAATCCCCCAAAGAACTGGAGGATTCTGGGTGATGCAGCCCCTAAACAGAACATTTCCAAGTTCCGAGCCAGAGCCTCACAACCAGGGATGAGGCATGACGACATGACCGTCTTTGCCTCCCACAGCCTTTCCTAGATAGGGAGAGCCTGGCTGTGCCAATCTGTGCTGTGATAACCTCTAGGTTGGATTACTGTAATAATTTGTATGCATGGGGCTGCCCTTGAAGACTAGCTGTCTGTTTTGGTGGAAACTGGAAAGGCGTACCCTCCAGCTGCCCTGACTTGGCAGGGACCACCTCTATCAATCCTTGGCCATCCCACTTCTTCAGCTGCTTCTAAAAAGCCCCAGTTTCTGTTGACTCCACCCTCTTTCCTCCTTTCTCCTGAGCTTACTTTGCTGCAAGTTGGCTTCAAAGGGCAAACGTAGTTTTCTCTCAATTAACAAAGCATGGGGGGGGGAATGAAGAGAAAGAGGGGGGATCTTGCCCTTCCCAGGAAGCTGAGGCAAAAGCAAACTATTGCAGCCCCTCGTAATGTGCATGTTCTTCCTTTTGAACAACTGTTGCCATCTTGACTGTCCTCTAATGTTGCTCAGCCACACGTGGGCCTGGTTTTCATTTGTGAAATGTTGGAGCGTGTGGAAAGGGAAAGGGTGAGGAGCCACAGCAGTGAGAGGCAACCTTCAGCGGCTGCTAAGAAATGGCATTTAAAACCTTCTCTGTGAATCTGCTGAAATGTTCAGACTGCCCAGCACCATGGCTGGCTGGGAGCAAAATCCAAAGGCCTGGGCATCTTTGGGGTTCTGGGGAGAGGAGGATCACAGCACAGGGGCAGGAGGAGGGAGAAGGCAAGTGGACACCCTTCCTCCCAGACCAGAATAAGATGGAGACCAATTAAATTCGCACAGATGGCTGAGCAAACATCCAGGGTGGAATATTGTTCAGTCCCCTTCCAGACAGGACTGCCTATAGAAACAGTGACCTGAATGTGGAAGCATTGTTCAGTAAAAGCCCTTCAGCAAGGAAGGAAGGAAGGAAGGAAGGAAGGAAGGAAGGAAGGAAGGAAGGAAGGAAGGAAGGAAGGGGGAAAGGGTGGAAGGAATGAGTGGGAAGGAATAATTTCTGGATCCTGGGAGGACTCAAGCTCACAATTAGGTGCACAGTCCTGACTGTTTTCATTTTGCATCAGGACTATCTTGAAAGAAGTGTTTGCTGCAAGTCCATTCTCTCCTTCAAAAGGTCCAGGAATGGAAGGTTCTCTGCTTCCTACAATCCTGGGATGGCAAAAGATAAAGATCTGAGGATTGTTGTTATTTCCTTTTTTTTAATGTTTGGTTTGCCGTAACTTGCAGAAGGCATCGAAACGGACTGGGTGGCGCTTTACATATTATACTGTATATCTCAGTGGTATGTGCCCATTTGTTTCCAACTGAAAGTCAGGACTGGGTGTCCGTTTGGGCACACACCTGTTACAGAGAGCAAGGGCTGTTCATACCTCCTCTGGTCCAACTTGGAGGCATCTATGCGCAATGTCGAAATGTCACAGTCTGTTGCACATGAGAGAAATTGCTCTTGTTTCCACTGGCACTCCTTGCTGGCCCTCCTTGGGTGTAGGTCCAGATCTGGATTTTACCACTTCAGGCAATAGGCAAAGAGTTGGCTAATGGAAGACCTCCCCCATGCACCACAAAAGCACATTATTTGCTCAGTGATTTCATTATTCTCTGTTTCTGCTTTGCTCCACACTCCACTCTTCATCAATTTTAGCATAACAAAGGGAACAGTTAAATAGAGGGGTGGCAAATTTTGCCACAGGTTTCAGTTCCTTTTTATCTTCCACTTCCACATATGCCCATGTGTGTTGATTATGTGTTATGAAAAGCAACATGAATGTAATGCACTGGTAATTATTTTGCAAAGCTGTAAAGCTGCACGTGACACAAGCCTGCAGCTTGAAGGAATGCCCTGTACAACTGTGTCTACCAGTAGTCTAAGTGTCCTTTTGTGCACATGTGGAGTTTTATCAGTGCCCAGTAATTGAAGCAGGCAGTATCAGAATCTGCCTACACAAAAATAAATTCTGATGCTGCCATGCGTACAACATGGTGAGATTATTTTAGAGGTTTTGGCATGTTTTCTCAGTCATGCAAAAACACCAAGGAAGAGATGCCTGGACTGAGATGTGCCGCAAATGTTGATGCACTGTGCTTAATTTCTGCTTTTTTAAAAAAATAAATAAATAATTCCTTCATAATTTTTTTTGTAAGCCTCTTTGAGTGTCTTGCCAGAAGAAAGGTGGGGTATAAGTTAAATAAGTAATTAAACTCATTGTTGTGTTTTAGCTGGACAGTAGGGAGAATTTCTAATTCATCTGCTTCTACTTCAGGAACAAGGCCAAGTGATTTGGTATTATAAAATCTGGAGACAAACTGAGATGAGGAGAATTCTAGATACATCCATTTATATTTTGCCCTGCATGTAGAAAGCTAGTGTGTCTGGAAGAAGCTTTGTCCTTATTTATTGCATCACTGAGCACCAGGGGTTTAGCCTGTTGTGTTGATCTGTTGAATAATTTTGTGCAGTTGTCTTGCAAAGTATTGTGCATACTTTTTTGTGTGTACGTGTGCGCGCGCATGCATTTTGAACCCATCCTCATAGAAAACAATCCAACTAAAAGCCCCTGGTCCTTCTCTAAATTCTCTGAAGATTAAAATGTGAGCCAAACTAATTATGTTTCTTTGAAAAAAAGCTTCATCCAAAGGGCTCCTCCCCCCCCAGCAGAGTAAATTGATTTATAATCAGCCGTTAATTCTTTATAGCCTGTAATTTGCTGAACCTACAAAGACAACAACACTAACAAAGAAGTGTACTGGAAAATGCAGTTGCAGGGAGGGAAGGAGAGGCACGCTTTGGAAACGGGGAGACCGAAGTGGGTGGCTGGAGCAGGCAGATGCAACCCAGAGACCCAGGGCTCATTGGCATTGGGGTGTGCAGGCAATATCACAGCCGGCACACACACACGCACGCATACAGAGATAGAGAAGGGGAGAATATTTGCCCCTGTGTGGGGGACAGAAGAAGGGTACCCCAAGGAGCCCGGAGGGTTTGAGGGCCATAAAAACAGCCTTGTGGGGGCCATATCCAGCCCAAAGACACCCCCCCTTGGTCTTTCCTTGGAGCAAATACATCTTCAGAGTTTCAGCAGAGATAGAACTGTGAAGGAGGCAAGGAGGCTCTTCTTTGGGGGCTCCTTGGGGCAGCCAAGATGCCTGGCTGTCAATGCACGCACCACAGCTCTAGCTGCAGTGGTCTCCACTTATGCGCCGCCCTCCCCGTGTGCCCCGCCGAGAGCCCTTGAGCGCGTTAAGAGCTTTCTCATTACTGGAGATGCTGGGGGCATAGTCCTATCGTGTAACTGAGGCTGTGCTTGGGGATGTACGAACGAGCGTCCCAATCAGCACATGACACCGAGGTCACTCCAATGCTGTGCCGTGGAAAAGGGGACTTTGACGGCCTGCACAAATTATGCAAATCCAGCAAATTGCACGTTCTTGACCCGTAAGCTTTTAACAAGGTTTTGCATCATTTATTTTTCCTCCTTACCGGGAGTGGGTGGAAAGTGAGGTCCAGAGCTTTGGCACGTTCATCTAGCAAGAAGTACAGTCCTTGGGAAAGAACGGATAGAACTTCAGTGCTTGGAGGCAGTCTACTTGATTGAGGATACTGGGTGGTGGGAGGTAGTGGTCCCCTTATCATGTTGGCCAGAGATTGGAAAACTCAGTTTGGGGGCTGCAACTCACAGTTCCAGCTCAAGGAAGTGGCTTTTCTGGGCTCTGGTGTCAGCTTATAGGGCTTTTCGGGGCTGACCATGGATTCTCTCGCAAAACCAGGTGCAGTTGTCTCTCTTGGAAACCAGACCATACGAGGAATGACTGCAGGAGATGGGCAGCCACGTTCAGCTTGGAGAAGAGAAAACCCAGGGGTGTGCTGGTGTCCATATTTAAATACCTAAAGGGATGTTATTTAGAAGATAGAGTGACTGAGTGAGTTTTTTCCTGCTTCACGCACTATGTGAACATGAACCAAGGGCTTCAAATTACAAGAAAAGATATTCCACCTAAACGTTAGGAGGAACTTTCTTACTATTTGATGGCGGAATAGAGTGCTTAAAGAGGGTGCCAACCCCTCTTCTCTGGGGATCTTTAAACAGAAGTTGGAGGGCCCTCTCTCAGGAGGGCTTTAGCTGTGTTTTCATGCACGGCAGGAGTTGGACTGGGTGGCCCTTATGGCCCCATCCAACTCTAAATTCTCACATTCTGTCATTTTTGAGGGGGCAGGATAGTTTTGTCAAGGAATTTTTCTGCTCCCTTGTTACCATCAGTCGGTGTGTTGTGAGCCGATTGCAATTTGCCGTTCTTTTGGAGATGGGATGACTATCCTGGCATACAGGCGCTGGGAAGGAGCAGAAAGCCAGTGGGTTGCCTTTCCTTTGACAAGATGTGCCTTTCAGTTCTTTCTTGAGAAGCAAGGATGTGCTCCTTTTCTTTCAGGTTCTTTTCTTTGGCTCCTTTTCCTTTGATTTGTCTCTTTGTTCAGATGTAAATGAGTCACTCTGCCTCCTGGTTCCTTCCTCCCCCCTCCACAAAACCATCTAGAAGGGTTCCTCTTTGCTGGACAAAGGGGATGGAGATCAGGCGGGCAGGAGGCAGAGGTTGGGGGGCCCCTCACTGGGCTCCCTCACAGCCTCCACGGGCCTTGTCCTTTCAGGGGGCCCAGCTGCCGGGTCCCACCTTCCATCTGTTTTCATAAATCCATACATTCCACTCAGGAGAGCTTCCTTGCCAGCTGGCTAATGGTCAGACCCGGACTGGAGAGGCAGAGCCCCCAGCCCCATTCCCTTTGTCTTCCGCCACTTCCAGGTCCGAAACACAAAGGGGTTTTGATTGTCCTGCAGAAAGAGGTGACAGTACGCTGCAGGTCAAAGAGGTGGGAGATGGCTCTTTTTTAGCTTCCTCAGAGGCTGTCATACCAAGAGAAAGGCAGAATGTAAACTGAAATAAAATTTTTGAAAATAATAAAGTTAATTTCTATTTGCAGTCTAAAAAGACAGGGGTGTAGCTACAGGGAGGGAGACAAATGAGGGTATTGTTTTTGAGTGCCAAGTGAAGCAGCGCGGTCCACCAGAAGCTCAGGTGGGATGGAGCCAATCTGGCCTCCTTTGGGAGGGAGTTACACCGGTGGGGTAGAGAGAGAGATAGAAGACCCCGTCACTTGTGTTCATCGCCCAATCCTCATGGGACATTGGGATGTGCAACGGCTCCTGCCCTGAAGATCCCAGATTTTGGGCAGGCTCCTACGGGAGGAGGCAGCCTTTCAGATGTCTTGGCCTCAATCCGTGTAGGGCTTTCTAGCTCAAAACCAGCATCTTGAACTGGCCTTGGAAGCAAATTGGAAATTGGTGCAGTTCTTGTAAGACCAGTGTTATGTGGTCTCTAAAATGCATACCTGATAGCAGTCCAGCCTCCACAGTTTGCACCAGCTGTCGCTTCCGAACACTTTTCACATTCAGCCTTCCAGCTGTACAAAATGCAAACATTATTATGCTTAAACGGATACTAGATCCATGTTCTTTTCTGGTTTTGTTGAGTGCATCTCCTTATTGGCAGGTTCCTATTGACAATGCATGGGGAAGTTACTTCTCTGGCCAACGGACTCCCCAGCCAGCATGGCCATGGCTAGGGGATTCTGGAATCTGGAGTCTAAAATGGTAATCCCTTCCCCATGTTCTAGTTCTCTCTTACTGGAAATGTGGCCTGGATTGTTTGGCCCTAAATCTCACTGAGCTGCCCTGTTGAATAGATTCCCAAAAGATAAAACAACACTTAAGTAAGTCTCATTAATTCAGTGGGCTTACTCTGGCTGGGTCTGCTGATTGGATTTTGACCTTTATGTGCTGCAAATTCTTCCAGGGACTTTTTTCACCTGCTCAGTGGGAGAGGGCAGGAAAGATTCAGAAGGCTCTGTTGATAGAGATATTAGAGACAGAAGCCGCTCCTGTGTCGATAGCTGGGTAAGTTTCAATGGGCAGGTAAATTAAATCTTCTTCTTTTTCCATTCTTGGCCGCCTGTCTTGCGTCCCTCTCCCATTACTGCTTCAAACATCCAACTCTGAATCGCTATGAGGTTTTTAAATGCGGTATACAGGAAGCGAAAATGTATCCTGTGGCTTGGCAGGGGTGCAATATCAGGTCCGTTTTTCCAATGCAGCTTCACACATCTTCTGAAAGAACTGGCTGTGAAGCTTGTGAAATGAGTCTTCGGATAATTCTTATCTGGGAGGTGATATGCCGGTGGGAAACTTCACAGTGATACGTGGAGATATTTTTTTAAAGTGAGATCATAATTGTAGAAGAAAAGAAACAATGAAAAGGAGAGGGATAGGGAAGGAGGGAGGGAAGGCATTATTCTTGCTAGAGACACTGCTTTCATAAACCAAGGCGGATGTGGAGCACAGAGGTGAGCGAACCTGAGGCCTTGATCTGAAATATTTGTCCTGATTTTGAGGTAATGAGAGTTTGCCATGTTAGTCTGATGGGGAAAAAAACCAAAAACCAAGAGTCTCAGGGCAGCTTAAAGATTAACGAGTTTTATTTGGCACCAGCTTTCATAGGCTCCAGCTTGGACCCTCGGATTGCAATGGACCGCAAGATGGCTTTATCCCAGCATTATATGTTTATCACCCCTGTGATCCACAGCAGTGTTGCATGAAGTGCAGAAGTAGTCCTGGCTGTTTGGCCACGAGGCAGAGGCAGTCATCTCAAGCAGCAGGGAGGTACAAGAAGAGGGGGCTGTGGGCCTCCCGCCCTTCCTGCCAGCCCCGGAAGTGAGCCTGCTGCCTTTGTGTGTGGGGCAGGGCACAGATTCGATTGCCAGTGTTTAGAATGGAAGAGCTGGAAGAGACCCCAAGGGCCAAATCCAGTCCGGCCCCATCCTGCCATGCAGGAAGACACCATCAAAGCCTCCCTTTGACAGACGGCTACCCAGTCTCACTTTAAAAACCTCCAAAGAACTCCAGCTCCATTCGGGCAGCCGCAGGTTCCACTGTCCATCTGCTCTTAGCAGTCGGAAGTTCTTCCTAATGTTTAAGTGGAAGCTCTTTCTGGTATTATGAAGCCATTGCTCCATGTCCTCTGTGTTGCAAGGAAGATCCAACTACCAATCCAATTGGATTTTCTTTTCCCCATGGAATGGGATAAGGTGCCATCCTGCTCTTTGCCTCAGGTAGCAAAATATCCTGGGACTGCCCTGCAAGCAATACAGATTGCCTGTATAATGGATCTGGGGAGAGCTGGCACAATAACTAGGGGCAGAAGGCGACTAGGATTTGCCAGAAGCAGTTGCCCCATCTCACTTTGGCTTGAAATCGTGCTCTTTGGCTGCCCCTCTCCTGCTAGGGTCCCTTCTTCTAACTCGTTCCCAGACTGCAGTGCCTATCACCCTGACCCAGCACAAGACTGATGGTGGCTGTGGTTCCCCAACACACACACACACACGCACGCACACCTCATCTGGGAGAAGGTGCTCTGTTTAAAGTGCCCTCGTCTGGGGACAGCAGTGTGTACAAAATAATTGCACCTTGTTTGTTGTGATCACTGCCCACGCCCCAGGGCAGAGAGAGAGACCTTTGGGTTTGCCAACAGGTTCTGCCACCCAGCCCAGGTGAGTTGTTGGATGTTGGTGGGGAGAGGGGAGGGGAATACAGGGGGAGGCCAGCAGGAGACGATGGTGGGTGCGGAGTGGAAGGCACAAGGGGCTGGTCTGGAAGGGGACCAGATCAGAAAGCATCACCTCTGGGCCAGAATCAGGCGGCCCAAAGTGCTCCTGGGTTGCCCTGCCCTTAGATTGGTCAGGCCAGGCTGCAGAGGTTTGGGTGTCTTATGTGACCATCGCAGATAAGGCACAGAAGGACGGTTTCGTCATTGCTCTCTCTGAGCCTGTCAACAATGAGGAGGCGGAGGAATAGTTTTTGAGGGCGGGTTGTGGAATGGTACGCGACCCAGAATCGGCAGCACACGGTGTGCGTGTGTGTGAAGTTGTGCAGGTTGAGGAGAAATGAATCTGGGGCGCTTGGGAAGTTCTTTCCGCTGCTGTGCTTAACAAACTGGTGGGAGATAAATCTGGAGGAAGGAAAGAAGACGTTCCTGCCCTTTTTTCCCTCTGCGAGCGGAAGACACCGTGAGGAATGTGCTGGAGAGGACATTCCCTCATGGGCCGGAAGATCCACCTGCCTGCCAGGTGCTTTCTCTTACCTTTCTAACAGTCTCTTTGCAATCGGTGACAATGATCTCATGTCCTTCTCCCAACCTTATTGCCATGGCTTTGCTTTAAGGGCAGGTTGTGCCCTGTTCCCTTGGTGTGTTTACTTGGCAGTGAGTCCCACTCTGCTTAGGAAATGTGCATGCCCAGAATGATTGCAAACTTGGAATCTTTGGTATGGTGGCTTTGTTTGTTGTGCTTTGCAGCCTGTAGTGTTTGCTTACGTTATCTGGATCTGCTGGTATTTTTGAAATGGGTGCCCAGTCCCCAACGCACTGGGCATAAAATCCACTCTCCCTTAAAGAAATCCCCGGTGTGCTTCAGCAACAGTAGCAGTGAATTTGGGGTGAGGAGTGTAATCTTAACTTTCTGCAGCACTTGGAAAAGCTATTTTTATAGATTACAGCTGCCAGAATTTCCCAGCTAGCATGGGAATCTTGTACATTTAGTACAAAAAAGTTACTTTTACAAGCTTTGGCCAGAAGTTAATGGTATTTTTGCCCATGGGGACTTTGAATCTACCTCACTAGGGATGGGGGAACATGGGAGGGACATTTCAAAAGCAGCTGAAAAAGTGAGTTGACCGTTCCCCCATAACTAAACCAAAATGGACATCCAGTTACTTCTGATTTTGCTTTTTCCGTTCCCCTCCTTGTTTCCAGGGCTCGTGTGTTTTCAGGGCTCCCAGGGGAAGGGAGAAAATTGGTGCCTGGGCCTCTGGAACTTGCCCACCTTGCTGTAGCGGGTGCTGGAAGGGCAAGTCCTGGCAGGATTGGGGCCAGCGCTGGATGGAGACTTGGCCGGAGAGTTGCCAGCAGAGCCAACTCTACTCAAGGGGCTCAGCCAAGAAGTCGGATCCAAGGAGGCTGAAAGAACATGTATTGTTTTATGTACTGGAACTGTTCCTACATTGCCAGTCAGGGTAAAAGCCCTCCCCGAGGCGGCTTATATAATAAAACACCATGCAGTAATAAAACAGCATTAAGTTAATAAAAGCAACAGGCACCAGAAATCATAACAAACATCCATCCCAGACAGTACTAAAATCTAACAGGCAATTGCAGCTTGAGAAAGAAAAAGGCACGATTGGCCCAGTAAGATCCACTGCAGGCCTCTTCACACTACACAGTTATAGCGCAATGATTCCACTTTAACTGCCATCCTGTGGAATCCCAGGGCTGGTTGTCTGGTGAGAGAAGAAAGTTGGCACTTTCTGGACGTGAATTCTAAACACAGCCCCCTAAACCACTAATCCCTGGATTCCATAGGCTGCAGCCATGGCAGCTAAAGTGGAACCATAGTGCTATAATTACGTAGTGTGGAAGGGCCCTGAGTGGTCAGGAGGAAACCTCAGGGAACAAAGGGTCATCAGAACTTTCCTAAAAGCTTGCAACAATGAGATTAACCGGGAGAGGGCAACCTGTACTAAAGGCCAAGGGGCCACTTTAGAGCCATTTTCGCATGAGACTGTTATAGCGCTCTGATTCCGCTTTCAACATCCTGTGGAATCCTGGGGTTTGCAGTTTCGGGAGGGGCCGGCCGGTGTGCACACGCGTGGTGAACTTGTCGTGAGGTTTTCTTTGCAAGATTTGTTCAGAGGGGTTTAACCTCTGCCTTCCTCTGAGGGTGAGACAGTGTGAGCTGCCCAAGATCACCCAGTGGGTTTCTGTGGGTGAGCGAGGATTTGAACTCTGGACTCCAGCATCGTGGTCCCGCTGCTCAGACCATGAGGTTCTGCTGGGTCTTGTGCCCTTCAGTAACTTGGTCCCAAGTCAGTCAAGTTTCTAACGGTGACAAATTAGCACATCATGATCGGGGCTTGGAAACATATCAGTTATCCATGCAGTTGGCAGAGTGCTTTTAGGCACATACAGAGTGCCTTTTCCTCTTCCGTGTGGAGTGATTGCATCCCTGTGCTTCAGTGCCACTCATTTTACTAGTTTAGCACTGGACAAAACTGGTCTGCGGAATTGGAGCTGGGAGGTCCCTACAAGGCTGATTTGGTTATATTGATTGGGGATGATAGGAGCTGTAGTCGAAGGCATCTGGAAAGCCCCAGGTTGGGGAAGAGTGCCAGAGACACACCCTGGGGGGAAAGAACGAGACTGTAGGAGGCAGCAGGAAATTCCCTGGGTAGGAAGCAGCATGAAACCTTCCTTGCCCGAGGAGGAAGGGGGCTTGGCTGATAACTCCTTCCACCAACATGCGACAGGCGGAGGGAGGCAGCGAAGAGCCCGAGCATCCGTCTTCCCTTTGATTGTGAGGCAATTCATTGAGAAGACAAATGTAAGTGTTCTGCTTATCCGGAAGTGTGGGACGCAAGCAAGATAACTAGAATATGCGAGCAGAGAAGCGTTTGGCGGAGTGACTGAGCCTGCACTAGACCTCCGGAATCTCAGGCGCTGAGCTCAGACGGCAGGTTGCTTCCAGGTCAGCAGGGATGCATGTGTGTGAATCCACACTGGGTTCAAAGGAGCCACATCTGAATGTGGAGCTCTGTTCCTCGAAAATAGATGCAGCACCTTGAATATATTTCTTTGGAAGTTTAAAACCTGGGTGGATTTGCTGCCCTGCTGACCCAGGAGCAGCAACCACACGGGCCAAATCCAGTGTTTTGATGGGAGCTTCAGCTGTGCTTTCTCCCCTTGCCTTCTGCCCTCTGTCCTGCCTCCAGGTTGGCATCTGATTGTTTCCCAGCCCTCCAGAGCCAGTTTTGGAGACGCAGCGGGCACTCGAAATGTCAGTGAAATACAGGTGTCCTGCTGGCTCCACCCCTTTTTATCCAGCAATGGCACCTGGTATTCGTCGGCCATCTCCCACCTAGGCATTAATTGGGGCTGACCCTGCTTAGCTTCCAAGATCAGATGGGATCTGGTGCCTTTAGGGTATTTGGTCCAGTGGCTTTGAAACCAAAAGCTGATGATAAGATTTCCAAGCAACTGCCAGGATAAAAACCTGAGCAGGCTGTGAAGAAAAGGGAATTTCAGCAGATGGTGCTTGGAACACGACCAGGTAACAGGCCAACGCCTGCTGAAATTCCCTTTTCTAGGTACAGCAGCCTTCTCCAGCTTTCAGTCTGACAACTCTGTCTCTCCCAGCATTCTGCAGAGGCCTGGACTGAAACCTGAAAGTGATTTAAACACACACACAGGCAGAGTAAATGCACAGTTGGGTGTTTCAAAAGGCCAGAGGAACTGCATGGGATTAAGAGGAGCAGCTGAGACACCCTCTTGTTTTTTCTGCATTCAAGGCATGCCAAGGCACCCAACCTTTATTCACAGAAAGTTATCTCCCCTCCCCACTTTCTTCTTCTCACTCTAACCTGCATTTTCTCTCCTCCTCTTCCTTGCTAATTATATTCCGTTGCAAGCAGCTGTTCTTCGTTAACAAGCGCCTGTATTTTTCGGAAGTCAAAGTCATGCATTTAAAAAAAAGAGAAAAGAAATCTGTTTCATGCAAACTCTCAGTGACCTTGGGAAATAGTGGAGGGTCCCTCCCTTCCTTAAAGAGAGGTGGTGGGGGGACGCTGAAGTTTTTCTACTTGAAAGAGGAGACCCTGGGCTTTTTACTCATTCATCCTCATCTCTCACCAGCATGGTCATTAGCAGAGCAGTGCTAGTGTCTTTCAAGTTTGGGTTAGTGGGGAGAAAAAAAAAATCCAGATTTTATTTCAGTAGGGAGAAGTTGCCTTGTGCTGGGAAGGCAGTGCTTGAAGTCCAGGCAGGATTTTCTGAATTTCTGATGACTCCTTGCCAATCAGCATCGTGAGGCATGACTGCACTTGAAAAGGAACATCACTCTCACGCTGCAACCTGGAATGCAGACATGATATTTGAACAGAGTAGCAATCAACCCTGGCAGTTAAAAAGCTAAGGAGCCCAAGAGGGCTAGCGGCAGACCTTGAAAGCCAAGAACCGGGTTTAGTGGCCATCTAGAACAGCAAGCCAAGTGGCATCTGTTGTTCCAGTTTGGCAGGGAGAGTCCTGAGTAAGCCTCTCCCATTCCACTTCTTCAGCTGCTTTTCGGTGTCTCTCTCATCTCCCCACAGTCTCCCTTCCTCCTCAGCTTAATTCTGCAAATTGAGCTCAAAGTGCGAAAGTATTTTGCTCTCCATGAACTCAGCAGAGGGAGAAGAAAGGAGTGTGGGAATAATCTTGCCCTTCCCAGCCAGCCCAGGTAACAGCAAAGTGTTGCAGCCTTTCCTAGCTCGAGGGTTCTTCCTCATGAATACCTTTTGCCATCTGGAGTCCACTCTGATGCTGTTTGGCCACGCCATTAAATGAAAAGCATCCTCCTTGCCCTGCATTTGCTTCTCTTGTTGTGACATGGGTTTCTATCATGGTGACAGACAGGGAAGAAAAATCGCTTGCGGTCTGGAATTATGAGGAAAATCATGCCTCGATCCGACTGTCAGGGAGATTAATTATCCCAAGCGGCAACGGCAGCGGCGTGTGCCACGAGTGTTACAGACAGGCTTTTAACACCTGTAGGAACCATGGAATGCATCTGAGACCAGGCAGGGGCACCTTCATTGACAATTTCAGGTCAATGGGCCCGTGAATCCACTCCAGGTTTTAGTTTGAACTTTACAAGGCTTGCCCAAGGGGCTGGGACCTAGTTTCCAAACTGGCCTAGCACCATGGAGAGGTCCCTTAAAGTTGAGCAGATTCACTGCCTCGTGGGAAGTGGGAGCCACCAGCTGGGGGCTCCTGAGTTCATGGCACAGCATCCAAGCTGTGGCCCCTCTTCTGTGCCCCCAAGGAGACCCCAGAACTTCTCTTCTGAATTCCTCTACCAGTTTGGAGCCAAATGCATCCTCTCCACCTTGTCTCTCCATAGGGAGAGTTCAGGAAGTTAGTTCTATAAAAAAAAGAAATTCCCATTACTAGTGATAGTGTCTTTTCAAAAAATTATTACTGTTACCGTATTTGTTGCAATTAATTTTTGAAAGGAACTTCTTGCATCCTTTGTTGCTTTGCTTGTCACTTTGTCATTACTTCTTGTTTTACACAAACACGCACGTATACACACACACAGAGATATGTGTATCTTGGAACTGATGAGAGAATGGCATCAAACTTGTAAAATTCCTGGCCAAGCCAGGCCATTTTGCTGCCTGAGGACAGGGCAGCATGCACCCTCCTCCCAAGCCAAAATGTATAGAGCAAAAAGCCAGGCAAATTGTATTGACCCAGGAATAAAGAAATCCCACAAATAGCTCTTGCAGTTTCTGCTAGGTTAAAAATAAAACAACAAGTACCTAACGAAGGCATTGGGCTTATCCTTTCATGGCACTACAGCAGGTCTGCTCCCCGAGGCGGCCGCTTCGCTCTGCCTCATGATAGGTGGAGATCAAAGGAAGGTGCCCTGGCTCTCTCTGTATTCCAGAACCCCAGCAACCTGACGCCCTCCAGTTGTTTTGAATTAATCATGTTGATTTGTTTTATTAATGTATCATTCTCTTTATCAGAAAGCAACAGAAAGCCTTGAAGAACTTGAAATTTGTGTACAAAAAACACGCAGCAGCCAGACTTCTGTGGGTGTCTTACAGATGAGTAAGTTCCCCTGCAGAAGAAGTTGGCCATTTCCATCCAAGGTGGAACATCCGTGTTCAGTTTAAGGTTGCCAAAACAGAGTTGCACATCTGGAGACACACTGAGAGAGTGTGGCTTTCCCAAGGTCACCCAGGAGGTTTCCATGGCTGAGCAGGGATTCGAGCCCTGGTTTCAGCGTCATAGTCCAGGGCTCAGACCACAACACGATGCTAGCTCTAGAGAAAGCAGATAGCCAGGCAAATGGGTAGTGCAGCTGCGGATAAACATAAAACACACACAAATATTTCATACCTACAGATACACATGGATCAGACTTGGAATAAAAACTGCCTTTGTCCCATGGGAAATTGCAGAGCTTGGAACCATCATTTTAAAAAGGAACATGTTACTCATTAAATAGGAGTTCCCAGGAAGAGCCCATTGTTTTTGAGACTTGTGGGTGTGGATTGTTAACATGTTACTGGCTGTGTTTTTTATTTTTAACCAAAAATAATGAAATGGACTAAAATGGCCATTCTCTGTCATTTCTGCAACACCAAGTAAAATTGCCAGTGGTGCAGAAATCCCAAAAACCAAACACTAACATCTATCCCTTTTGTTACAAACTGTCGTTCTTTTTAACGTGCTATTTCCAAGCCACAGCAAATGGTGTGGAAGGCCAAGTAGGTCCCGTGGACACTGCTCGGTGGGATCCGTTCCTATCCTGCCCCCTGAAAATTCAGCCAGTGGGCATTTTCTGCTGAGTTCTGCACGGTGGGCCTCTACGGCTCTTTCTGGCCAGCCCTGGCCCTGCCCGAGGTAACTTTCTACCCTGCCGTTAGGAAATTTCCTGCCTGGAGAAGTCCCACAAAGACCCAGCCCTTCCCACGGGCCAGATTTAGCCTCAGCAGAGCAGCTACGCCTCCCACATCACACTGACCACAGGACAGGCCTTGTAATTTCCATCTGTCCATGAAAATCCCATCCCATTCTTTACTCTGAGATGAAACAGAGCTGACACTGCAATTTGTACAGATCTTACGAGCTGGCCCAGGGCATGAGGGTGGGACTCTTGTTCTGGGAGATGCTGAGTCTTAGCCGGACCTTGCACCGAGCTCCTTTTGAGGGATTATTGCCAAAAAGCTGTTTTGACAACCTCCAGAGAGCTGATGTGAAGCTCAGGGCATGGCTGTACGTCTCTATAGGTGCCAGTTTTGACAGTGGAATACGTTGCCTCGGTGGAGTGTTGTGGAGTCTCTGCTTCGGAGGTTTTTAAACAGAGGCTGGGTGGCTGTCTGTTAGGAGTGCTCGGATTGTGTCTTCCTGTGTGGCAAAAGAGGACTGGACTGGATGGCCCCTGGGGGTCTCTTCCAACTCTATGGTTGCATGATTTTTTAATTTTGTAATAGTACATTTTTACCAGAAGTTTTGTTTTATATTTTGTAAGCCACCTTGACAGGAGAAAGGCAGGATACAAATGGAACGAATAGGTAAAATAAGAATAGATAGAATTTTATCACCCCACTGAGATGGCTGCCCATCATCTGCCGCAGGTTAGCGATCAGGCAGCGTTGATGAAAAGAGGGGAAGGCCACTTTCAGAAAGGGAGCCATTTTGGCAGTGCAGATTTGAGCAGGAGGAGCATGTGGAGGAGTACAAGGCGTCTCCCAGAGGTGGGATTTACATGGGTGCAGACGGCCACTAGGATGCCCTGTTGGTTAATGAACGAAGCCTGGTTCATCAATGAATGGTTGCTGTGTGGTGGACTGGAAGAGCAATGGGGCAGAACAACGGTGGAGAAAGTGCCGTGGCTGCCGGTTTAGCATTGTTTTTTTCCCCGTTTTTTTTAATGTTGTTGTGTGCCTTTATGTCAACACCAGCTTATGCCAACCATTTCCTAAGTTTTTTGGGGGGGGCCAGACTTGCTATTCAGATGGGCTTTGCCATTACCTTCCTCTGAGGCTGAGAGAATGTGATTTGTGTCCAAGATTATCCAAGGAGGCCCTACGGCTGAGCAGGGATTCAAACTCTGGTCTTTGCAAAGTGCCAATCCAGCCCTCAAATCACTACTCCAGGCAGGCTGTCTTGTCCCGTGCCTTCAAGTTCATTCCAAATGATGGAGACTCTCCCCTATGGTTTTCCTGGACAGATTTATTATCCAGAGGGGGTTTGCCATCAAGGCCTTCCTTTGCAGCTGAGAGAATGTGATTTGCCCAATTTGTTTGCAGGACCAAGTAGGGACCCAAACCTGGGTGGCTCAGAGTCCTAGTCCAAGGCTACACCACTCTGTCTCATGAGGATAGAGTGCCGTTCAAATATTGTGGTGTTTTTCTTTCTCGGTGTTGTTGCAAAACACTTGTTTGCACATGAGAGAGGGAGGGAGGGAGGGCGGAAGGAGGGGGCTGCTTTCTCTGGTTATCAGCACTTGGCAGCGCTGCCGATTTTCACGGTGCCTTTGGCTCCAGAGGGCGTTGCCTGCCTGTGCCTTTATGCTGGCGGTGGCTGCAGCTCGGCACCTGAATTATTCAGAGCACACGCTGCCACCGCCAGCAACTTGACAGAAGCCACCCGGCGTGCACAGGGGCCAGAGCGGCAGAGGGGGGCGCAGTGGATTTGGGAGCATTCCATGCTGCCTCCTCTGAGTGCGCGTGCAGCTGCCTGTCGACCTATGGCGACCCCATGAATTTCGTCTGGTTTTCTTAGTCAAGCAGTCCTTGGAGGTGGTTTGGCCAGTTCCTGCCTCTGAAATAGAACCTGCAGTGCCTGATATTCTTTGGTGGTCTCCCATCCAAATACTTCTTAGGGCTGGCCCTGATCTCTGGAGTCCATAGTCCGATGCTCAAACCACTGCACTGGAAGCAGGGGGAGGAGAGGTTAAGGAACAGTGTAGGAAGTAAGTGGTCCATATTACTCTGAATTGCCCCCGGTTATGATGCTCCAGGGTTTCAAAAAAAAGGTGCTTTCTTTCAAGCTCTCCTTCAGGATGGTGGGGATTGAACCTTCAGCATGCCAAGGAGGGGCTTAGCCACTGAGCCCTGGCTCTTGCAATGACCAGACAGACCAGTGTGGTTCATTATTCCTGGGATTTGGGCTGTGGAGATGAGTGGCTCTGAGCATGTGCAAAGTGTATCCCCAGTCACTAGTGGGTTGCTCCAACCAGAGTTCTAGAATTAAGAGAAATGGCCTGGGGAGGCTGAACAGAATGATTGGCAAACTGGCCACAGTCCAGCCGGTACCCCCCCCCCGGCGCTGTGTGTCTTGTTTTAGAAAAGAAGCAACTCTGTTCTCATTGTTGTGAGCACAGACCCAAGGGGCTGCAGGACTTTTGTTTGTTTTCCAGTGATTAATTAACACCAAAGTGAAAAATCCATGTTTACTTGTGCGTGTTTCCTGCACACTAGGAAGGGGCTGTTCCACCTCTCTCTGTGTCTCTTCTGTTGCCCTGGGCACTTGCTCTTTGGGCCCCAAGTCACTGCCAGGGTCAGAAACCGGGCAAGCGACGGGCATTTCCGGGATTTAACGGCTTTTTCAAAAAATAACGCCAACGGAGAAGGGGGGTGGGTGCCCAGCTCAGCCAGCTCTTTGTCCGTTCTCCCCATCTCCCCCCGGGCACACATTTTGCCCTGTGGGGGATGCGGTGGTGACGGTGAGGGAAGCGAGTCCTGGCCCTTCAGCCTAGCGCCTTGCCTGGCTCTTCTGGGGGCTTAGCGCTCGCTCGCTCGCTCGCTCTCGCTCTCGCTCTCTCGCGGGGGCGGGCGGGCGGGCGGGCGGGGGAGGCCGCAACCGGGGCGGCCGCAATCCCAGCCCGACCCAAACAGGAAGGCGGTGGCTGCGGTCGGGCCGCCCGCGGGGAGGCGGGGATCCGGCAGCAGGGCGGCGGGGAGAGGGGAGGAGCGGCCGGTCCGAGCAGACACTAGAGAGCCCGCGAGGGGGGAATTCTCTCTCGGGCGGCCCCCGTTCCCTCTCGTCTGCGGCGAAGCTCCGGAAAGGCCCGGGACTTGGACTACAAGTCCCGGAATCCCCCTCCCCCGGGCGCCCTCTCCCGTTGGGGCTTTGGGGCTGTGCGCCCTCGAGCTGCTTCCGAGGCATGGCGACAAATCTGTCACGGGGGTTTGTTCTGGGGGGGCTTGCCGCCGGTGCCTGCCTTCGAGGCTGAGGGAGGGGGACTTGCCCTGCCTCACCCGGGTGGCCTTCCGGGGCTGAGCGGAGGGGAGAGTCGACCCCTGGGGCGGCGGTCCCCTCGGCCGTCAGCCTGCCTTCCCGCTTCTCCGGGAGGACTCAGAAGAAATATCCCTTTCTTTGGAGTGCAACGCCCAGAGCTCCCAAGCCAGGGCGGCCACGCTGGCTTGGGGATTCCGGGAGCTGCAGTCCGGAGAAAGGCGCTTCCCCGAGCCCGGATCACCAGCCTAGAGGGATGGATGTAGGACCCTCCAAATAGTGGGTCTCGAAGCCCAGAAGCCCCAGCCAGCTTGGTTAGGGGCTCTGAGAGCTGAAGTCCGAAGTATGCCGAGGGCCCAAGGGACTTCCAGGCTGGGAAGAGAGAGGGAAGGAGATTTCCAGTCTCGGAAAATCGGCCTCCCTGCTTTCATCCTCCCCGAGCATAGCCCTATGGTTCTGCTTCACGGGCTCCCGGGATTTGTAGACTGCTCCGGCCGGGAATTCTAAGTACCCGGCGCCACAGGATGGAACCGGAGCAGTTGGAACGGGACAGCCGCGCCGTAGTGGGGTAGCGCGGATGGGCTCCGCCTCGGAGAGGCTGCGAAGGATGAAATCCTTGTAGCGGCGAAGACGCGCTCCTCTGGCGCCCCTCCCGCCGGGGGCCCTAACAGGAGGAGGGGCGGGGGCCCCCCACTTTTTCTCCGGGCCGCCCCCACCTGGGGAGGCAAGCAGGGCCGGGGGCGCGGATCCCGCGGGAACGCGCCCTTCCCGGCAGGGCCGGGGCCGGGGCCGGGGGCCGGCCGGCCGGCCGGGCTTCTCTCCTCCTCCTCCTCCTCCTCCTCCTCCTCCTCTGGCGGCTCCGGCGGCTTCCCAGGCGAGGGGCGACGGGGAAGGAGGACCCGGGGAGGCGGATCGGATCGGCCGGGCCTGCGCGCCGCCTTTGTCTCCTCCCTTCTTCCCGCGGAAGCCAGGCAGGGCGAGCGGGAGGCGGCGGCGGCAGAAGAGGTGCTCGGCTCCCCTTCCCTCGCCTCGCCTCCCGCCGGTTGTGGTGCGATCGGGCCGGAGCCCGGCGGGAAAGAGCTCCCGCACCCCCCGGTCCTCGCTGGAGAGCCCCCCGCTTTCCTCTGCCCATCCCGCCCTCCCTCCCGCCTTCCTCCCTGGCCGCCGAGGCGCGCGATGGTGGCCGGCGGGGGCTGCGCGGGCGCCTCCCCCTCCTCCGAAGAGACCCCCGGGAGCCCGCGAAGGCGGCGGCGGCGGCGGCGGAGCCCCCTCTCGCCCAGGTAGGCGCCCGCCGGCACCGGGCAGGATGCGGGTCTTTCTTTGGCGTGGGGATGCACAGAGAGGCCGGTCCCTGGGGGGCGGGGGGGCTGCTGAGGGGCGCGTTTCCTCCACGGGAGGCCCCCCCGGGGCAAGCAGGAGGCGCCTCGGAATTGACGGTACCGGGAACGGGGGGGGGCTGGCTGGTTCCCCGTGAAGGGGGCGACCCCGGCCCCCCTTCCGGCCAGTAAGCCCCTCCCGCAGCGGCGGGGCTTCTCTCGCGGGACACCCGAGGCCGGATCGCGCCCTCCTGCGAACCCGGCGGGAATCGCGGGCGAGGAGGGGCGCGCGGGGCCGGGGGCGGGGGCGGCGGCCCCCGGCTTAGGCTCGGTTGCGGCGCTTGCTTCAGAGGAGACCGTCTGCTCCGGGCCGGCGGAGGGGAGGGAGCGTTTCGAAGAGGGACGCGGAACCTCCTGGCCGCGGTTCGCGCGGAGGTCCGGGCTTCCGCTGCCCCCGGGCCCCCTCCCTGCCTTTCTTTCCACGGAGGGGGGTCGTAGTTTCGCGGCGGACCCGAACCCGGCAGGCGGCAGCCAAGGTGGGCTGGTGAGAGTAGATCAGACGGTGGGGGACACCCTCCCCCTGGAAAAAAAGGGATGCTAAACCTTCCAGACCAAGATCTTGGGAGCAAATGGGTCGTTTTGGGCTCTGCCGGGCTCCCTCCTCCCCTACAGACACACAGGCACCCATTTTCTAGACAGCCTGGAAATGGGTCCCCTATTTTTGCTTGGACTACAAATCCTGGAATCCCCCTGCCGCCAGCATGGAGACTGCAGGCTCTGTAGCTAAAAAGAGAGAGCAGAGAGTTGTCGTTTCTAAGGCCTGGGTGTTGCATGACCCAGAATCCGGGTCAGCTCCGCCTGCCCCTCCTCTGGAATGCGTGTGAGAGCTTCCGACCCTCTTTGGCCGGGCAACACAGGGTCTGCGGGGGGGGGAGAAGGAGCTTCCCAGCCTTTGGGGCAATGAGAGAAAGAGGCCCCCTACTTCACACCCCTCTGTTTCCGGAGGACCCCCCTGCTTCTGAGGAGGGCTTTGGGGTTTGCCGTAGCTGAAGGGAACAAAAGAAACCAGCCCTGCAGTGCCGGACAACAGCCCCACCCCATGTATGTGGGAGGCCAACAGGGGGACCAGGCCAGGAAGTGGCATTTTGCTGGTCCCCCAGAGCTGACATTTCCTAGCTGTGCCCCTCTGCACCCAATAAAACCCCTCTCAGGGGTTTTATTGGGTGGGGGTCCAATAAAGCCTGCAGGAAACTTCCTTCCCCCAGTTCATTCTTGAACAGATGAGGCTCCTGCCACCCTTGTGTTACTTAGAACTGGGGAGGATAGCACCCCAGACCCTTGCCCCAAATCAGACTGAATCCCAGAGGATGCTCAGAAGGGGTGAGTCTGCCTTGGGATGTGGTCTGACCTTCTAAGGAGCTATTCGTGGTGCTGAATGTCTTCCAGAAGGTAGAGTTTGGGACCTTGGTGGCTCCTCCAAAGTCTGGGCTAAGGCCTGGAGTGGATTCACCACCCTGCTAGCATGGAAGCTGCCACCCACCCCTGCCTAAAACAAAACGGCCCTCCTGTTCTCTCAGCCTGCCCTCCGCAAAGCAGTGGGGTGTTTCAATGGGCTTTGCTTTGGCAGTTCACACCCTTGGCAAGGTTTTTTGCCAGCCGGGTTGGAAAATTCAGAATGGGAAAGCGGAAACTTGGGTGCATCCTTCCTCTCCCACCCTTCAATAAAAATAGATCCCATTCTCCTGCTTCCTCTTTCCTCGATGCCACCAGAAATGATGGAGTGTAGACTTTGTCTGCTTCGTGGAAGTCTATGAAATTTGTTGAGCTCCATGTCTTGGTGGGAATCTTTACTCAGAACATCCCAGCCCAGGGCCATGGTTCTGATTTAATAATGCCAGGTGCCTTAGGCTCTTTCTCCCTAAAGAAAGGAGCAGATAGGCAAGTTGTAGGTGTCCCATCATCCCCAGGCAGCCTTAGGAGAAGGCTGTATTAAGAGGAAGATGCCAGTTCAGAGTCAGAGCAGTGCAGCTCAGTCCCTCCTGCTCATGGCACCACCAGGCTGGACTGGGAAAGGTCCCTGCCCAAAACCTCCGGAGAGCAGCTGCCAGCCAGTGCAGTCTGTATTGGACTGAGTCAGGGGTGGGCCTGCTCAGAGGATCCAGGGACTGCTTTTGGAGGGTTTTGGGAGCTACGTGCCTGCCGTCTCCTAGAACTGAAAGTGACATTGGAGTAGGGATGGAAACAGTATTCTCAGCTTCCAGGGCAAAACATGTATTTCCTGTCAGCATAAAACCTTGCTGAGAAGAGTATTAGAGGAGGAAGGCCTTTTCCCAGTTCTTTACCAGTGTTTCAATGTCCCAAAGTGTGCAGAGGAATACTGAACTGAGAAAAGCACCTTTTTTCTCCTGCACAAAAACCATGTTTCTACACATAAAACAGGCTCACTGTTTCCTGTGCAGGAAACACATTTTCTGCGCAGAAAAACATGCTCTTTGCACAACAAACAAAACAACATGTGTTTTTCTTTGCACAGTTATTTTTCCACAACGTTCCAGGATGTTTGAATACAAGGCAAATACTTCAGAGAAATATTTGTCCTCTTTCTAGTGGGGAGGATGAAAGCTTGGATGAGGACAAAATGGTCAAAGGTTCACATCCCTATGATTCAGCTGCTTCTGTCCAGTTTTTCCTCTGTGTTGTTGCGGGGAGGGGGGGGATTCCCGGCAGCATCATTTAAGGGCAAAAAATTTCCATTTTTAAGCATTGGACTTTGGTCAGTGGGGATCTAGGAGTGCCCAAAGGCCCCCACCGGTCTCACTGTTTAAACAGTGCCTCCCTAGGTTTGGGAAGAACCCCATAACACAGCAGTGGAGAATCTGCTTTGCTTGTTGTTGTGTTTTCATTTGCTTTGCATGGAGAAGATCAGACAGGGCTGGGGAAAAGACCCCTCTTTGAAGCCCTGCAGAGGCACAGCTGCCAGCCAGTGTGGGTAATATTGGTTTGGATGGAGCCCCCTGGGCCTGACAGCTTCCTTTGGCCCCGTAAAAAGGCCCCTGGATCTGTGCCCTGCCTCTCCAGAAGGGGTTCTGTGTGGATCTCCTTCGAGAAGCCTCCACCTACCAGCCTGTGGAGGCCACTCTGACCTAGGTAGGCCCAGGGTTTGATGCAGGGGAAGGAGGGCAGCCCCCTCTCTTCTGGTTGGAGCAATGGGGCTGGGGTGCGTTTGGCTGGGAGGGAAGAGAAGCATCCCAAGGAGCTAATGCTGAAATTAAAACTGGGTCATTCTGACCTCTTTGTTTCTTGGCTGGTGCCATAGAAGGCAGGCGGTTGGTTCTTGTCCCTGTCATTTTGTCATGATTTGACATCCTCATGGCGCTGGTTAAATATTCCAAGTGGGTAAGAACTGATCCTGGCCCCTTCTGTGCACCTTTAGCAGCGATGGGAGTAGACCGAGTTCCCCTGGGATAATCGTGCCGCAGCTGCGAGGGAAAGCTGTGTGGTTTGGAAGGAGGGCATTTTCTGAGGGGAGGGAGTGATTCCCCCTCTCTTCAAAGTGCCAATTTACAGGCATGAATCTGTTATCCCTTCTGTTTCTGGCTGCCCAAAGTGAGCAGAGGGAGGGACGCTAACCAGAAAGTGAAAGCAACCTGCCTGCCACAGCAGTGAGCATCAGGAATTGGAGCAAAGGCCGTGTGTGGGTTTGCGCATGTTTTCAGATTGTTCCTAGATTGACAGAATGCAACCATGTGGAGGGGTGAAGACCTGCAAGCGTATCTGAGTCCCTTTCCTTCACTGAAATAAATTTAATTCCATTACATGACAACTCATGCCCATGTTTGGTGCTTACAGGACACTCACCAAGAGTCTCCCTTGACACAGTGATCCCCCCAGTGACCCTGTGACCAAGAAACCCTTCCTTACTTCTGGCCCTGGCACTCCAGGGGGATTCCGGATTTCCAGAAAGGGCTCCAGATGGGAGAAAAGCAAAATAAAACATGGAAGTGGCCAGGAGTCCCCTAGTGGTTCTGAAAAAAAATTACTCTCAAATATATGGAAATGTCACAGGTGGCCTTGGGCAAGTCACACTCTCTCAGTCTAAGAGCAAGGCCGTGACGAGTTTCCTCTGAACAGAGCTTGCCAAAAAAAACCCTAGGGGAAGGTCATTGTAAGTCTGAGCCAGTTTGACAGTACTTAAGAACGAGAAATAAGAGTTCCAAAGCCTTTGCAACCCGTTCAGAAGGTGAATGGTCAGTCAAAGGGCCCGTTCACACTACAAAATTATAATGCGTGTATTCTGCTTTAACTGCCATGGTTCCATCCCATGGAATCCTGGGATTTGTAGTTTGGTGAGATGCTAGAGAACTCTGGGTGAGAATTCTAGATGCCCTTTCCTAAGCTGTGAATCCTAGGTTTCCCTCTGAGGCTGGAGGGGATACCTGTCCCTCATGACAGGTAGTCACAGGTAGCCCCCTCCTCAGTCAGTCCTCTTTTAAAGCCCTTCACGTTGCTGGCAGTTGTCACAACTGTACCTTGTGGCCAGCAGTTCCGCAGCATTTGTCTGAAGAAGTCCTTCTTTTTTATCCGTCCTGTGTTTCTCGGACCGTTCTGTTTCAGTGGATGATGAACTCCCACTGAGGCTCCTGCTGTGACAGGAGAAGGATAAAAACTTCTCCTTAAACACTCTCACGCTTTCATACACACTACGGGACTTCAGCCCCCATCAACCGCAGTGGTGGAGGAGGATGGGAGTTGTAGTCCCACAGCATCTGGAGGGCTGCATATTCCCCACTCCTGGTCTAAGCAGACCACCATGGGCATCTTCCTGTCTCCCTTTGCTCCCCTCCCCACCCTGCAGACTCTGTTTTGTTCCAGAACAATGCTTGTGTGCCGGGGGGGGGTCGTGCCTCTTATTGGGGAGGGAAGAGGGAGGGAGGTTTCGCTTATCTTCTGAATACTAAAAAGGGAGGACTGTAAGAGAGAGAGAGAGAGAGAGAGAGAGAGCGCACTCATAATATATTCTTTTTGTTTTTACATTTGCAAAACAATTCATTTGATGGCTATTTTATAGGGCATGTTTTATTTATACCATCGTGCTGTGCTCATAAGCTGCTTTGGATCGCTTGCATGGAATGTTGGGTTAGAAATGAAGGGCGATAAATCTTTATAAATAGCAGTCCTTCTGAAACCAGGGGTCATGCTACCCTGGAAGCATAAACTGGCGTGCGGGATGTTCGGGGTCCTACAGCCATGCAGTCAGACCTGTGCTGGGGATGGGGTGGGCTTTGGAGTCTGAAGCAGTACTCAGAGGTCTCTGCCCCAGTCCGGTTACAAATGCGATAGGCAGCCACAGCAGGGAAACTGAGAGCAGCAGGCTCTGTGTGGATTTTAGAGAGGGGCAGGAACACTTTGTAGGGTTGCCCCTTTTGTTTTCAGCAGGGCTCTTTTCCATTTGACAAACAGCAGTTCCACAGGTATAGCTTTTCCCATTCGTGTGGAGGAAGAAGCTTTACCAGTTGAGTTTCTACAGCTGTGCAGTCCCTGTCCATGAAACTGTGGCAAGTCTGCATAAAGCTGACCCTGAGTTATCAGCATGTTTTTTCAGTGTGAACAAAGAAACTGGTGTGTGTGTGTGTGTGTGTGTGTGTGTGTGTGTGTGTGTATGAATGCACATCACCACTACACAGGAGTGCCTGCAGAGTGTGATTGATTCCCTTTAAATCTCTCTTGTTCGTTTCGTCGGGTTCTTAGCCACCACCTCTTACTTGGCAAACTGCTGCATACGATTATTTCCTCAGAAACAGACTCATCCGCAAAATTAAACCAACTTGACCACCTTGGCAGGGAAAGTGTGTTTTGCGTTCTGTTGTTTGCAGATTTCTTAATTGCACAGGTTGCTATTATGGTTGCTCTCCCGTCACCCTTTGCGGCAGTAGATGTAGCACCAAGGTGCCCATTTTTGATTTCTGCTCTGACAGACTGGCCTGCTGAGGTTTGGGGCAAACTGAAATCAAAACTGCTCAGGTTACATTCTCTCAGTGGTGACGGGGCTTGGTGTCCAAACTGAAATCAAAGCACGCTCCAATTCCATTGTTTTCATATTTTTTACAACAGCCCTGTAAGGTGGGTCTTCTTGTTAAAACAGAAATCAAAGTGTGGTCAGAGTACATTGTCCCTGTAACTTTTTTTTTAAAGACTCTCATAAGTTGGATCTTGTTTTTATTTCTCCCCAGGTATAAAAGAAATATCCAGATCTTGCAGAGTTTGGCTCTAGCTTGGATTTTTTTTTTTAAAGTGGAGTTGTAGCTTGGGGCACGTAGTGATGGATATAATGCAGATGTCCTTTGCTGAGATTGTGGCAGACCTTGGACAAGTTACTTTTATGGATGACAGCTGGCCATGCTGTCTGGAGACCTCTGAAAATTATCATCCAAAAGAGTAACTTTCCCAAGCGGTATGTTGGCAAAGGTGGGAGGGAAGGAACCCAGAGAAGGAAGCCACTGCCAACAGATTTATGGCCAGGAACGGGGAGGGGAGAGCCCCCAAAGTAATAAAGCAAATGACTTGAGCACCAGCCTTTAAAAAGCCCATTGCCTCATTGTGCAGCCGGGGCTGACGTACTCCACCAATAACTCTCTTTGAGCGGGCTGGTGTCATCTGGGTGGGCTTCACAGATGGAGAAACCGGAGGGGTTGGAGCTTTGAGTGGGGTGTCTTTTGTGGGGCTGACTCTCTTGTAGACCTCACCCCTCCCCTCCCCTTCTGGATGCCCCACACCCTAGCCAAGTTCTTTCCTCATTGTGCTGCCCGGACCATGTGCAACATTTTTGCCTTTGGGCAGGCCAGCAGTTCTGCAAAATGGCATCTGTGCTCGGTGCCACTTTCCATTTCATGTCCAAGGGGGGCTTGTGAGCCACCTGATTGATGCAGGAGGTCCTAAGAGAGAGCATCCCTCTGCCAAGTGGCTTTGCAACCTCTTCCTTGAATGCCTCCACAGCAGCCTGATTGTCTCGGTCACTGGCAACACCTTGGAAAAGTTCCTCTTTTTTGGATAACAATTCCCAAAATCCTCAGGCCAGCATGGTCAACAGGCACACTACCTCCGGAAAGGTAAATCTTCCAAGGCCAGGGCACAGTCTTCCTGTGAAAGAGTTTCTCCTACCCTCCCTCCAAAATCTGGCTCCTTGTAACTTAAACCTGTAAGATCTAGTCCTTCTCTCTGGGAAGCTGGGAAAGAGAAAAACAACCCCTGCTCTCTGTGTGGCCGCTGCTTGGGGATTTGGCAGTGCAGTTGTGTTTCCTCCTCTTCCTCGCAGGAATGGTTTTTCCTCCTGTCACCGACCCATCTTCATTCCCCTCCTTGGCACCTGCCATCAAATCAAGCAGAAGGGAGTAGAAACGCATGTGAACAGGCACCTGTGAGGCACAGGGGACCCTTGGCAGAAGGCAGGCGAGCATCCAGCAGGTTTTATTGGGCCCTGTCAGACAACAGTGGGGAACACAAATTATGGCACCGGGTAGGTGTCCCCCCTGCCTTATCTGTCCTCGGCCTGCTGCCGAGCAAGCTGGCATCGCCTGACAGGGAGAGCGGCAGGCGGGGAAAGTGCCCAGTCAGCATGGCAGCCGGTGATTAATTTGTCGCGGGCTCCTTTCTCGGCTTCTCCTGGCAGAGCTCATCAATTTCCATCTCTTCTGCTGCTGCTGCTCTCTGGCCAAGGAGCCAGGCTGCAGGGGCATCATGCGGCTGGTCCGTGCCTGTATGTGCATGCGTGGGAAGTGAGCTGTGTTTACCTTCCCTTTTCTTTGGATTAAGACTTCTTAGGAACGAGAGGTGATACGATGGATGCCTTTATAAACGTATCTAAAGGGAAATTGTACAGAAGATGGAGCCAGCTTGTTTTCTCCTGCCCCAGAGACTAGAACACGAACCAGTGGGTTCAAATTACAAGAAAGGAGGTTCCACCTGATCATGAGGAAGATCTGCCTGCCTGTAAGAGCTGACAGTGGGACCTTTGAGCAGAGGTTGGATTGGCCTCCTTCAGGAGGGAGCGCTTTAGTTGTGTCTTCTTGTGTGTCTGAAGCGGGTTAGGCTAAACGGTCCCTGGGGTTCCTTCCAGCTCCAGTATTCTACGATTCTGCCTTCTCTCATCCCTCCCTCCCACCGTGAGCATCCAGCATTTCCTCAAAGCTTGGAAAAAACGTACCTTTTTGGACTGCACAGCACCCAGTGGACGATGCCGGGCTCAGTGGACAAGCAGAGATGAGGAATGGGCAGAATGGGGTTCTATCGGCCATGCTGGCTGGTGGGCAGATGGGAATTGTAGTCCAGCCCACAACGGGAGAGCTGGATCTTGCCCACCTGGTGTGAGACAGCTGTGTGTTTGTGGGAGCCAGCCCATGGCTCGGTGGTGGAGAGTGGGCTTTGCTTGGACGTGGTTGCAGGCTCACTCCCCAGAAACTCCAGCACTGCAAAACCCTTTAACTCGGTACGTGGTGGTCTAATTGCATGCCGTCTTTGTTTTGCCAGCTGCACCGATGCCCAGTGTGTGCTTCCAAGGTGAAATTAGGCATTTTAAGTGTATTGGCCAGGCAGGTCTGAATTGTTTTGGATCCAGGCCCCCCAAAAACAAACCACCTTCACTACTGGCAACCTCCCCCACCCTGAAATCAAGCCTTGTGTGTGTGCCCACCTCTCAGAGCAGCCAGCTTGGCGGAAGGAAAGGACGGGGTTTTCTCAGTGGTGGCACCCTGCTCTTGGAACTCTGGCTGGATGCTGTGAAGGGTCTCCAAGGGGTGTGTGAAAAACCCTTTCCCCCCTGGCCTGTAGCTGATGTAGGACTTTATTGGATGCTGTTGTAGGTATGGTGTCATCTGGCTTTAATGGCTGTTTTTACCTTTTTAATCATTGTTTATTATCCTGACTTTATCATGTTTTTACTATGTTACACACTTTCACTTTTTTGGTATCATGCCTCTTTGGGAGTGTGCATTGCACCAAGATGGGAGGGCTGGACATTTTGTGGTGGTGGTTTCGGCCACTTTGTGTTTTGTTGTTGTTCTGTGTCTGTTTTGGTGGATTTCTGCCCTTTGGGGCTGAACACACATGGAGCAGAAAGATGAAGGACAAAGGTTGAGATAGGCAGAGGCCAGCGAGATTTTTGCAGAGTAGCTTTAGGCAGGAGCAGTCTCTCTGAACAGTATGAAATCTCAATTCTCACAGCAATCATTTTTTCTTCGTTTACATCCCCATTCTCCACTCCCTGTTGTTGTTTGTGTGCCTTCAGGTCATTTCCAAGTAATGCTGACCCTAAGGTGAATCAGATTCTGTCTGATCTTGAAAACTAAGCAGAATCAACCATGGTTAGTACTTGGATGAGAAACCAGCAATCAGTACCAGGTGTTGTGCGCTCTATTTCAGGGGAAGGAACTGGCAAAACCACCTCAGAGGATTCTTCACCTAAGAAAACCCTGTAAAATTCATAGGGCTGCCATAAGTCAGCGGGTGACTTCAAGGTGCATACATGCACACACAGGGGGCTTCTATGGCAGGGATTTGAACCCGTGTCTCCCAGGTTCCTACTCCAGCACTGAAACAACTAAGCCATGCTAGCTCTCCTGTTACCTGTCTTCAAGGTACCTTCAGCTTCTGCCAACTCTTTCCTTGAGGTTTTCTTGCCAAGGGTTATTATTCGGAGGAGGTTTGCCATTGCCTTCCCCTGAGGCTGAGAGAGTATGACTTTCCCATGGTCTCCCAAAGGCTTTCAGCAGCTGAGCAGGGATTCATACCCTGGTCTCCAAAAGGCCTAACCCAACACTTAAAGCTGCTGTACTTCTTTTTCATCCACCCTGTGCTATTTACCCCTTCCTCCCTTAGAGGTAGGTCAGATATCTGGATCTCCCAAACATGACGCCTGGGCTGTAACCAGTGCCTGACACTGCCTCTCTCAGAGCCCTCTCCATCCTGTCACAGTCTCTGCCCTGCCTGTGATTCCCCCTCCTCTTCAGCAAAGGAGATTTTTATCTCTGGCAGCAAATTCCATATGTGAAAGGTTTTTACCCCCCATGGGGGAAGCAGGGAGATGAGCACTTGCTAAAAATAATAATAGTGATGATAACAATAAAAGTCTGTCTTCAAAGGCCACCGAGGAATGCACAGTTCCTGGACTTTGGAATACTTTGGCCCATCTTATAGGGAGCGGCTCGAGATACTGTGTGGCCCGACCGTGGCAAGATCGAAGGGGATTCCACCCCTCTCCACTTGTAACAATGGGCCAGTGGGCCAGTAGGTGATTCCAGACACCCTGGGCAAGGTGGCTTATCAGGCAGGGTGTGTGGGGGGGTCTGCTTCCAGCAGGCTGGGTCTGCATGTGATAAAAACAAATAATTTGGAGAAAAATAGTACTATAGCACCCGTATTTTCTTGCTGTTACACGGATGTATCTAAGCAGCTGTCACACAGAAGCTGTTTTCACTCACAAGTGTGTGTGTAAGAGAGAGAGAGAGGGGCGGGGGGGCATCCATCTGCATTTTTTAAATTAAAAAAATAATAAAAGGAAGCTTTAAAGGAGCCATTGGGTATTGCTGGTTAGGGGATTCTGTGAATTATGCTCCCCCAAAGTGACTTTTCTTAGCTTTGGCAATTCATCTGAATAACTAAACAGTTAAAAGTTTTTCCTCCCCAAATTGTGGTAAGGATAATGAAACAAGGAGGGAGGATCCTGTCCACCTCTTGGTGAAGGATGAGTAGGATAAAAATAAACTAATATTAAAAGTAATTTTAAACAGAAGTGTGGAACTTCCCAGGGGCATCTGCAGGGAAGGGTGGTCCAGCTGGTTGGTTCACGGAGGGGCTCTCATGAGACCCTCTGGCCAGCTGCCCCTCAGTGGCAGGTGAATGACCGTGTTCTTGCACAGAAGATAGCCCCTTTTGAAGCTCTGGCGAAGGGCAGGGTGCAGGCCAGGTGCCTATTTTTCAAATTCTCCCAGGTCTCCCCTGCCCTACCTCTTTGCACAGCCGGCATGTTGCCAATTGCCTCCCATGAAGCTGGGCATCGGCCGGGCCCAGGGCTGCACCCCAGCACAAAGCGTTAAGTGCCTTGGCTTTGTTTGGGCTGGACAGGAATGGTTCCCTCTGCAGCCGCGGCGTGCAGGAACAGCTTCCTGAGGCCCGAGGGAGCCAGCCGGGCTCGGGGCCAAGAGCCCAACGGCTCTCGCCCTCGCTCTCTCCCTCGCACCATAGAAGGAGGTCCGAGGAGCAGGATGTCCTGGGCTGACTTCCTGCTTTCACGGTGGAGGTGGAGGAGCCACTAGCCTTTTCCACTGGCCAGCAATCCTCCTCTTGGCTTGGTTATTCTGGGGCCAACTGGAAAGGGAAGCTCAGCATGGTAAGTGGGAGCCTCGGAGCTTTGGGCTGCTCAGAAGAGAAAGCTCTTGGGAGCTCTGGTTGCACACAGCAATGCCGGGCCCATGCGTGCATGCTTTTGCCCCCTCGGCCTCCCTGCCGGCCTGTTCCCAGCCTTTCTTCTTGTTTTGAAGCTTTCTGATGTGGCATTTCAGACTCACTCCCCACCACTGCCACCTTCGTCTTCCTTGCAGTGGTTAAACAAACTGCTATCTCACACACACACACACACACACACACACACACACGTTCGCAAATGTCAGCCCAAATGCCCGGATTGGGAGTCCAAAGCCGGATGTGTTTTCCCTGTCCTCTCTTTCGAGCTGGCCTGGTTGCATTCACATTATGCGCCAAGGAGAGCTCCCTCCTCCTCGCCCGCCCGTCTGATGCGTGCTGTGCGTGTAATTCACGAGGTTAATGAGACAGGGCGAAAGAGAGGAGGTCAGCCCGTGCCGCTTGGCAGCAGGGCCAGTGGCACGGGCATCTCGCTTCCTGCCATGCAGTTTCCGTGCTCCAAGGTCCCTGGTGTGTCCCGCGCACAGTACAGCCTCTCGACCCTTTAGGGCTTCTGGATGCCTCTTTGCTTTGGGCAGGGGGGTTGCAATACTGGGGTCATCCCCACCCCAGCTGCCTGGAAGCCCACATCTCCCCATAGGAGCCTGCCTTGACCTTATACTCTTTGCGGATTTCTTTCTTTCTGTCCCCACATCTTCCAAGACTTATCTCATGCGGGGACGGGGACGGGCCTTCTTGGTGGTGGGTTCTAGACTGTGGAACTCCTTCCCACAGGAGCCTAGCTTGGCCTCCCCTGCTCTCTTTTTGCTGGCGGACAATCTAAACAGGATCTCAGCTTTTACCTGGAGCTTCAGTGGGTATGGTGGCTTTTAAAAAATATGTGACAGTATGTGTTGAGTTTATTTTTAATTGTTTTAAATTCATGTTTTAATAGGATTGGTGGTTTAATGCTTTTTTAAAACTGTGCACTACCTACTTTTTGTCTGTTTTGTTTTAATTTCTGTCATAAGCTGCCTCAGGTCTCATACTGTGAAAAATGCAGGATGTAGGTATGTTGAATAAATAGATACTGTAAATATACAAATAATGTGGGACATATTTCAAAGGGATATCTGTAGTGACCTGTGGTGTAACAATTTAGGGTAACTAGCTCTGATGGAAAAATTAACAAAATTCAAATAACTTAAGGAAGGGAGAAAGGAAAGGAAAGGAGAGGAAAGGAAAGGAAAGGAAAGGAAAGGAGAGAGAGAGAGAAAGGAAGGAAGGAAGGAAGGAATTTTTATTGTGATTTGGGATTGTTTTATCAAGTTTACAGTGGGAGTTGAGGGGAATATGATGTTGGACTTCCAAAGGCATTTAAGTCTTTTTGGCTAATTGTGTAAGGAAAAACATTTGACATCTTTTTATTCTGATATTGGGGCTGTGTAACCTAACTGAAAAGTAATTCTTAATACCTCTTATCTGTGGTGAGTGCTGGGGGGAGAGTCAGGGATGATGTCATAATAGAAAATCAATTGTAAGATTAAAGATATACATGGATGTTTCAAGAACTACCACTAAGGCGTTGCAGCTGATGATGATGATTGGATGCCAAGCTCGGTGTGAAGCAACGGGCAAGAGGAAAAGTGGTTTAGAGGAACCAGGCCTTGGGCAGTCTGTCTTGGAGATGAACTTGGGGATTTTGGACACGGTGGTTCCTCAGTGTGGATTAAGGATTGCACGGTATTATGTGCTGCGACACTGTTAATCTCATTAATGTTTGCGTCGTATGGGCTGGAGCACATACCTGTCATGCCAGACCTGTCAACTTGCATACTTACTACTAGGATGAGGTGTGTTATCAACAACAGTTTTTGTTGGTCTCCAGTGGTGTTAGTGTCACTTCCTACATC
Source organism: Iguana delicatissima (assembly GCA_948472985.1). Taxonomy (NCBI): domain Eukaryota; kingdom Metazoa; phylum Chordata; class Lepidosauria; order Squamata; family Iguanidae; genus Iguana; species Iguana delicatissima. Next base: position 1,682,122 of record CAOKZL010000453.1, on the reverse strand, counting down.
TGTACTTTGTTCGCATTTCATGGGCCTTATGCCTGCAAGTTATACCTGAAACATCTGTGGATTGTAATACATGAACTCTCACGCTGGCATGAATGTGACGGTCTTCAAGGTGCCCCTGATTCAGTTTCAGTGGGGATCAGTTGGTTGCTAAAATTGAAAAGGAGCAAGGAAAAGTGCTCGTATCAAGTCTGACTGGCATTTTCTCCTCTGAAGTCAATCCCATATGTGGTTGGAACAGCGTATGAGAAATAGCACTTTGTACCTGCTCAGAGGTGCTGTCATCTTTCTTGTTGTTCCATCCTTCCCATTCCAGACCAAGCCTCAGTGCTGAAGATAGGCCAGGGGGCTGAGAAATCTCCCCTCTCTGGCCGCTTCAGTGGAGCGTCTGAGAATATGTGGTTCTTTTTCTCCTCTTTTGCTTCTTAATGCCATGGTCATTCGGGTTTTGTTTTTTTTAAAATCTGCGTTGCTCCAGAAATGTCAAGCGCTCAAGCTGATGGCTTGTCTGTTTCGCTTGCCGCCTGCCCCTAATTTATTTATTTATGTATGTATGTATGTATGTATGTATGTATGTATGTATGTATGTCATCCTGTGGGCTGAAGCTGTTTGCATTAATTATTTCCAGCCTTCCAGATAAAGTCTCCACTGCAGCCCAAGGAAAGAATTGAGGCAGATGTTGGCTTGGAGCCGTCTTTCCCAAGCCGTGAAGGGGGGAGGGAAAGGGGGGCAGCAGTCGGGATGGGACGATGGCGGGGAGGGGAAGAGGCTCTCAATCTGGAGCGAGATATTTTCAAGAAACTGTCAAAACTAGGTCATTTGGATACGGGTCGCGGGGAGGGGGGTCAGATTTTTGGAAGAATGTGCGCACTGTCTGGAGAGTTTTTAGATTTCATGCAAATAGACAGCTGTCCAAACTTGTCAAGTTGAAGAGAGAACAAGAGAGAAGTGGAAGCAAGAGCTCTCCTTCCCTTTCTACCGCCTGCCTGTTGCCCATCGCCAACCCGCAGGGGCATAACTACCGTTGGGCAGGGTGGGCATTGCCCCAGGGCTTCCAGTGAGGCGGGGGCTGCTCCTTCTGCCCACCCACCAGCCTGCCCTGACTCAGGTCCTTCTTGGCAGCCAGACTTGGGGGGAGGCACTGGTACTGCTCAGCCCCGGTCACTGGGCTGTGCCAGATAGCCTCCTTGCCTGCCTTCTCATCGATTCCCTTGTCAAATCGATGAATCAAATTCCACAAAGCAAGAGGCTTGAAAGCCAAAGGGAATTGCCCCCCATTCCAAAGTTCCCCCGCCAATATCCCAGGGGTGACACGGATATGAGGCAGCCCATATTCCACCTCCAAACAGTTCTTACAACAAAGAGGTTCTTCCTGATGTTTGAGAAGACAATGTCACCCCTCCTTGGCTTTTCTCTACCAGGAGAGTGAATTTTGGCAGATGCAGCTTCTCCCTTTGTGTGAAGCAGAGGTGCGACAAGCATCACCCTGCCCTGATCCACTCTCCAGAAGTACTGAACACAGAACTTGGGAGCCAGCGGGGTGTAGACTGGTGGTTTGGATTCAGGGCTTTGGGGGAGTTAGCTCTTTTGGGCTACAGATCCCAGAATCCTCCAGCTGTGAGTTTTTGGGAACGAGGAAGCTTTTCCAAGCCCTGTTCCAACAAATATTTCCGTGGTGGCTTTCCCTGACCTATAGCCCGCCCCATAGGGCTGTTGTGAGCACAGTCATGGCATTAATCCTTTATTGGCTCCACGGAGGAAGGCTGAGGCACAAATCTGTCCGGCCTCCTTTACGCAGTGTGTGTGCGATTTGCTAGTGTGGTGTAACTTGTCCAGCAGCTGTGCGTGAACAGCTGGGCAGGAAGGAAGTTGCAGAGCCCAGGATGGGATGGCTTCTCTGTTTTGTCCACACTGCTGGTGTGATGCACTGTTGTTATTGTTTTCCTCGGTCTTCTTTGTGCTCCAGGTACAGCGATAATGAATGGCAACAAAACTGCAACACTGCAAAATTAATAAACATTGTGCGCCCTGCATTTTTCTTAAGCAAACTGGCAAAACGGCTCCTGACGAGGCACTAATGAGCTATTGTTTATTTTCTCTATTAGTTCCATTTATATCCGTCTTTCCTCCAGAGAGCTCAAGGTGTGGGCATGCATGGTCTTTTTATCCTCACCAGCTGAAAGATACGGGGTGTGGCGATCAGTTAAAATATAGAAACCAGATATTCTGTTTCTGCAGGAAGAACTTAGGAAGAAAGGCAGCAAAAAGATAAAGGCACAGTCCTATTTTAAGGTTCAGTATCATTCAGAGGACTGCCTAAAACACCCTGAAGGAACCAGATCCCATCTGATCATGGATGCTAAGCAGGGCCAGTTCCAGTTAGCCCTTGGATGGGAGACCACCCAGGAATAGCGTGTGCTGTCGGCCATATTTCAAAGGAAGGAACTGGCAAAACCACCTCTGGGCATTCTTTGCTGAAGAAAACCAGCTCTCCAGAGTCCCAGGCGGCACAGCCAGTGGGCATTTGGCCAACGGTAGACCTTCTGGCTCGAGTGGACTGCTGCCAGTTGATTGGTTGCTGGGAAGGAAGCCTGCAGTTTTAGATTAGACTGACAGAATTTTTAAAATTATTATTATTTTAAAAAAAACACACACAGCAAAAGTCTTTTTTTGAGGGGTGGGAGATTCCAGGAAGCAGCCTTGTTAGCCTGAGCGCTTGCTGCTACACCCTGCTGTGAGTGCCAGATCTGTACACTTGCAACACACACAATCGGCATGTTAGGGATGCATGCTCCGCCCTGATGTTTTGTCTGCCTTGCTGTGTTGGTCTGTTTCAGGATACAACGGGAAAGGTGTTGAAATGAAGGAAGCCAGCAGCACCTTTGAGCCTTGCTGGTTTATTTCAGCATGAGTTTTCATGGATTTCAGTCCACTTCTTCAGCATTTGGGAGCAGAGTGACATCCCGGAAACAAGCAGTCTGATAGCCACAAAAGCTCACGCCGAAATAAAGCAGTTGCAGAAGTGCTGCCGAATTCCTTCATTTCCTCTCCTTTTCCATTTATGCTGAAACAGACTAGCACAACTGTCCCTTGGATGGAGTAGCTGCAGCAATTCCATTTTATCTGTAAAGGAAGGGAGCTGCAGTTGAAGACTTTAGGGCCCAATTAGGATCCATGAGAGGTCCAATTTTTCTCCTCACCCACCTCACTTGCTTATCCAGAAGCAAAATGTGTCCAGTGGTTGTCAAACTTTTGTCCCTTAGATTGGTTCTACTCAGAGCAGGAGTCCACAGGTCACAAGCCATTGACTGACAGCCTGCAACAAAAAATAATTGTACCCTTGATTTTCAGAATTTTATATATGTCCATCAGACTTTTGTGCTTTCCAGAAAATATTGTTGTATGTTGCCTTCTCCCCTGGCTTTATAGTTGGGGTGTGTGAGAGGGGTTACTCCCTTTCCCTACATTTCCTGGGTAATTCTCTTGCCTTCCCTCCCCCCAAGGATACTCAAGAAACCATTCCCATCTCTCTAACATAATTCATTAACGATAAATTAATTTCTCATTTACAGAACCGTAATCCTGTTTGATCTGTGCTCTATTCAGCCCTCTCCTTTGCTCTTAAAATTCAGTGCGCTTTTTAAGGGTTCTGCAAGGGTTTATTAATGTTTAAAAATTGCTCGGTTGGTACCTGAAGTAATTTGACAAGTCTGTCAGCTATTGATTAAAAAAAAACCTACCTGAAATTATTCAAGATTGAGGGTGCCTTGGGGAATTAGATGGGGAGAGTGTGCGTGTGTGTGTGTGAGAGAGAAGAGTGTGCGTACATGTATGGAGAAAGGGGTGAGTGGAATTATTCCAAATGGGAGAGGAAATAAATGGTTGGAAAGTTAGTATGTTCTTGAAATACTTTCTGATAAATCCATTACAACTGTGAAATTAAACTGAAATGAATATTTGGCAGGTGAGGAGCTTCTTGAGAGAAGGAGGAAGAGGTGGGGAAGGAGTTCTCTCTCATGCACAAGCCCAGAGGGGGAATCTTGTTGCTGAAGTGCTCACCTAGGACTATTTTTCTGCTCACTCTACGCAAGACTTAGCCTTGATTTGTGTGTCTCTGGGGGTAATGGGAGTTGCAGTCCCATGCATCTGGACGGCATGGGCTTGGGTAGACTGTTGCATGTGGATAAAGGGGGGTCCCTTGCCCCATTCTCACCCCAAACGTCCTGTGGTTCCCTGGATCTCACAGTAGAACAGATCTGCAGGGGAAATTCAGGACAGAGGAAAATGCCATTGTGCTTGACTTTTCTGACTAATTAACCTCTGGGACTCCCTTTGACAAGGGAATGGTGGCTTCTTAGTAGCTTTTGACGGCAGGGAAGGTAAAGCTATTGTCAGTGGATGCTGGCAAATGTGAGCTACCAAGAGAAAGGGGCGACAGCAAGATGGGGAGAGGCGGGCATGGCCTTTCTGGGCTTCCCGGAGAGTTTGATCTGGAGGTTTGGGCCCTCGGTCTCGCTTGCGTTCTTGACGAGAGAGCAATGCCGTCACTGATCGCGAGGGGAATGCCATGCGCTGGCAGAGAGAGCTTCGGCTGCAGTGTAGAGACAGTGGATTGAACTGGGGGGACCTTGGGCAGCCTCAGAGGAAGGCAACAGCAAACCACCTCTGAATGCATCTTGCTCAGAAAACCCTCTGATAGGAATCGACTTGTAGGCACTTCACAGCAACATTTTTGGCTCCGTCTCTTTGCCTATGGACCCACCTGCCACTGGAATATGGCCCTCCTTCTCTGCCATTGAACGTGGCCCTCCGGGAATTGTTTCCCACCCATGGAAACAGCCTCATTCTAGGTCTCTTTTCCTCCCTCCAGCTCAATACAGCCAGCTCTGGCAGGCAGCTTCACTCCAAGGAAAGAAAGGGTGTTATTTCTTTCCCCCACTGCCCCCATTGGGTTCTGCCGGATCCTTTCTGTCCTTTCTGCAACCGGAGCCTCCAGTGGATGTTTATAAAAAGGGAGGGAGCAGAAGCAGCGTGCAGGGCGGGGATGGAACGAGGAAGCAGCCGATTGCTAAAAGGCGTCTCCCTTCCGGCAAGCGAGGCCAAGTTCACCCACATGGCTCATGTCTTCTTCCCCTCGGCCCCTGAGGCCATCCCACCCTGCAGTGTAGGCCAAGGGCTGAGCTTTCCCGCTCTCACTTTTCTGGAATCCTCTGCCTGGGACGGGCAGACAGCGCCTCGCCTCCAGACATCTGTTGTGAGGTTCACCGGATGGGCTTGGATAAACAGATTCTTCCCCCAACTTCTGTTAGTGTCAAAGGGAAACTGCGTTTCCCAGCCTCCCTGAATCAAAATATTTTCCTTTCCATGCCTGCAGGTTTTTATTTTTAGAGTGGGAAAAGGAAAGTCTGTTCCTGGAGCCTAGAAAAGTTCCTTTGGAGGGGAGAATTACAAGTCCCAGAAGCCACACAGAGAGGAGCGTGGCCATAGAAATATTTGCAGAGTTGTAGTCCAATTCCTACTGTGCTGAGTGTATAAAAACACACACATAGCTTTGCTGGATCAGACCAAGGGCTTCTCTGTCTAGCACAGCAGCCAGTTTGTTAAGGAAGGCTTAGGACCCCTGTGTCTGTGGGTGGGCTGCCTCAGAAACTGAGCAAGGAGCTTCGGGCTGGCTGGGTGTTGTGTGTTTTGTTTTTGTTTTGTTTTTTGGAAAGAAATTGATCTGCTTTTAAATAGCTTTTAGCTTAATTGCATTCTAGTAGTATTTGTTTGGAAATGTGGTAAATTGTTTAACTGTGTTGTGAATATTTTTAAACTTTCTGTTTCAACTTGTATCTTCTTCTCTTAATGTTATGGGGAGTTGCCTTGAGTTCCAGTGTTTGGGAGGAAAGGGAGAATAGAAACCAAACAAATTCATCTTGTCCAGCCTCCTATTTTCCCTGGTTGGTACCCGGATGCCCCCAGGGAGCCTCTGAGGTAGGGTGGGAAGGCCAGGGACCTCTCTCGTTGGGCTCTCCAGCATTCAAGCGTCAACCACCACCGGAGATTCCATTTTGTCACCAGTGGCAATGGTTTGAGCATTGGACTACCACTCTGGAGACCAGGGCCATTTCCACACTAGACTGTTATAGCGCCATTATTCCACTTCTGAGGCCCCTCCCTAAACTGCAAACCCCAGGTTTCCATAGGATGTTGAAAGTGGAATAATGGTGCTGTAACAGTCTAGTGTGGAAATGGCCCAGGGTTCAGTTCCCTGTTAGGCCTTGGAAACCCACCGGGTGACCTTGGGCAGGTCGCGCTCTCTCAGCCTCAGAGGAGGGCAGAGGCAACCCTTGCCAAGAAAACCCTGTGATTGTTTGCCTTAGAGTCACCAAAAAACACGAAATGACTTGGAGGCACACGGTAGCAACAACAGGAGCAAATGACTCTTCATGAGTCCCTTTCCCCCTCCCCTGTGGGTTTCCGGTCCGGCAACAGGGAATGGCTGTTGCTTTCATGGTCATTGAGAACAATGTGAACAGAGCCTTTGCAGGATGAAACTCGAAGTCCTTTTAGTCCAGCAGGGGGGAACCTTTGGCCCTTTGGATATTTTTGGTGGCAGCTGCGGGCTTCTGTGTTAGTGGAGTGGTGAATCCACCCTAGGTATTAGTCCAGCTCCTGTCCCCAAGGTTCAGTACTTTGGGTGTGTTGTTGGAAACTTTGACTCACTGGGACTTGCTGAGGGACTAGAAACCTGGGTTCACTGCGGACTGAAGCCTTGGACTTACTGGGAACTAAAGCCTTGGATGGTAGGGATGGGAGTCTTGGACTCCCTGAGGACTAGAACTGGTGTCTTCCAAGTTCCAGTCTAACCATTTCATCACCACACACCTCCCGGCTCCAAAAAGGCTCAAAGAAAGGATAAGAGAAAGCAGGTGTGATAGGAAAGAAAGAAACCTGGGCACGAAGGCATTCTGAGCCGGAGAGTTCTCATGGCCAGGAGCTGCCGAGGTGCGGAAAGCCGATCCCCCATATTGATTGGAATTAACCAACCAGATCTTTGGCTGCAGGCCGCCGGCACGGTTAATTAAGCCGTCTCCCAAGGAAGCTGCTACAGTGAGCTGCTCTCCCGCCCCCCTGCCGCCAGGCTGCCGGTGGAATCTGCTCACGTCTTGTGAACCCGTGCCTGCGCGCACACACCTTGCACAGAAGCCCAGCTGCCTTCCGAATTTGACGGCTGATGCCGGTGTTCCCAATTTCCACGTCCCCCCTAAAAAACTACAAACGCAGGCAGAAATTTGAAGGGGTGTCAAAATGCGCTCTGTGTTTTGGGCTCTCAGAGAGATCTTGTCAAAGATGATCTGCTGATTCCTTTAATTAGGATTGCTTGTATTTATATATTTTAAAAAATAATGATAATAATAACAACAACAAAAACAACAAAGTGTTTTAGCTCTGAGGAGAGAGGAGGGGCTCAGAGTGTGCCAGGAATGCCGACTGAGGCGGCAATGTGCCAAATCAGTTATGAGATACCGCTTCCACACCCGTGTCTTCATTCACCTCTTTTGCATTCTTCCCCCCGCTCAGCCCACAAATAACCACTTCTGCATCTAATAATAAACAGTTTAAAAGCCCTGCAACTTGATTACAGTATGCAAATCAAGGAAATTTGCATAATTTATAGTACCTCCTGTAGCACGATGCTGAGAGATGAGAGACATCTGGAAAACCCACTCTGGGAAAGGCGGACATCTAAGCGCCTCCTCCAGCTTGTGGGGCATGGTATTGTCTGGGGCTGGGGCAGGCCCCTCCAGAGGACTGGCGGCCATTTTCTCTGTGACCCACGCCTCTTGCAAGCCAAGGTGGAAGCAGCTGGGAGGTAATTCTCTTTAAGTAAAGAGAAACGCTGTAATTTCTAAAACAAAGCGTTGCAACAGAATACGTTGGCCATTTCCACACTAGCCGGTTATAGTGCTATTATTCCACTTTCAACATCCTATGGATCCTGAGATTTGCAGTTTAGAGAGGGGCCTTTGAGGCCCCAATCTAGTACGGAAATGGCCGTTGTTTCAGAGAAGAATCATAACCTCCAGAGACTTTGGGAAGCATAATTCTTCCAATTTATGCATGCACAGATACGTAATGGGGGGCCCTTTGGCCCAGAGGAAGAGGTGGCCTGTTGGCCTTGTGTTGCCCACCCCAGTTTAAGACTGGAACCCAGCACCTTAAGTTGGCAGAGCCAGCCTGGGGGATGTCTAGGAGTGTGTGCATCCAGGAGGTGGAACGCCCTTATCTTCACAACAACCCGGGGGGGCGGGTAGGTCAGGTTGTGAAGGCCCAATTGGTGCAGTGTTGCCCAGGGAGCTTCATGGCTGAGTGCGGATTCAAACTGGGATATCCCTCGTCTTTGTCCGATTGTTAATAGGGATGGGGTGGGGAGGGCAAGAGAACTCATTGGGTTTTTGCATTTGGATAAGAATTCATCAGACTTCTGCTTCCTGAATTAAGGTGTAATGTTAGTTCTCCTTCAGTACTTGCGGTCTTCCGAATCTTGCAGTGCAGGCCTCCAGATGGAAGCGTGCATACGAAACCCAGTAAATTAGGGAGGGGATGAATATATTAATGGAAAAGATACACAGAAGAGTGTTGTATTAAGAAAAACAGCTAGCAAAAAGTGCATATATTAGGCATACATTATGCAAGTTTGCATATATTATTTACTTATTTATTTCTGCCCAGACGGGTACTCAAAATGGATCACAACAGGATTTTAAAAAAGATTTGTGATGAATAAGATCACAAAGGGAAGGTTTAGAGAAATTATAATATTAAAAGACAGTTGAATGCACAAGCAATTTAAAAACACATCAGTTATAAAAAGAGTAGCATCCCCAGTTCAGAGCTCTTCCCTCAGGAGCTAGTTGCCCAAAATCATACTTGAATATAAAGGGTCTGCAACAGAGTAAAAGTTCAGAAAAACAATATCTGTTTATGTGTGTAAACTTGCATGCAAAAATGTGTATATTAGGCTGAGATTGATACAAAACTTGCTTTCAACTTGCATTTTTCACTTGTGTGTTTTAAGTAGAAGTTTGGTTTAAGTATGTTTTAACTTTTGTACTAAACTTTTTTTTACTTGCCTTGGATCCCATGTTAGGAGAAAAGCAGGAGAATGAATGAATGAATGAATGAATGAATGAATGAATGAATAAATAAATAAATAAGCAAGCCTATCTGCTGTACCACATTATCTCTCTAACTGCAAAGCCTCACCAAGCACTTGCACATTTTTATTTTATCATTTTTTTATTTTTAAATATTTATGGAAAGTAAAATTACATTGTCAGGCCCCCAGTTACCTATTGTGATGTTATTTACAGCAGTTAAGGATTAAAGAGATAAAAAAATAAAGAAACCATTACTCAGAAATTTCAACAAAAGCAGACCAAATATCTGAATACAAGGCCATTTGTAAATTACCAAGCGCTTGCACATTTGATTTTGAAAGGGTCTCTCTGGCTGTTCCTTCCTTTTTCTCATAGCTTTGTGCTTTAGCCTCTGATATCACCCCAGCCCCAAATTTTCCATGTTGTATTTTAAAGGCTGGCCTCTCTTTTTGCTATAAATCTTTCAGAGTTGGGTGGGTGGTGCTTGGGAATGGAAGGACGGTCCCTGTACCCCAGTTACATTTTTTATTTTGTCTGTTCTCTTATCGAGATGCCTTTGTTGTTTTTCTTAAATCTCTTTCCTCCTCCAGTTTCTTGGCATCCGAGCTACATTCTCCAAGGCCCGTCAGAGGAGCTGAAACATCAGCCTCGGGCTTTTGCCCTACGTGGGAAATGAGTGGAGAGATAAAAATAACCATCAGTGCCACTTTTTCAGGCTGTTAAACCCACAGGAAGTGGCCTTTGGTCTTGGGAAGATGGAGACTTGCTAGCTCTAAAAGCGGTGGCAGCGTGGTACAGTGCGAAGAGCCTTGGAGTGGGTCTCAGAAGGCACAAGAGGTTCAAGTTCCCACTGCATACCTGCCCACTGTTGTATTACTACTACTACTACTGCTATTATTATTATTATTATTATTATTATTATTATTTCTTCCTCCTGGAACTGAGACTCAAGTTGGCTTACAGTTAAAGATATTAAGCATTAAAATAGAATCAAACATGTGGAAATTCTCTCTACACTCCCAAGCAATAATTTTTGGAGCAAAAAAAGGGGACACAAAAACAGCCCTGGGGGGCTGCAAGTAGCCCCCCCCCATTAAAGGAGCAGGAGCCCTCATCTCACTTGGCCAGCCTTGGGCTTTTTCTGAAGAGGACAAAACGAGGAAGCGAGCTGCCGTTGCAACCTTGAACTCACTGGAGCTAAAGGCAGGATATAAATCCAACTGCTCTCACTTTGAATAATTATGACTTCTCACCTCATGCCCCCTCCAGTTGTTGTTTTCTCTAAACTGAACACAGCCTTCCTCTGTGAAGCAGCACCCATGGCACCCTTGTCTGTGTTTTTGGGTGCACCCCTGCATCCTGAAATCATAGGATTAGGAGAGACCGCAAGATCAGAGTCTTGCCCTTCCCAGTCAGCTCAGGCAAAAGCAAACTACTGCAGCCCCTCCAAACTTTTCTGTTCTTCCTTAATAACTGTTGCTAGCTGGACTGGACTCTGATGTCTCTTGGCCACACATGGCCCGCTTTCTTCTGTGAAATGTTGGCGGGTGTGCTTCCCTCCTTCTGGTCCCCACAGACTTGTCAAGCAGGTTGGCCCACCAGAGATTCTTTGGCCCGGAGGAACGGGGAATGAAAACCACAGGAGCCCTCCGTGTCATTTTTTGGAAGGCTGGAAAGCTGGCAGCAATGTTTATGTTTGTGATGCATGCGCACAAGTCCTGGCTTGAGGGTTTTGAAGAATGTGTGACTTTTCCTCTCCTTTCTTAGCGTTCAGCTCCCCACCCAGCCAGTGGAATGCTCAAAGCTGCCGCTCGATCTAAGCGCACTGGTGGACTCCAGGGGTGAGGGAACAGGCTATTCCTCTTCCAGGGATGTTTTTGAATACTCCTCCACATAGTTCAATAAAGAAATCCTTGAACCCACCCTTCCAAAAAATAGAACTAGAATAGCAGGGGAATGGTTCTAGCTCAGCTTCCTACTTTAAATTCCTACATGCAGGAAATCTTAGAAACAATGGAGACGGTGCAGAAATACAAATCAGTCTAAAGCAGTCAGTCAGCCTTCCATATCTGCGGATTCTGTATCCATGGGTTCAACCAGCCACATTTTGAGAATATTAAAAATCCTAAAAGCAAACTTTGATCTTGCCATTTTATATCAGGGATGGCATTTTACTACACCATTGTACATAATGGGACTTGAGCATCCACAGATTTTCTTCTGGAAGCAAACCGTGGCAAATACCGAGGGCCCGCTATAGTCCGTTCTAGGGTCCTTTCGTGCTGTACAATTAAGCAGCGTCGAGTCAGTGTGTCTTGTTCTAGTTGGCACTACCAAAAAGAGGTGGGCGCTAGAGCCCACTCTGCCCACACATGCCCCCCATCTGCCCTGCCTCATCAGTGCTGCCCAGATGGAGGTAGCCAGAGTCATTTTCTTTCCTCTAGGGCACAGCTTGGAGAAGTTCCATTTGGGTTGTGTGTGTGGACTGCAGCATCCCAGAAATCAAAAGGGTTGTAGAGGAACAACTTTTCTGAGCTCTCTTCGAGCCCCGTACTATCTCACCAATGAGAACTCTCTCTGTGGCCGACTTCTAAAGTCCAGCATTTTGCTGGGATCGCCGACTGTTGTGTTACAAGACCCGGAGATGGAGAGAGGAGCCCGGAAGCGCAAGCGGTCACTGCTAAGCCGACAGGGCAGCGTGCTTCTTTGGATGTTGCTCTTTGGTCTCCCGGGTTGCCTTAATAGGTAAAACCATCCATCAAGTGCAAAGTTTTTTTGATGGAAACCAGGGAGAGGAATGGATGTGTCAGGAGAGAGCTGGGTGATTGATTTATTGAGGAAGCAAGAGTGTGCGTGTGTTCTTAAGGGGAACAAATGCTTCTCGGCTGCAGACTGTCCCATTTCCCTTTCAGAGCTGCTGAAATTGCAGTTCACAGTTCAAAGAAGAAAAGAAACCTTTACAGTTTCTCAATAAGAAAAAAGATTACCAGTGACTTTTAGGCCATGGTGGCTAAATGGTACCTCTAGGTCCAGAGGCAGTCTGTCTCTGAAATGCCAGCTGTGTTGGAAAGGAGCAAACAATAGCTAAGGGATGTTGCTTTTCTAAAGGCCTGTTTGCAGAGTTCTCCTTGGAGCATCTCGGAACTCCCTAATGTAGCAGAGACTGAAAATTGCCTTTGGTGTTTTTTTTTAAAAGCGCTTTCCAAAATTTGCAATGTTCATCATAATGTCAATGCCAACAATTTGAGTTTTAAAAAAATTAATGTGATAAAAACAGATGGATTTAACCATCTAAGCCGAGGACTTTATGTGTTTACCTCTTAGAACCACAAAATAATCATGAGTTAGGAGTGTGATACGGCAGCCAGAAAAGCCGATGCAATTCTAGGCTCCCTCAACATAGCGTTTGAACTAAGAAAATCAGTAGTCCCTGTGCAGCTTTGGTCAGACCTCACCTGGAATACTATGTCCAGGGGGGGTCACAGTTCAAGATGGGTATGGACAAGCTGGAACATGTTCAGAGAAGGGCAACCAACGTCTGGAAACCACCAAGCCCAATCAAGAATGGCTTAGGCAGGGCTTATGTCTCTCTCTTTGGAAGTCTTTAAACAGCGGTTGGATGTGCCGTCTTTGAGGAGTGCGTTAGTTGTGTGTTGCTGCATGGCTGGATCAGATGGCCCTTGTGGTCCCATATAATTCTAAGATGTAAAGCAGAGATGGAGAGATGCTGGATCCAGACATACTGGTAGATCTTTGGGAGGTTTTCAGTAGATCACCAAGGTTTTCCAACTCTGAATTGTCTACCAGTTAGTAGCAACTGTATAGCTCCTCCAAATTAGGTTTCTGAAAAAGAAAAACACTGCATGACAAAATGAAGAGTGGGGGGCTTTTCCCCCCAGAAAGAGTTTGGTTCTCATACTGAACCTAAATGCCTGGGGCCCTCTGTGTCTTAATTCTCAGCATCTGTCCACCCGGCTTTGTTGCACCTGGCTTTGGTTAGTGGACCCCAGCGGTTTCCGGTCCAAAGCAAAGCCCATCCAACAAGCCTGGAGTCACCACACCCCGAGGTAGAACGGCTTCTTATCTTGTCCGAGGCCTCTTACAACAGGCTCCACTTTGATGGTGAAAGCTCTATAAAAGTGCGTAATTACAGGGCTGCAGCTTCAGACTTCGTGTTGCCGGCATGTCGGTTTCTAGCCGCTGGAAGGTCTGTCTCCTAGATGCCTGGAATTTCCCCATCTCTTGGTGTGCGGCTGCTGTTTAAATACCCCAAAATGCACACCAGGTGCTGTGCTCCACAGGAAAGCTGTGTTCAAGTCTGGGCAGCTGGCAAGCCAAAAGATGGGGACAGTATGACTCCATGGGGAGGAGGAGAACTGTTTGTTTACCCGTGTCCATTTCAGGTGCAGAGATTTAGGGATAGATTTTTCAAGTTTAAAGAAATGAGTTGTTTTTGGCACGCGAAAGGATAGGGCGTGCTCCCATATTGCAGGGCGTTATTGGTGGTGACGTTCTGATTGCAAAATTCCTTTCCATTAGAAATCTGATCCCCCTCCCACTCGCATCCAGGCACTGGTAAAAAAAAAAATGGATCTATTTCAGCAAGCTTTAAGGAAATAAATAATAGTTTTATTTGTCTCTTCGGACTACTTGCTTATACTGCTTGCATAGATGTATCTATGTATTTGTTGTTGTGATTAATTGCTATCAAGTTGACTTTGACTTATGGTGACCCTATAAATTTACTTATTTATTTACTGTAGTTGTATGCCACCTTTCTCCCAGTTTGGGATCCAAGGGAGCTTCCAACAACAAATTAAAACATCAAAATGTTGCAAAATGAATGTGAGACCTTTTTTGCAATCAGCTTTCTTCACTGTCCAGCTTTCACAGCCATACATAGACATGGCTAATTTGATGGCATGGACAATCTTGACTTTAGTATTAAAATTATATATCTTTATACTTCAGTATGTATTTATGCATGCATGTATTTAGAGTATTTACATCTGTCCCTTCAGCCAGAAATGCTCACATCTTAAGATGTTTTGAAATTGTAATTTAATAGGCTGAATACATTAAATTTCAAATTTCCAAATGGCCGGGCTGTTCATCTTTGCCTGGCTGGCTGCACAATTCTGGGAACCATTGTTCAAAACAAACAAACCCCCCCAAACCCCACCATCACTTTTCCCAGCTTTGTTACAGAGGCATATTTGAATTGGTTACAAGCTGTGGTCCTATATGCATTACCTGGAAGTAAATCCTATTGAACTCTCTAGAGCTAAAATCGGAGTAGACACTTTCAGGATTGTGTTGTTGGCTGCTGTTGTCCTGCTGTTGGGGAAGGATGCTGCCTGCGCCCCAGAGGAAAAGCACTGGCGCTTGGTGCATGGCCAGGGGACAGGTCTTTTGCATTATAAGTTTTGCAATACCATGTGAAAACGTCTTTGAATGGCTTGAAGTGCCGTACAAAGGGATGAGGGCCATGGAGGCCAGAATGCATTTGCTAGTGAGTAATCTCCTGGGTCTGTTGCCTGACTGAAAATGGAGAGAATTATCCTGCTTTTTATTTTGGGTTTTTCTCTCCTGGCCTTCTCACCAGTCTCTCCCTGGCCAGAATTGTCCGGGCGGAGCCATTCCTTTGGGGGCAGAGGAATCCGAGTCTCTCATTACATCCCGGGAAATTGTCAGTGTCGATGTCAGGAGAAGCATCCTTGAGATGGGTTGCTGTGGCTGGTGGGAGGGATGCGGGTCAGGCTGTGGCCCAGAGACCTACACAGTGGAGGTTGCCGGCAAAATCAGAGACGTGGAGGGGGCGGGAAGAGCCTCCGCTCACCCCACCAGCCCTTCAGTTGGCCAGAGAGTCCTTTCCCACTCTATAATCTCCTTTGAAACCACTCTGCATTTGTAGCTTCCAGTTGTAGCTGCCTGCCAATGGCCTCAAATGTAGCAATGAATTAGGAGGATTCCAAGGAGCTTGGAGCCTGAAGTGAAGAGGCCCGTGCTTTGGATAATTGCAGGCTGGGCTTTTGGGGAGTGTGGTTGCAGTGTTGTTGTTATTAGGCAAGGTGGCCTAAACGATATAGATTGCCTCTGGAAAGCAAAAGGAGACCTGTCAACAACAAATCCATTTTTAGCTGCCATGGTTAATAGCCTCTGGTATTTATAAACTGTCTTTTAAACCATCCAACTCATTATTTACAGTGGTGTAAATTTTACAAATTTAACTCTGTAGTGGGATATGGCATTTCCTTGTCTATTGTTCATCTAAGGATGAACTTTTCTTTGCCCACCAGTGGCAATTTTATATTCCTCTATCATGTCCCTCCATCCATCATCCCCTGCCTATCGGTGATCATCTTTCTTTGGAACACAACACCCCAACTGTTGTCACATCAGCATTCCTGCCCTGTGTTCATTGTGGTTGTTCCTTTCTGTCCTCTTCCTTTTTTTTTTGGAAAGGGGAGACCCTAGAACTGCAGATAATATTCCAAATTTGGCCACATCATACAATCTGTGTTGCAATGATAGGTTCTTTTATTTGTAGATCCTTTTCTAAGGAGGATGGAGAGCCAATGTGGTTTAGCAGTTTGAACATTGGCCTAGGATTCTGGAAATCAGGGTTTGAATCCCCTCTGCTCAGCCATGGAAACCCGCTGACTGACCCTGGGCAAGTCACACTCTCTCAGCCTCAGAGGGAAGCAAAGGTAAACTCCCTCTCAACAAATCTTGCCAAAGAAACCCTGTGATAGGTTTGCCTTAGGGTTGCCGTAAAGTTGGAAGGAACTGAAGGCACAGAGCTACTGAACTCCTAAGAGCCTTCATGCAGAATTCTTTTGTCTCCAAATTCCTTTTCCTGGGCCGGTCACCACTATCTCAAATGCTCATTGGTCTGTACATACAGCTGCGGATGGGCAGGGAAAGCTGGGCAGTGAAGAAAGCTGGCAGGAAGGGAGACTCAGCTCCTCTGAAAAGTGGTGCTGAAGGAGAGTTCTGTGCATACCTTGGACGGGTGAAAAGACAAATAAATGGGTCCTGGAGCAAACCAGGCCTGAACTCTCCCTAGAAGCCAAGAAGACTAGACTGAGGCTGTCGTACTTTGGCCACATCATGGGAGGATGTGACTCGTTAGGAAAGGTGATCAGCTTGGGAAGGCAGGAGGAGAAGAGGGAGGCTGGGCTGTGGGTGGGAAGCCACGGCTGCCCAGAGTCTGCAAGATCTAAGCAGGGCTGTTGATGACAGGGAAGCCTGGAAGTCTCTCATCCAGAGGGTCAGCACCAACTTGATGGCAATTAACAATTAAAAAAATCAAAAATCAAATCAAATCCCACCAAAGCCACAACGTATGTACTTAGAGGTTTTGGCTGCAGCATGGGTCTGTGGGCTCTTGTCTGATGTTAAATTTCACTTGCCATTTGGTTGCCTCTTCACGCAATTTGGAGCGATCCTTTGGGAACTTGTTGTAGTCCCTTTTGCACACACACCCTAAATCTTCTCGGCTCTGGTTGGGCATTGGGCATGGCTCTATTTTGGCAGGCTTGGGGTGCATGATTCTGTGACTCCCCTTGAAGGGGCAGCAAGCAGGTTGCTTGGGCGGGTGGGGAGGACCTGTGAGCTGCGTTGGTTGTTCTGGGTGTGCATCTCATCTGCCAAGGCACAGCACTCTGCTCTCGCTCGCTCACTCAGCGGTGCCGTGGAGAGCTGTTGACATTTGCAGCAGATGTGGCTCCCTTTCCCCAGCTACAGAGCCAGCCAATCGGCATCGGCAGCAACAGCGGTGGGCCCCGGGAGCTGGTGGACGGACGGAGGGACGTTCTCACACACATGCACACTCACAATGCATGTGCGCGTGCCTCTGGCAGCTTGGCAATGCTGAGAGAGGCGGGAGAAGGAGAGGGAGAGAGGGGAGAGGCAGCATGGGCCCGGCGAGGGCAGGGGAGCCAGCGCAGGAGGCAGCGAGGGTGGCGGCAGTGGCAACAGCTGGGTTTGGCTCGCTTTGGTCCTGAGCTGGGCGCGGAGGGGCCCAGCGAGGAGGCTGAGATCCCCGCAGGAGGAGAGGTGCTGAGGCCCAGTGGAACGGCCCAGAGGCAATGCACCGGTGGTGGCGGTCACACTGGACTTCCCTTTTGGTGAGGCCTGGGGGTCGGGGCTGGGGGGAGGGAGGGAGGGAGGGAGGGAGGGCGGGAGCAGTCTACAAAACTTTAACCCCTTGGCCTCCTCCCCTGGAGAGCAAGGCACACAAAAAGCCTTCGTTCCTGAAAGGGGAGGCAGGCAGGCAGGGGGGAATCCAAATGTGGCCAAACTGTGTGGCTGGCGGGGAGGGGTGATTGCTGTCAGTGGCATATGGAGGACTGCCAGCGGCCCAGCCCACTCCCTGCTCCTGGCTATTGTCTGACTTGGGTCTCTGTTGGCTCTGCACTGCACTAACTGGCAGCCCCGCTCTGGCTTCCCAGGCGAGATGGGGTCTCTTTCTCTGGAGGTCTCCAGAAAGAGGCTGGGCAGCCCCCCGCTGCTGGGGCTGCTCTGGCTGGGGGTCCTGCACCAAACAGGTGGGGAGTGGGGGTTGGACCTGATAGCCCATGAGGCCCCTTCCGACGCTGCGATGCAGTGATTCTCATCCTCGGGCTGAGGGGGAGCTTTTGCTGGTGACCCTAGGGACTGAACTCCCCTGTGGTGGGAACTGTAGTCCAACAGACTTTTCCCAAATCAGCGCTGAAACTACTGAGCTGGATGACCATGTGCCTGGACTTCCTCTTGGTGTGGTTTTGTTAGAATCCAAGAGTCAAAAGGCCTCCCCAAGGTCCTCTAGTCCAACTCCCTGGCTTGTAGGAATACACAACTAAACCACTGTTGTTGTATTGCTGCTGTTATCTTCATTTATAACCTGCCTTTCCCCCAAAATTGGGACTGATGCCTGCTTGCAGATTAAAAACAAGTATATTATAGCTAAAAACATGCAAAAGGTCGGTACAGAAGTAGAATTAAACTATTGGCAATATTAAAAACAATTTAAAACATACAATTACAAATAATACAGATCAATGTTTTTAGTTATAAGGCAGCTTCCCAAGTATTTCTTTACTGCGGCTCTTTGTTTGGAGCCATGAGGACTAGAATTGTGTTTCTTTTCTAGTATGAGGACCGTAATCCAGTGGCAGCGATGCTTGATTTGAACTCAGCTCTTCAAAGGCCTTCAGTTCTTTGAAATACTCCAGTTAAGTCCCTGCCATCTCCAGGTGGTGCTGAAGGGCGAAAGGCCTTGAAACCTTTGAGAACTATGAGTGCTGACCAGAGCAGACAGTCCTGAGCTGGATGGGCTAGCAGAAACCCGGTTGTGTGGAAAATCTGTTCTCTTCTGCATCTGCAAGTCCAGCCCCCCTGTTCCGGCCAGCCCCAGCCTGCCCCCGCTTGTCTCATTTCCCCAGTTTCCCCACTGCTGCTGGGATCCAGTGATAGTGTGCCTTGCAAGGTGCTTGGATGACCCTTTTGCTGCAGTTGGGCACAATGAAGGTGGAAAAGAAGGAAGAAGGAATCCTATGAACTGGCCCCGACTTTCCTTCTTGTCCTTTCCTTTCCTCCTCTTCCTCCCTTCTACCTCCCAAGCACACACTCACCCGGATGTTTGTTATTTTTTCTGTGAAACAGGTCTAGGAACCTCGGTGGTTCCCGTTTTTCTCTGCCGCATTGTTGTCGCTGGACTGATCCTTTTTCCCAGTATTGTCCTTAACAATGCAAAGAGGAGAGGCATTTTCCTTTCCCCCTTTGCAGAAGGAAAAGGAGGTGGGGGGGTGACCTCCAGCACCTTCTCCCCTCCATCTAAGCTGAGGCTGAATTATCTCACCAAAGCTTCGCTGAAGCCCCCACGCCACCTGAGGGGTGCTCTCTGGGGACCCTGTTTTTGAAATCATACTTCAGTTTGAAGATGGTGATGGTGATAAAACAGAATGAGAGGGTTACGCACCTGCCCTACAAACTAGGAATGCAGTTCTTTGCGAGTTTGCTTGTCAAAGAAGCAACAAGCAGTTTTAGCAATTTCGTTCCCGCTGTGCAGCTTTCAAAGATGATTTGCCATTCAGGACTTCTGTGCAGAATTTGCACTTTTTGTCTTCTTGCAGGAAGCAGCATTTTCTGTGCAGAAGGATTATTTTCTGCACTGTGCTCTGCTCTCCGACAGCCGTGGCTTGGCCTGGATTTTCTGCATGTAATGCCTGCGGCCACCTTGGAGCTCACGTTTGTAGTCTCCTGAGCAGGGCTTTCCGGGACTTGACCCAAGGGGCACCTTGAACCCATCGCAGGCATTGTACTCCTTTGAGCAGAAGTGGGGTGCCTTCTTTCTCCACCCCCCAAGTGGCAGTGCATGCCCCAGAGGTGGGTGTAGCCAGCCAAATGTGGGCAGCCCTCTCCTTTTTCTCTTTGTCCGCCACCATCATCTCCTTCCTTCCTTCTCCCTCTTGGTTCTCCCCCTGTTCCTTTCTCTGCTTCTTTTTTCCTGTGAAGGAACAAATTGCCTTGGCCCGAGATCGGCACTCAGTTTTGCATAAAGCATTTTCCCTCGTCTTTCCACTGTGTCCTTCATTTTGGCTAGCCCCGCCCCAGCCTTGTTCCCGCCTACAACCAGCTTCCCCTTCTCTCTCCAGACTACTGAATACATACGGGCCAAAAGGGCTTAATTCAACAAGTGAGATGGACTTATTTGCCAGCGTTGTTGACTGCCCTGCATTTTCCTTGTCTTAGAAGATATCTGCTGTTGTAATGCTCAGAAAAGTGGAAACCAGTAGGAAAACAGGTTGCATTACAGGTGAATTCCTTCCACCAAGAAGCCACAGTTGCCCTGACTTTGCAAGACCTGAGCAGAGGTGTTGATTGCTGGGTCTCTTGGTGGCACAGAACGGCCACAACATTGTGTTCAGTGGGCAGCCCTGGGTTAAGATGATGCTGAAGGCCTCCACTGGGTTGGCTTTGAGAGTTCCCACAGAGTTACACACACACATACACCTGAGATGTATTACTCTTAACAATTGTGTGAAACTTGGAATATTGTTTTTAAAAAGTGTACTTAAAAAAAAACTGTGCTCGTGAGTAAATCTGCCCTCTCAGTGCAATTTTTTAAAATTATTTCTGATTGCAACTTATTGTATTTTGCTTTGGCATGTGGAAGGAGGAATGATTCTTAAATGTATCAGGCAAATAATTAAAATGTAAACATTGGCTGCAGTTGCTGGCGTATTTGCATTATTGACCTTGGTATTTTTTGTTGTTGTTGTTGTTGGCTTACTTGCAGTTTCCATTAATTTTTCTGGACTAGGTTTATATAGTAATACATTATAATATAATTATTGGTTTCATTTGGTTAAGTTGCTGTTTACAGCAGGTTAAGTTGTACTGGGGTAGCTCTTTTGAGTACTCCTGTAAAAAGTCAATATATGAAAACCAGTTGAGGGGAATTCTTAGCAATTGTGTCCATCCATTTGTCCGTAATGTGTTCTTCCTCTTTGACTTTTGCCTCCCCTTACCAAACATTATTGTGTTTCCTGATGAGTCCTGTATTCTCGCGATGTCTCCAAAGTATGATAGTTTCAGTTTATTCATCTTGTCTTCTAGGCACAGTTCAGTCTTGATTTGTTCTAGGAGGCATTCATTTGCCATTTCAACAGTCTACAGTAAATGCAGAACTGTTCTTCAGCACCACATTTCAAAGGAGTTGATTCTCTTCCTATTATTTTTATTCACTGTCCATTTTCCCCAACCATACAGTTGTGGCAGATGTCATTATGCTAGTGGAGTTGCAGGTTTTTTGGAGGGTGCAGAGTTCTGGAGGCTGTGTAAGGGCGGTCTTTGGTGTAGGGTTGCACAAGTCCAGTTGCACCAACATAAGCGATTTCACAACCAGTTGCGCTGCCAAGGAGTTTCCAAAGGTGCAAAGACTTAATGGCGGGGAAGGATTTGGATGGGCCTGCACAAAATGAGGGTCTGTGCATGGCTGCATTTGTGTGATTGTTGGAGCTGAAGAGGAACTTAAGTGCCTTTTGTGATTGCTGGGAGGCCCCTATCCAAATGGCTTGGAGCTGGCTGACCCTCCCTTCTTCTCTTCTTCTCTCCCTCCCTCCAGATCCCATCTAATGCCGAGGCTGAAAGAGTCGCGCTCCCACGAATCCCTGCTCAGTCCTAGTAGCGCGGTGGAAGCCCTGGACCTCAGCATGGAGGAGGAGGTGGTCATCAAGCCCGTGCACAGCAGCATCTTGGGGCAGGATTTCTGCTTCGAGGTAAGGGGGCATGCAGGGCAAAGGAGAAGGACCAGCTTCTGGGACCGGTCAGAGCAGGAGGAATCTCTTGTCTCCTGCATTTGGGCATCCTGGAGGTAGCCAGCTTGGAAAAGGTACCTTTTTTGACCGCACAGCTCCCGGTGGACGATGCCAGGCTCAGTGGACAAGCAGACATGAGGACTGGGCAGAAGGGGGTTTGTTTGGCCATGTTGGCTGGGAGGCAGATGGGAATTATAGTCCAGCCCACAACTGGAGAGCTGGATCTTGGCGTGAAACAGCTGTGTGTTTGTGGGAGCCAGGCCGTGGCTCGGTGGTGGAGAGTGGGCTTTGCCTGGGCGTGGCTACAGGCTCACTCCCTATAAATTCCAGCACTGCAAAACCCTTCAGCTGGGTACTGGGTGGTCTAATTGCATGCCATATTTATTTTACCAGCTGCAAAATGTGTGCTTCCAAAAGTTGTCTATTTAAGAGTATTGGCATGGCAGGGGGTTGTACTAGATGACCCTTCTGGTCCCTTCCAGCCGTAGGATTCTGTGTTTCTCCGTGGATGTATCATGAGCAGCTGGGTTCCTAATGCCATTATTTAATAGCTGGGTTGTTGGCGTTGTGGCATCTCTGGGTGAACAGAGAAGGAGGGCTCCTTGAGATTCCCAGATTGCACTTCCTTCCTGACAACATTATCCTTGGCTCTGCGGACATGGCTGACGATCAGCAGAGGGATGCCGGTCTAGCTCAGCCTGAAGGGGAGAAGACCCCCACGCCTCGCCATCCAGCAGGACTGACAGAGCCAGGCTGGAAGGGAGGCCAAAAGGCAGGAGGCAGACGAGAGGCTAGCCAAGGGATGTGGCAATCTTCTGCTCAGGGAAAGCATCAGAAAGGGAGAAAATTGAGTTGACATCCTGGAAAACAAGCTCAGGCAGGAGAGTGTTGCTGGCCTGACCCATCCACGTGCAGAGATAAAGGCAGGGTTTGTGCTGGGGAGCAGCGAGGAAAACCATGTCTCTGAGCATCCAAGATCTGAGTGGGGCTGGTGATGAGAGGTTGACTTTGAGGTCTCCGATGCATAAGGTCACCACAAGCCAAAGTTGACTTGATAGCAATTAGCAACAAATGAACAAATGAACTTTATTGTTCCAAGCTGTCGGCTGTCACAGTTTTGTACTTAAAATCAAAATGCATATAGAATGCAGAGTACAAAATCAGCTTGGTATGCCATTTATGTTGGTCTAACACTAAGCCTTCCTTAAAAGCTAACATAAAAACTACAATTAAAGTTTATAATAAGATTTCCTTTTCTACTGTTAAAAACACTCCGAGCCCCTCCCCTTCTTGCTTAAAACAAAGATACAAAAAGCTTTAAAAAGCAAGGTAGCATTCCGTTTCCCCTGATAAATTTTATATATTTTAAAAATTCTTTCTAGTGTTTGAGTCTTAATTTTCTAGCAACCAGAGCCAAACTGGCAACCTGCATAGTAACAACAAAATAATAGTGTTGAA
The DNA here is from genome assembly GCA_948472985.1 of Iguana delicatissima. NCBI lineage: Eukaryota > Metazoa > Chordata > Lepidosauria > Squamata > Iguanidae > Iguana > Iguana delicatissima. Next base: position 1,659,215 of record CAOKZL010000453.1, on the reverse strand, counting down.
TAAGAATAATCACAGCAAGAACTGCTATATAATAGTATTGATAATATTAAAATAACCATATTAATAATTGTTATTAGTTATTAATAATAATGGCAGTGGCGGTGGAGCTTGCAGCCGGATGCCAGGGGCCTTGGCCCTGCTGCAGCCTCAGAGCACGGGCTTGAGGGAACTTCTTTCTGTTTATTTTAAATATTTATCTGCTGCCCTTCGTCATACTTGATTACAGGAGGAGGACGGGCAGGGGAACAACATCACAGAGCACCGCAGCACAATGTAACCAAAATAACTGCAGCAGATAAAATATTTAAAGCAAGTTAATATGAAATATTAAAAACATAGGAATGCTATCCTGAAACACAGTTAGTTTTCCTACACCTTTAATATTGACTTGCCAGTCTGGGGCTGCAGTCCTGTATGGCTCAGCGTAGCAGGGCAGATCTGATTGTGCTTTGATGTTGCGGTTGTTGTGTGTCTTCAGGGTTTTTCCAACCTATGGAGACACTAAGGCGATCCCGTTGTGGGGTTTTGTTGCCAAGACTTGTTCAGGAGGGATTTGCCTTTGCTTTCCCCTGAGGCTGAGAGAGTGGGACTTGCCCAATGGGTTTCCATGGCTGAGCAGAGATTCGAACTTAGGTCTCCAGAGTCATGTGCTAGGCCGTGCCGTATACCCCCTTCCCAACTTACTGAACAGGTTCTGAAGACCCCAAACCTCCCGAAAAAACCATGGCCATTCCCTCTTTTGTGGGGAGCAGGCAAAACCACTAGGTGTCTGGCTGCATCCTCGCAGCCAAATGTGAAACGATTACAGCTGCGAGGGTCTTGGCACCAATGCAATCTTTTCATGTCTGATCACAGGAACATAACCAGACACTTCTAAGACTCTGCCCATTCCTCACAAAGCAGGGCATGGCTTCAGAGGCTGTTCAGTGGCAGGGTGGGCTTGTGTATGGTGGAGGGAAGAAGGGAATACCAGCCCCACAGTGCCCAGAAAAGGACATCCACCCCTGCAAGGGGAACTTGTATGTATTTATATGTCCAGAAAAGGATGTTATCCTAATAAATAGGATGAGATTAGGATTGCCAGTTCAGGATCGTTCCCCAAACAAGATGGCTACAGCAACCAAACCTTGGGGCCCCAAGTGCAAGAAACCAAGTGCAGAGGGACAGGAAAGCTGGGCAGTTTGCACAAAAGTCCAGGAAACAGAGCTCCCTTCCTCTGTGCTGGATCTCCTGCAGTTCTTGGGATTATGCAAAACCGATTTGACGCAAATGTCCCGATTTGCATAATTTATCTGGGTTGCCAAACTTGGGTGCAGAATTGCCACCCTGTTCTTTCCCATCTAGACGCCTTCCCTTGGTTGCAAGGAGAGGCAGTTCAGGAGTCGAGTGTTCTCTTCTGTAAAATAATTAAAATTCTGTGTCACATTAATCCAAAGAAAGCTTGAATTCCTGTGACCAGTATAAATGATGAATTATTCATGCTGCCTCTTTTCTGGCATAATTTGTATTGTGCTCATAATCTTTTTAGGGGGAAATAGAGAGGGAGCTGAAACCAGGTAGCTTTTTCAGCCTCCCCAACCCCACCCCAAAGGCGGCTTCAGAGATTTCAGCAAGTGTGTTGCATCCATAATGGCTAGAAATTTGATCTTTCCAAGCCAGGAAAGACTAAGGAAGGTGAATTTTTCACCCTGCAAAGTCTGTATGTTCTTTATGCTCTCCTAAAATCTTAGTTCAAGAGACAGTCTGTATATAGGGATTGTCTGCATCTGAGCAACAGAGCAGCGGCCCAGTGGCTGGTGGCAACAGTGTTGGTAGAGCAGTGAATCCAGTGCAGGTTTTAATCTGAACTTTGTAAGAGCTGTCCAAGGTGCTTCATCTTATCTCCAAAATAGGTGGAGCATCTTGGATGCCTCATTGGAAGTTCAGACTTGGGGGAGAGAAAATTTGAGAAGGAGTGTGAGACAGGCTTCTCTAAGCCCCTGAAGGCAAGTCATGGAGAAGATGGAGCCAGCTTGTTTTCTGCTGCTCCAGAGACGAGGAAACCAGTGGGTTCAAATTATCAGAAAAGACATTCCACCTCAATATTAAGAATAACTTTGTGACAGCAAGGGCAATTCAACAGCAGAAGAGATTGCCTCTCAGGAGTGATTTAGTTGTGGATTCCTGGGTTGGAGAGGACGGCCCTTGGGGTCTCTTCCAACTTTGTGAGACTGTGATTGCCCACCCGCAGGGAGGCAGCAATGTGCCCATGTGCACAGGAAGGTTGCCATCACACTGGGCACACGTGCCTTTTCCCCCTTCTGCTTCCCACCGCCTGGCGAGGCAAGTGCCGTCCCATGGCTGTCCTTGGGAGGAGGGTCTGGCTCTGCATACCAATAAGTAGGTCGGGCTGCAGCAGCCGCGCGTCGTGGTGCACCTTCTCTCTCCCCTGAGCCCCGCCCCGGCAGGCACTCTGTTTTTGCAGGGAGCTGAAAATTGCAGGATAATTTTGTCTGATGGAGGAAGCCACCCATCCATGGAATGAGGATAATGAGGGAAAATGAGCTGGATTTGAGAAACTAATGATTTTTCCCCAACTAATTGAATTCTACCCCAGTAAATTAATATATGTATGTATGTATGTATGTATGTATTTATATATATGATCCCTAGATGCTTGTTTTGGGTTGTTTAAAGGCCAGGTTTGAATGCTGTGTTTTGTGTATCATTGTTGCCTTGTTGGCTAAAGGAGGAATCAGGTCATGTGTGCAAAGATCTCCCAGCCTCCCCAACACAGGTTGCATGATTCTCCTTTCTCACAAAGCACCCAGGAAGTTGCAGCAAGCACAAAATTATTCTCTGCAGGGAGTTTAGGTGTCTCACCTCTCCCAGGTTAAGGAGGTATTTTGCCTGAAGGGAGCCCCTCCTGCAAAGGCTACAGCTGATGCACCCCTTCATTGGCTCTTAGGGCATGCTAAGTTCTTTTTTAAAAAAATGACTGTTCATGCATTTATTTGCATTTATTTGTTCATTTGCCCTTTCTTCATATTTTCAATAGAATAAATTATGTATATGAGGCTAAAATGTGTGGTATTGGCAGGGGAAAGTGAGTTAAAATGCATATGAATCCATGTGTGTGCCAAAATGGAAAACGCATATAAACAAATGAACTTCTTTTTTGGGGAAAAAAATAGGCAAACTTGCAGGAAACAAGACAATAAACTTGCATTTATTGAGAACATGATAGAAAGCCATTCCATTCCTGATGCCACAAGGCATGCTGGGTTATTAGTCCAATTTTTGTGGAACCTGGTGGGGAGAGAGCTGCCTCTCCACTGCTTGAGTTGTGTGGATCCATCAGAACCTGGAAGATTTCCTTGTCTGGACCACAGTTTCCAGCATTCCCCAGCTAGCATGAAGAATTGCAGTCCAAAAGAAAAAAGGAACTCTTCCAAGCTCCAATCTGTGTCTTAGTCTGTGAGCCTGTGTGCAGGATTTTCCTGGTTGGAGACACACTGGAAGAGACACTTAGCTTCTGCTTCTGCTCCTGCTCCTGCAACAACTTATGTCCTCTGGCAGCCCAGCACCCAAGGTGGGCGGCAGGCGTTTGTGGCACGACTAGGATGGAATCCGACCTTTGGCCTGGCACAGCCACAGGAGGGGGCCAGCGGATGCTGCCAAGTTGCTTGAATGTGAATTTTCTCTGCCCAGCTTGTGAGAGAAGAAAGGACTCCATGGATTTCTGGAGAAGAACTTCTCCAAGCTGAACAGGAACCGGCTGCGTACTGGCTCAAAGCCAGCTACAAACCCACCCCCAGCAGTCTTGGGGAAGTGAAAAATGGGGCCAGGTTTTTAAGCTGTGTGGAGCAGGATGAAGAAACTGGCCAAGCCAGCTCTGAGGATCCCTTGCCTGGTGAAATTCATGGGGTTGCTTAGGTGACTTGAAGGCACATAGACACACAGAGTGAGATGGGCTGTGCAAATGGGCCGTCCCTGTTGATCTTGGACTTGGAGCTCTCAAGGCTACCAGTCTGGCCTCCTGGAAGATTCAAGCATGGGGAAAAGGCATTTGCACACTCAGAGCATGGAGGAAGTGTGTTAAAAATTAATGTTGTTCCCATCCTACGTTGATTTTGCAAATAACAACAGGCAAGAGTGTTAATTTTACGGCTCCCAAATATTACTCTCTCTTCTCACCAAGTAACCAAGAGCAGTTGTCATTATTCATTAGCGACATGTGTAAGAAGAACACACACCTTCAGTAAGTGAGGCAGCTGAGCTGTTTTATTTTATTTTTGTAAAGCCACGTTCAACACTCTGTAGCATTTTGGCTCCAAGCTGACCCCTTGCCAGAGAGAAGGAAGAGGTGACTTTCAGGAAACAGAAGGATCCTTTCTTTATTCATAGAATAATTTCACACCCTCCGGCGTTGCACAGATTCAAGCAGCGGCATGCTTGCAACACCTTTGTTGTCACGAAAACAAAAGGAACGGCTGCCCAAGACTGCGTTATATGTTGCTAAGAGCTTTGCTCTTCCCTGCTGCGTGATGTATTCTGAAGAACAGCTTTGGCCTGGCTTCTGCTCTGATTTAAAAAGCAAGATGGTATCTGTTCTTTGGTTGAAGGATGTGCCAGGCAGGTGAGGGGAATGTATTATCTGTGGCGCCCCCTCAGGCAGCAAAATATCTTGGGCAGCTCTCATTTTCCTCTCATTGCTGAACCGCTGTGGTTGGGAGAGGAGCATAGAGGGGCCCACAGCCAGTCTTGTTGGAAAATAAGTCCCACTGAATTCAGCTGGACCTTGGTGATGAGTAAATGTGCTGTGGAGTGTGTTGTGTGATAGTCTTCGTGGCTTTTTTCTAAACAGATGTGCTCGTATTTATTTGCCTACCAACATCTCATACCCTCCAACATCTCAGAGGTGAAAACTGGGATGTGTGCGGCCAAGCAACAGAGTGTGCTCAGGATGGCAAAAGTCATTACAGAGGGAGAACACATAAGCCGGGACAGATGGCCGCCCTTTGCCTTTGCCTTTGCCTGAGCCTGCTGGGAAGGGCAAGACTCTGTCTCCTCCTCTCCTCTCCCCAATGCTGAGTTAATTGAATGCAAACCAGTTTTGTGCCTTGAACTGAGCTTGCAGCTGAAGACAAAGGGGAAACCATAAGGCAAGTGACTCCCAAACTTTGGTCCTCCAAGAGTTTTGGACTTCCGGGAATCCTTGAGTGTTGGCCAAGCTGGCTGGGGCTTCTGCGAGTAGAAGTCCAAAGCCCCTGGAGGACCAAAGGTTAGGGGCTGTGAAGGGGCAGGCTGCCCATTGGCTTGGTGCACCGGTGGGGAACCTCATGCCCTGGGGTCCCAACCCAGCCCACCAGGTGGCCACACTACCTTCCCTTTGGTGTCATCTTTTAGTCCCCCTCCCATTCTGTCCCTTCTTAGAATTAGTTCTTCTTCGTGGTCCCTGACACTCCTGCTGTGGTCTGATGGTAGCCCCATCCCGCTTCAGAGTTCCTGAGCCGTAAGCTGGTACCCTCAGCCCCTCACCTTTTGCCTCTGGCTCCACCCATTGCTAGCCTGTGGCCAACAAAAACTTCTCTGAAAGGGAACTTGGGGGCCTTCAAAAGCTCCCTACCCTCGCTGTGTGGGGGCCAGGGGCCAGTTTTCCCCCCAACCCACTCTGCCAGCCACATTTCACCTCAGCAAGCCCCAATGCCTTTCTTTTCCTCTGCCATCCCTCTCAAAATGGTGACATCCTGTCTTCCTTTTGAGAGGGAATGGAGATGAAAACAGGTATTTGAAGGTAGCGCAAGGTTCTGGGATGTTTGTGTGGATGGAGTGGGGAAATTTTTACATGTTTTCCCGTACAATGGGGTTTTCTGTATGTTAATGCAGGCCTCACGTGCTAACATATCTTTATGTGCACTGTCCGGTTGTGTGCTTCTGAGCTCAATGGGTCTAGGAAGGCTAGGCGGTGCCAAATCCTCAGCGGAAAGGCTTCCACCTTGTTGCCTGGGGGGAGCTGGGATTCGTAAATCCTCAGTTTGTGAGGAACTCTTCTTGTGTTGCATTCCCTCCAGGTGACAACTTCGTCTGGCAGTAAATGCTTTTCTTGTCGATCAGCAGCAGAGCGCGACAAATGGATGGAGAACCTGCGGCGGGCTGTGCACCCAAACAAGGTAGGAGCACCTTCGGAAAAGGCTCCCTCAGCGGCGGCATGAGTTCCGTTGCTCTCTTTTAAGCCTTGGAAAAATTCCTTTCCTCCTTCTCCTCTTCTTCTTCTTCTTTTGGGGGAAACTATAACTCCCAGAATTCCTCAGGCCATGTTGCCTGGAGGATTCTGGGACTTGTATCCCAACAAAGTCCCTTCCCCAAGCTTTGCCCTTTTCCTGTATTTCTAAACCTTTTGAGCTTTGCCATCTTTGTAGGAAAATTGGGAGAGCACTAAATGGAAATACATACACACACACACACACAAAGAGGAGACACTGAGAGATACACAGTGGCTGATTCTTCCACAGCAACTGTAAAAGCAAAATTTATGTCCACTCCATTAACGATTCGTTAATGAGCCAGTTGCTTTTAAAAAGAATCTCATAGCTTTTTAAAAAAAGCCCACTTAGGTGTGCCATTAAAAAAGAAGATAAATGTTGAATGTAAAAGTCCCACAGCCTGTGTGGTGGGACAAAGTAAGCAACTTAGATAGTATAACATAAAAACAAAACTCATAATGGAAAGAGGCCTGACCTTATGCATTCTTCCGTGGATGTTGCGCTGAGTTCGTACAGGCTTGCTCCCAAGTAAAGCACATAAGATTTTAGCCAAACAGTACAAACATCTCTGCAGGTTTACTCAGAAGGAAGCCCCATTGAGTTGAGTGGGACTGCTTCCCAAGTAAGCGTGTAAGGGCTCCACTGATGGAAGATGCTTGGGAAAAATTATTCTTTTTACTGCAGCTCCCAGAATCCACAACCAGTTTCTCGGCTCTCTTTTGAGGAATCTTCTCTCTACCTCCACATTACACCTTACCCCATTCAGTGGAGTCTGTGTAGCATTTTTGTGACAGAGGAGGGACAGTCATGGCGAGGATCAGCTAGAGATGTCCATTTCAGATAAAATCACAGAAGTTCATCTTCTACCCATGAAAAGTACATATGGCATTTTTAAAATGATAGTTGTTGCATCCAAGTGGACACCCTCCCCTGGCTTTTGGACATCTGGTGGAGACAAAGGATCCATATCCATGGACCAAAAGCACAGATTCAGGCTGGAAGTTACACTGACTATCTGATGAAGTGGACCAAGTCCACAAAACCCTATACTAGAAATTTCTTCTTCCCCATTACCCTCAAAGGCATCTCTGGATTCCTTTATGCCTTTTTCTTAGACTCTTAATAACTAGAAGGGAGCACAAGGGCCAGCCAGTCCAACCTCCTTCTGCCATGCAAAAAGACACAACTCAAGTTCTCCTGAAAGTTGTCCATTCCACTCTTGAGCAGCTCTTACAACAAATAGCTGGAATATCTCTTCTTGTAACTTGAATCCACTGGTTCATGTCCTAGTCTCTAGAACAGCAGAAAACAAGCTGGCTCCATCTTCTACATGACATCCTTTCATATTTAAAGTTAGCTTTATCATCCCACCTCTCAATCTTCCCTTTAGGCTCAACATCCCCACTCCTGTTCTTCACAGGGCTTGGTCTCCAGAGCTTTAGCCACCTTGGTCATTGTCCTCCAGACACATTCCAGCTTGTGAATGCCAAAACCAGATCAGATCCAGACAGCAGATCACTAAAGGCCATTTGAAACAGAAATGTCTGCTTCCCTATTTTCCATTGCATTCAACAGGGTCCCCCTCCTGCCCCCAAATTGTCTTCCAAACGTGTTTGGCTATACATGGCTGTATATGGTGTGCATGCACATTGCCTTTCAAGCCAATGGAATAAAAGAAATCCATGCATTCCCACCTAAGGGAGCAGAGCCTCTTAGAAAGTGGCTGACTTCTTGGCCACCAAGCCCCAGACGACTTCCTGCCTCCTCCCTGTCCGGTTACATTTTGGCTCTTGCAGATGCAAGCAAAGGCCTCTGCTGGATTTACAGGGTGGCTAGCCAGACACCCCATGTCTAAAGGATGAATTTGTACTTTGAAGAGTTTGTGTGTCTAGATTTCTTCTGTCCAGCATGGAGCTCCATCTTCCTCTGGTACATCATGAGAGAAACCCCCCACCCTCAAATTGCTCAAGCTTGGTATGGAGGAAGGAGAAATTCAGCAGAAAATACCTTGTGAAGCAGCTTTCTTTGTGTACAAATTGTCCACCCCTCTGTAACTGCCCCCCCTTTATTTGCAACTCCTCTGGCAGCCAAATTGGAAATGGTGCCTTTTTTTTAAAGGGAAAGAGAAAGAAAGATTAGGTTCTTTTCTTCTTGTAATTGGTGCCAGCAAGACAAGAAAGTACAGTGATATTTGGAAAACGAACATAAGCAAGGTTATTATGCAAATTCCTGAGAGCCGGTAATTTTCCTTAAAGTGAAAATGTAATTAAGAATCGGTTTCTGTTCTAGTGCATCCCAATAATGAAGCTATCCATTCTTCTGTTTTTGCGCCATATAATTGCTTCCTTCTCCCGCTGCCCCTCATTTCTTGACCTTTTTGTTGTTTTCTCTGTGTGTCTCTCGCAGGACAACAGCCGGCGAGTGGAGAACATGCTCAAGCTCTGGATTATCGAAGCCAAAGACCTCCCGGCGAAGAAGAAATATTTGTGCGAGCTCTGCCTGGACGAGGTCCTTTACGCGCGGACAACGTGCAAATTGAAAACGGACAATGTCTTCTGGGGGGAGCACTTTGAGTTCAACAACCTCCCTTCCCTCCGGAGTATCACCGTCCACCTGTACAAGGAGACGGACAAGAAGAAAAAGAAGGACAAGACCAACTTCATCGGCTTGGTCAGCATCCCGGCCGGCTCCGTCACAGGGCGGCAGTTCGTGGAGAAGTGGTACCCCGTGGTGACTCCCAACCCCAGCAAGGGCAAGTCCGGGGGGCCCATGATCCGCATCAAGTCCCGCTACCAGAGCATGAGCATCCTGCCCATGGAGATGTACAAGGAGTTTGCCGAGTACATCACCAACAACTACATGGTCCTCTGCTCGGTGCTGGAGCCGGTCCTGAGCGTGAAGAACAAGGAGGAGATGGCCTCGGCCCTCATCCACATCCTGCAGAGCACTGGCAAGGCCAAGGTAAGAGCCTCTCTCCCCTTTGGTCCATGGGTCTCACTGTTCCGTCGCTTAATCTAGACGAGGGCTACTCAAAGTGGTGGTCCCTGGACCAGGGCTGATCCCCCAGCCACTGACTGCCAGTCTCTGGAGAGTTCCCAGAAAAGACATAAAAAGCAGTAGTAGACAATGAGCACAAATAGTAATAATTGCCAGTCTGCCACATCAGATCGCTTGAGAAATGTTGTTCTGGACCAGCCTTCACCCATTTGGTTCCCTTCCCACAGTTAGACCACAGCCTGTCCTCCCCAGCCAGCATTAGCCATGATAGTCCTTGTAGTCCAGCCATCTGGAGGTTGAGGTGGGAATTGTGAAGCCCTGTAGATGTGGTGGGACCACAAGTCCCAGCAACCCCAGTCCAATGTAGTTGAGGGTGAAGAATGCTGGGAATCATAGTCCAAGAACATCTGGAGGGGTACACTCTGTCTAGCCCCCATTTTGCCAGCAAACAGAATGTGGTTTGAGGAAAAATTGCCCACCATCACACTCTCTCTTTCAGATGGATGTCTTTGCTCTCAGGAAAGAGCCATAGGAGAATGGCTTTGCAACAGGTCTTAGGTTCAAATCCCTTCCAAATTGAAAGCATTCAGGTCCAGGCCTTGAAAAGGCCTTTGTGTATGGCTGAGCAAAATTGACCAACAGTCTGATTCTGTACAAGCTGGCTTCTTATGTTCACATGCATCACATGGAGATGTAATTTTTTTACTAATTTCATTCTTGAAGAAAGCAACAAGCAATTTTAGCTATTTTCATTCCTGCACAGTTTTCATAGACCATTTGCAGCTTACACAGCACAAAATCCATGTGTGAAGTTTTGTGTGTGCAGAAAACAGAATATTCTGCACACAAAATTTTCTGCACAGAAAATAATGTTTGCGAATTTTGTACAGGGTTAAGTGCCGATCTGTGAAGATTCCCATTAGTCCAGAAAACCATCTTCCAAAATAAAACAACATCCAAAATGCACAAAAAGGTAATACCTTTATTGGGCCAACCGAAAATACACAAATTTGATCATGGAAGCTTTTGAAGCTCCACTGGCTTCTTCGTCGGGCAAAAGTGTTAAATATCATACAGGAGAAGGGGGAAAAATGACGAGGGTAGAGTCACAAACCTACATTTTGCCAAGATTTTTCTTGTTGCCAGTTAAAATGATCTGGAGGGATATTCAGGGTCCTCTTCTTCAAGTTCTCTGACACTTGAGAAACATGCTTTTCAACTATTTTAAATATTCTTTCATCTCAGATCCTCAGTCTCTTTTCAGCCTTGCTTCCCATACACAACGCAAGTAGTAAATGAACAAGATGTGAGGCTGTCCCATACAGGTACTGTATTCCAAAATCCAGAAGAATCTGAAATACAGAATGCTTCTGGTCCAAGGCATTTCAGATAAGGGAGGCTCAACCTGTATCTTAAAACTTCATTTGAGGCTGTAAAAATACAGTTTAGGCACAGAAAGAAAAGGGGCAGCAGGCAGAGCGACCAAAGGAAGGCAAAAACAGCTGAGGAGGCATCCTAGGCAGGAAGGATTTTCAGTGTCCCATCCTCTGCAAGGCTGGAAATGTGGGGACAGAAGGAAAATTTAATGGGGGCAGTTTTTATTGGGGAGAGCATGCCCCCATTTCCCCTACCTTATAGCCACAACGTTGTTTGGAGCTGTGGCTGCTGGAGGTGGGTTGGTTGCTGTCCAGCTGTCCATCCTCCCCAATTCACAATCCCAAAACTGGTTGGGGTTTGAATGGCGCATTTGCTAGCCGGAGCAATAGTGGAGGCAGCCGTGTGTTCCACCCCCTCCGTGTCTCTCTACCCAAAGAGAGAGACAAGCTATCTGATAATATTTTTTATAAGAGCCGTTAGTCCAGCTAATTATGACTTTAATCAATTTTATGAGCGGCACACACACAAACGCACTCTCCCCTCCTCTCGGCGGTAATTACGTTGTTTGAAGAGGATGCGATAGGGTGAGTGGCAGCTTTGGAGATAAGTGTGTGCCTTTCCTTCTTCATTCCTCCCCCACCCCGCCCCTCGCTGCCACAACAGTGTCGTCTTGTACACAATGAGGCATTTCTGAGCATCCTCGGCAGAGCCGTTTAGCCTCGTTATCTGGCATTTGTATTCAAGGAGCTGCCAAACTTCTGCTCAGTTCGAAGGGGCCATTTCCCCAGCTTCCGCCCGTTCCCCTTGGGGAACATCGCATCTTCACGCCCCGTCTCATTTGCCATTTCCCAGCCACACGCCAGATGTAAATAAGAATTCATCAGGCCAAATCAGAAACAGCTCTACCTCTAGATGACAGTATTCTTTTTAAAAAAAATATCAAGCAATCTGCCTAGGTGAAATGTAGAATTTTGCAGGGAATCAAGACGTCAGAAGGCCAGATTTAAAAAGTGGGGCAGTTCCTGTACTCATGTCTTCCAGCATCCTGTGCCCCACATTGGTCCCCAAGACACCCACAAGCTGGTCAAGTCTCTGTTCTCCTTCTCCAGGGCCCAGGTGCCGCCTGCAGCATCTGGTCACCAAAGATTGATGGACTAATTGATCTGATTTATATGCCACCTTCCTCCCACTGTGGGACCCAAGGTGGAATAACTGCAGATGAAAACAAAGTACAGCAAAATCCCACGTGATACAAAGTTTAAAAAAACATTAAATAAACAGTTATGTTAAATTAGGAGTTTGAAAACAAAGTATAGCAGGAAGGATAAAAGCATAACACCGACAATTTCTGGCACAGAAATGAGGAGCCAAAGGCTTGCGCGAATGAAAGGGTGTTTGCCTGCCAGTGGAACGTGAACAGAGAGGGGGCCGACTTAGCCTTCTGTGGGAGGGGGCTCCACAAGTGGGGGGCAGCCACCAAAAAGGCCCTCTCCACAGCTGTGATGGTGGCAGGATAGAAAGAAAGCCTTCCCCCAAAGACCTTAAAAGTTAGGCAGAGGTGTCGCCTCTGCCTCCGCCACTCATGATAAACTCGTTATTGACCTCAGTCCAGAGGGGGTTGTTACCGACTGGAGTGACAGTGGGGCTGCTCTCTGGCCGGGAACATGCACTTGGGGGCCACCCTTTTGAGTCTATAACGGCCCCTCTCTGCCTTGTCCTCCTCCCAGCCTGTAGGGCGTGCCCCCTCCCACGGGGTGATCGTTGAAAGTGGCGTTCATCTCATTACTTTTATCAGGGAGAGCCTCTTAAGGTTAGGTCAATCCGGTTAATCAGGATTGCCGATGAGACGGGACCTGATTATTTCAAAGTCAATCTGCTCCCATGTCAGTTATGTGGCTCGGGCGGGACGGCCTCTCTCTCTGGCGGGGGTCTCCGCCTCCTTTTCTCTCTCTCTTTCTTAAAGTAGCATCTCTCTACTGCCATTTTGAGCCATCCACAGCCTGCAATTTTGCTTAAAAAGGCAAGAAAAATCCTCTTAGATCAGGCTCAACCAGAGATGATACTATGAAGCATTAAGTACCGACTGCAGTCGCTCACCTGCTTGGGGAGACAGGAGGCGCATGGGTACGCATGTGCCTTCAGGTCACCTATCAACTTATGGCGACTCCATGAATTGCAAAGGGTTTTCTTAGGCAGGGACTCCTCAGAGGTGGCTTTGCCTTTTCCTCCCCCTGAAATATAGCCTACGGTACCTGGTATTCACTGGCAGTCTCCCATCCAAGCACTAACTGGAGCTGACCCTGCCTAGCTTCTAAGATGAGACGGGATCTGGTGCCTTGAGCATATTGAGGCCCTGGGCCCATCCTTAGGAATCTGCTAATCTGTTTGGAGCCGGAAGGCTGAACTTGCTGCAGCCAAGGCGTTCCGTTGCCGTAAGAGCTAATAACTCATTCCAGCACTAATGGCCCCTCCACTAATAAAATCTGCAAACTTTGCAAATCCATCTAAACTCCTGAGGGCTGTGGTCCAGCCTAGAAATAAGTCCAGCATTGTTCCCCCTCCTCGCCTCTCCTTATGCCCATACAAGCATTCCTGCAGGGGAAAGAAATAGAAAGAAGGGAGGCCATTCAGCACATGGGCACGATCCATGCCTTGTGAGCCTCTCACAGAGAGTTGGGGGTAAGGGTTTTCTTGTAGGGAATTTTGCAAAAGTATAGCTTTTTTCAATCAGGCTCCTAGATGGATTTGTTGAAATTTTCATTGATTTATTGCAATTGTTTTCAGGGAGGGGAGAAGCTTTCTGTCTTCCAGCCATATTTGATGTTATTAAATATTAAACAACATTAAAAGAGAGCACGCTCCACTTTGTGGCTTAAAAGGCAGCGTTTGTCTGAGTGGTTCAAACTGTTAGGCTCAGCTGTCAAGCCAGCTCCTCTCCCCCTATTTCCACTAGCCTGCCTGTCTTTTGGGGAGTAATTATGAAAACATTATTCATAGTTAACTAGCGTTAACGCTTTTCAAAATGTTTTTGCATTTATCTGCTCATTGATCACCACATGATTGACTGGTGAATAGATGGATTGACAGGTGGAGAAGGAAAAGGAGAAAAATTGGTAGACGGGGAGGTTTCTTGTGAAATCATCTGATGGTTCAGGGAGAACAGCCAGAGCAGCTCCAACAGAGCTGGAAGTTTGGCCACTTCTGCACTGGACTGTGATAATGCTATTATTCCACTTTCAACATCCGATGGAGTCCTGGGGTTTGCAGTTTAGGGAGGGGCCTCAAAGACCATCCTCAAAGGCCCTTCCTAAACTGCAAACCCCAGGATTCCCTAGGATGTTGAAAGTGGAATAATAGCACTATAGCAGTCCAGTGCAGAAATGGCCTGTCGAGCCCCTCTCCCAACAGGCTTATATGGCTGCTATCCCCAAGGATGGTGACTTGCCCATGATCACCCGGTGGGTTTCTATGGCTGAGTGGGGATTTGAACCCTGAGGGTCTCTGAGCGTCCTCGTCCTGCCCAAACCACTTCTCTCACTAACTAGCTCCGTTCTCTCAGATCCCCTCCAGCCCATATCTCTGGAACTCCATTACCTTCTTTTTCTCTCCTTCGCCGGCACCCTGTGTATGTTTCAGTTCCGATCAGCCCCTGGCCGGAGGAAAGGTGAAGATCTTAATTAGCAGCGCCTGACCTTGGCATTGCCCAGCCAGACTCTCCTGTCACTTCCCCGACATACTAATTATCTCGAGTATACTGAGTTTTGCAACGTCTCCTGGAAGCTGGTTGGTCTTGTCAGATGGAAGGTGGTTTGGCTGGGCAGGAGGAGGAGGAGGCCGGCTCCAGGAAATTGTGGCACGGCGGCGGGGAGGAGAAAAGCCTTTGCAGGCCCCGTCTTCCTCTGAGTTGGCATAATGTGTCCGAGGGGGAAGAATGATTTTCTGTGGCTGGACTTATTTGAGGAACAAAGCTTTTGTTGGGCGTCTTTTAAGGAAGTAATTGTTCACTGATTTTCTTCTCAAAGGAAGCGACAAGTAATTTTAGCAATTTTTTGTGGTTTTTGGTGTTCACAGCTCAGAACTTACTCTGTACAAAATTTGTATGTGGTTGTTTTGTGCAGAAAACAATATTTCTTTGTATGGTATTGTTCTTCAAATAATCAGTAATAGTATTTTCTGCCCAGAAAATGCTGTTTTCTTCACAAAACAACCACATGTGAATATTGTACACACTAAGTCCCCAACTGTAGCCTTGTCCACTGCAGAGAAAATGTTGTTTTCTGAGGAAAAAAAACTTGCATGTGAATATTGTGTAGAATAAGTTCCAAATCGTGAAAATTCACTTCAGGGATCTTTTCATCAGGTTTTCCAGACACTCAAAAAAGACATTCTTCAACCATTATTTATTTTGAGGGGGGCGGATATTTTCAAATATCTTTTCCCCCTCTACTTTCTTTGTATGTGTGTATGCAAGAGAGAACGCTGTTATAATTCTTGCAGGTGCACTCCCTGCCCTCAGCATTAAACACAAGTGGCAAGAGAAGGAAGCAAGGCCGTTGAGAAATCTGTTTCTTGGAGATGTATAAAGGGTGTGAGATGGAGAGATGCAGCAGCTGCTGTGGCACAGTTACAGATTTCACACCCAAATATCACTCCTCCTAAGAGCAACGTCTCACACGTGGTTCCATTCTCTGTTTAAAGCAGGGGGTGGCAATCAGGTAGCCATACAAATGCTGCTGAATTGCAGCTCCCAGCATTGTACTGATGGGGCTGGATGGGGCTGTAGTCCAGCAACCTCTGCGGGGTCACACTTGGTTACTACGAGCCCCCAGTTTTAATGGCAGAGCTCTGCAGCCTGAGCCAGGCCTACGGGTAAAGAAGCATGCAGAGTTAGAGACTGACAAGGACAGTCATGCTCTCTTCCATGACAGTGGTGCCCAATGCCATGCCCACAACCACATCGGAAGGCCTGCCGTTGGGTGTGGCCAGCTCCGTTCCGTGGCCCTTTGCTTCCTCTTGGTTCTCTGCTTTCTGCTTTGCTGCTGTTAGCGGCTGTCAAGTCGACATTGATTTAAGACAGTTTTATGAATGAGACACCTCCAGGTTCCCCCCATCATCAGCTGCCCTGTTTAGGTCTTGCCGACTCAGGGCAACCATTGTGGCTTCCTTGGTTGAGTCTATCCATCTGTAAATGGGGTCTTCCTCTCTTCCTTCCGCCTTTCCAAGCATTCCAAGTGAGTCATGGCATCTTATTATGTGCCGGCATTACGTACTAAACTCTCAGCTTAGTCAGCTTGACTTTTAGGGAGAGTCCAGGCTTGATTTTGGGCCAATTTACTTGTCCTTTTGGCAGTCCACAGAATCCGTAGAACTCTTCTCCAGTACCGTGTTTCAAAGGAGCTGCCTTTCTTCCCATCAGCTTCCGTCACAGTCCAGCCTTTACAACCACACATAGAAAGACAACGTCACGGGCATTCTTGACTTCAGTATTCAGTGAATATTGTGATCAAGTGCTGACAGGACTTGTTGCCAAAACAGGCTGTGGGGACAGGCTGGTAGGGCTTGTAAGGTTTACAGAAGTGCCCTCTGCCCCCTCTCGGGTTCAAAAAGGAACCTAAGGGAAGAACCCTTCCCACCCACTCCCAACCCTCTGAGTACTGAGCATGTTCAGCCACAGGACGTGGACGAGTGGACTGCAGCAGTTGCAGGAGGGGAAGTGGAAGAAATGGTTGTCTGGAGCCCTGAATAGTTGCAGGGGGAACACTGCAAAATTTCATTGCACTCTGCAGTTGCATTCAACAGCAGCTATTGGGAGATATATGTGCCTTTATAACATGGTAAATTATATCTTCTTTTACTGCTGTTTGCACGTAATCAGCTCTCCCTCTCCTAAGCAGGTTTAACAGCCCAAGAAACAAATAATTTCATATTAATTGCATTTGCTTTGGTGAGGGAGGAGATAGATGTGATTTGGCCAGAGTTCCTGGGTCTTCTCAAAAAGAGCTCACCTTCGTAGCCCCATCCTTCTCTTTTCTGTTGCTGTGCTAACAACATAACACTCCAAATCTCTGATGATACTCCCCTGCTCAGTGTGCTGAGACTTCCTTATTATTTTTTTTATTGGAACTCGTGAAATGTCGCTTTTCCATTTAGCTCTTCAGTCAAGTGAATTGCTAGTACCTTGATCTTCTAAGTTGATCGGCTGTATTTCACTCTGTTCTTTTCTTAATTTCTAAATGTTACTTCAGTATAAGTTCAGGTTTTTATTTGATCCTTTTTGAGACCAAAAGCTTTGCCACCGGGGAATCCATCGGCTCCCTGGAGTCCCAGTGCCTTCAAAGAAGCATGAAAGACAGGTATTCAACAGGGCTGTTTCCTGGCATGAAAGGAGAGCAGTAGCTGGTGAAACTGCATCAGGTGGATTTCTGCCTGCCATGAAGCTGATGGGAGAGAGCTGGACATTAGCTATGCTTCCTGGGGCTGATGGGAAGTGTAGTCCAAAACATCTGGAGGACACCAGGAAAAGAAAAGCTGCTATAGAACATAAATTCCCAGAAATATGCAACAGAAGAGCAATGCAGATTAGGAATGCAGTAAATATTTCATGTTTAGGCAAAAGGGGGAGACGCTACCATAGAAATCTTTCTTGATTTGGAGACACTGCTCATCAGATGCTTTCCTTCCTCCAGGATTTCTTGACCGACCTCATGATGTCAGAGGTGGACCGCTGCGGCGAAAATGAGCATCTTATTTTCCGGGAGAACACCCTTGCCACGAAAGCAATTGAGGAATACCTGAAGTTGGTGGGGCAGAAATACTTGCAAGATGCGTTAGGTAGGTATCGCACGTGCTTATTAAAGGAAAGTCTCTGCTTACAGTCTGCTTGCGGGTGTCCTGCTGTCTCTTGGTTTGTATTGTGGGTTGTTTTGGCTGGGATGAATCTAGATCACTAGCCTGGACTAGAGTAGAGTCGACTTCCCAAATTCTCATTGATCCAGTGGGCCCACTGTCATTGAGACTGACAGTTTGGATGCAGTCCACTGTTAACAGCTTTGGGGTCCTTTGAACGAGAAGCTGTATAAGAATACTCTCAAATAAATCAAATCAAATAATACAAAATAATTGGGCCCAAACTCCCAACTAGTCCAGTATCCTGCAGTCTGCAGTAGCCAACTGTCATGCCCCTGTGAGAAGCCCACAAGCCGGTTGTGATAATGATCTTCTCTGGCTGTTGTCACTCCCTGGCGGTATTCAAGCACAGCCTGCCTCTGAAGCTGGAGGCTCCATGCAGCCATCTACCATCTCGTAAGCTGGGCCTCCTCCTATAGCTTGTTCTGGGCCTCAGGTATTCTGAGGCATCCTGCCCTGATCCATGGAGGCTCCATTTGGCTCAGCACACCTGCCCGGGCAGTAGCTGCTCAAAGGGCCTCGATGCCTCGGTGCTGAGCCATGACGGGAATCTCAGGTTTAATGGGCAGGGAGAGCCAATGTGGTCATCAGTAGCCTTTTCCTGGTTGCTCTCCTGCTTTCAGTTGCAGATGGGCAATGCCCAAACTTCTGTGCAGAATGGAAAAAAATCCCTGCTTGTAGAAATCTAGCACGTCAGGGAAAAGTTCCAGCTATCAGGGGCATAGCTAAGTGCCTGGGGGGAGGGGGTTTCTGGGAAATAAAGTGCTCCCAAATGTGCCCCCCATCTTATCTGTCAGTGTAAGGACTGGAGTGGGACTGGCCAGAGGCCCCATTGTCTAGAGCCTGTGGGGCTGTGCTCCACCCAGTCCAGTGACAGCTCTGTGCCCTGGTTCCATTGCGGGGGTCTGTTGTTGTTAGTGTCCCAGTCCATTAGCTTGCGAAAATTGAAACAGATACCACTTTAAAATTCATATCATACCTATGTCAAAAATATAATTAACCTAAAAATAGAATTGAAAAGAAATAGAATTGAGAACACCTGGCTGCAGAGGGCGCCTGTCTAGACTCTCTGGGAAGGGAGTTCCAAAGCCTGGAGGGGGCAGCCACCGAAAAGGCCCCGTCTCCCGTGTTCCCCCCAGATGTCCCTGTGAGGTTGGTGGGAGAGAGAGCAGGGCCTCCCCAGCAGATCTCAAAGCACAGGCAGGCTCAGGTGGGATAGCAGGGTCCTTAAGATAACCCGGGCCAGAAATGCGGGCCCTGTGAACCAGCCTCTTCCCAAAACTGGAAGCCAGGAGAGTTCAATCAGGGTCTCAGTTGTGGAGGAGGAGGCTGTAAAGTTCTTGCCCTCCCCCCATAATCCCCTGACCTTTTAGCCTCTAAAAAGCAAGAGAAATAATCTCCTTAGGTATTTGCCTTCAGACAGAAATCACCGGGAGCCTGAAAGCAGTTCTGTCTCCTTGAAAGGCACTGCTAGTCCAACTGGGTCTCCTGTTTGGTCCTCGTTGGGGAGGGGGCTTTGTTTGTTTCTCTCCCCTCCCTCAAAGGTCTATGCAGCAGCAGAAGGCATCAGACCAGCTTCTCAGCCTTTTAGGTTTTAACTCTGGGTCCTGCAGAGTAGCGCAGTCCCATTAAATCAGTGGCCGAGTGGGAAGGCTGTTATAGTTGGGACTAGCAGTCAGACTTCAGATGTCAGAGTGAAACCCAATAAAGAGATAGGTGTTGTTGTTGTTGTTGTGTGCCTTCAAATTGCTTCTGACTTATGGCGACCCCAAGGCAACCCTATCCTGGGGTTTTCCTGGGAAGATGTGTTCAGAGGGGCCTTGCCTTTTCCCTTCCTCTGAGGCTGAGAGAGTGTGATTTCCCCAAGGGCACCCAGTGAGTTTCCACGGCTGAGCGGGGGTTCCAATCCTGGCCTCCCAGTGTCCTTCTCCAACAGCCAAAGGACTTATTTTATTTTTTTAAGTATTTCTGTATCACCTCTTGCACAATCACTGCAGATTCACGCAACCTAAATGGGTGCATTTGGGGGCGGGGGTTGTCCTGCTGCTGTCCTCAGGTGAGTTCATCAAGGCACTGTACGAATCGGATGAAAACTGCGAGGTGGACCCCAGCAAGTGCTCATCCTCGGATCTCCCAGAACATCAGAGCAACCTGAAGATGTGTTGCGAGCTGGCCTTCTGCAAAATCATCAACTCCTACTGGTTAGTGCCTAGTGCTGGTGGGATCAGAGTGAAATTTGGGACAGGGGTGCCTTTAAACTTTCCCTCTGGAAAGACCCCCAGCAGATAGATTTGTCTTGTGATCTAATTCACCCTTTCCCTTCCTTGAGGTTCTCCAGATGTCTTGGACTTGAACTCCCACCATCCTCATCCTTTGGCCAGGCTATCAGGGATGATGGGAGATGTAATCAAACACATCTAGGGGGCAGTCTTGGAGTAACACAGAATATTAAAGTTGGCAAAAAGTAGAATAATAATAAAACAGATGTTTGCTGGCACTTCTGTGGCCTAGCTCAAAAGAGAGGCATCCGGAGAGCAAATTTGGCTGAAAGAAAATTTTTACAATGAGCCAAAAAAGAAAAATTGCCATGATTTGTTGCATTATTTGGCCAGCTGGAGAATTTGAGTGTCAGCGTGTTTTGGGAGGGCTATTCTTTCTTTTTAAAATGAGGGTGCACGTTGCTAGGGAGGCAGGTGGTGGATTGGGCCCCAAATGCTGAGAGAGCCCTGCTAAGTGGATTCTGCCTCTCTTCCGCTCCAGAATTAAACCCATCATGCCTGGCAGCGTTTTCTTGGCCTCTCTCTTGCTCTGCCTCTCTTTCCCAGCTGCTTAAAGCCCCTTCGGCCCTATACTGAAATGTTTTTCACAAGGGTAGTCACAAGAATCCCTGTTTCTGAGCTTTTTGTGTTGAAACTGGGAATGGTCCCATGGAGCTGTGGAATGGCAGGGTTGATTTATCCTAAAGCAGGGGTTGCTTATCATGCAGCCCCAGCTCAGTCCCCAAATTTATGGCATTTCAGGAAGCTAAGCATTTAAAAATACAGTTTAAGAATTTAGAGCAAAGGGGCAGAGCAGCCGAGGGAGGGCAAACACAGCAACTATGGAAGAGCTTTGGGAGAGAACAATTTTCAGTGCCTTGCTCTCCGAGGCTAGAAATTTGGGGACTAAAGGAAACTGTCATTGGGGGACACTGGTGGGAAATGTCACTTGGGGTGGAATTTTTCTACCCCCATAACTACGTCCCTGCTTTCAGATTATTTATTGTTGTCATTTATTTATGTGGTGCCCTCACTGTCTGTGGATCTTTTCAAGTAAAAGAACAGCAAAACAGTTCCCTGCCCTCTAATGTTGTTGGACTGCAGTTCCCATCCTTCCTCAGAATTGGCTATGTTTGCAAGGGCTTCTGGGAATTGTAGTCCCCAACATCCCAAGGGCTCCATGATTCCCACCCCATTCTGGGTATTTTTTTTTTTAAGTGCAAAATGGGAAGTGAAGCCGCTCATGCCTCTCCGTTTTGCTTTCCTTCCCCCTGTGCCCATCCATACTCTGGGTTTCTCTTTGCAGCGTCTTTCCCCGGGAGCTGAAAGAGGTCTTTGCCTCGTGGCGCCAGGAGTGCAGCAACCGGGGGCGGCCGGACATCAGCGAGCGCCTCATCAGCGCCTCCCTCTTCCTCCGCTTCCTCTGCCCAGCCATCATGTCCCCTTCCCTCTTCAACCTGCTCCAGGAATACCCGGACGACCGCACGGCACGGACCCTGACCCTCATCGCCAAAGTCACACAGAACCTGGCCAACTTCGCAAAGTAAACCTCCCTTTCAAATTGCTCTCTCTCCCTCTTTCTTTTCAGAGTGATGGGTTTTAATGTGGAGCTGCCTCCTGCCCAGAAGTTAGGGATGTCCTTCTGCCCTTTCACCAGCGTGATGGGGCAGATTTGCACGGCCATAACATGGTAACATGGAGGCATATCTGACAGGAGACTTTGCGGGACTGAACTTGGCACTGTGAGCCAGGATTATGGAAGGGCAGACAGACTGCGTGGCCCACAACAGTGGGTGGGTGGAGGGGTGGGTGGGTGGTTGAGGAGAGAGGGGAAGGTATTCAGTTCAGGGCAGAAGGCATGTTTCATAGCGGAGGATGGTCCAGTTTCAGTGGCTTCCTTTTGGGTCGTGGCACGCAAGTGATGGGAGCCGTCAGTCACAGTGCCAGAACAGCAATCGCTTTGTGCCCAAAACCCAGCTTCAGCCCCCCTCCCCTTCTCCTTCCCCTGCCTCCCACACACACATATCTCACAGTTATGAATTTTTAAAGCCCCTGAAACCAAGAGGATCAGTTCAAGAAAAACAGCCATGCTGTCAGTTTTCTAAACTAAGCCGGGAGGTTTGGTGGAAACAAAGGAGAAGGGAAAAAAAAAAGAATTTTGAAAAATCTCTCCATTGGCTTTGCTTAGAAGGTCTGAGCAGCTTATCCTATAAATAAATAAATAAAAATAGAAGCCGCAGCTCCAAAATGCAGGAAGGCAGTTTGCAGACTAAATCGCCTTAAGACCAGGTCTGCTTGAGCGAGGGGAGACGTACAGCCATGTCTCGTGAGCTGACAGAATTCACCTGCCTCCCAGAATCTCTGGCTGGCCCTTTAAACACACACACACGTACACACACACACACACACACACACACACAAGCTTTTAAACTTGGCAGCACACCTTTGGCTCAGGGGGCTTTGCGGCAGAAGCGACCTTGTCCTCCACGAGAGGAGAGAGGTGGTGCAGGTGGGGTTTCGCTGTGATGCCCACGGTTGCTGTTGAATCCTCTGCAAAACTCCCTTTGCGCAACCCTTGCCTCCCTCTGCCGGGACTTCCAGCTGCAGGAACTGCTCTCCTCATGGGAGTCTCCCTTCTAATCCCCTCCCCAAGCGCTCTTCCGTAGGCCCATTTATCTCCCTGCCAGGGTTGCCAGCTTGGAGCCAGGAGAGGACAAAGCCAACCAAACCACCCAACAATGGTGTGAGGGGGAGGATCCAGGGCCACCTAGAGAAGTCCAGAGGGTCACATTCAGCCACAAGAGAGACTCAAGGAGGCAGCTCCGTGTACCCGTCTCGTCATGTAATCAACATCGTAACAGGGCACAACAGCATTCCGCGAGCCACTATTTTCAGGCTCTCAATCAATCTACCTACCTTTGACGAATGTGCTTCCAGGATCGATTGGGGTTAGCAGGGGTGTTCCGTTTGCACAAACCAAGTCCTTCTGCCCAGTAGTCTATCATTTGCCCTTTACGGTGGGTTGTGGGCAGTGGGAGAATGCCGAAGCCAGGGGTGTCTTTTAATGATCCATCGTCGAGGGAGCCATCAAGCGTTCATTAGAAGCATTGACCTTCCTGTCCCCAGGTGCCGGCTTTGAAGGGAGAAACAGGTTGGCCGCTGGACATTAGGTAATTAGCTCTTTGCCAGTCACACGCACGCACACACACGCTATGCGCACCTTTGTCACTGATGACTCACCTTCTCTGGTTGTACCCAAGCCTCCCTCCTGTGCTTTTTGTCACAGGTTTGGCAGCAAGGAAGAGTACATGTCTTTCATGAACCAGTTCTTGGAGCACGAATGGACCAACATGCAGCGCTTCCTCTTGGAGATCTCCAACCCGGAGACGCTGTCCAACACGGCGGGCTTCGAAGGGTACATCGACCTGGGCCGGGAGCTCTCCACCCTACACTCTCTGCTCTGGGAGGTCGTAGCTCAGCTGGACCAGGTAAGCCTCAGGAGAGAAGGAGGGAGAAGTCATTAGTTTATTAATTTATACATCTTTCCCTTTGGACATACATGAGAAGACCCGACTCATTAGAAAAGACAATGGCTCCAGTTCGCTATCGTGGTATATGTTGTGTAACATCATGCGTACCTGTCATGTCCTGGGTAACTTGTGCTGAACAATTTTGCTCAGTTTCAAAACAGAAGTGTTCGTTTCGGAGTAGAAAGCAATGCAGCAGCATCACCAAAATGTTGCTGAGACTAAAGCATTAGATTTGAGCACATGTTTTAGACTTTCTGTTTGAAATTTGGCACTTGCATCAAAGATTGGTCAACCCCTCACATCTAAATCACCCCACCAGCTTCAGCAGTTTCCCAGGCATACAGGTGTTTATAGACTTTTCATCCCAAGAGTCAGGATGCGTTTTCTGTTGCCCACCTAGACATTCCCATAACACTTCCTTGTCCTTCTGTTCCTATCCCCAACCACGACTTTTGACCTTTCTTGCCAAATGCCCATTGCAAGGTGACATTGGCTCCAGAGCCATTCACCCATTCAGAGCCCATTGATGTTACACGTGTTACGAGCAGATACATGGCTAGAGTTGTCAATTGGAAGATCATGCAGCTGGGCCCCGGCCCTATAACTCCTCTTCTGTTTGCTGCCTTTGCAGCCCCTTGGCCACTCTGCCTGCCTCAGCAGTCTTCCTAAATGCACATCTGACGCAAAGTCGAAGGCTTTCACGGCCAGAATCCATAGGTTGCTGTGGGTTTCCCAGGCTTTGAGGCCGTGTTCTGTTAGTAATTTCTCCTGACATTTCACCTGCATCTGCGGCTGGCAGGTAAAACGTCAGGAGAAGATACTAATAGAGCACGGCCTCAAAGCTTCGGAAAGCCACAACAACCGATGCGCATCTGAAGTTTTAAATTATTGCAATGCTAGAAAACGGGGGACTGGAGAAAGAGTTCACTTGGAGGGGTGGGAATTTCTTAATGAGAAGGCGTTGTCTTCAATTGACCCCACCGTTGCGGCCCCGCACCCTGGCCCCAGCCGCCGCAGGTGGTGACAGCCCTCGGCTCCTCTTTGCCCACAGAGCATGGCAACCAAGCTCGGACCCTTGCCGCGCATCCTGAGGGACGTCAGCTCCGCCCTGAGCAACCCGTCCTGCGTGCAAGTCTCCGTCACGGCGGATCACGCCACCTCAACACCAAACGCCGGCAACAGCATCTCTGTGGGGCTGCAGAAGATGGTGATTGAGAATGACTTATCTGGGTAAGAGTGAGCGGGGCGGAGCACAGAGAACAAACGCCGCTAGGCAAGGGAGGGAGCCCGTGCAGAGCAAGGCTGGCTGAGGCAGCCTCAGAGGACTGTGGCGTGGAAGGAGTAGATAGCCCGGGAGGGATGATTGGAGGCTGTGAGCCCACCACGGAGGCCGGGTAGCCCGCCCTGAGAGTCCCGTGCTATTTCCATAGCTTCCCAGTTGAACGTTTGGAAAATGCAAAGCAAACAAAACTTAGACAAATCAGAAGGCTCCTCTCTGAGTGAGAGACAGAGGAATTCCAAAGGGAAGCCGGGTGTTATGCAATTGTTTAATTAGGGAACAGAGAGAAAGAGAGAGACACGTGCGAGGGGAGGGGGTTGGCTTTGTAATTGGAGGGTTTTATCTTCCCCGGCAGGGGGTGTAAGAAGTTACGTGGAGCACAGAGGGGAATGTCTGTGAACAGGCCGCTCCACACTGATGCCCCGTCCTTGTCAAAACAAGTCGACTTTGATCCGGGGACTCAGAGCATTAGTTGCTGCAAAGCCCCCTCTCTTCACCCATCACCTCCTTCATTGGAAATCAATGGCTCACCCACTTGGCAGCTCACAGCCGGAGGAGGAGGGAGGCTGTCTGTAAAATGTCACGTCCTTGCCTGAATTGCCGCTGGAAGAGGGTTTCAGCTAGTACCCCCAAGGCACGGATGGGGCCCAATCCAAGGGGAGACCTGTTCTGGACCTCTGGACCACTCAAGATGGCTACCCCCCTTTCCCCATGACACCATTGTGTGGTGGGTTCTTAATTTCTGTATATGTCTTCTTCCCTTTTTAAGAGTTTGAAGTGCTTCTCCTAAGGCTTGGTTTCAAGCAGCAAGGACTTTTAAGCTAAAATGTCCCAGAATCTCATGGGTTCCTTGGCAGTTAAGACCAAGTAGCCGCCTGGAGATGCAGAGCCAGAGATGGAGGGGTCCCTAGGCAAGAGAAGGCGCATGGGGGCTGGGAACGTCAGCTGAGGGGCCAAGCACAGTGGCGTGCATCCCCCCACTCAATCTTCATCCCAGCTTCCTCATCTTTTAAGGTGTAGGGAGAGCTTGCCATCCCCACCAGCCGCACATTGCTTGACCTGGCACATGCCCGCGCCTGAGCATCCACGATGCTTTTTGGTTTTTGTTTGGCTTGCTTGCTTGCTGTCCTGTAACCGTGAGCAGCTGCCTCTGTGTAGCGTTCACAGCGCGCACTGTCTCTCTCTCTCTCTCTCTCTCTCTGTCTCTGTCTCTCTTTCTCTCAGTCCTTTGTGGTCCCTTTCTTTCTTTCTTTCTTTCTTTCTTTCTTTCTTTCTTTCTTTCTTTCTTTCTTTTTCTTCCTTTTCTTCTCCTCCTTATGCATTTTTATTTCCCCCACAGTCTGATAGATTTCACACGGTTACCGTCTCCAACCCCTGAAAACAAGGACTTGTTTTTTGTCACAAGGTCTGCGGGCACCCAGCCCTCGCCTGCCCGGAGCTCCAGTTATTCGGAGGCCAATGAGCCTGAAGTCCAGATGTCCAATGGCAGCAAGAGCCTCTCCATGGTGGACTTACAAGACAATCGGATTTTGGACAGTGGGGCCACCCCCGGGGCCCCCGGTGCGGCCGAGACACTCAATGAGGGCCAGCCCTCTGTCGGGCAAGTCCCGGGCATCTGGAGCGCACGAACTCAGCAGAACAATGTGGCTGCCATGGCCACCGTGCGCCGGGCGGGACAGACCCCAACCACCCCCAATGCCGAGAGCGCCCCCGGCCGGCCCCAGCTCTTGGCCCCCCTCTCCTTCCAGAACCCGGTCTACCAGATGGCAGCAGGCCTGCCGCTTTCTCCCCGGGGCCTGGCGGACTCTGGCTCCGAGTGCCACAGCTCGCTCAGCTCCCACAGTAACAGTGAGGACTTGGCCGCGGCGGCAGCAGCCACAACCACAAAGCATGGCTTCGGCAACCCCGTCACAGTGGCCGCCACAGAGGACTTCAACCGGCGCGCGGGGGAATTAGCCCGCCGGCAGCTCTCGCTGACAGACAAGGCCGGTCAGCCGACCATGCCCCGGCAGAACAGCGGGGGGCCCCAGCGGCGGATAGACCAGCCGCCCCCTCCGCCACCGCCCCCTCCCATCACCCGGGGCAGGACCCCTCCCTCCCTGCTCAACACCATGCAGTACCCGCGGCCCTCCAGCGGGGGCATGCTCTCCTCTTCCTCGCCCGACTGGCCGGGCAGCGGGGCCCGGCTCCGGCAACAGTCCTCCTCCTCCAAGGGCGACAGTCCGGAAATGAAGCAGCGCACGATGCACAAGCAGGTCAGTGGGGAGGGGAGTACCATGGAAAAGCAGGGGGCAGAAGCTGGTCTTTGGGGCAGACAGACGGATGGAAGGTCCAGGGTCAGAGCAGAGAGGGAGGGCGCCTGGAAGAGTGAACCCCCAGCCCTCCGAGACAGCAGGTGTGGGGCCCCACTCCACCTCTGATCCCAGGATCTCACGGCCCCCATGACGCCATCTCAGGTCTGCGCTTCACAGCAGCAACTGGCAGTCCTTCTGTTCCACATCCTTCTCTGCCATCCAGCTTGCTGCTTTGCCCGTACATGTGCCCGCTTGCCCATCCCATGCCACGCTGAATCCAGTGCCATCTCACGGGCCTCATTGCTGGACTTTTTAACTGGCAACAGCTGGAGAGAGAGCAGTGGTTTCCTCCATCTGCATCCATCCAGAGTTCTAGTCAGGGTCATTGGGCTGGGGAAAGGGTTCCTGTGGGACGCTGCCCAGGGCAACTGAAGTCGGGGCCCCAGAGGGTCTGACCTGCCAGCCAGCAGGAGCTGGGGCCTCCAGTGTCAGTGGAGTGGTGAGTCCTCCCTGGGTTTTAGTCAGAATTTCATAGGAGCACTCCAAAGTACTCCCCGCAGGAGAGGGTTCAACCCTTGGACAGTTCTTTTAAAGGTCGGTCTAAAAGTTGGAGATAATTCCCTTCTCCATGTACAGGGGGGCTACACCAGTGTAACAAAAGCTATAGCACAGAGCTTGGAAAGTTACTTCTTGGAAGTAATTGATTCCTCTTCCTGGTTATGGTCCTTTGCTTTTGTCCATTGGCTGGAAGTGTGTTGCTTAGCTCCTGCCAGGGTTAGAATGAAGAATCGGTAATTGATTCACTGGGTCTACTCGAGTCAGGTTCATTACTGTGTTGAAAGAGTAACTTAAGGTGCTACTGATTAGTTCCTGTAGATTTGAGACCATCAGACTGATTAGATAATATTGTAAAAATTGGGAACTATTCCTGTCAGTGGCCTCTAGAAAGCCTTGAAATACCTTAGCTGATCAAAGTAACCTGAGGGCATCATTCCACCTGTTGAGTGGTTTTCTTCTTCCTTATGCCACTTTTGGAAAAGCATCCTTAATGTTAATACCATCCTTGTGCCACTTACGTTTCATTCGCTCCAAGCTCTGCTGTACCACTGGCAGTTCCCCAGCCGTTTTGGCTGCCTCTTTCTTATCTTCTTCAAACAGGCCTCGCAGCCTTTCTCTTAGCAATTCAAAAAAGCCTGCCAGACCTGTTTGACTGAAGACCAGAACAGGGAAAGGAAAGAGGGAAGATGGAGAAGGGGGGGCGGCACAGTTGGGCAGATATTTCTCTTTGCCGTTGGTGGCTGGTGCTGCAGCCCCTTTTGATGTTCATCCTTTCCAACCATTAATGGCTAACGTGATAAAATAATGAAGCAGCTTGTTCATTTTCAACCATGCTAATTGTTGTTTGAGAGCCAATTATGCTCTCACCGCCATGGATGCTGGTTGGAAACGTGATGCAGCTTCTCTGGTGCCAAAGCAGCTGCCCTTAACTGGTTACCTCAGTCTCCCTCAATATGGCACCCACCAGATGCTTTTTAAATTAAATAAATAGTTAAGTACAAAAGGGGAACATGTTTTGCCATAATATTAGGCCAGCCTAACGTTTGCCCCTGGGCACAACATACACCCGCCCCAAGAACTGGGCAGTCTTTCATAGCCTCCAGATCTCAGGCAAAGTCAGGACTTGAAAACATCACTTTCTTTGGCTGCATTCCCAGAATTGCCGGTGCCAGCTGGGGGATCCAGGGAGTTGTAGTCCAAAAAAGTAACTTTTCCAAGCTCTGGGAAAGTTATTACCAAAAAAAGGTGTGGGAGGGAAGCTCTGTTCTGGGAAAGATTGGGGTTCGAGGCTCAGCCTCAAAATGGCACTTGAATCCAAAGCGCCCAAGTGTGGGGCGTTTGGGATGTGGGGTCTCTTCTCTCTCTCTCTCTCTCTTTCTCGCTTCATGTCCATTTCGGTTTCCACTCCCTCCCCCTTTTTTTTTTTTCTCCCCTCCCTCTTTTTCGCTATGGTTGTATGTTTCATTTTAGGCCCCTTCACCCGTGCTCCCCAATGCCCTGGACCGCACAGCCGCTTGGCTTTTGAATATGAACGTGCAATTTTTAGAAGAGGAGAACACTGACCCAGAGCCCAAGCACAGGGATAAGATCCGGAGTAAAGACGAGTTCAGCCAAGGGGAAAAGGTAAAGCCGGGCGGGGACGCCAAGGCGGCGACTCCCGAGAAAGCAGCAAAGAGAGAGAAAGCCAAGGAGGGAGAGGGAGAGGGAGAAAGAGAGGAGGGGGTGGTCGCCTTCCAGGAACCCCTCCGCTCTCCCTTCTGCCTGGAGTTTCAGGAGCTCTCAGAGGGTGCCATTCTGGGACGTGCTCCACACGCACCCCTCTTTCGCATAAGAACTAGGACAGTTTTGGTGGAACACAAAACACACAGATACACACTGGTCGGGATCCTGCCTTGCTTCAGCGCAGCATAAATATCCACCGGCAGTCACATTACACAGCCCCTGTTGTGAATCTCAGAGTAGCGCAGTGTTTGTGGATCAGTGATCAGGGCTCATGACTGACAACCCGTTGTGTAGTTGCAATACTCAATGCACAAAGCAATGCACAGAGACAATGTGCAGTTCAGCATGGTGATGTATGCACAAGGGCCTCATGCCCACAATTCCACTCACATCACCGTCAGCTGGATATGATGGTTGTGCGTTGTCCTCCCAAAAAAACATCTGACACCTGTGTATGTCACTAACAGCCTGTGTGTCCTCTTAGCACTTCCTGGGCCTTGAAATACACCCGCCCTTACCCAGACGAAAATAGTCCTTCACAGAGCTTAGAAACCTTCCGTCTTTGGACTACAACTCCCAAAATCCCAAAGGGATTGTCATCCAAAAAAGGAACATTTCCAAGCCCTGTCTGTTTACAGCTACAGTAACTGGGACTTAAGAGGCTACCTTAAAAGCTGGTCAGAGCTTTGGTTTCTCCCAGTTCAACAGCCAGCAGAACTCAGGATTTACAGGTAGATCTCTGGTTGATATCGGTAGATCACCAAGGCTTTTGGAATATTTGTATGTACATAATGAGTTATCTTGGAGATGGGGCCCAACTCTAAATGCAAAATTCATTTATGTTTCGTATACACTTTCTACATATAGCCTGAGATTACCATATGTTTAATAATTTTGTGCATGAAACAAAGTTTGTGCACACTGAACCATTAGAAAGCCAAAGTATCACCATCTCAGCCACCCATGCGGACAATCTGTGGTTGTTTGGCATCACCATCATTCCTGACTCAAGAAGTTTTGGATTTTGGAACAGATTAGAGATGCTCAACCTGTATATTCCTTTGGAACACCTAAAGAACTTGGATGGGGGGGATGATCCAGTGCCATAGCAAGACATTTCAGGTCCCTCCATGGCAAGAGAGCCTCCGTGCTTCAAGCACACACTATTCTTCCCCTCCAGTCTTTTGTTACACCATTGTTGTCCTCTCTCAACTGGCATCCAGGAGCTCCATTAGCATTAAAAAAAAAATACCGCCCACATCACAAGCACCTTCTTACTGTTGCCAAGATAAAACCTGGAGGGCATCAGAGTCAGGGGTCACTGCCGCAGGGTTCATTGACAAAGGCCTCCAGACACAGGAAAATAGCCAGACCTTTCTGCACTCAGCCACCTGTGTATCCATGCCACACCCTCCAACAGTCACGGGATGGCCATTCAGGATGACCATAACACAACAAAAGCAGGTGTCCTGAGAGGGATTTGGTAAATGTAACGGGTGGAAGTGAATGCTAACTTCCACAACAATCAAAAAAAAAAAGACATATCCAGTCAAAAGGTGTAGGTCACTAAGAAGATCTTGGCTCCAGCGTGTTGGTAAACCTCACACATGTGCTGCTCCATCCCTGCCAAGAATCAGCCGTTCTAGAATAGATCAAGGTGTATTTGCACCAAACGGATAGCAGTTTGACCCCACTTTTAACTGCCGTGGCTCCCTCCTAGAGAACCCTGGGATTTGTAGTTTGGTTATGTAGCTAGAATTCTCTGCAGTAGTTCAAGGAAGTGCACTGGAATCTCCAGAAGAAAATTCTGAGTACCTTGCGAAACGACAAATCCTAGGATTCCCCAGGTGAAGCCACGGCAGTTAAAATGGCATTGAGCTGCTATAACCCAAAGTGCAAATACAGTTGTTCAGATGAACAGCCAAACTTTTGCACAGTGGTGAAAGATCACAAAAAAAAATATATCCCGGTACATAAGCACACTTGCAAAGTGAGCTTATTGCAAGCTTTCTGCATTCAGGCCCTGCTTCCCAAATTTGATGTGTCTGACAAGGAAAAGCCGGGGACATTCTGGAGGGCCCAGGGCTGGTTTTCCGAGGCGGACAGAAGGTGCCAGAAAGGCCAGTATGTCAGCCATCTCTGTCAGGTTCCGTGAGCTGGAAGGAGGAGGCCTTGCACTATCGTATTAGCACCCAAGCTCTCCTGCCTGTTCCACAGGGGAAGTTGTCAGCAACAACGCACCTGTCTTGCTAGAAACATCTCTGCCACTCTTGGTCTTCCCGTTGATGATCCATGAGAAGTTTGCAATCAAAGGAGCTAAGCAGCTGTTTTTACGGGCATGGCACCCTGTCCAAACCCAGAGAGGCACAAAATTCACAATCCCTACCCAAGAAAATCTCCTTTCTCAGAACTCTAAATTTATCCTGACAACAGGAGGGAGCTTCCATTTCTCATCCTCCCACACCAAACTGTTGATACTCCTGGGAACTAACTTTGGTGTTTGATATAAACTGTCAAGATGGCTTTTGAATAACAAATCAGATGTCCAGACCCCAGTGAGATCTGTAAAATGCCTCCCCCGCCCGCCTCACACCTTGGGATTAAAAATAAAATAACAACCGTTTCTCAGAGTCACTGCCCTTTCTGCAACCTCAGATTTAAAAATAAAATCACAACAGTTTCTCAGAGTCCTTGCTTGTCTAGCGCGTTTGGATCAATGCCACGGTAGACTCAGCCAGAGCCTGGGAACGTTAGCAGCGCATTAACGTGTTAATGTTAATTTGCCAAGGGATTCTAATTCACCGAACGTTGAACATCAAGGAATTTAATTGGTTAGTTATTCCATTAAATCATTAAACTTTACAGCCAGAATGCTGTTGGGGACTTGCGTCTTCGTAAATAGACTTACGTCTGCAGGAATTAGAATCGGGCAGCTCCGCAGTGTCTGTATCCAGGAAAAGTCTGCTGTTATGTTACTACACAAGGGAGCCAGCAAAATGACCGGTGCACAGTGGTGCCAAGTACATGCCGGTTGCCGCGGGGGCCTTGTCCCTTGGTCCCATTGTTCATTGGCCCCACTGTGCAGCAGGACACCACCAAGGAAGTGCCGGCATGCGTTGGGATACCCTGGCCACTGTGTCATTGCACAGCTTCACTAAGAAGGTTTCTTGGCACCTCTTCTATCTAGCTAAGTACACGTAAGGTCACATAATGTACACCATCATAGAAGATTCCAGCCAACAGCATTACGCAGAATTGCCAGAAATGTCCACAACAGGCGAACATAACAAGGAGCATTAAGATAAAGGTGTCTGCTGTTTCAACTATTAATTTTTTTGAACAAAATTGCTGAAATTAAAGAAAATCAACAAATCAGGTATGAAATTAATATTAAACTCAATTATTTCCAAGATCAGCTTTTAAAGGCAGGGCAACTTAGCCTGCCCCAGAAGCTTGAGAATGTCTCACCCCGGCATAAGCCAGACTGAACTTACCAGGACTTGCACCCGAGTAAACTGAATGTTACGGGAAAGAAAGCACCACTCAAGGTCTCCTTTGTCCTCTTCCCAGTAACACTCAGTCTGACGCTCCACTATTGTGCTGGGTGTTTGTATGTCACTGCTCCAAAAGCCAACACTTGGCACCCTCTCCATTTTGAATGAACAACTGAACTGTAGAGTACCCCACAAACAAACGTGCAGGTCCCAAACACCCCCAAACTGACTTTTCCATTGCTGAGACTAGCTTGGCCTCCTGTTTTCTCCAGATACCCATGCCATTATCAATTCAGCCAGAAACATGCGCGCCCCCAGCTAATCATTGGATCTCCCCATGGAGCATGGCCTACCTTTGGGGATGGGTGGTGTGGTGTCCCGCCTGGCCCAGAGGGACAGACCGGCTGGAGGTGAAAGGGGCTCCTGCCGGCCAGCTGGGGTGGATTTGGTTGGTGGTCAGTGAAGGCAGACAGAAGGCAGTGGGAAGTGACAGCACGGATGCCAACGCTTGCCGTTTGCTTGCCTCCCTCTTCTTGCAGCAGTACCAGCAGGACGTGGTGGTGCTCCAGGACAAGCTGCGCATCTCCAACAAGAAGCTGGAGGAGTACGAGGCCCGGTTCAAGTGCCAGGAGGAGACCACCCAGAAGCTGGTGATGGAGTATCAGGCGCGGCTGGAGGAGAGCGAAGAGCGGCTGCGGCGGCAGCAGGAGGACAAGGAGATCCAGATGAAGGGCATCATCAGCAGGTAGGAGCCACTGCCCACAACACCGTTGGGCCCTACAACAAAGCACAGGCGTTGGGACAAAAGATTAGCCCACCTGGCGCCCTTAAGTTTAGCCCGCAAGCCCACAAAGAAGACAGATGTTCTGTAAAAAGAAAAAATATGCTTGTGGCAGGTGCCTCAACCAAGAGGCAAGACCACCCTCCTGCTGCTTCTGTGGCCACTTGGCAAATGTCTTACCCTAGTAATCCAAGCTCCGGCTTGGTAGGCATAGCTTAGTGCGAGCAACCAAGGCCCGCTACATAATGTGCACAGAAACTTCTTTTGTGCACAGAAGAGCCACACTCATTTCCCTCGGGGATAATTTCTCCACAACATTTTGGAATGTCCAAATACCAGGAGAAATTCCACAAAAGTTTTGCTGCTCTAATATTCTCCTCAAGGTGCATCCTTAGTCGTCAGGAAACTGGGTTTTCATCTGGAAATGCACAACTGGGAATATCCTTTCCGCTCCTCCTGTAATCCCCTCCCCATTGGCTGGGCTGAGTGGGGCTGATGGGAGCTGTAGGCCAAAAACACCCCTGGTTTAAGGCTTTAAGTGAGCGTAGAAGCAGTGTGGGTGCAGCAGGACTATGTCTGGAAAGCCAGTGTGGTGTCAGGGTTTGGGTTTTGGAGGACAACTCTCAGAGACCAAGCTTTGAATCCCTGCTTGGCTTGGAAACCCACTGGGTGACCTTGGGCAAGTCACACTCTCTCAGCCTTGGGGGAAGGCAAAGGCAACCTCCCTCTGAACAAATCATGCCCCCTGCCAAAAAAACAATGATAGGTCCTCCTTAGAGTCACTGTAGGCCAGAAATGACTTGAAGATACACACGACAACCGCAACAAAATCAGGGCCACGCCTCTTCCTTTTCCTTCTCACCACCCCAGGGAGTCTTTTCTGTTGCTAAACATAGGGTGGGAAGCAGCGCAGGGTCACTACACATCTGGAATTTTTCTTCACCCCACAAAAATGGCAACTGTTGAATCAAACATCATGAAGAAGGAAAGACTCCAAGCTTCCGTGTTATTTCTACCTCTGGTACCAGTGTTTCCGTTAAAGAAGTAACACCTAGGAGCACACCCTGAGCATTTGTTAACTGAGGTATACCTGTAAATAAAATAAAATGGGCTGGTCTTTTTGACCCCACCTGATCCCTTTTGCTGCCTCCTGCCATTGGAATGTGGCCCCTGAGAACTCAGTTTGGCTCCCGGGGCCAAATGGAAGGGGTTTCACCAGCCATGGTGTCTGGTGGCTACCATGGGGGTGGAACAGGACATCTGCTCTGAGTTTGGGATAGCCTTAAAGTTGCTCTCCGGGGTGCTGAAACTGTTGAGTGGGAAGAACTGGATTCGGCACCTGGATAATTCCTTTAAAGCTTGAATTAATCCCTGGAGTGGATTCACCGCCTCCCTGAAAAAGGGGCCACCACAAGTCACCAATATTTTTTTTTATCCAGAGATACATCCCTACCTTGCTTTGTTTGGCTTGACTTCTTCCAGGCCAGGAGCCAGAAATGTTATTTAGGGGAGGGCACATGGTGGAGAAAAGGAGGAAGCGCACCAATTGTTGTAAATCAGTATGAAAGACCAGAACGTTTTTAAGAAATAACCTTAAAATGGTGGCTGATATCCAACCCTCAGGCTGATGTCGGTGGAGGAGGAGCTGAAGAAAGACCACGCGGAAATGCAGGCGGCTGTGGATTCCAAGCAGAAGATTATAGATGCACAGGTGAGGGACCTCGGGAACTGTCGTGGCGTCGTGGCCAAAACGGGCACGCGTTGGCCTTCCCGGACACAGGCCTCCCTGAGGCCCTGTTCGACACAACTCCTAGAATCAGACATAATCTCTAGGCACTAGCGGTGCTGGTTGGGGGATTTGGGAAATTGTAGTTCCCAAAATGTCCTTTCTGCTAAGTGCTCTTGAACAGTTTGGCAACTCCAGCATGGCTGTGACCCCCTTGTTGCTTCCAGAGCCATCCCCTGGGTTGCCAGCATCTTAAATCTGGCCCTGCGCCTCCGCCGTTGCACAGGAGGAATATAACTCTGCCCAGCCCCATAATAAAGGGACAGAAGAATCTTTCTCAGTGCCATTTGTACACACTGGGCTGCAAAGGAGAGGCAGGCAAGGCCCGTTTGAAGGTTGCAACCTTCTCCATAGAGGGGGAAACCAAATGCTCAGGGCAGAGAGAGGACAGAAAGAGAGAGAGTTATCCGAGCAGCCCCAGGGATTTGCTTAGCTTCTAATTTCGAAGCTGTGGCCCTCCTCTGCAGCTCTTCCATCATTAGCAGGCAATCAGAGAAGCTGCTGACCTATGCAAAGACACCGCTTGGCTGATCGGTTAATTAGTCTCTGGGCAGTATTCAGTATCGGAAATCAGACAAGTCACCAGGAGATCTTAATCAGCCAAGCGCCTCCGGAGAGGGAAGGGAAGTGGGGCTGAGGCTGGAGGGTGGGGTGTTTCAGCCACACGTGATGCGGGGGGAGGGACAGAGACCCCCCACCACAGGGCAAATCCAGGCCGCAGCCGGGCAGGGCGCAGCCGGACCCCAAGGAGGCAGCGTCCTTCCTGCAACCAGTTGGCTGCAATCCTGGCACTGCAGCACTTTGTGACTTACGGTGGAAGAGGAGGAGCGGAGGGAGAAGAAGTCCAAATCTCACACATCAGGGCTGTCAGACCAGAGGCAATGCATCAGGTGAAGAAGAGTACAGAGGCCAGGGGTCCCTGACGGGGGAAAGGACCCTTCCACATATGCTGAACTACAAATCCCACGATTGGTGGCTGAATTGTAGTCCAACACCTCTGGAAAGCTTTTCTGGCCCTGAGGGATTCCTAGTCTGATTTAGCAACCTCACAATCTTGAAACTTTGATAAAGGCCTCCTAACGAAGAGTAAAGCTTGGACGATATTTGGGAGGAGTTTTTCTTAGCAATTCTGTGCATACGTGTGTTTTTCTTTTATTAAAAATAAGAAACAAATTATTTCTAAACAACCCAATGAATCCTAACAATGAATTACTTTTGGAAGCATGCAAAAAGTAATGGGAGTAAGTTACTCCGCATCCACAATGGGGAAAAAACCTTTCCGTTCCACTCAGGAGTAAAGATGCAAATTTTCACTTATTTCTTTCTTATGTGCAAAAACTAATAATTTCAACCATTCGTCCCCAGGGAAAGAATCCCAGAAGTTTTTATACATTTTACAATAATTGTTTGCATTTGTAGGGGAAAAATTCATTTGTAAAGGGAGAATAACTTGCTTTTTGTGGAAAAAGTAATGGCTTTGCACAGAACACAGTTCTTTTTGTGCAAAACACACAGTTTTCTGTTAAAATCGTTGGGATGTTGTCCAAAGCCCAAGGTATTACATTTTAGACAAATGCAAATTTTTTTCTCCAAAAAATTTATCCAAAAAATATTTTTTTAAACTTGCTTTCTTGCTGTGCCATGATACCCATGAAGGCTAAGAAAATATGCAAGTATTCTTTCCCTCCTGCCACAGGAGAAATGCAACTGGGCTGGATGCACAAGGCGTCTTGGGGCTGACCCCCTCTCTTCTTTCTTTCTCCCCCCTCCGCAGGAAAAGCGCATTGCTTCCTTGGACGCTGCCAATGCCCGCCTCATGAGTGCCCTCACGCAGCTGAAAGAGAGGTACAGCACACAGACCCGTAATGGGATCTCCCCCACAAACCCAACTAAATTGCAGATTACAGAGAACGGCGAATTCCGAAACAGCAGCAATTGTTAACCCTGCTGCCGGAGAATGAGATTTTGAGAGAGAGAATGAGAGAGAGGGAGAGAGAGAGAGAGAGAGAGCGAGAAAGGAAAGGCCCCAGCCCAGACAGAGAGAGAGAGAGAGAGAGAGAGAGAGCAAACGGCAGGAGGGGTGCACCACATTGCGGGGGTGCTCCACGCCCCCCGTCGCCTCCCCCAAGTGTGGTGGGAAGATACACCTCCCACAATCTTCTGCATCACCAAAGATGGCCGGCATGACCGAAAACACTGAGGGTGACCCCCCCACTACCGTACGTTCAAGGGATGGCAGCGAGCCACGTGCGAAGGTGAACGTTGGCCACCCGTGGCTGACAAGAAACCCAAAGAGAAGGATTCCTAAAAGAGAGAAGGATAACCATTTTTTGCCTCCTTCAAGAGAGACGCTGCGGTGCAAGCCACCTGAGCCTTGCTGCTTCAAAAAGGGCTCGAGGGGGAAGGACGCAGGCCGAGAGTCGAGTGAACGGGACTACGGAAAAAGAGATGGGCAAACGGGCACCTTCTCTGCACCCCTCCCACCCCTCTCCAGTGCTCGCGGTGTGGCACGGATGCCCTGCCACGCTGCTCCGGGTCGTTCTCTCTAACTCCGCTCGGCCACTCGGCACTTGGTTCTTTTAGGCCACCTTTATTGTGGCACTCCTTGCTCTGGATTTCGTCCTCTCTCACAGCCGTAGGTCCCAGGTTTCTCTA
Organism: Iguana delicatissima; assembly: GCA_948472985.1. NCBI lineage: Eukaryota > Metazoa > Chordata > Lepidosauria > Squamata > Iguanidae > Iguana > Iguana delicatissima. Next base: position 1,621,333 of record CAOKZL010000453.1, on the reverse strand, counting down.
CGAGGGCAGACAGCACTGGTACTGGGGAGGGTCATTCTCCCTGCCTCCTCCTTCTCCTCCCACTTATGGGGTGCCCCAGTTGGCATCACAGATCCACACTGCCTCTGTAGCAAAGGTAGCGTGGGTGGGAATTGTGCAGCCCTCCGGGTGTCGGACTGCAACACGCAGCAGCCCTAGCTGCCAGCGGTGGGGGATGCTGGTATGGGGACAGTTCAACAACATCTGGAAGGCTGCATGATTCTCACCCCTAGGAGTCCTCCAACTCCACAGAAGAATCTGCTACTCAAGGCTGGGCCTTCACCCCCACCACGTTGGGGCTGGAAGCTGCACTGAGCCATATTTTGGGCGTCTGCCAGCGCCCAACCTTTGGTTTGCCCTCGGTAGATACCCGGGAGCACTGTAACCCATCCCTCTGGCTGCCTTACACTTACTTACTGCAGAAGGAGACCAGATGCTGAAGAGGAGGGCACCTTGTTAACTGGAAAGGGAGAACAAGACATACCGACACTCCGCAAGGGCAGGCCTAACTCTTAGCTGAAGGAGGCTGTACCCCTCCATTGACGGTGACCGTAATCATACGAGAGAAGGCCGATTCAAGTCAGCTTCTCTTGGAAACGGGGTGTCAGCTTCACTAGGCTACCCTGTATTTGTGCTCCTCTTGGTGTGGTATCACCTGGCACAAAGGGAGGGGGCAGACAGACCACAGCAAGGAACAAGAGCTAGCAGTGAGCGCAGAGGGCGTGCCTACCTTTCCACCTTTAGCGCGGAAAGCATCGATGCAGCGTTGCTCAGATGGGCCGTAGCTTTGTGGCGGAGGCTCAGACCAGCTTGCGGAAGGGAGCAGATTCAGTGCCCCCAATATTAAAAAAGAACAGGTAGAGATTGCAGCAGCTGGGTGAGACTATACCATCTGATTTGGTACAAGGGAGCTTCTCCCAGCGAGGACAGATATTCAGAAGGGCTGGTCAGGATGCACACAGCTGAGGCACAGCTTCTCCTGATCCCGGTTGGGTGACCGAGCACTGCGCCAGCTAGATAAAGGGAATTAGAAGCACAAGTGTATACTCACAGGCACGCAAAGTCCCGGGGGCCTCGTGGAATAGAAATCAGAGGCACGCAGACACTGGTAACTCCTTGGCCTGGCCTTTGGGCCAGTGGGGAAGTCAGTATGGGGTCTGCATTGTTGTATACCCCCCGCCGATGGTCTGCTATACGGTTTTGCCACACAAGAATGGTGCACAAGGCCAGCCAGCATTGAGGGATCTGCATCCTGGACTAATCAGTCCAAATTGTTTGCAAGGGGGGGACTTATCTCTGGCAGCTACCCCCCAACCCCATTCCAAATAAACAGACCCACTTTTCCTATGGGCCATCAAAAGGGCTGTTTTGGGGGAGCTGCACAGCCTGTGGTATTGCTGCTAAACGAGGAGGAGAGAGAAAGGGGAAAAGAAGGAACTTTGGGCCTCCAGAAGCATGAAGATCGGTAACTCCTATCTCTTTTCTTTCACAGTATGCGTTAGGAATAAAAACAGTCAAAAATCAAAAGGCAGTCCACTTTCTGGAGTACTATCCTCTTTTAAGGGGGAAGTGGGTGCTGCGTGGGAAGTTAACCACCTCGAAGGCCTCAAAAGGGACTAACCGGCAAGACAGCAGCTTCCGAAAATGTGTCTCCCCTTATCAGAGTCGCTGGGCAGCCGTAAGCCACAATTAGCCGCTGCTAGCCAATCCCTCCTCCCGCCCATTCTCCGGCTAGCCGAGGGGCCAGCGGCATGACAGGGTGCTCTGTGCTACTAACCTCCCAACAGCTTGCGGGTTGATTGTGTGTGTGTGTCTTTGTGAAAGCATTGGTGGCACAGCTTGGCTTTCTGGTCCCCCATTGCAAGACCAGGGTATGTGTATGCGGGGGGGGGGTGAGGAGGCAAGGCAGTTCGTTCTCGGCTCCTTAACGAGGCCACGTAGCCACACTCTGACACGCAGAACAAAATGATGGAAGGAAACCGGGACATCCTTGAATTCCATGTGGCTCCAAAAAGCTTTTCGGTGCACGTGTCCGTTGGGGTGTGCCTGCTGTCTTTTTTAAAGTTTCCTGGTGCTCAGCACAAACCAGCTGCCACATCTTGGCCAGGGCAAACTTGGCACCCCCATAAAATGTGGGCCATTGCAGGAATGAACATTTCCCTCTTCCCACGGACATGTGGTTTCAAACTTGAATTTTAAAAAAAACACAAACCCTGAAGCCCACATTTTGTGCCGCCACGCACACGGGACTGAATGTTCTGGACCTGTCAGACAATCATGTTACTTTGCTGCACACAAGAGGGCAAAGGAACCAGAGGTGCGAACCATGCACGTCTTTTTAAGAAGTGGAAGCTAAGCATTTCCCTTTGCTAATACTTGCCTTTTTCCGCAACCTGTCTCACACACACACCCAAATACCTCCCAGTCACGTATAGGGCGGGTTCTCTTAAGTACGCAATGCCAAGGAACAAGGTGACAGAATTAACAGGCCCTACCCTCAGGCCGTGTCCACGTCCCCAAATGAAAGCCAGGCCGGCCAGAGTGCCATGTGAACGTGGCGGGGTGTCTCTTTCTCTCCCACGGGACACAGAACCCCTCCGCAAGCACCATCCTGCAAAATGCCTCCCCAGAGTTGTCAGTTTTTTTAATCTGTACCTCTAGACAGCTGCCTTAAAAAGCCATTTGGGGAGGGAAGGAGGAGGTTTCATGGGGCATTTGGGCCAAAGCAATGCCCCCGTTGGCCTGGGGTCTGCTGCTGCCGGCGGGGGGCATGTTTGGGTTCTCATATGGGGATGGGTCCCTGTTGCATGACCCTCCCCTGCCCTCACCATTTGCACACAGAGGTTGCACAACCCGCACTGCGGGTTGTTTGCCAAATTCACATTAACAGATCTCATTGCACCTAGAAGAGAAACCGGGACCTGGAGGAGATCCTGCCTGCAGGCAACTGTCCCTCCCTCCTTGAAGCCGAGGAGGAAGGCCTGTGTGCCTTAGGAGGCAACAACGCCATGTTGTGTGTGATTGCATACCACTTCTGAAGCTTGGTTGTTTCTTCGTAAGCAAGTGTTCTTTCGCAAAGAAGCCCTCAATTCTTCTTTTTTCCCAGTGCCTCTATAAAGACAAACACTGGCACATGCAGACGGGAGAAGGTGCCCAACTGTCTGAATTCCTCTTCCCGACACACCCCTCCCAAAATGGTGTGTGTTCCCCTGCTAGAAAATGAGGCACCCTTGTAGCCATTAAAGGGTTCCTTTTGTGCAACCAGGTAATTTGCCATTTTTGAGATCTCCTGCCATAAGAACTTGTTCTATGATTCAAACAATCTGTTGAAATTTTTTTTAAAGTGATGATGATACACAGATCATTATGAACAAAAGTCATCCAGTTTCTCCATTTTTTTGTTTTTTGTAAAGCACACAAAAATGTTCTCGAATGTATGATTGTAACGTGCCATTTCAACCAACAACCGTACAAAAGTGATTTCGGTTCTGACGGTACTGATAACTTTGCCTGTTTTCCTCGTGGTGTTTACTGCTACATCGTGCTGAGGAGGAGGCTGGAGGGACAGAGAGCGGGAGTTGCGTTTCAAAGCCGCCGATACGCAACACCCAGATCAGCAAAGTGGAGCTGGTTTTCTGGGACAGACAGTTGCCGGACTCCCTTGCATCCTAACAGAAGGTTGTTTCCAACACAGCCTTTTATTTCAAATAACCAGAGACGCATTTTATGACTGGGAAGGCTTGGAGAGAGAGAGAGAGAGAGAGAGAGAGAGGCAGCAGATGACCTCAAGAGGCGCCAGAAACACCAAAAGCCATGCAACACCATAGCCTGGTTCCTCTCTATTCCGTGCTTTTTGGGGTACAGGACAAGGAAGCAAGTCATCTAGAGGTCATGCTCAGAACCGACCTCTCTGAGCCATCCCCACCCCACCCCAAAAAATATGTGTGACTTACAGGAGGAGGTCCCGCAGTTGAAAACCAAAGGCGTATCAGAATGTGCATGTAAGTGCGGATGCGGTCTCTTCCGGTGCAGCGCTCTCTCTTTTCCAGGCATCACAGCCCAGCCCGTGCCTCTCTCCTCTCCTCTACTCAGCGCACAGAGACCTCTCCAGCGCATGGCCAGATCTGGATTTGTGTGGATGGGTGTTATTTCTCTAGCTCAGATGGGTTTAATGAAGCAGAGGGCCCCAATATCCCCCCTCCCTGGCACTCACAATCCAAGAAACAGGTACTAAAATGCCATAGCTTTGTTCTGAGCCACAGTAGAGACAAGCGGATCCGGTGAAGGGTGCTGGAGCTTTGATGTGACCCGTTGTGTGCCCCAAGGGGTGCTTCCCAACCTCTGGTGGCAGGAGATGTGTGCACAGAGCTCTCCCCTCCACTGAGAAGCCCCCGAGCACCCATGGGTGTCTTCAGTGGCTTCATTTCCTACCTAATCCAAGGGCTTATGGCTACTCCAACCCCAGTTCTGTCTGACTTTGCATCATCTGGATGGAGAAAGCTGCTAATCAGATTCCAGGCAAAACAGCAAAGCCTTAGTAGTCATCCCCATAAAACGTTTCTCCCTCGGCCTTGCAGGGAAAAAGAAGCTGACCCGCCAGAAAGTCCTGCCCAATGCCCACGTCCCGGGTGCAGAAGGAAAGCCAAAGGGTGTCTGTTGTTCCTCAACCTCCTTCAAAGTGCCACAAAAGGGTGCATCGCTATGCGCTCAGCTCCCTGCGAGAGCACGGCTGTCTGGCTTTCTCGTGTGCCATTTCGAAAGGCTTTGCCACCCCCGTTTCCAGACACGGTCAGCCTCCAGCGTGGAGTTCAAGGGCTTGAGTGCTCTTTAATTAGCAAGGAAAAAAAAAAACAAGGCAGGAAGAGAAGGGTGCTCCTATTTGCATGTGGGACTTTTTATCTGAGCCCAAATGCAAGAAAGATGGATGCTGGTAATTCTTACTCTAGAAGGCCTTTTTTTTTTCCCAGTGCCACCAAAACAGGACGCTTCCAGGTCAACATAAGCTGTATATGTTCCCCAGTTTGGCATCTGACAGGTGTCTGACTCTGTATCTCCCAATTTGGGTCTCCCCCCTCCTCATTTGCATCACTGTGTCTTAAATATATATATAAATATATATATATATACACACACACACATACCTCCCTCTCTTTCTCTCTCTCTGTATATCTGCTTCGGCCAATCTTTGTTCCTGTTACAGCAGTTTAAAAGAAAACATGTTTTATATCCTCTTATAAAGGAAAAAAAAACAAGCAAAAAATGAAATAATTTTTTGTAATTATGTTTAAAATAATAAATGGAAATAATGATGATATTATTATTAATAATATGAAGCTGTGTGGCAGGACTTGGCTGATTCTCTTTCAGCCTCTTTTAAAACAAACAAACAAACAATGTAATAATGTACAGAGAAACTAGTTGGTGTCGAGATGGGAAAAAATATGTGGCTGTGCAATTTATGTACATTTGCAATTAGAAAATATTAAAGATTTATTTAGCTATTTTATTCATGCTTCTCTGTGAGATACTTCTCCTCTTTTAGGGCTAAGGGCTGGACATGGAGGAAAGAGATGTCACTGGGAAAGAAATCTCAGCTGGCATTCTGCTTAGGACTTGCATCTTCGTTAACAGTCTAATGAACGGGCAAAATTGGACTGAGTAGTTTTGCAACATCCATATTCACCTAGGGGCTGTTGTGACATTGCAGCATACGGGCATCAGTGGCGCAGGGGTGGAGCCGTGGCTGATGTGGCACGGGCACCAGTGCACACCCAGATACTGGCTACGCCACTGGCATCGTTGCCATTCAGTCCCAGGGTTTTGCTATGGGCCATTTCCGTACTAGTCTGTTATAGCGCTATTATTCCACTTTCAACATTCTGTGGCATCCTGGGGTGTTGCAGTTTAGGGAGGGGCCTCACAGGCCATCCTCAAAGGCCCCCTCCAAACTGCAAACCCCAGGATTCCATAGGATGCTGAAAGTGGAATAATAGCACTGTAACAGACTAGTGTGGAAATGGCCGTGTTTTGGGAACGTAACAACTGATTCCTAAAGTGACCAGACAGAGACTGATGCAGGACCCCAATGATCTCTTTTAAGAACTCTGATCACAGCATGGTTAGTCTTTTATGCCAGTGTGAGTTCCACCTACAAGAAGCAATTGCAGTTTGTTTTCCAGTGCAGACTCAACTGGTGCCACCCCCACCCCGCAACCATGCCTTAGAAAGCCATGCAAAGCCCCGGCATTCCCACAGCACATTTCCCTGCCTGGCCTGGCCTTACACCTTTGCAGATGAACACCGTCCCCTAGTGACCGCACCAAATGCCCGTGTGCTGGCCGAGACCCAAGGCGTTCTGTGGCAACTGCGTGGCAAGATGGAAGAAAGCACAGCAGCAGGACACAAGCACAGCCCAGCCACTTCCAGGCACCTTAATCACAAAATTGTCCATTATTCCTACCTCACATTGCCAGTTCAGGATCCATCTCAGGCCCTGAGTTTTCAGAGCCAAAACCTGAGACAGTCCTCAGTGATGTCATTAAGCGTTGCGCATTAAGTACTCATTGCAGTTGCTGAACTTCTTGGGGAGAGAGGATAAGGAACATTTAAATCTAGCCTAAAGTTGCTAACAGCTTGTAAGTCAAATGCAGACATCTTTCCTGTTTGGAAATGAAGACGAGACACCCAAGCTGAAGGGGCTGTTCCCAGATCAAGGTGAAATGAGGGGGTGATTCCTTCCCATCGACTTAGGCCGATGGGAGCATTTAATCTGACTGACTGACTGACTTCTAGGCAGAAGGTGGATTCGGAGCAGAACCCGGGGCCACAAGGAGAAGGAGGAAGGAGGAAGCTAACTAAGAAATAACATGGAGAGTCTTTGCAAGTCGGAACAACAAATCAGTCAAGTGATTCTGGGCTGCTCCAGTACAAGTACAGTGCCTAGCTCAAGGGAAAGGATAGTAACACTTGGTTCCAGTCATACTTCAGCTGCAATACTGTGTCCAGTTCTGGCACCACAATTCAAGAAGAACATTGACAAGCTGCAAGGTGTCCAGAGGAGGGCGACCAAAATGATAAAAGGCCTGGAAACCATGAGGCCCTCTGAGGAGCTGCTGAGGGAGCTGGGGATGTTTTGCCTGGAGAAGAGGAGGTTAAGAGGGGACATGATAGCCATGTTTAAAAATGCAAAGAGAGGTCAGATGGGAGATGAGACCAGCTTGTTTTCTCCTGCTCCAGAGGTCAGGACATGGAGCAATGGCTCCAAACTGCAGGAAAAAAATATTCCACCTAAACATTGGGAAGAACTTTCTGACGGTAAGAGCAGTTTGGCACTGGAATTTGCTGCTGCCTGGGAGTGCCATGGAGTCTCCTTCTTTGGAGCTTTATAAGGAATGGCTGGATGGCCATCTTCTGAGAGTGCTTTGATTGTGCCTCCCTGCATGGCAGAAGGGGGTTGGACTGAACGGCCCTTGGGGTCTCTTCCAACCTTAGGATTCTGTGAGCCTTGCACACTCTAGCAAGGTGCTCCTCTCCTAGCTGAAGCTGGAGATTTGCACCCAGTTCTTTCCTCTTGCCTAGAACTGAGCTCCCCAAACCTGGAGAATTTGCACTCTTGTCTCCTACCTGGGGGTGACCCATGAGAACCAGAGACTCGGGAACACACTCTGAGATCTGACAAGCCCATTCATGTCTTCTACCATGGGTGAAAAGAGCTTGGGGGAGTTCCTTTTCTGGGACTACAGCTCCCAGAAACCCCCAGCGAGTGCAGATTTGGGAGCTGTAGTCCAAAAAAGGGGTACTTTGTCCCATTCTACCCATTCCTGTCCCCCAGTGCTCTGCCAAACTTGCCTCTTGCAGTCCTCCCTCTAGTCCAAGTTTCTTAGCAAAATTCACAGGCCACATCTCATGTGCCATTATTTTGCCAAAGGGAGGAAACAAGAAGGCCTTGAAGGTATTTGCAGCAAAAAGCTGGTGGCTTCCTGCATGCTAAAAAGGGGGCTCTTTTTAAATAAGAAAGACAATTTACACATGAAGGTAACACATTAATATTTTACTCAAGAGAGGGGGAGAGAAAGAGAATCAAGATTCATGCGAAGCACAAGGCCGGTGTTTGAGCAAAGTTGGGGTGGGTGAGGCTGGAGGGAGGGATCCAGCCTCTAGCTTCTCCCACCACCACATTGACCTTCGCTGGGAAGGGGACAGAGAAGAGAGAGAAAATTCAACAAAAAGGTACTCTGTGACGCAGATGCCTCTTCAGATATCTGCAGCACCTAATGGGCGGAAGAGATGAAGGAATGAGAAGAAGAGTTTTATATAGAACAGCTGTGTTACATACATACGAGTACAAGGGTAAGAGTGTGCGCGCGCACACGCACAAACCGGCCCTCTCACAGAGGGGGAGGAGGGTCCAGGCAAACAAATCAGGACAAAAATCGCCACTTTGCAAACTTCCAGGGCTATGGGAGGGCAAAGCAGCCTCTGGGGCTGGGCTGCATTCTGAAAGCAGAGCCAAGCCAAAATCTGCCTCTAGCTCAAGGGCGGGCAAAGTCCAGCCCCCGGGGCCATTTTTGCCCCCCTGAGGGATTGAAAAAAGCTCCATATGCCCTTTGGGGGGCATGGGAGCATTTTTTGCCAAGATGTCCCAGGAGGATAATTTTTCTGAAACACCGAGTGAATAGGGAGGGACTTCTGGTCACACGCAGCATATATTTTTCCTTTTGGAAGTTAAAGAAAGGAATCTTAGTCAAAGGGGCTGTTCCCAGAGCAAGGAGAGAGGAGGAAATTATGCTTCCTCGGGTAACCCAGGGAGACAGGATAAGGAGCAGATAACCTAGCCTACTGGATGCCGAAGGTGGATGCAGAGCTGAGGGGAGGGTGAGCCCTGGTGCCACAAGGAATGGGGGGAAAGGAGGAGGTGATCAAGGTAAAGACATCCACACCCCACAGAGAGCCTTTGGAAGCTGTGGCAAACAATCAAGGCTTGGAAAACTTGCAACTGGAGATTTGCACCCTCACATCTCCTTTGCCCGGAGCTGAGCCAGAGAATTTCCACTCCCATTTCCTGCCACAAAATGACCCATAAGGAGTGGAGACGCAGGGTCAGGCCCTGAGAACTAACAAGCCTGGCTTTCATATTTGCTTGCATTGCACAGGCTCCAGAATTCAGCTTTTGACATCTTTTTGGAGCAAAGGGGTAGCAGCCGAGGCCGTGAAGATGCCAGGGAGAAGCTATGGCCAGCTTTGGCTCAAAGTCCAACCTTGTCCTTTGATGCCAACCAAGGAACAGGTGGGCAGGCAGCCCAAGACGGTGCCCACTTTTCACCAAAGAACCAGCCAAACAAGCAGCGCTGGTGCCAAATAAACTGTCGTCCTGCCACCGGCTCCGGAGCCATCGGGGCCTCTCTGGTTCCCCAGTTCCTGGCGCTGAGACGTCTTCGCCCTCCGGCACTCTGCGTCTTGGCTTATTTTGATCTCGCCAGCCTGTCTCCTTCAACCCTCTGAGGAGCTAATTATGTCGCCGTTAATGAGGCACAGGTGCTAATTCTTCCTAACATTTAATGAGCCTCTTCCAAGGTTGCCTGCAACTTCCTTTTTATAAAAAAATATAAAGAGGAGAGGGAGAAAGCGAAGGACAAGGAGAGCCAGCAAAGGAGGGTCAGGAAAGGAGCACGAGAGCGCGTTGGGGACCGTGAGCTCCTTTCTTGGCTCACAGGGGCTGAGGACGCCCGATCCTGGCCTCGGTGCAGCAGGTGCATGAGACAGCCCCCCTATTTCAGACGCCCACCCACAGGACAATGGAGGTGACCTGCCCCATCCTGACAGTTTGAGGAACGACCGCCTGCCCCTCTTCTTTTTACTCTTTCAGATAAACAAGTGGGACCAGAGACGAAGCACGCTTGTTTCTTCATGCCCTTTTCCAGAACATACTCTTCCACAGGCATTCCTTGAGAAAAAGGTCCCAAACCAGGGAGCCACTACAGGGAAGGCCCTGTCTTGGATACTTATCAGCCGGGTCATCAATCCTAGAGACCCCAAGGGACGCTACTGGACTCACTAGAACACAAACTTACTAACTGAACTAACAACTAAACACTAACATACTACAGCCTGTCCTCCACATTTGCTATGGTTAGGGGCACAGGACCCCTGCAAAAGCGGAAAAACCACAAATATCAAACTGTGTGTGGAGGGGAAGGGGGCCGAGACATGGTGGGAGGAATTTCTTGTCTGTAAGAATGGCAGATTGGGGTCATACTAGGTGGCTTTGGGGGTCCCTTCCAACTCTGTGAACGATTTTCAGCGTCTCCCCCTCTGCAACGCTAGAAATGTGGTGTCTCAAGGAAAATTTCATTTGGGGGCAGAAATCTTACTTGGAGGGGTAATCCCTCCCCCAGTAGTTACACCCCGGTGTTCAGTCATGTTTATAGTTCTGGAAAATGAGCTGTCAACCCCTTTTTTTTTTTCCCATTGAACATTTCCTCACTGCTATCTATGTATATATTTCCTCCCCTTCCCACAGAACTGGGACTCAAGATAGCACTTAGAAATGGAAACAGATACAGATAAGAACACACAAAAATTGATAATCCCTGCAATGGCAGGCAGAGACAACCTTGTTTTCTCCATACTGGGAAGATCTGAACCTCTGAACCCACTGCTGATGGGGAGGAATTTTGCTGCCCTTTTTACACCCCCTACCCGAATTTGCAAATTTCTTCACATCCTGCACAAAAAGAACTTTTAAAAATCAAACACAGGGGAGAAAGTGAAACAGACAAATTTTGCCATCTAGAATGCAGTTTAGTCAGGTTACAAAGATTATTTCCACATTTACATCCACTGCGTAGCAATGAATGTATGCATAATCTAGGCAAATCTAGGCAAATCTGTGTCTCCTTCCCCTCTTTAAGGTCAGGGTGCATTTCCAATTTTGGAGGAAGGGGCAATGTGGGAGGATCCAAAGTCACCCCATCATCCTTCCCAGACAGGGTTCCTACCCTCCAGCTCTCCCAGTTTGACAGGGACAACCCTGACTCACCCTAAAATAGGCCCACCTTTTTCAGCTGCCGGTTTCTTTCTTTTCCTCCCACTTCCCCCTTTGTCCTCAGCTGACTTCTGTTGCTGCAAATTGTCAAAATGCAAAGAGAGGGCAGAGTTCAGCCCTTCCTGGGAGACTCAGGCCAAAGCAAAGGGCGGCAGGAGCTCCTCCTCGTGTCTCTGCTTTTCCACATTAACAGCTTTGGCCATCTTGACCGCACTCTGATGTTGCACAGCCGCACGCAGCCCAGTTTCCATCTGCGAACTGTGGGGGGAATCTGGCAAAACCCAAAAGACGGAGGAAATTTTGGAGCAGCATTTTGCAAGACAGAAGGAGGAGGGAGAGAAGGGATGGAGGCGGGGGAGAGACTTGACAGGTGATGGCGATAGGAATTTATTTTTTCAGTTTATTCTATGTATTCCAGAAGGAAAATCCAGGGCATCTGTACTGTCAGATTGCAGCAGGGATTTTAAAAGGGGCCCTCAATTTGAATAAACTCTCTCTCTCTCTCTTTTCCATCTCTCTCCCTCTCTCTCACGAGCTCCGTTACAGCTTCATTAGTGCAAACGCAGCTGATATAAAATAAAACCCAGCACAGCTTGGAGCCTTTTCTGACAGCAGAGGCCTAGACGCCCGCCGCTCTCCTCCACCTCTCTCCCTCGCCTTCTCTCTTCTCTCCCGGCCGGCTTGTCAGAGGGACAGTTGTCGTCAGTGGGGAGAAAAGCAGCCTGGAATTGCAAATCATTTTGACAGAGCCAGGCAGCCGAGGGCGGAGGCGAGAGAGAGGACGAGCGATGTGGAGAGGGATGGAGGGGAAGGGGAGGGAGGTGGCAGGAGCAGACCCCCAAGTCCCAGCTTCATCAGCGTTAATAATGTTTTGCTAATTCCGCTCATTTAGGATTTGTTAACCCATTTCATATGCAAGGGAGTCCGCAATGAATGTCTGGAACAGACGCAATCCGGCGCCACTCGTTGCCGTGCGCTCCCGCTCCTTGCCCGCCCTTGTCTGGGGGGGAAGAAACAGGATCACCACTGCAGGTTGGTTTCGGAGGCGCTCTCCTCCTGCCCCACGGTGATGCTATGCCTCGCTCTTGCCCCTGTTGCCAATGGAGCTGGAATCTCCGGTCTTTTATTGTGCTGCTGTTGTTGCGTGCCTTCAAGTCGTTTCCAACTCATGGCAACCCTAAGGCAATAAGGCAAGGATTTTTCTGGGGCTGAGAGTATGTGACAACAGAGTGAAGACCTGCACCTTGAATTGAGCTCAGGAGCAAATTAGAAGCCGGTGCAGACCTCCTGAGACTGGTACTACGTGGTCTCTAAAATGCAAATTGGATGCCAGTCTGGTTGCGACATTTTGCACCGACTGCAAAACACTTTTCAAGGGCAGCCCCACATTGCAGTAGTCCAGTACGACAGTAGCCCTTGGCACACCCGGGAGCACGGCAGTCCCAGGGCCACCAGAAATAGGCCATTGATTTCCACACCAGTGGGCTAAGCAGGGTCAGCCCTGGTTAGCACTTGAATGGGAGACCACCAACAAATACCAGGTGCTGTGGGCAATATTTCAGAGGCAGGGACTGGAAAAAACACCTCTGAGGAATCCTCACCTAAGAAAATTCTGTGAAATGCATGGGGTCACTATACAGCCACAGGCAACTTGAAAGTGCACACACACACAAGAGACTCAGGCCATTTCTGCACTACACTCTTATGGCACGATTATTCCACTTTCAACATCCTATGGAATCCTGGGTTCTGCAGTTTAGAGAGGGGCCGGCCAGCACAATCAGATCCCACCTGCTCTTGGAAGCTAGGCAGGGTCAGCCCTGGTTAGTACTTGGATGGGAGACCACCAAAGAGTACCAGATGCTGTGGGCGATGTTTCAGAGGCAGAAACTGGCAAAACCACCTCTGAGTATCCCTTGATTCCTAAGAAAATCCATTGCAATTTAAAGGGTTGCTGTAGGTCGCCAGGCAACTTGAAGGTACATGGTTGTGCACACCCAGAGACACGTACACACAGAGGCTGTAAGCCCCTAGCCCAGAAGCAAGTTGGGAAAAAGTGCAGGAACGCGGAGGACGGAGTCTCCCGGCACTGCCAGGCCCCCCACAGATGCCCGGCAGGCCTGCTGCCGGCGCCTGACTCAATCGCATCATCGAAGCCACCGGAGACCACATCCTGCGCCTCCCCCGCGTTGCCCCCCTCTCTCTCTCGCCTTGACAAACACTCCTGCGCTGTGGATGGCAAGCAGGGGACCCACCTGGGCTCACCTGCTGACTAGAAGGGCGGCAGGCGGTCTCCCGGCTTCTCAGGGGAGGGGGCAGGAAGAGAACGGGGGCAAGCGCTCCTCCTTTTGCCCCTCTCTGCCCACTTCCCACCTTCCTGGCGTCCTCCAGGTGCCAGCAGGAGGTATAACTGCCCGGCCTTTGCAGGGAAGGGGCGAGAAAAGGTTGGGCTGTTGTGGGGGAAAGGTGCTGTGATTTATCGCAGTGACATTTCCCCGGCCAGCTCCAGACACGGCTGACGGTGAGGCTCCTTCTGCGGGGAGGGGTGGGAGGGCCTGGCTTCAAGCCTCCGGTTTTTGGGGGGCATCTCCTGGTAAGAGACAAGGGGGCAAGGGCCCCAGTTTCAGTGGCTCACGTCCAAGCAAGAAGGCAGGCCTGCTTGCAGACGTAAAGCAGTTGCTTGCTACCATTTGATTAACTGATTTGTTGTTGAACTCGCAAAGACCATCCAGGAGAAGGAAATGCCCATGTATTTACTCAGCTAGCTTTCTCCTTCCCCCTCCGTTGCCCACCCTCCACTCCACTTTCTGCCAAGCATAAATAGGGCTACATTTCCACCCCAACTTTAAATGTGGGACAGGGGAGAAAGAGGAGGAAGTGAAGTCTGGCCACGAAGGAAGATCCTCACCCCAGCCTAACCACCGTCCCTCATCGACGGTCATGGTGCGGCCCTTCTCTCTTACCTGCCTGTATCCTCACAACGACCTCGTGAAGCAAGTCAAGCTGAGATGTCGGGGAGCCGGGAGACAACATAAATAAAACAGGGCAAAATCTCAAAGAGGACTAGAGCCTTGATTCCAATACGTTCATCCCTCATTTGGGACTACAACTTTGGTGTCAACAGAGAGAAATGGGAAACCAAGGTTTCGAGTATAACATGTTTGGACCTGGGTTCTAATTTCTCTCTCTCTCACTCACTCACGCACACACACGTGAGATGAAATGTAGCCCAGAATTGGACAGGAACCCATCTTTGGTTCTCCAGAAGTTTGGAACTCCAGCTTCCAGAATCGCTGATTATCAGCCAACGCTTCTCGGATCAGAAGTCCAGCACAGCTGGAGGAGAAAAGTTTGACAGCCATTGACCTGATCTCTCTCCTCTCCCCCAGGTTCAGGAACCCAACGTACGTGTAAAAGACTCTTGCTTAGAAAGCTCCAACAAAAGAGGTCCTACTATATCCCAGGGCCTCTCACCACCAGAAAGTTCACTCTAATGTTCGGATGGGATGCCCTTTCTGGTACATTTGCCCTTCCTCGTAAACGCGGGACCATTTGCTTCTGGCTCTGCCTTCAGGAGCAGCCGGCACCCACCCTGCTCCATCTTCTGCACAGCAAACACACACAGGGGCGTGTGGCTCCAGTGGTGCTCAGACGTGCGCGGTTGAAGCTCTGCTCCCAGAAGGCCTCACTCAGCATGGGCTACGGCGAGGGATTCTGGGAGCTGGAGTCCAGTGGCCGCCGCCTGGAGCCACCCTTTGCAAGAAGCGCCACTGGAGAGCGCAGAGTCCGTAACGGTAGCGGCACCTCTGTGCATGTGCAGAGCGAACTTCCTTTGCCAAAAACCACCCACCATCTGGCTTTTCAGCTTTTGGTTTAGCAAAAGGTTTAGCAATTAAGCAGCATCAAGTCACCAACATTTTAAAATCTCTCCTTTGCTGGAAAAGCCTTTTCCTCCCCTAAAGTATCTCTTCTGCTAAGCATCAGACCACAGCCAAACTTCCCTGCAGAATCTGGTCACCCCAGTGAATTTTATGCTATTTAATCATCACTTTAAATTAATCAGAACCCCATTCATAAGCCTGTGCTTATCAAAGCCAACCCTAATTTTCACATAGTGTCCAGAGAGGGAATGGGTGGGGGGAACAGAGAACACAACTCCCCTCTCAATCTCAGTCTCGTCTTTAATCATAAGACATATTTGCGTGGGGAAAAGAAGGTACGACACCAAATATTTAACGCATTTAAATTTAATGCATTCCGTAGCTGTGTGCGTGTGTGTGTTCCGAAGATACATTCACTTCCATATTGTTGTTCTAAGGACAAATAACTTTATTCCATGCTTGGCCCACGGGTGGAATAACTAGACAGTGGTGTCTGGTGGCTCCCATGTCAATAGGCTGACAAATCCACTCCGGGTTTTAGTCTGAACTTTAAAACAGCAACCCCAGGTGCTGAATCTGTTTGGGGACTAAGGTGGAACCCCAAAAGAGCCACTAGCTGTCGCTGCAAGTAACCCCACTAACAGTGGGAATGGGACCAGTTTTGTTAGAACTGACGCAAATATTTGCAAACATTCTGGATTCTGTTAAAAGTGGTCACTTTGGCCATTCCAATTCAAAACCAAAAAAACTTAAATTACCATCTTGAAGTGTGAAATTTTACCTCAAACCCCTCCAAACTCAGAGCTGCTCTGAAATATTCAAGTCACCGCTGCATGTTGTCCACCAGATAATAACGCCACTGCATGTCAACATACAGCCAACCACCGTCAAATTGTTCCAAATCCCAAAGGTCAAGTGCCAAAATACAGATTTTTTTTTAAAATTCAGCGAAACATTGAAGAGACCCTTAGGCTCAGATCTAACTTTCACGTGTTGCCCCAAGGAAAGTCCCAAACTCCTTCGTGCTGTTCAGACAGTTTCAACCATGGAATCGAACGTACATTCCCGAGTGTAGTTTTTACATTCCCATGCCCATTCCCATGCAGAACTGAGTGTACTCTGCATTTTTTTGAAAGTGAAACTAAATTAAAATCCGTACCCAGGCAAACTCAAATCCCACACAAAGGAAAGGTTGACATTTTGCAAAACAAACGGCTGGTCCGGAACAAAGTAGGCAAGGCGGCAAAACCAGGAGGTCACAGCAATCACCGAAGTGAGGCACGTCCTGAAACCACATACTGGAAATCTTATGCAGCTGCTGTTCTGCCACCTACAGTTTCAGTAAGGCTTTCAAGCAAATCTTCACACTCATGAGGACTAGAGACTTGCTTTCTAAGAACTTAAAAAAGCCAAGCACCTCGGAAATCCAGCACCTACAACTACTGAATTTGTGGGTCCCTGTATAACCATGGCACACCTGGAACTGGTCATACACCCACCAGATTATTTTTTTGTAAGTTAAACCTTCAGGTGTGGAAATGCCTTTATTTTACCTGTTTTCTTTTCTCCTGGAAAAAGGTGTTTGTAGGCTAAAAAGGCTATTTAAGGTCCCCCTCTCTGCCAAAAGAGCTGCAACCAGAGGATACAACATTCTCCAGCAGCCCAACACTCTGCAAATGATGGCTGCAAAGAGCCAAAAAGAAACTAAAGCCTGCAAGCCACCGGGTTTCCCCTGGAGGGAGCACAACCTGCTAGACCAGTGGTTCTCAACCTGTGGGTCCCAGATGTGTTTGGACTTCAGCTCCCAGAAGCCCTGAACGTTGACCATAGTGGCTGGGGCTTCTGGGAGCTGAAGTCCGCAAACATCTGGGGACCCACAGGTTGAGAACCACTGTGCTAGACGGACCCTAGTGGACGGCGCAAACCCGTCGTGATGTGCTGCTGTGATATCTGACCTCCTAAAAAAACTTTCTCAGCAACATCCCTTCAGAGGTCAGCCATGGCCCCCTCTGAGCCTGAGAGCGCGTGATCCGCCCAAGGTCCCCCAGGGGGTTTCCACGCCTTGAGCAGGATCCGAATCCTGCTGTCCCAGAGTTCCAGTTCAGCACTCAAGCCATGAGTTCAGAGGTTCTTTCACCTGGGGTCTGGGGACCGCTGGGGGTCCTTGGGGCCCTCTCAGGGGGGCCACAAAGCCCTGGCTGCTGGACCCCAACAGCAGCAGCAACAGGGGCGCAGCAGCAGGGCGCCAGGTGCCAAAGCTGCCCCTCCCTGGCAAAGAAGTGCGGCCCGGGCCCCGCAGCCCCCTGCCGCCGCGTGCCCCCTTCGCCCAAAGCCTTCAATACATAAATAAATATCTGAACATTTAAATAAATACACATTTAAAGTCTTAACTCTTTGGCTTCCCCAGCCACAGAGTATATTTGCAAGGGGTCCCCGGCAGAGAAACGGCCCACTGCACTGGACCACAACCGTCTCAGACTTGTTGCCCGCCGCACACGGCCCCGCTTCCCCCTGTGAAACGCTGGGGAGCCCGCCGGTTGTCTGGCAGAAGAGCCTCTACGAGGCCAGCCCAAGGCCCCGGCCGCTCCGGGGGGCCCCAAGAAAAGGTGCGGGGGCGACTGCTCTCCCGGGCTGCCCCCCGGGGGCTCGGGGACAACCTGCTCTCCGGAAAGGAGGTCCCAGACGCTCCTGCGGCCCCCAGCCCAGCTGCTCAGGAGGCCCACCCAAACAAGGAGCCCCGGGCAGGCGCACTTACTCCTTCTGGGGGCGAGGGGCTCCTCCTCCCCCCAGGGGCCGAGGGGGCTTGGCAAGGTTTCCCCCCGAGGGGAGCGGAGCCTGGCTTTTTCCTCGGGGCCGCCGCCCGCCCCTCCGCGCACCTGAGGAGGAGCCCGGCAGGTGTTGCTTCCCAGGCTCATCCCCTCGCCCAGGTGCGGGGGCGCCCAGCCCCTCGCAAGGGCTTCTGGGAAACGGAGCCCCCCACTGCTGCAGCAGAGCCCGCCAAGGGACAGTCCGGAAGCCCTGCGTTCAGTCCTCGCGCCCCCCCAAACCTTCACAGACGGAAACAGGGACTACGGGGCCAAGGGCCACCGGCAGACCTTCAGCCGAGAGCCCTCCGTCCACCCTGGGCCGGGGCTCCCCTTTCTCCCCTTTTGCTTCACGCTGCGGAGCTCTAGCTGACCCTGCAACTTGCTTCTGTTAGAAAAGCTCCACTGATTTCAATCCCACAAAATCTTCTGGGGGCCTGCGGATCTGCTTAGGTTATCTAGGCAGGCTTCCTTCATTCTCCCAAGGGGCTCCTTGCTAGAGCTTAGGTAGGGGTCCCAAAATTTCAGGGCCTGGAATGATCCTGAGCCAGCAACCCCAGAAAGCACGGGCACAAATTCTCCTGTCCTGAGGGTACTCTTGCCTACACTCTGTTCCTGCCTAATGGCTTTAGCTAAAGAGACACAGCTATAGCGGACCTATTGCCATAAACAGCCTGTTGTTGTAAATAACTGTATTCTGCCTGGGAACACGGATGCTCAATCCAGAAGTTGGAGAAGTTTTCCCTCTTTCAAGACTGCAACTCCCAGAACCCCCCAGAGGATTCTGGGAGCTGTAGTCCTAGAAAGGGTAACTTGTCCCAGCTCTAGCCCTACCCAGATATATCACTGTTTGTTGACCGTCAGTCTCTCAGCACCCTAAGAAAGAGCACGAGATGTAAAACCACACAGCGCTCTGGGAAGGTGCTTCCGTATTTCTCCAGAACCGTTCCTCTCTTAAATTGAGAATGGGGAAAAATTGGGGCTCCGTCGTAATGAAAAACGTGGTCTAGATGAGACCTGCAGGTGTAACTTCACCCAAGGCGGCCTTCCTACGACAGGAGCAATTGAACCTGCTAAAATCTCCCCCTTCCGTGCAATTTTCAGTGGCCCAGGAAGCCCGTCTTGGAGTCAGCAATTTGGATTTTTCATTTCCCACGCATGCGCTGCCAGCGACATGATAAAAGGGGGTTCCCTTTTCTCTTCCCTTCTACTCGGAGGTACCAATTAGCTACCTGATCTAATTACAGTAATTGCCAATACATATTATACATCCTACTCTGCACACATGCTCAGCTAATTTCTTGGCAGGCTCACCAGCTATTGCTTGCGTGATTTTTTTTTCTCACTGAGAAAAGAGGAATCTCCTCCCAAGCAAAAAAGCAAAGGCAGGGAGAGACCAAATTTCTTTCCTGTCCCTGCTCCTGTGTCCTAACACCAGCTTGGCAGGTTGGGATCCAACAGGTAGTGCCTTTCTGCCCTGGCATGGAGATGGCAGTCACGAGAAAGGCATCAACTGTTTGGATTTTTTTTTCCAAATCACATTGCTGTTAAACATCTAAGATGGAGGGGTTGGAGAAATATTGGGTAAAACAAGCCTGTTCTTATTACTACGGATACCTTTTTATATTATGGCATAATCAAGAATCATCCGCCACAGTCTGCATCTTTTTTGGGGAGGGGGAAGGCAAAAATAGATCAATTCTCCCTTAAAAAAAAAGTTTCCCCCTAAAAAAATACACAACGGCTTGAAGTCTAATTATGTGAGGATCAGTGGAGTCTTAATCCAGCTACAAAGGAACAGGCCGTTAAAAGAATTTCAATTAAGAATATGCTGATGTAAGGAGCCCTCCGAAGTGGAGAAAAGCTGGAGCGCAGGGCATTTTGTACTTAGTTTCTTGAGACTAAGATCACTGCTGGCAGCTCACGCCAACGCGGACGGACCCTGAAATCCTGCAAGGGCATTTTTAGCGCTTGAGGCTTACTTCTGAATTAGGGCCCTCCCCTTGGGGCTTAGACCCGGAACAGCTGGCATCTGTCTTGCCCTGGCCTAAATCTCTGCCCAAACACAGGTGCCACAAGGCCCCCAAACCCGAGGAAAAGGGAGAAAAATTATTCTGTGCTGTCACCGTTAAAAAAAATAATATCTGGGGAGGAAGGAAGGAAGTCTTTCTGAGAAAGTGGGTGAAGAAGTGGTGCCATTCATAAATTCTCCAAGGAACAACAACAACTTTGGATCTATATTTGTGTGACAGGCGAATTGGAGAGAACAACTTTCTCGGCCATGCATAAATGGATGGGCTCCAGATTTCTGAGTGACAGAGGAAAACAATCTCTCCACCCAAATTGTCGCCGCTGTTCAAGACAGCCCAACTGCTTTAGGAGGTGGGAAAGAGGCCAAGAAATGAAAAGCTCAGAGACAGAAGGGCCCGAAGGGAAACCGAGGCTGGCCAAACACACAGGCCTCGCCCTCTGCCGGGAGACATGGAGAACGGAGAGGGGGACTGGCTATTTCTGGGCACGAGAAATGCACAGCGAGGATGGCGGCGTTTGCCCCGGCAAAGGCAGCAAGAAGCGGGAGGAGGGCGACCAAGTCCTCCACGGTCCGGACACTCGGGACTGGGAAAAACTCGGAAAGTGTGCACGAGCAACAGGGAGGCTGTGGTCACTTCTAGCTGCACCTCCTTGGCATAGCGCCATTCTGTTGCCCAAAACATGGCCCCTCTTCAAACAACTGCATGAGTTTTCATTTGTGTATCGATTTAAGGAAGAGTTGCGAAGCCAGAGAGAGCCAGTGCGGAGGAATAGTTTGCACGCTCGACCAGGGCTGCGAGAAAGAAGGTTCGAATCCCCACTCGGTTGCGGGAACCTACTGGGTGACCTGGGAGCGGCCATATCTTCTCTAAAATGGAAGAAAACACAAAGCCTGGAGTAGACAGCGCTACAAAATAAATTCTGTTGCCTGTTTAGAAAACAATGCAGATCTAAGCCCATTTGCCCGTCCGCATCACACAATTATTTATTTATATATTTACTTACTTACTTATTTTTGTTTCTGCTTGCTCTGAGGGAAGAGGAATGGGGAACTAACTTGGCCTTCTGTTCTCTGGAAATCCTGCTCAAATTTTCTAGCCTCCATCCCACAAAAACACAAACTGTTAGTTTCTGAGTTGTTGTTTTTTTTAAACACATCCTGTTAGTGCACCTTCATCTTGAGGACAAGAAACTTTCCCTTTTGCTTTTGAACAAAACAGCTTCCCGTTTTGGAAGGACACGCACTCCAAGCCTGTGTCCTGCGCAGTGGAGGGACTGTGGAACGACACGTGCAGAAGCGTTTCTCAACGCCAGTGAGGCACAGATCCTAAGCAACGTTTTGCCGTGGGGAGCTCAAGCTGCTCCTCGGCTGCCTTGGGTGGGTTTTTTTGGTTCAGCCCCCCGTGGCATGCAAGGGCTCTGGTGCTCATCACATGGAGCTCTCCTGCGGCTCGGGATGAAAACCCGGCCCTGAACCCGGCCCATCTTCCATCTGCATCCCAATTCCACAAAGCCGCAAGTGTGTGCGTTAGGTCCAAGCAGCTCAAATCAAACCACTGCTCTGGATTGCTGACAGCTTCCTGCGCACCTCTCAGAGAACAAAGCCAGACCTTCCACAGGCAACAAGGGTGCCCAGTTACAGAACTACACAGCATGCCTGCTGCGGCACCCGTGCGCACACTTTGTGCCCACCCTCTAATCCATCCGGACGAAACAAGCCCTCACAAAATGTCTGAAATACATAAATAGGATTTTAGTTCTCCATAGCCAACATCTCCTATTATTCCTCTCTCTCACAGGGTGCCCCCCAAATCACGGCCCCTCCCGCCACCTCCTTTCTCCCGCAGTGCAAAACACACAACCAGAGCCTGGTTCTTCCCGGCCCTCTTCAGCAAGGAACACCACAAGCTGGACTCTCTTTCATCTCTGGCGTCTTCCGTTCTGCCACGCTCGGTGCCTCTGGCCATGCCCCCATCTTGGAGAGATGACGTTTGTGAACCTGAAACACAAGAGAGAGTCCGCAGCCACCTTCCGGGCTCTGGTGGGATGCTGTGAATCACCAGGCCTTGCATCACCTGCAAGGATTTTGGTGGAGGAGCCTCCATGGGGCAGAGAGCTATAAATGAAAAACCAGACTCTTGAGACAGGAGGAGGGCCCCAAGTGGCTTCAGCTCCTCAGATCTTTCTGTCTCCTGCCAACAGACAGATCGTGGCCTTTTCAGGGCCGGGGGCTTCTGTAATCAACCAGTTTATGGGCGGTGGGGCCCTGGCACGGCGGTGGGGCCTGAGTGGCGGGGCTGAGCTGCAGCCGGTCGTGGTGGCAGGTGACCAGGGCGGTCCGGCGCTCGGGGAGGGGTCGGCCGCAGGCTTGCCGCTTCTCATCCAGGGCGGCCAAGTTGTACTCGCAGAAGTCGAGCAGCAGTTCCACCTGCTCGTGGAGGGAGAGGGATTTGTACCTCCGCTGGGCCAGGAAACAGACGGCCTCCACAAAAGCCTGCAGGCCCATCCCTGGAAGGCAAAGAAAGGGGATATTTGACAGGAGCATCTTTCACTTGTGAGAATGAATAATGCCAACAGCTTCCTCCTGATGGGTGAGATACAAAATTCTTTATACACTTTTCATATTTTGTTTTCTTTTTTTGCATTTGCAGAATTAGAGTTCAAACCCCCACTCGACCGTGGAAACCCACTGGGTGACCTTGGGCAAGTCATGCTCTCTCAGCCTCAGAGGCAACCCCCCCGAACATACCTTGCCAAGAGAACCCCATGTTAGGATCGCCACAAGCTGGAAACAACTTGAAAGTGCATAACAACAACAGACCAACACATCTGGAAAGGAAAACAGCTTGATCCGTAGAATAGCCACCACTGCAAAAGTGTTGTGCCAGCAACCCCCCTGAACAAATCTTGCCAAGAAAACCCTGAGACAAATTCACCTCAGGATCACCGTAAGTTGGAAAGGACTTGAACGCACACAAGAACAACAAATGATGAGTTTGTGGGGAGGCGGGAGATGCAAATCAGACACCTTCTGCCACCCAAAAATCTTCTCCATATTTCAGGTAATAAATCTTTTCCCCATCCTTTCCTCTTTGGGAGCATATTTTCTTTCTCCTGAGTCCCCCAATTGATAAACACTCTAATTTCTCTTCCCTTTTTCCTACTATGAGCTTACTGTGTAGATATTAAAATAAAACCCATCCATTACCATTTTTAATAAAACCTGACAAACGAGTGTAAGAGATACAAAACGAACATTTAAGGCTTCCTGTTGCTTAGGTTCCTTGGGAAACAGAGTGGATATTAAAAACTAGATAGGAAAGAAATGCACACACAAAGGAAAGACAGAGAAAGAGAAAAAACAGAGAGAAGGAGAGAGAGAAGAGTCGATTGTAAAACAGAATTGTTTCTTTCAAATTTGGGTTGTAAATCTTGCCTTGCCACAGAGGCTTCCAGTTTCTTTGCTTTTTAACGGCGTTTTGCACTTCTGTGCAAACATTCACTTCTTGTGCAAAAAAGCACACATTTTAGTGCAAATGAGCTTTCCATTGGTGAAAAAGAAGTCCCAAAGTGCGTTTCCTAAGAAACTCCTATTTTCTAAGAAACATGGAACTGACTATTTACATCCATACAGCCCCCTGAAGACCAGCAGACAGGAGGTTCCCAACCTCCAACTGTCCCAATTTGGCACGGACAGTCCTGATCAACCCTCTACCGTCCCACTTTTTCGGCTGCTTTTAAAGTGTCCTGGTTTTCCTCTCCTCCATCCTCCCTTCGTCCTCAGCTCACTTCAACTGCTGCAAACTGAATAAGGGCAAAAGTTTTTGCAGGCAATCAAATCGGGAGATGCACAACCCCTCCCGGTGCTCAGAAAGTGGCTTGCAGCCAGGGCCATGGGAGGTGCAATGCAGCCCCCAGGGAAATAATCCAGGAAATCTGCAAATCAGCTGTATTTTGAAAGGCTCAAAGGAAAGCTTTCGGAGAGAGGGAGCAGGGGAGGGCTGCGTTACCTTCAATGCAGCATAAATAAATACTCGTCTTATCACCCCATTCTGGTCAGCAAAACAAAAGATGCAGTGCCAATAAAAAAAAAGAAGACAACAACGACAAAAAAGACACACACACAAATCTATTGCCAGTGACATCCTGCGAGCAACAGATTCCGCTCATCTGCAGCAATTTAAGATGCAAACCACCACCCCTGAAAAAAAAGAAACCCAACCAAGCGCTAATCCAGAATTAACAATGGGCCAGATGGCAGCGCTCGTTTCAAGCGATAAACATGAAAAATAAGCTTCCTCCGGCTTCTGATTGCCCATCAATTTTGGTACTTACTAATGGAACTCTCAGAAAGTTGGCCATTTCCGCTAACTTTGTTTCCAGCAAAGATCAAGTCCTTCTCCTCGCTTCCGGGCTCCCCGCCCGCCCGCCTCCTCCTTCTAGAACTGCAGGAACCTCAGCAAAAATTTGAGGATGGGTTTACCTTCACCGTCTTGTCTCCGCCAGCAAGGCTGGGGGCTTCCATGACACGTAAGCAGTGAATCTGCTCTCAGCTTTAGTTGGAAATTTAAAGGGCCTAACCACAGTGATTAAGCTCTTGGGTGAGGGGGAAATATGGCTCAGCACCCTGGACAGCTACTTTAAAGTTCAGACTACAGCCCAGAATGGATTCACACACGCACACACAACGGATGTTAGAAGCCACCAGTTGCTGTCGGCTTTGTCACTGCTTGAAGACAAGAAAACCTCAGTCCCGAAGAGGTCTGGAAACCATAAAGCCCTATGAGGAGTGGCCTATGGAGCTGGGCATGCGTAGCCTGGAGAAGAGAAGGTTAAGAAGCCGTGTTTAAATATTTGACGAGATGTCATATGGAAGACGGAGCAAGCTTATTTTCTGTTGCTCCAAAGGCTAGGACATGGAGCACCGGCTTCAAACTTCAGGAAAGGAGGGCATGAGGAAGAACTTCCTGATGATAAGAGCGATTTGACATTGGAATCCACTGCTGCCTGGAAGCGTGGTGGGGTCTCCTGAACCTCAAACTCTGGGCCTTTGGAAGGCGAAGGGAAACAACCATGCCTGGGCAGATGTCACCCACAGAAGGCCTTGATCTATGCGCAGGAAGTCCTGTGGCCAATATGATCAATGGGCCACACGGACTCTGGAAGGGGAGCAGCCGTGGAATCTGCAGAAGAAGCCCCCCACCCCGAAAGCCTGCCAGGATTTTCTTTTTCTACATGGAGAACTCACCTGAGTCTCTCTGGTCCATCCCAAAGCTGCTGCCCCTCCGGGTGATGTCAATGTAGAGAATATCTGCGGCGGCCATGCTGAACCCACCGTTGCTTATCTTGCTGTTTCTGGCGCAGCCGAAAGGAAGAAACGGAGGAGGAGAAAGGGGAGAGAGAAAATGATAATTAAGAAAAAGTCAACCTAACTGGGCACTATCAGGTTTCAGAATTGATGCTAAATGCTTTTTGGCTGGCAATAAAGGTATTGCCTGTTTGTGAATTTTGCTGTATTTTGCTGTATGGCCAACGTGGCTAATATATTTCCAGAAGTAAGGCGCTACAAGCCAAATAGCTGCCAGCAACACAGGGAGCAGGGAAGGGACCCCAGAACTGTTTCTTAGGGGGCTCAATATGGCGGGGGGGCAAGTTCTTCCTAAGTTCCCATCCGTGCAAATTCTTGCAGGGGTAGAGACCATTATTCATCCTGTCCTTTTATCACTGATACATCGCTAAGTATGAAGACTCTTACGAGTCCAGGGTGTAAAAGGGCTTCCCCATGGCCTGGAATGGATGTAGGTGAGAAGTTGACTTCCTCAGCACTACAGGGAGTATTGAGGATGAGTTACTCACCTCAGTGAGTAATAAGCATGGACTGCTTTGATAAAGTCATTCTCCAAGCTTCAGTACACTTTCAGAAAGGGGAAAAAATAACCCCTAACCTTTCACCTTATAAATGTCCGGAAGGCCGTGGGTCCCAGCTTGGTTGTCCCCTTTACACCCAGGAAGCGGATGAAGAGGGCGGCGATCCGTTCCACCAGTCGCAGGTAGTTGAACTGCTTGGCGTACTTCGGGAACACCTGCTTCAGGCACAGGGCCGGCGCTTTCTTCTCTGGGCGGTGGCTGCCGCCCAGCTCCAGTTTTTCTACCGATTCTTCGTCAAGGAAGTCCTCTCCTCCTTCGTCTTCTTCCTCTTCCAGAGGCGCCGGCTCCGCTCTGCTGTTCAAACAGCGACAACACAGAAGATGCATTAAGGTGTCTGGTGCGTCCCTGAGCCACTCCTCCCAGGCGAAGCAACTGCGTTGCTTGTGCGCTGACAGCCTGTCAGGGCTCCGGGCGGCCAGAAGCCATTTTCACAGATGTGTGCAGAAGAAATTGTGTGCAAACATTTACTTGGAGGGAACCATTCTGGTGCTGTGTGAAATAAAGAGGGAGAAAATGGGGCCGGGGAGAAGTTACTGGCCTAGTAGTTTGGGTGCTGCACTGCAACCCTGGAGAGCTGGATTCGATTTCCCACTTGGCCATGGAAACCACTGGGATCTTGGGTGTATCACACTCTCTCAGCCCCAGGAAGCCCCGTGATCGGATCATCTTAGCACTGCCATAAGTCAGAGACAACGTGAAGGCACCCACCCAACAACAACAAGGGATGCTGCGTTCAGAGGCCTCAAAGACACCTGAAACACAGTTTTTCACGTTGTTTATGGGATGAAGTCAACATCCTGAGTCTGAGATCCTTCTGAAATGGAGGGAGGACTGTACGATCTCTTCAGCTACCCACCCACCCACCCAGACATGGGACGCGGCCCCGAGGCTTTGGAAGGCCCCCTCGCAAAGAAGCTAGACCAAACACCACCTCCCGGCTATCCTGAAACAGGGCAGGGATCTACCAGTGTGTCAAACTGTTCAACGACTGTTAGTGGGGACTGACCAAAGGGATGCAAGCCTCAAAGTGGGCGGGGGGGTTTCCTAGCCCCTCTCGTACGTCTCCGACTGGCACTGACATGAGGGAATGGCTCCATTTGGCCAAACCCACCTGGATGCCAAATTCTATTACAGTCGGCCCTCCGCATTTACTGGGGCTAGTGACGCAGGACCCCTGCAAAAGCAGAAAAACCACTAATATCAAATGTGTGTGAGAGAAAGACTACAGAGGCTCACTTGGGACCGTGCACACTTCCTTGGATTCAGAACTGAGTGAAGAAGTGGGTTTATATCCCCAAAAGTTCATGCTAAAATAAAAAAAACAATTAGTCTTCAAGGTATGGTCACATTTCTTTGTTCCTCCTTCCCTCTCCTCCATTTTATGCTGCAAGAGACTTAGCAAGGCTACTTCTTGGTAATCTGCCTCAAATCTGGACTATCAGGAGGACAAAATCTGAATGTTCCTCTGACAGATTGAGGGCGGAAGAAGAGATCCAGGAGTGGAAAATGGAAGCAGCAGCTCTTTACAAGTTCTTCTACAGGAGGACATAGTTTGTCTGGCCGATGGAATCAGGTTAAGGGAACGCAAGGCCAGCCACGAGGTGATGGGCAAGAAATGCCGCCCAGATCTTTTATAAAAAAAACCAAAAAAACAACAACCAGCAGTGTTTCATTTCCATACTAATGCCTGACCCCAATACATTCGTTTCTCTAATTTGGAGACTCACGACAGATCTTCCCTTCAGAAGGGATCACCAGTGGAGAAATGTATTAACGACTTTTGGAGGAAGAAGAAGAAGTTTTGGAACGGGGTGGGGAGAGGGAAGGAATTTCAATTTGAACAAAGCTTATGAAAATCCAAGAGACAGCTTATCTTTTAAACATGATTACTAATTTATTAACGTTTCTTCCCCCTGTCTGCACCATCTCCTCTACATTCTCCGTGGCCTTAATCTTTATGCTAATACACTTTGGTATGGGTGTCCCTCAGCTACATTTCCAACAGCTAATTAAAGGCTCTGAGATTTACAACAGTGGCCCAAATGGCAGCTGTCAAGTTCAAAGTCGAATGGAGGCCGGAGATGCTGTCGTGAAGCAGACAGGTTTTTAAAAACAGCAGCAAAACGCAACTGCTCACTTATAGGGATGTTTTGTACCTGGAGAAGGTGGAGCAAAAGAGGGGGAAATTTATTCCGCAGTTCTTAATCGGGTGGTTGTCGTTGTCCTATGAAATGGAAACTACCCACTTGGGGTTCTTTGCGGAGCTTGGAACGAATGCGCGGCAATTCACAACATTAGTCCTTCCTCTTGGGCAAGGGTCGGCATGACACAGGCAAATGAAAATTGTTGAATCGCCGTTAAGTTCAATGATTTTTTACTAATTGTGAGTATAAGGCTCATTCTTCTTAACTTAAATCTACAACAAGGTGTGGGTGGTGTTGGGTCCCCCCAACTCTTTACTGATGGGGGCTAATCGTAAGTAATACGCAACCCCCATCCCGTGTTACAATATCTCCGCTGGCTACCAATCCATTTCAAGACACAGACCAGAGTTCCGGTTCCGGTTCCGTTCCAGGCTGTCTAACAGACTGGATTCTCCCACAGAAGCCCCCCCTGCCTTGAGGTCTCCCTCCCAGCCCCTCAAACTCCTTTCCCAGAACAGCTGGCGTGGCACCCTGTGTGGCGTGTCCTTCTGCCGACAGGTGAGGACTCCCTCCTTTCGAAACGCTTTGGGAATCACTGCATACATTCATGCATAAGTCGATCTCATTTATAAGCCACGGGCAGGTTTGGTGGAGAAAGTAGAGGGGGGTCGGTGCTTCTTTTAGGGTCTCCTGGGATGGACCAAGCACCTTCCTTCTCTCTACCCAGAGAAGCGAACGTTTCCCTTTTTTGCTAAGAGCTAAGGTAAGGTACTTATATTGACCCATGGATAAGTTGGCCCAGTTCTTTTGGGCTGATTTTTTTTTGGGGGGGGGATGAAAACTTCTAGACTTATACATTATAGACAGTAACTTTTGAAGGGAAAGCAGTTTTTGTATCGGCTGTACTTTTTGTTTGTTGTTATTTAATGGGTATGTTTTTAAATTGCTTTCCATTCTATTTACAATGTAATTATATTTTAACTTTTGTCTGTTTTAATGGCTCTGGCTTTTTTGTCTCTCTCTTTTTTCATTACTCTGCAAAGCTCTTTGAGCCTGAGGCCTGGGGAAGAGGCAAGACATAAACTACTACCCTTGTTGTTATTTACTTTTAAAGAAGGATCCTGCAGAGCACCGGCCAGCACAGACAGAGTTCAGCTTCTCTTTGCTTCCATTCCCTTTGCTAATAGCGTAGTGCCCATTTTGTCTTATCTGAGTTTAGCGCGGGAAAGAGAAGAGATGGCATTACAACCATCTTCAAATATCTGAAGGAACTGAAGTCTTCGGGAAAATCCCCGCAGCCAAACTGAATTTTCGTGCAGGGCCAGAGAAACACAGGCGGCACGAGGACTCCCCGGCCTCGGGCTGCAAAGCGACCGCCGGAGGCGCCGTCCTCCGGTTTGCTCGTGCCTTTCAAAATCTGCAGATTGGATAATTGTACTGCATGGGCTCCCGGTTCACCGAGCGGAATGACTGGCAACTCGTGGCGCGTTCGAAAGAGCGCCTGCTTGTCCAAACGACAAACTGGCACGCTGGGCAACAGGGCGCTCCAGGGATGCTCCGGAGCAAAGCACGGGAAGTCACTGTCACAGAAACAATCAGGTCCGGTTAATAGTTCCACGGGCCCTTCCCAAAGTAGTTAGTCACTGATAAAATCGCCAGTTTTTCCTTTTTTTAAAAAAAAATCTTCATTGAGCTATTTCTCAGCTAACTTAAAGCTAGGTACGCGAGTTATCCCTCGTTAAATTTCATCTTAACTTAAATGACCATATTTGTTATATGTATATACTCCAAAGGGAGTGAAATTATTTCTAGTTAAGTTGCAATTACAAGGTAAAGTAACTATTACAGTTACAATGCAAAAGGAGTGACCTTATCCCTAGTCAAGTTACTCTTGCAAAGTAAAGTAGTTGCTACAGGTCCTCTACAAGGGGAATACAGCTACCCCTAGTTATGTTACCATCGTGATGAAAAGTACTTTTGGACCTCCACATACGCTAGGGTTAGGGGACCAGGAACCCCAAAAATGAAAAAAAAAATGCAAATATCAAAACGTATGTGTCTGTCTCTCTGTAGGAAGGGAGACCTGTAGTCCAAAAGAGCAATTTTCCAATCTCTGACTATAGCCAGCTGAAAACATTTCCATTTTACTAGTTCCTGAAGCATTCAAATCTTTTGCCAGCCAAATTCTCCAGGAGCATTTTTTAAGAGAGAAAACAAAACACCAGCAGATGTAAAATCTCAGAGAAGGGGCTGGGAGCACATCAAGCCATCACAGGGACAGGCCAGGTTTTTTTAAATGGAATTTTAATTTTGACGGAAAGCCTCACGGAGGGGTATGTTTATGGCTCTTTTATCTCCCGTACCTGGTGATTACATTAATTTTTACTTAATGGAAGGGGATCTTTCCCTAATCTCCACGCAGGCTAGGCGGCTGCCTGCGATGACGGTGACATTTCTCAGAGGGACTTTGAAGTAATAAGAGCTGGAGAGGTGGATGAATTGATGCCCGAAGGAGGGGCGCAGAAGAGAGAGTGGGGGTCCATGCGGTGATGAAATCCTGCTGAAAAAGCCCAGTCTGCTGCATCAGTTTGCATTCACACACATGAATAAAGGAGGAAAAAGATTTGTTGATGGTTAAATGGAACTTCCGTTGCCAGAGGCAGCATATCTGAGCATCAGGAGAAAGCCTGTTTTCCTGAGAGGCATGGTGTCACGCAAAATGGATTGGGAGGGTGACAAGAACTTTTAAAAAAATATCTTTACTGATAATTTTCAGGAGCTGAACTCTGCTGAATATCTCTTACAGCCAAGAAACTCTTCCTAATGGGTGGCACCTTTTTCCTTAGAATTCAATCCCATCAGCATGTTCTAGGCTGTGGAGCAGCAGAAAACGAGCTGCCTCCATCTTCTCTGTGACGCGTCTTCCAATACAACCGCCAGGCCACCTCTCAGTCTTCTCTTCTCCAAGCCAAACATACCCAGCTCCCTCCCTCATTCTCCAGAAGGCTTGGTTTCCAGATTTCAGACCACTCTGGTCACCATCCTTCCAGCTTGTCAATATCCTTCTTGAACAGCGGTGCCCAGAACCAAAGAGGACTAGCGTGTTGGACCCTTTAGGCCAAAATGGCCCAACAGGAAGGAGTAGATCCTTTGGACTTCCAGCAGGCTTTAGCCTACTCAAATGCTACAGGGTGGGGGGGATTCAAATTATAAAATAGGCACGCTGGTTTGCATATATAGAGCCAGCCACCCTCCCAGCCAGCGTGGCCAGGCCTGACAGCAGTTCTGGAGAAGTCGCCGGGCACCACGGTTCGTTAAGCTGCAAAACGCTGCTGTGTATCCAAAGCTGAGAACCGAGGAATAAATTATGCCCGAAATATGAGAGGCAGGGAAATACATTAGTACCTTAACAGCGCAAATCAAAAGGAC
Organism: Iguana delicatissima; assembly: GCA_948472985.1. NCBI lineage: Eukaryota > Metazoa > Chordata > Lepidosauria > Squamata > Iguanidae > Iguana > Iguana delicatissima. The sequence continues at coordinate 1,590,054 of CAOKZL010000453.1, read as the reverse complement.
AGGAGCCACTCCCCAAGAGTAGGACTTGCCCAAGGTCATCCAGCAGTCCTTCCGTGGCTGAGTAGGGATTTCAATCTTAGGCCATTTCCGCACTAGCCTGTTATAGTGCTATTATTCCCCTTTCAACATCCTATGGAATCTTGGGGTCTGAAGTTTAGGGAGGGGCCTCAAACGCCATCCTCAAAGACCCTCCTCAAAGGTCCCTCCCTAGACTGCAAACCCCAGGATTCCATAGGACGCTGAAAGTGGAATAATAGCACTATAACAGTCTAGTGCGGAAAGGGCCTTAGTCTCTTGCATTCCTAACTCCCACTGGCTTTTTTCATCTATCAGGGTTAAAAAAACCTTTGGAGGCAGTTGAGAAGAGAACAGCATCTTCTCCTCATCTCTCCAGATCATTTCGAAGCTATTTCCAAAAAGATCTCATTTTTGCGCCAGAGAGAGAGAAAGGGGGGGGAAGAGCAAGAGAGTTTTAAAAATAACCCAAGCAACAAAACTCTCCAGAAACTAGGTGGCTGACAGCCGAATGAAAAGGTGTTAGATTGGCTGCCTCTCAGAAAGGGAAGCCAGCTCTAATTGGCCAACCCAAAGACATTAATTTTAAAAAAAAAGTGGAAGGTAAAAGGATGTGGAAGGCAATCCAGGATATGCCAATTACTGAAATAATCTGGCTGAAACCAGAGAACTGAGGAAGCGAAACTTTCAACACTGCTGAAGTGGATACCAGTTCTCCATCTGCACGTCCAGAGAGCAGAGATCCAGCAAAATTCTCACAGCAGAATGTTCTAGACCGGGTTATTCCATGTTCTTTCAAAATAATGGGTGTTTTTCTCGACTTGGAGGATTCTGGGAGTTGTAGTCCAAAAACCCCACACACACACACATGTCGTAGCCTTTTCCCTCAAACTCTGTGCAGGTTTTCTACAGACCTGAGTGAGGGCAATAACTCAGTAAAGCCTTGTATTGCATCTGGTTTTTCAGCTTGGAAAACAGGCACTCCGGCTCGGTGGCTTGACAGCCGAGCATTTATTTAGAGGTGGAGGTGGGAAGTTTTGGATGTCCCTGCGTCCCTGCTAATCACTTCCCCGGACAAATTAATTTCCATCTTGCCTGATGGCTCTGTAGATAGCCCCTGACATCTTCAGGTGGCGGAGAAACGAGACTGCCATTCCCTCCATGAAAAGGTGGCAGCTGCTACTGTGATTGCGGAAGCCAGCCCTGAAATTAATTCATTAATTTGCCTCCCACCTCCCACTTCTAGGCTGTCGGGCTGGCCCCCCATGGGGGGTGCAGTCAGTCCAGGCGAAACACACACGCACCTCACCTGCCCGTCCTCTCTTGCACCTCTCCAAATTCCAAATGCTCATCGTCATCACAAGGCTTGTAAAAGAGAAATTGCAGCGTTTTTGGTTTTTTGCTAGAGTTATTATTTTAGGGAGGAGAAAAAAAAGAAGAAAGAACCCTCTCCCAATTTTTCTCCAGGCTAATTAGCGCTAATAAAGCAGGACTCAAATATTTCCTTTCGGCACGACAGGGAACCAGAATCATTAGGAGCTGCGGGGAGAGAGAGCTCAGGATGATGGGTATCTTCAAAAGCCATTTGGAGCACGCATGGAGAAGGCGATGAGCACAGCCTCCAATTAAACACCAGGCAGACACGCAAACGCCTGATGTCTCTCTCTCTCTCTCTCTCCTATATATATATGAATGCAAAAATGCATGAATTTCCCCCCATCCCCAGCCCAATTTAAGTCTAAAAGCCTTGTTTGAAAGAACATATATTCTCCTCTGCAAACACCCTTTCACCAAAAGATAACTTTAACCACACTGGAATAAACTGTCAGCCATTAAGTTTGTCGTTTGCAACATTTTGACTGTTGAAGCTACAGAGGTGGCAGCCCACCCACCCATCACAGACCCACTTCTGCTTCCACAACACACGCACACAAAACTTCACCAAGCCCCCCGCGAAAAGGCTTGCAAAAGCTTTTTGGGACGCACATTTTTGGTTCAGGAGCATAAATCCAAACTATGATCGACATGAATGATGGCTGTCACGGATCAAGGGAAAGCGCAGCCAAAACCGACAAGGGAGAGAGAAGAAGTGCAACAACATTTTGCAGCGTGCAGCTCTTCTGTTACCTTCCAACCACCCCACTTCATTCCCAGCCTGCTTTTCCTTCCTCATTCCATTCCACCAATAAGTCAATGTCCTGCGGCCGCTGTGAGAAGCTACCAAACTAGGTGGGCTCTTTGGTCAGCTAGTCCAGCCCCACACCAGCAAAGGATCCAGAAGTACTCTTCTTATAAACATTAATCAGAACTAGCCTGGGGGAGATACACTTTTTTCAGACTACAGTCATTCCTCCACGCTGGCTGGGATTAGGGGTGCAGGAACCCCATGAAATTGGACAAACTGAACCTCTAGACCTCCCTGCAATCATATTTAATGCACAATAAAGTACGATCCACACATTCAACCCACCACGGATGCCTTTGAGGCATCAGGGTTCATTTGCAAGGAAGAACGGGGCAGCTGGTGGGGCTTCATCCATTTGTTCACAATCTCGCAAGGATTGCAGTCCCAATTTCAAAAGGCCCAGGGCACCAATGGAGGGGGCAGGAAATAATCCATAAATCATAAAGCCTGCAAATGTGGAGGGCCGAGGCACTACTCTCAGAGCCATTTAGCCACGGCATGGGCAGTGGGGACTCTGAGAATTGTAGTCCAATAAAGTAACTTCTCCAAGTTCCGCTGCTAGTTTCTAGGGGGAGAAACAAGCAAGCAAGGGCAGTGTTTTTCCGCCATTACAACTAACGCCTTGTCCTTTGTGGGGTGTTTTGGCTGTGCGGGTATGAAAAATAACACAGTACAAACGGCGAGAAGCAAATGGCTTTGGCCCGCATCCCTTTCATTTCAGCATCGCTCCAAGGAAGAGATACACCTCTGCGTTTCTTTCCGGGAAAGATGACATTTCACTTTGGATGGGTTTCGGTCCCTCCCAGTCGCGCTTTTGTGCTGTGCTGGATTGCGGAGACGGAGGGAAAGAGTGCGCACGGGGGAGGACGGTTCCTTTGAAAGGCCCTGTTTATTCTCTACAAACAAGGGAACAATTTTTTTTTTTAAACATGCAATTTCCACACATTTCAGCCAGGATGAGATAAGCAATTCATCATCAGGCTTCGTCTTTCTTCGGCTTTCAGACTGAATGGATATGCAAATCCGCTACTGCGGGATTTCAAGAGTTGGAGATGATGCCCGGGAATCGAAAATATGTAGAACAGAAAGTGCAAATTACGAAGGCCTCTTGGATCTAATATTAGAGAGAGCTATTAAAATGAAAACACAGCGCAGGGGGCGAGGGGAGGGATTGAGAGCGTCAGGGAAGGAGCGACGCAAGCTGGCAATTAAATCCTCTACAGCAGTGGTTCTCAACCTGTGGGTCCCCAGATGTTCATGGACTTCAGCTCCCAGAAGGCCTAGCCACTATGGTCAATGCTCAGGGCTTCTGGGAGCTGAAGTTCACAAACATCTGGGGACCCACAGGTTGAGAACCACTGCTCTACGGTTAGATTGACACCAGAGAACCAGAAGAGACTGGCTCCCCGCTGCAACGTGTACCCAATCCACCAGGACATTCTCTCCTGCAAAAGCCCCACTGACTGTCGGTAGGGAGCTTATTCTCCTTCGCTCATAATCCTAGAACCCAAAAGGGTCATCCACCGAAGCTGAAAAGGAAAGTGCTTTGGACATGGTGGATAAGTTACACTGTGGAACTCACCACCACAAGACACAGTGACAGTTGCCAACATGGATATCTTTACGGCCGGCCGGCCGGCCCCTCCCGAAACTGCAAGCCTCGGGATTCCATAGGATGTTGAAAGTGGAATCACAGTGCTAGAACAGTCTAGTGCGGAAATGGCCTGTGTCTCTAGCCATGAGAGACGCTCACCTTTCTCCTCTATTCCAATCTGGAAAGGGAATGTGAACCCAAAGCAAAACTCACCCCATTCCTTCCCCTTTCTTCTTCTTGTGGGGATCAACTAAGCGGAGGGTGTCTCGGATGACAGCAACCTTCACCTCTTCGTCAACAGGGCTTGGGATGTATTCAACCACTCCTGGGGAAACCTGGGAATCCAAAACCCCCAAAAAGAGGCCGGTAAGCAACAGAGCTTCACTATGCACGCTGATGTGAATTCCCTCCTTCCCTGCTCAACATGCAAAGAACAAAAAAGTTCCTCATCTTGCCCTTCCCTCCCAAGCAGAAGGTGAATCTCAGAGCGGCTTTTGCTAAGACATCTGAACAGGGGCAATATATCTGTGTACAAATGATGGAGGAGGACCAGCTATGAAATGTGGTATCTCCTATTTAAATTATTAGTACAACCATACCCTTACCACTACAATTACATATTTTCCTCAATGCCCCTTTAAAAAATAGCTTAAAAATTCACATCATACGTAAGTTTAAAACGCAATTAAACTCCGAATAAAATAAAAACTTGTTGAAAACATTACTATAACCAAACAACAGGCAACATACCTCATTATGCAAGGCCATTTGCCCCCCTGAGCAAGCCCTGTGAAGGGCCAGCCAAAACGAAAAGGCCTTTGCCCGCCTTACCAGGAGGGACCCCACCGAACCCCTCCCGGGACAGTGCGCCAGAGCCCAGAAGCAGCCACCAAGAAGGCCCTGCTCCCCGTGACGTGGATGTGAGGACGGTGGGACAGAGAAAAGGAAACACACACCCACACACACAGGAAGATCGCAAGAGCTGGGCAGGCTCCCATCACGGAGAACGTGGTTCTGCACAGACGCTGGAGTCCCTTGTATAGTCCTATATTTCTAAGCACGGCTTTTTATTAAAACCTTCTGGGCCGAATAGCTCTATCCATATCTGTGTACGAACACGGTTGTAGACTGTTTTTAAATTATTCAGTTGTTCAGTATATTTCTAGGATGTTTAGATTATTTTTATTGCTTTGCATTTTAAATCATTTAAATTGATTTTACTGCTAGCCACCCAGAGATCTTATGATACACAGCAGGATGGAAATATCTTAATAAATTCCCCCGTGCATTTAAAATTCTGAATTCTTGTGTGTGTGTGTGTGTTTTAACCTGCTGCTTCCACGCTACTATTGTCTGGGGAAGTTGTTCAATTTAGTTTGTTTATTTGCATTTGGTTTGGTCTGAGTTTACTGCATAATTACATTGCACTTTTATTGTGTGGCTTTACTACGAATCATACCGGGAGCTGTTGGTTGGAAGGCCGCATAGAAATAGGTAAAAAGTAAACACACATCCCACTTCCAAGGATGAAGCGGTCAGGGAAGTTTGCAATCATAAAATACAAAAATACAATCCTGTAATACAATCAAGAACAAGTGATTTTAAAAAAATCAAATCTGTGAAAGTTAAACCCCGTGATAGGGTTGCCGTAAGTTGGAAACAACTTGAACGCGCACAACGGTCCCACACATCTGGAAAGGAAAATAGTTCGATCTATTGAGCAGCCTTGCCAACCCCGCAGGAGTGTTGTGCTGGCACAAAATGAGATTTACCTCTTTCTCGTGCTCAATTTTCATGCTGGGGTTGGCATTCACCTCCAGCAATATTGGCTTCAGGTTCCTCATCAAGAGAATGTCAAACCCTAAAATCTTTAAACAGAAGAGAGGTCAATAGCTTTCTTTCCACTTCCACCTTGAAATCAAACAAGCAACCTTGTCTCCAACCTTTCTTAGTTTGAGGGGTGACAGACACGGATGCAACACTAGGTGTGTTTAGTTCTTATATGTGAAAACAAAAACTATCAAAAGTTTTTGCTTTGCTGGGAAACATTATGATAGGGGTGAGTGTTTCTTTAGTGTTTTGATTAATTTTTTCTCCTTCTTTGGAGGTTTTTAAACAGAGGCTGGATGACCATCTACTGGGAGTGCTTTGATGGTGTCTTCCTACATAGCAGTACAGGGTTGGAATGGATGACCCTTGGAGTCTCTTCCAGCTGTGTAACTCTATTAGTCTATGATTCTATAAATAAAGGGATGGATAGATGGATGGGCAAAATAGGGGGGGAACAGTCCCAAAACGGTGTCAAGTTCTGGGCTTACCTGGAAACAAGATGGCCCTGGTTTCCCCGTAGGAATATCAGACTGGTAATACACCTTCAGCTCAGGGACCATGGCAATCACTGTCTTGATGACCAGTGAAATGATATCGGACCAGACCTTCTGGACATCGACACCACTGGACGAGAGCCTGTCCAGGATGCTAGAAAACGTCCGTTTGCTGCCCGTGTTGGCGCTGTCCGAGTGCACAAAGTTCCCGCTGTGGACGTTGAGGGAGTAATTGGTCAGATGCATGAACACCTGGTGGAGGTTCTTCAGGTGTGGCTCCTGGTAGGGCTCCGTACAGAAGCGGCACAGTCCATCTTTGGCCACGTAAACTTCTAGGGGGTCTAAAGACTTCAGCAGGACGTACAGACGGATGTCGAACTTCAGCTTGTCGATCAAGAGGGGCTTGGAGATGTACTCTTGGACCACCGCAGGCCTAGTCTGGAGGTTGCCCGTCATCTGGACGTCCCCGGGGTCTTTAATGAGGTATATCCCGTCCCCCTGACACCCACCATCGGGTTTCACGATAAAGGTGGGCCTCCACGTTGGATTGGTGTCCTTGATCATGTGAACCTAACAAAGGTAACGAGAAGGTGAGTTCTCATCAATCATATCTCACCTCCTTCCTAGGAGATCAGAGCTCCCTACTCTAGCTTCACAACAGCAAGGAAATTTAAGGGGAGAAACTTGCAAAACTCACCCAGGGACCCTCCTTTCTAAGAAGAGATTACATATCCAGACCAAATGCTCAACAAAGAACTACTAATTCCTGTGCAGAAAGCATTTTTTTCTATGCAAATCAACCATGCGCAAATTTTACACAGAACAAATCCTAAATCACACCATTTTCTGCATAGGAAACAGTATTTTTGGGTGCAGGAATTATTACTTCTGCACTGAAATATTTTCCATATGGAAAATACTGCTTCCTGCCCAGAAAATTCTGTCTTCTGTGCAAAACAACCACATGCGAATTTTGCACAGAATAAGTCCCAAACTGCAAAGACTCTCCTCATTCCAGGGTTTCTCAACATTCATCTTTTGATCATTATTTAAATATTTTCAAATACTCCTTCCATCCCTGCCTTCAACTGCCTGGCCGCTGAAAGAAAACCTCTTTGTGAACAGCACTTCCCCTCGTGGACATGTAGGGGAACTGACCCCAAAATGGAACTTTTAATTTTAAAAAAGAACATGAAGATAGCAAGGAGGGGAGGCATCTTCTAACCCAGGGTGGGGAACATGCAATCTGTGGGTGACCAGAAGCTACTTCCTGTCATTTGAAAAAGGCCTATTCTGACCCTGGAGATGTAAGAAAGCAGCAGAAGCATCCCATACTCCTTAGAGGACATCTGGGGGTAAAAATAATTATTATTGACCCGAGAGCTCAAAAAAATTAGTCCTGACTGCTGCATATGGCTCATGAGCTGCAATTTGCCCATCTCGCCTTTAAAAAATAAATCCTGCTCCTTCTCTGTCTACCTCCCTGAGGCCCCAAAGTGCACGAGCCTAGCATGGTTTTGGAGTAGAAGGGAGGAGGAACAAGCAAACTACCAGAAAACCTTCCTTTCCCATCTTCTCCCACTTTATGAAACTTTATGAGATGGAATTTCACATCCTCTTGATGTTCACAAAAGTGGCGTGAATTGTGATGTTTGGTAACAAAACCAGTACTTTCCCCTTCAAGCACAGACGGAGGACCATCTGCAGGGCTGTTTTATCGTCCATCTGTTCCTCCCTCATCCAGGCTTCCAGATGAGGGTGGGGGGAAAGAGGATCTTGCAGATTTGAAGGGAGGGTCCCTGGTGGCTAAAATACCTGGGGCAGGCAGAAGCCAAAATTGCCCTTCTTGGGCAGAACATGGAAAGAGCTGTAACAGCAAATGGTTGCAATTATAAGCGGGCATTCTTGCGTAAAATCGACCTGAGTTGTTTCACAATGTCTGTATTTACTTAAGGTCTGCCACGACGTTACAACAAACTGGCTTCTGTTGCGCACTGGTGGTGTGACAGACGGACCATGGCCCAATGCTCAGTGGGCACCAACGTGGACTGGGATGCTCCCCATGCTCGTCTGCACATGGGTCAGGAAGCGCCAGAGCACAACAGGACAGCCCAATGCACGCCACGGGTGCTTGATGGTACCATTCCACTCTGCTTTGGTCAGACCTCACCTGGCGCACGGTGTTCTGGACACCACAGTTCAAGAGGGATATTGAACATGTCCAGAGGAGGGCAACCAAAATGGCACAAGGCCTGGAAACCTGGAAGCCCTATGAGGAGCGGCTGAGGGAGCTGGGTTAAGAGGGGACATGATAGCCATGTTTAAATATCTGAAAGGAAGTCATCTTGAAGGTGGGGCAAATTTGTTTGCAGCTGCTGCCCACAGACTAGGACATGAAGAAATGGCTTCAAGCCCCAGGAAGAGAGCTTCCACCTAAACATTAGGGAGGGAGGGTTGTAATGTTATGAGGTGCCTTACTCAGCCTTTCTTAAACTGGCCCTTCCAAACAGTACAGGTGAGGTCTCCACTGCCTGCCGGTGGGGGGGACACACCTGCACCACGGGGAGGTTTGTGAAACTGTGCTAGGAGTGGCTGGTGGCTCTCAGGCCAGTGGGACATAGTGAAGCCGCGCTGGGTTTTAGCCTGTCCTTCAAAGGAGCTGTGATGGCTGCTAAAACTATTGGAGGGGATAGAGAGAGCGAGATCAGCACGTTCCGTATTACTCCTTTGAAGTCTGGACCAAAATCCAGAGCAGAGTCACCTCCCCCAGAGGACTGGAAGCCGCTGTATTTGCCACCGGACTCACGACAGCCGGCGTTGCCCCGCACACGGGGAAAGGAGAAGGGGGAGGGAGGAAGCGTCAAGGAGAAAAACACAGACACCAACCTCCGCCAGGAAGATGGCAAACTCCTCCGGCAGGATCCAGGAGCGAGGGTAGAAGTCGTACTCCTCGGGGAAGAGCTCCTGCATCGTCCGCATGGCACGGCTCAGCGTGATCTTGCGCACCATTTCGGTCATGCCTGAGGGAGGTGGAAGAGGAAATGGTCAGCTAGGGTGGGGCTCGGGTGTTTAGACAGGCTGGGTGGCTGCATCAGCCGCAAAACCCACCGAGCGACCTTGGGCAGGTCGCACTCTCTCAGCCTCAGAGGAAGGCAACGGCTAACCTCCTCATCCCAACAACAAAGACACGGAAGTGAGGGATTTGTTCAAGGGAGTCATATTGGAGGAGTCAGCCATGCAACAGTTAACCTCTCCGTTCAACCACAGTTTTAATTTGCAACGCCGCATCCAATTACCTGGAAATTTGTTGACTAGGCCTGAATAGATGGCATTATCGTGAAACGACACTCCATGCCAGTAGATGTCACAGGGCAAACGTCGGCCAAAGGGAAACTGGAAATGGGCGGGAAAAAAGGCAAAAGTTAGACCACTTGAACCAGATCATACACAAATCAGAAATCTCTCCGCTCTTTAAAAGGACAAGTTGCTGTGTTTTGGGAGGGAACAGAGCAATCTTGTCAGAAAAAAAACTCTTTTAGAAATACAGTTCTGCTCGCATCCTCCTGGAAACCTGGAAAAGTTACCTTTCTGGCGTAACACCTTTGCTTGTACAGCCACTGTTCAGAGCGCATAATTTACAAGCTGTTGCTCCTGAAAATAACTTTTCTAAGTGCAATGGGATTTATCATCAAATAAAGTGCCAAACAATCACAACGTACGTCTCTCTCTCTTTCTAAGTCCCCACATATACTTTTATAGCCTGATCTAGTGCCTGCTTGCTCAGGAGTAAGTCACAGTGAGATTTCTCAGTCTCATGAAAATTATTTAACCCCGCTTGGGTCAACTAAAACCGCATCTCCTTCCACCAGCTCCCAAATTAACTAGAAGACCCTGAGAGGTGGACACGGAAGGAAAGGTTGGTTGGACAACACAGAGATTGCTTCGGGGCAAAAAGCACCACACAAGTTGCCAGTCCTCTTGGGGGAAAGCTGTCTTTGCACAAATCCCACCGCTATGAAACATTTTCACCTGTAGAGAAGCAATGTGTTCCAAAGCAGAAATACCCTCTGGCTGTTGACAGTTATTTTCTTTGTGGATTTCCCCCCTCCCTCTTTTCATTCTTAGCATGGAAGGATCAAGCAGAAAAACCGGGATGGGGAGAGGCAAAGTGGGAGGGGGCCTGCCTTGCTAGCCTTTGCCTCAACTGGTTCCTTTATTTGCAAAAGGAACTAAACCCCCAGTTTTGTCAGCAACCTCTCTGGAACCAGTGGGGGGGGGATTAATTAACAGGCTAACTGAACAAATGTTTTACTTCTCCCCTGATTAATGGAGGAGGGTGGTACCCACAACAGAGAACAACTGAGAACTGCGGAATCGGTGGTTCATCTCATTATCGTTTTTTGTTCTGGGAGAGGAGAGAAGGAGGGAGGCAAAAACACAGCATCTGGGAATGTGTGAAAAACATTTAACCAGTGAGAAAACAAAGAAGGGGGTGCCACCGCCTCTCCTGCCCATTTTTTCACCCAATACATCTGGCAAACAGATGAAAAAGAGGGTGCTGCTCCTTCTTTCTTTAAAGCAGATAGTAACAATCAATGTTTCTATGCACTCCAAGTTGAAATGAAACCCACATTGCTACAGCTCGCCTCATCTCCTGTGTTTGCCAAAGAAATCTATGAAGGTTGAGTAGAATATATTTTAAAAATGAGGAACATCTGAACCCTCCCACCGGGAAGAAAGGGAGAACAATCACAGGACTGTCGGTTGGGAGAAGCACCAACAGAGGTTTATAAAACGCTGTGTAAGAAGATCCAGAACGATATAGCGGTTTGAGCATTGCACTACGATCCCAGAGACAAGGGTTCGATTCTCCACGCAGCCACAGAAACCCACTGGGTGACCTTGGATGCGTTACACACTCTCAGCCTCAGCTCCTGTGAGATCAGGGATGGTTGTAAACATTTTAATAAACATGTAAATAAAATCTTCATGGCAGTACCAGGCAACACGCACAGAGTTACAACACTCTCGTTCCAGTTTAACTGCCACGGCAACATCCTACGGAATCCTGGAATTTGCAGTTTGGGAAGGAACATTTAGCCTTCTCAGCCAGAAAGCTCTATAGTGCCCCACCAAACTACATATCCCATAGGATGCAGCCATGGCACTTGAAATGAAATCATAACAATACAGCATGTGGCACTAGAACATGTCCAGAGAAGGGCAACCAAAATGGTAGAAGGCTTGGAAACCCTGAAGCCCTCTGAGGAGCGGCTTAAGGAGCTGGGTATGTTTAGCCCGGAGAAGAAAAGATTAAGAGGTGACACGATTGTTGTGTTTAAACACTCAAAGGAATGTCATATGGAGGATGGAGCAAGCCTGTTCCCTGCTGCTCCAGACATGAGGACATGGAGCAATGGCTTCACCCAAAAGGATAAAGAGACTCCACCTAAACATCAGGAAAAGCTGCCTAATGGTAAGCGTAGTTTGCCAGTGGAATCTGCTGCTGCTTGGGCACGTGGAAGAGTTTCCTTTCTAAAGAGTTTTTAAGCAGACGTTGGACGGCCGTCTGTCGAAAGGAGTGCTGTGACGGTGTCTTCTGCGTGGCAGAAGAGGGCTGGACTGGCTGGCCCTTTGGGGTCTCTTCCAGCTCCAGGATTTTAAAGCGTGTAGTGTGAAAGGGCTTGACTTTGTGGACCAGATGCAGTTTTCACACACAGCCCCCAAATTCACCCAGAGCTCTCCCTCTTCCGCCACAATGCCAGAAAAGAAACCACTCATGGGAAGAGAATTGCCACTCCTTTCAGCAGAGCTCTGCAACTAAAACAAAGCAAAGCAAAACAAAAACTACATGCATAGAATCAGAGAGAGGAGAGGCAGAAGTCTGAAGCATGACAGAAGAGAGGGCTCTTTTCTGAGCTGGGAAGAATTCCTAGAGACAAGCAGGGAATCTGGAGAAGGGCCGCCGTGCCCAAGGAAACCGCTGCTCAGAGACACGGGCGAGCACGGGGCAAGTGTGCTTGTGTAGCGGTGTGGCAATGTTGGCAAAACGAGGCTGCTGTAACTGTGGCAACGGGAATGCGCAAGCAGAGCCTCGGCAGCAACCTGTCCCCCCTTCCCCCCATGTGCAGCCCCGACTTCTGCGTGTCTTCATGTCCAAGCAGGCCTTCCGCCGATTCCAGTGGGGATTGAGTCCTAGGAAGTCAGGCTTGGGGGCCCAGACTATTTGGACACTTGTCAGCGGCTTTACCGGCATCTCCTGATAAAAGTGCAATTCTGGATTGCTGGCTGGTGTTGACAAACATGCACACACGTACCTATACTCTGCCACGGTTGCTCGTAAAACGTTTTAAGGTACTGTTTTGGTTACATTCCGTATTGCCTTGTTGTGCCATTATGAGAATCACTCTGAGGAGGCTGAAATGCAATACAAGGATATTAAAGGAACAATTATTCCCCTGTCTGCTCTGGACATCTCTCAAGTGTAAGGAGCAGGTACCTTTACGTCTTTTAAGAAATGCTAGCTGGACTTCTCCTGGTTCCTACCCTTTTGTGACATTTAGACGCGAAATGCATGGGACGCATGAAGCTGCAGCCACGAGAAATGAGCACAGGCAGCCCTAACCAGACCGAAAGATGTTTGGGTTCAGTGGGCACGCTAGGAAACTGAATTCTTGCAGTTCTTTAACCCAGTTATTCTCCTTTCCATGTGACAAATTACAAGAGTGCCCCCTGCTGTCTCCTCCACTCCCTGCTCCAATCCTAACAGGCAGCTTTCTGCCTTCAGAGCTAATTATGCTAATTCCTCAATATTATGCAAATAACACAGTGGACGAAAGGGGTCATCTTGTTCAGCTGCCTTTTTTTTTTTTTTTTTTGGAAGCCTTATCCGTTCTGATTAACACCGACGTGCATAATTCTCAGCTATGCTCTCGGCGGCACCTTTAAAATGATTTCAGCAGGACTCAGACCGAGTGACCCACACACCTATCGTGTCAGCGCAAAATCCAATTTTACCTGCTGGCCTTGTTTCTCCTATCCCCTCCCCAAGCCCCCAAAAGTTGCAGAAAGGGATTTGGGCACTTTTTAGCACCCCCAAAAATCTTGCTGGCGGTTGCATGAATGTACTGAGTGAAACAGACTCCCCAAATATTATTGCCCCTCCACGGCCATGAGCGGGGGTCTTACTTTTCTCCCCTCCACTCCCCTTTTTTCTCTCTCTCTTGTTCTCCGCTTCAGTTTCCTTTCTGTGTTTCTAATTATCTTCAGTAATTGAGCACCCATGTCCGGACCACACAACCTTTTACAAGTCTGCATAGGAGGAAATCTCAATGAGTTCAAAGACAACTCAACCTCGTAACTCTTTCTCTGTATATACACAAAATACGTGCAAGAGGAGGAGGGGGCTCTAGTCTGTTCCCAGGCACAATTTAAAGTGCTTTTAGGAGTGCTGTGGTTTTGTATTCCTGCATGGCAAGGGTGGATGAGGAGGCGCCCGAGGGTGCAATGTTGTTTTAAATTGAACTGTTTTAAACCGACTTTATTTTAAGCGTATGTTTTTAATTCTTTTAATATTGTGAGTGGCTTAATTCTATTTCAATCATATGTTTTTAGCTGCACTCCACTAGTTTAAATTGTAAGTTTGTAGGTCTGTGCCTGGTGTTAATGAGAGAGAAAAAGATGGGGGGGGGGGTTGAGATTCAGCCAGAACTTGGAAACTAACTTTGGAACTGAGTGTCATTCGAAAGAGTAACTTTTTCAGAGTTCAGGATTTCACATCTTGTCTTGTGATTTTTGAAAAATCCACAGCTTTTTGGGAACCCCCAAAAATTTATCATAGCACCAAAATATTGCTCAATAATAAATAAATGTTGTCCACAGTTTTAGGCATGTTGGCGAATCTTTCTGTTGACCAAATCCAATATGCAAACGCAATAATCCTAAAGCTGAAGAAATAAAAGCGCCATATTCAATCAATATCCTGTGCATACGCTAGAGAAAACGAAATATTAGTATTTCTTAGGAGAACCCGGCACACACAAAGGATCACGAAGTATTTTCAAGTGGGGAAATCCTGTCTTTTGCGCTGTCTATCTTTAGAACGGATTCCGGGGGAGAGCCTCCCCAGAAGCCTGAATTATCACACGGTCTGCAAGATTCAGTTCTTGCTTGTGGTTCTCAACCTGTGGGTCCCCAGATGTGTTTTGGACTTCAGCTCCCAGAAGCCCTGAGCGTTGACCATAGCGGCTGGGGCTTCTGGGGGCTGAAGTCCACAAACATCTGGGGACCCACAGGTTGAGAACCACTGATTGCATCACAAAGAACCAGACAGTCCCTTCTTGCAAAAACTGAATGGCGACGCTACGCTTTCCTGTCTCTATGGAGAGCTCGGCTTTCTCCTCTCGTCGATCCCAGCTGCGACATCTCCCATTAGCCGCAGCAGTGGGAGGCAGGACCAAGTTCCTTTTTTCAGTAGACGATTGGACAGAAGGCTGCCTGCGCAGTTTGCCTCGTTAGCTGTAGATCTATTAAAAGCCGTGCCCACGTTCTATGATTCTCGGATTCTAATTCCCGGCCGTGCCTGGCTCCATCCTTATCACACCCACCAGGGAGGGGAGGGGAGGGGAGGGGAGGGGGGACCCGGCCAGATGCAGCGACATCACAAAAGCCATTGTCTCCCACCAGATGCTGCGGGACAAGGTCGGGTGATGGGACCCAGTGCTGCTCACATAATATCCAGTTCAGCCTCTTGGCCCCACCGGCAAGAAATCTCTTGCCCTCCAGACTGGAATCTCCAAGGCAGTGGCAGCCGGTTTAATGATCCCCATTAAATGACACCGAAAATCATGCGTGGCTTTGTCCCATCCCTAGCTCTCCCGCGGCTCCTCTAAAGTTCAAACTAAAAACCAGAACAGTTTCACTATTGCTTGCTTTGAAAAAAAAAAATCCATCCAAATCAGCATAAAAGTCCACTCGAAGCACCTTGCAGCATGACCAGAAATGATTCCACCCCCCAAAAAAATAACTACTTAAAAGTAACGAGAAATTGTTCCTTGTCATGCGCACTGGCAAAACATCAGTGTCCATTCCACTTGTTAAATTTGCTTTTGAAATGTGACTTGTTACGGCAAGAAAGAGGGAAGAAGAGGCATCTAGCTTTGTTCTAGGAGTGCCGGACTCCAACTCCCAACAGAAATAAATGGGCCTTTCGATACGGCTTGGAATAATTCCGCCTCGACTCTCTTTGGATTGTTTCTTGGCAGTTTCTCTTGCTGTTTCTGTAGAAGTCAGACCTGGCCCAGAGACAATTTACTCTTCCAAGGGGCGGTTCCTCTCCCAAAGGCTTCCCCACCTCATCTTCCCTGAGATTCTCAAAGTGGGGGCCCCTGGAAACTGGAATGGGAGGATCCCATGAAAAGGGGGCTCTGGGGTTTTAAAGGGTTTGTGGCTTATGGGTGTTAGACGACCCGATCACGCTGTGGTCTTAATACTGAAACTTTTCCATTATAACTTTTCCTTTCTAAAAAAACGGTTGCCTGGGTTGCTTAACTTTGGACTATCCTACTGGGGGCTGCTTGGAGTCTCTCTCTCCTGGAAGAAAGAAGGGCAGGAAACAGAAGCCCACCAGGACTAACAAATGCGGCTCCCCGGTCTCTCCGCCTATGAAACCTTGGGGGGTCTCTAGCGCTCCCGCGTGCCTCCTTTGGGGAGGGGGCCAAGGCCGGGCACCAAGCTGGGGGCTCTTCGGCAGGCAGGCGGGCGCTTCAGGAGGGGGCCGCCTCTTCCGCCCAGGGGGTCCTGCCGGGAGGACGGGGGCCTCCCTGCTACGCCCCTGCCCCGCCTCTGTTCTCAAGGGTGTTGCGCTGCCGCCGCCCCCGGCCCGGGCGGCCTCCTTGCAGGGGGAAAGGGACCGCAGCGCCCAGCAGCCGCGGCCAGGCTCCCTCCGGGGCTCCCAGCAGGAGCCCCGCCGCCGCCGCCGCCGCCGCCGCCGCCCGGCCGGGCTCCCCGCGGGCCCGGCCTCTGCCTTCGAGGCTCCCCCTCCGCCCCCGGGCCCCCGCCCCCCGCCCCGGCGGGGCCGCGCCTGACCTCTTTCCAGCGGAGCTGCCGGAGGCTCAGCTTGAGCGCCTCGAGCGAGGTGCGCGCCTTGGAGCTGTCCACCGTCACCGGGCGCGGCGCCCGCCGGGGCCCCGGCCGCGCAGGAGCCCGCGCGGGGGCAGGAGCGGGCGGCGGCGCGGGCGGCCCTTTCCTCCGCCGCGGGGCCCCCATCGCCGGGGGCGGCGGCGGCGGCGGCGGCGGCGGCGAGGGGGCCTCTCCGGCCACGGGGGCCGCCGCCGCCGCCCCGCCGCGCCCGGCCCAGCCGCGCGGCGTCCCCGCGCCCGAGCGCCCCGCCGCCGCCGCCGCCGCCGCCGCCGCCGCCCCTCCGCCGGGGCCTCGCCTCCGCGGGGACGCGCCCGAGGCCGCCCGCCGCTCCTCCCGCTCCTCCTCCCGCCGCGGCTGCTGCTGCGCCCGGGCCCGGAGCCGCCCCTCGCCGCCCGCCGCCGCCGCCGCGCCCGCGCCCGCGCCCGCGCCCTCCTCCTGCGCGCAAGCGGCGGCGGCGGCGGCGGGCGGCGTCTCCATGGAGGCCGGGGCGGAGGGACAGCGCGCCGCCGCCGCCGCCGCCGCCGCCGCCTGGCCCGGCAGCCGCTCCGCCGGGGCTCCCGCGGGGGCCACTGAGCATGCTCCCCGGAGCCGGAGCCGGAGCCGGGCGCGCCCGAGCCGGCGGCGGCGTCGCTGGTTGCCCCGGCGAAGCGCCCCGGGGGGAGGAGGAGGAGGAGGAGGAGGAGGAGGAGGAGGAGGAGGAGGAGCGGTCCCCCCGAGCGCCCCCTTCCCTTGCCCGCCCCCCCGGCGCTCCCGCCCTTCCCCGCGGAGGAAGGGAGCGGGGCGACTCGGGGGGCCCTTCCCCCCGTGCTTGGGAACTACGTCTCCCACAAGCCCTCGCCCTCGGCTACGCTAGCTGGGGGGAGAGAAAGGAGTGCCTTCTGGGAAATGTAGGCCTGTGAGCATCTGGACCGGCCCCCCCCCCTTTCCCCTGCACCGGGAGGTTTTCCTTCGCCTACGAAAAAGCATTTAGACTGGGACGGGGGGCATACCACGCACAGAGATGCGGTGGGGAGGGCGAGGAAAAAAGAAACAAAAATTAAAGCTTGCTCCCGGTTTTAGTCTGAACTTTAGAGGAGCGAGCCCAGGGAGGGAGGTCCGCCCCTCGGCCAAATAACGTTAAAAGTTGGGGCTGAAACTCCGCGCGCCAACCAGTGTGGTGGAGCACTTGGGCTACAACGCGGGTAGATCAGGGTTCAAGCCTGCGCTCAGGCAGGGCAACCCGCCTTGGACGAGTCACAGAAGGCGGCAAAGGCAGCCCTCCCCCAGAACGTATCTTGCCAAGAAAACCCTGTGATGGGGTCACCATCGGTTGGAAGCACACGCAGCAACAGCAGCAACAGCAGCAACAACAACAAAACCCAGTGCGGACTGGCATGGAAACCTCTGGCTCCGAGGGTTCCCCCAAAGACCTTCTCTCCGCTTCCTCCGCAAAACCACGACACTGAAACCCGAGGTGGATCCCACTCAGCCCTAGCCCCTGTTTTTCGGGCAAAGACAGAGTTTGGAGGATGCTGGTGATGATGCCAGCAGCAATGACGACAACAACCTCCAAATGGAATGATAATATTCCGTAGATGTGTGTAGGTGTGGGTGTGTATCTACATCCACACCCCTACACACTGGGTCCCACACTGGAAAGCACTGGGGCGATACAGAACCATGCCGGCACACACAGGTTCACAGACTTATTTATTTACTGGATTTATCGGCCACCTTTTCTCCCACGGTGGGACCCGAGGAGGCTTCCTTTAATGTCGGAGGAGGTAAGGGGTTTATCTTGTGACTATGGCTGGGTTCATTCAAGTGCTGGAAACTCTCTTTTTTCAAAAAATGTTGTTGTGTGCCTTCAAGTCGCTTCCACAGTGACCCTACGGCTACCCTATCATGGGGTCTTCTGGGGCCGAGAGCACGTGACACAGCCAAGGTCCCCCGGCGGGGCTCCACAGCCAAGCAGGGAATTTAACCTGGTCTCCCCGGCTGCAGTCCAATGCGCGGTCTGTTACCCGAAGCATCTTTATTAGGACAGCGCACTGCCCACAATATGTCACAAAGGGTGGAGGGTATTTAAGTGCAGGGAACCGCCTCCCAGTGTCAGTAAAGGAGGCGTGTGACTAAAAACACCGTGACGCACGGTGCAGAGCAGAGCTTTCCATACTTTTCCTGTTGGGGACACATTTCTAGACACGCATCATTTCGCGACACAGTCATTTCAGTTTTACTAGCAAACCGGAGGTTAAACTAACTCCATTATAAGAGATACAGACACATGCATTCATTGTGATAACACAATGTATGGGGACACAACATATCTCATGAAAACCTTCCACGTATTTTTAAAAATATTTGATTTATAAATAACAACATACATTTCCAAGATTGTAGGCAGCACAGCTACGCACTTCAGGAGACATGCTAACGTGTGGCGGCACACCGTTTGGAAAGCCCTGGGGTAGCGCAACCGTGCTGTGAGTGTGGGTGACCTCGGCCAAGTCCCACTCTCTCAGCCTCAGAGGAAGTCCATGGGGGCCGACCTCTGAAGAAACCCTGCCAAGAGGACTCAAGGAGAGGGTCGCCATAAGTTGGGACCGGCGTGGGGCACAGAGCATCAGCGCAACAGCCGTCGCGGGGCCCACGCCCGTCCCCGCCCCCCCGGTCAGCCCTCCTTGACTTTCCTTCATCCTCTTTGGCTGTTCAACTGCCACTCATCGCCGCCTCCTCTTCGAGTCCCCACCCGCGTCCGCTCTGTCTCCCCCTCTGATCGGATGAGTGTCGCATGGGGGGACCCTGGCCAATCACTGCAGGCAAGGCTGTGTGTGGCCCTTTTCTCACGTGGGGGGGCCGAAACGGGGCAGCGCACGCAGGGGTGGAGCTTACCTGCTAGCCTTTTGCTCCGTCCCTGCTCCGTCCCTGCGGGGAACGCAGTTCCGCTGCTTCACACGCCGCCAAATTTTGGCGGCACTTGGCGGCGCTCGGCGGCGCCCAAAATGGCGGCCGGCGGCTTCTGGCAGCGCTCCACCAATCAGGGCAGCGCGCCAGCCGGAAGCCCGCCCCCGGGGAGATCTGCAGAGACGCACTACTGCGTCTCTGCAGATTCTCACCGAGAGCTGCCACGGATTAGTGCAGGCGAGTTCGATAAGAACCACCTGGGAAGGTAGTTTTTAAAAAACTCGCACTGCCACCCCTGCGGCTGGGCTAGAGCGGTTGGAGGTGTGGCGCCTCACCGTTTGCAACCGTGCCAGCTCATCTCGCGATGTGAACGACCTCCGTCTCCGGTCGTCGCACCGCGGGCTTTTACCCCCATGTGAAAATGGCCTGTGTGAGTCACAACTGGAGGGGAGGGAAGAGAAAAAGGCCAGATGGGGTCCCTTTGGTGGGCACAGTCCAACCTCCCTGGGGCCCCCAAGCCCTTCTTTGCACACAGGCCCTGTAGTGGCCACATTTTTGTTTTTCTTTTTTTTTCAAAATGGCATTATAGTTTGCTTCCAGAATCCAGGGGCACGCCCTAAACCCACTGGCATCGGTGGGAAAAGGAACTGAATGTACGATGGCCTACGGAAACCCTCTCCTAGGGCTGTGTTGTTCACAGGTTTGCCGCAGTCTTCCCTCAGAGGCTGAGAAGGTGGACCTTGCCAAGCGGCTGAACAGGGATTCGAACCTGACTCTTCCAAACCACTGCCTCTCTTGAAGCTTCATGGGCCATACACCACTATAGCACAAAACTGCCATTTCACTCAAATGCCATAGCATTATCAATTTTTTAATAAAGAAAAGAAAAAGAAGAAAGAGAAAGGGACATCCTGTTCTGATCTGTCTTGAGATTAAAAAGAAATCTGTTCATTGGTGCAGCTGGTGACAAAAATTGCCACAACGCTATGCAGATAAACAGAGGTATCATTTGGATGCTGAATTTTTAAAAAACATCCCAAGAACTACAGCAACAAATAATCCAAGCCGAGAAATGGTCCATTTGTCTTACTCATAATATCTGAGGATGAAAATGAACCGCAGAGCCTGCAGGTGGTGCTATGACTATGGCAAATAAATAAATAAAATAAATAATCCCACTTCGGTGCCTCCCATGCTCTCACCCCTGCAACTACCCCTGCAATTTGCCCCCTCAGGTAATTAACCAGAGAACCACTATCATCATCATCATCATCATCATCATCTCCTCCTCCTCCTCCTTTCAGACAGCATGGGGACCTTTTGTTTCAAGAAAGACACATTTTGGGAGCAACAAGTAATTTTAGCTATTTTCTTCCTGCTGCAAGAAACTCTTTTGAAACAGCGTCTTCCCAGAACTAGTCACATTTCAAGACTTATTCTGTACAAAATTCATACGTGGCTTTATCCAAGCAGGAAACAGGACCGCTCAATGAAAAATGATCTTTTGTTTCGGCCCTGTGCGATAAAGCTTGGAAAAGTTCCTTTTTTAGATGATAGCTCCCCCATCCCCCAGCTGCCAGAGTTGTCATCCAAAAGAAGGACCTTTCCTGAGCTCTGATCTCGAACCGAATCAGGACCTAACCGCTTCCTCCTCCAGCAAACAGGACAAAGAAAAGCAGGCTGCCCTTCTCGTTCCCTCAGATTAGGGAGAGAAGGGTAACGGTTGGAGGCTCCGTGTGGAGGAGGAATTGCATGAATAAAAAATCTTCCATTTATCCTGGTGGGATAAGTGACGGGCATTATGCGCTGCGCCACACGAGGCCTCAGCTGTACCTACCACTCATGTGCTGCGAAGGGGAGGAAGGATGTTGCCGTGCAATCAAGGGAAGGGACAACAGCAGCCGGGGCGGGGGGCGGCCGGGGGAGCAGGCAGGCGGTGTTGTCAGCTCCACGGCACTCAAAGCCAAGCAAGAGGAGAAAGAGAGCAGCTGCAAAGTCTCCTCCTGGCCAGAGAGGTCACAGGCATGCCATTCAAGTCCAGAGGACGTGCACCCTCCTAACATTTCGCACAAGAAAACTAGGACGCGTGTGGGCAAGCCACTTCAGGCTGTGGTCAAGACAGCAAAAGTTATTAAGGAGGGGGGAAAGTTATTAAGGAGAAATAAAGTGTTATAGCAGAGAGAGAGAGAGATATGTATTAAGGAGGAAGAACAGAGAAGCTTGGAGAGCCTCCAGCAGTTTGCTTTCGCCTGAGCCTTCTGGGAAGGGCAGGACTCTGCCTCTCCCCTCCCTACTGCTGATTTAATGGAGTGTGAATTACTTTCGCAATTTAAACTCAATTTACAGCGATGGAAGTAAGCTGAGGTCAACGGAGGAAAGTGGGAGAAGGGAGAGAAACTGGGACATTTTAAAAGCAGCTGCAAAAGTGGGACGGCAGAGGATTAACTGGGACCATCCCCGCCAAATCAGAACAGTAGCCGCGACCTCCTCTGATCTAGCCGTGGGATGTACGAAGCTGCTCCTTCCCACCAGTTCCTGGCACGGGGTCACTGCCGCTCACCACAACTCACAATCAGCCAAATGCAACCTGACAGCCAGTCGGTGGTGCAGCTATGGGGGGCAAAATGAAGATACTGACCTCCACAATTAGAATTCTGCCCCTCATTAAATTTCCTTTCAGTTCTCAAATTTCTAGTACTGCAGAGAATGAGACACTGAAAGCTGTTCACAACTAGGTCTCTTCTATATTCTGTGTTTGCTTTCTCTTGGTCGCTCTGCCTGCACCCTTTTTTTTGGATGCCTAAAGTGGACTTCCAAATTCTCAGCTGAAGTTTTTAAGTTACAAACGTGGAGACTGAAGGAGAACTCTGTTTGGTGGCTGAAATATTTATGTGGGGGCATTTTGCCCTCTCTGCCAGCGATACCCTTGTAGCCAGCCTTCACAGGTGGCTTGCCAAGAGACTGAACTCTCCTTTAAGCACGCACACACACACACAGAGTGCCTTGTTTTAATGTTTCCAGGTAGTCAGCAAAACCAGGTAGCGGATGGCCTCCTGACAGGCAGCCATGCTTGACTGGCGATTCGCCGCTTTGGTCTTAGAGGACCACAAGCTGCGCAGAACGCGTTGTTCCAGCCAGGGATGTGCCAAGGGCCTGGGAGGGGGGTTCAGGGAAGAAAAGAGAGGGAAAACCCCACACTGAAATACTTCTCCCAGCACCAGCGTTGTGAACCATGTTAGTCTGTGTCAGTAAGGCCACGAAAGTCTCCCCGCTCTGTAGCAGTGAATAAGCCATTTGTGTGGGAGGGCGGTTTCTGTGTCCTGGCTGGAACTGCTGAATGGAAAACCAACACACAGGTAAATCCCACTGATTCATTTGGATCTGCCATAGTCGGCACTAACAGCACAATCCATGCCGACAAAGCTGAAGAGCTAGAGTACAATATTTCCACACAGGCGCACACAAAATAGGCAACGTGGTGGCGGGCTCTGGAGAAATGCAATGAAATTAAGATGGAAATATTTCCTCCTTCCTATCTGTTAGTCTTCTAAATAAGCACCCTGAAGGCTGCAGATCCCATCTGACTTTGGACATTAAGCAGGGTCGAGCCAGGTTACTGCTTGGATGGGAGGCCAAGGGGCAATAGTGCTATAGGCTGTGTTTCAGAGGAAAGCCCCGGCAAATCGCCTCAGGAGTATTCCCTCCTGGCGAAATTCATGGGGTCGCCACACATTTTGGTGCTGGAAAGGCCGGAGAGGCCAGCAGTTCCTCAGCCTTACCGGGTTTGAGCCCCCGTTTAAGGGCCACATTGAGCTCCCCTGCCCCGCAGTTAGGACCGGTGCACTAACCAGAAACGGTCCACTCAGTCACAAGCGCTCCGGATGGAGAGGAGCTCAAGCATGGGGGCAGGAGGATGGCCGATTGCTTTCTACGGGGCGGCTGTTTATGCCCCTCGGCGGCGCGCCGGGAGTGGGTGCCCCCCACGCTCCGGGCAAAGACCCTCGCGCTCTCGCTCTCCCGAGGGGACGCCCGCACGACAGAGGCTGACGGAGGGATGCTGAACTGGGGGCGACACTGACTCAGTTCCAGGAGCAGGAGCAAAGCCGCTGCGGGAGGGAGGACAGAAGTTTATCAACCGAGCGACAAAACGTTTCCGCTTCTGCTTTCTTCCGTTGTTGAAGCGTGGCCGTGTCGCCTTCTCCCCAGCCCACGTCCTTCCCCACAGCCCTGCGAGGGCGTCTCCCGGACCCCGCCGCTCCTTCCTTATTTTCAACGGCAGCAGCAAAAGGGGGTTTGCCAGCCGCCCCCGGGGGGCAGCTGGGCGCGCCTGCCCAAGCAAGATCAGGACGGCATCGAAAGGGGAAAAGCTGCTCAGCAGGAGGAAGCGAAAAGGCGGAAGGCCGCGCGGGGCGGGGCGGGGGAAGGGCGGCCTTTCCTCCCCGTCGCCGGAGCCTTCTGGGACGGGCAAGCGCTCGCCGCGCAGCCGCCGGGCTAACCGAAGGCAAGCCCCTTTGGCCCTCTGCGTTCGGTTGCAGCGAGGAAGAAGAGGGAAAGCGGGAGGAGGGGAGAGAAACCGTGGGAACGCCGGGGGGGCGAGGGCAGCTCGGGAGCCCCCCAGCGGGGGCAGTCGGAGGGCGTGAGGAGCGCGGAGCCGCTGTGCCGGCCAGTCCTTGGGGAGAGCCCCCAGCCCCCCGGCGGCGCCGCGGGAGGCCCCTGGGCCCGGCCGGGGGGGCCTCTGAGCAGTCTAGAGCGGGGGCGGAGCCGAGCCCGGGCGCCCGCCCTCCGCCCGCTCCGCTCCGCCTCGACGTGGCGCATCAGCTGCCGGGAGGCAGGCGAGGGGGCGGCGGGCGGAGCCTCCTCTTCTCCGCCTCCTCTCCCCCGGGGCGGCCGGGCGCTTCTCCCCGCCGCCGCCGCCGCCGCCGCCGCCGGGGCCCCTCCGCCCCCGCCGCCGCCTCCTCGTCCGCCTCCTCCGGGCGCCGGCCGGGGCGGGCGATGCGCTTGGCCGGGGCCGCGCCGTGGGGGGTCCCGGTCTCCCCGCCGCCGCCGCCGCCGCCGCCTCTCCTCCTCCTCCTCCTCCTCCTCCTCCCCCTCGGGGCGCCCTCCTCCAAGATGCCGGTCAAGCTGAAGAACCGCTACAACCTGGTGGACGACGCGGGCGACTCCCGGGTGCCCCTCCACAACGAGGAGGCCTTCCAGCACGGCATCCTCTTCCAGGCCAAGGTGAGGCGCCCCGGCCCGCCCCGCCCCGCCTGCGGACCCGGAGCGAGGCGCCCTAGTGACCCCCTCCCCAAAAGGCGCGGCGGTCTCGAGGAAGAGCGTTCCCCCGAGCGTGTGCAGAGCGCTGCCCCTCCCTGCTGGAGCTTCCCCTGTGCGCAGGGCGCCCCCGGACGCCCTCGGAGCAGGCTGAACCAGGAGGAAGTTCTGCTTTCTGGGGGATTTGGCGGCATCTGTTTTTACAGGATGGTGGTCTTGAGAAATCGGGGTTTTTGCAGGGGCTGAAGGGAAGAAGAGGGGCCCCCTGAGCGCGGGCAGAGGCTTCCGTCCCCTCTTTCGCGCTCCCCGGATCCCTGGGGCGCCCTCGGCCGGCTGGAAGGCAGCCGCCCTGATCGGGGGCTTTCTTGCTCAAACCAGCACTTCTGGGCGTTAAGGGCGGGGGCGCTTCGGTCTTTCTCCCCACCAGGCGCGCGGGCCAGTGGAACGGCTGGCCGCTCCGACCCCCGGGGCAAAGCCCGAGCCTGCCCGCCCGCCGGCCCCCGAAGGAAGCGAACTCGCGGGTGCCGTGGCGCTGGGCGGCCTCCCCCTCAGCCCCCTAGGCTCCCTCCTTGGATGCGTCGGAGGGCAGGCATTCCGCTGGGGCAGCCCCCCCGCGCCCGCTCTGCCTTTTCATCTGCAGGGGCCGGAGGGGCCGGAGTCGCCTCCTTCAGGTCAGCCCCTCAGCGAGGCTCCTAAAAGTTTAGTGGCCCTTGCAGATGCCCGATTAGGAATTCAGAGGAGAAAACGGTTGCCGTTTAGAGGTCATCTTTTCAAGCTGCAGCTAACATAGAGCCTCCCCGTGCAGGGGCAGTAGATACCCTCCGGCATCAGCGTGGATTTCCCACGGAAGATGCCAGGAGCACCTAACAGTCCAGCATCCCCAGTTAGACATCTTGGCTATTAAGAGTCCTGATTGTTGCTGTGTGTCTTCCAGTGGCTCAAGGGTGATTCTTTGTTCCTAAAACACAGAGCCTCCCTGCGCAGGAGCAGTTGCTCTGAATACCTGCTGCTGGGCTGGCTTCCTAGAGGCCTCTTCCCAGCCAAACAAGATGCTGGCCTAGATGGGTACCTGGCTGGATCATCTAACCGGGGCCAAAAGGAGGCCGCGACCTTCCACTTGAACAGTAGGGTGGTGTAAGGGTTAGAGCTCTCGACCAGGACTTGGGAGATCCAAGTTCTGGTCTCCACTGAGGCACAAAACTCACCGGGTGACCTTGGAGCTCTGGCTCTCTTTCTCCTTCTAATCTACCTCATAGGGTTGGTCTTTTGCAGATAAATTAGACAGGAGGAAAGCCTTGAACTCATTGCCAGATTAATAGTAATAATAATATTTATATTGTCTGTGTTTCCCAGTCCAAGACTTAGGGCATCTTACAAAGGTTAAAAGAGCCACAGCTTTAAAATCCATATCATCAAAAATTAAAAACAGAGCTCTCCGACAATAGAATTGAAAGCAAGACCATTAAAAAGGCCAGGATGCAAAATCAACTCCCAGATAAGTTTGCTAATAAGGCGACTCCCAAATAATTTTCAGCCCCAGCTGGCTTGCAGGTCAAGCAAAACCTCTCGCCGCAAAACTTGAACTCGGGTGCTCCTGTGCTGGGTGTTGGCCGGTTTATTCTTGCGGATATTTGGCGTAATTGGCAGTTCCCACGCCAGTGCCGGGGCTGAGCAGTCAAAGCAGGTTTATCTCAAAAGGTCTGCGAATGTGATTTACAGGGGGGGGGGGAACACAGCCAGGGAGCCGTAAAGCACTGTGGCCAATTTTTATGATGTGCGGGTAGGGAGGGAGCCAAGAAAGTTTCAAGATGGGGAGAGGGAGGAGAGAGAGAGACTTCAAAAGGTCAGGATGACTGTATGGGGTTTTTTCCCCTCCTTAGTGTAAACTGGTTTGTCCTGTTGAGTAGTCCTTTTTTTTTTTTAATTATTGTTTTAATCTTCTTTGGTTTTCTGAATTGGACGTTCTCCTGTGGGATTAATTAAAAGCTAAGGGGGGCAGGTGGAATTAGAGTTCCCTTTGGGGCATGTGTCCTGTGAGAGATCTCTTGGATGCTGAGTCTGATGTGATGTCTGTGCACACATATATTTAATTTTAAGAGTCCTGTACGTTCGTGTAAATGCTTCACACCATACTGAGTAGTATGTGGCCACAGAGCAGCTCTGTGGATCTTCTGGATCCAAACTCCTGTGAGCCAAAGAATGTGCAAGTTTTACTGATAACACAGAATTCTTCATCAAGCAGAATGGGAAGGGAATTTATTCTTGACCAGCCTCTCCTAGTGGAGAAAATCTCCATTAGAGATATTAAGAACTGTGGTCGTGATTTTCATAACTTTTCATGGCCGGTAAAAATACTTAAGTCTCATAAAATTTAGTGCCAAAATATAGGTACCAGAGAACTAAACAAATGTGTTCTAATATTGTTATTGGTCCAGGTAACCAGTTGCTGGTCCTGAATTTCCATTTGTGGGTCAAAATTCACAAAGTACAGTCACACAGATCT
The DNA here is from genome assembly GCA_948472985.1 of Iguana delicatissima. Classification (NCBI taxonomy): domain Eukaryota; kingdom Metazoa; phylum Chordata; class Lepidosauria; order Squamata; family Iguanidae; genus Iguana; species Iguana delicatissima. The sequence continues at coordinate 1,563,154 of CAOKZL010000453.1, read as the reverse complement.
CTTCATCTGACAGAAAGCCATTTCCGTTGGCTACGGGAAAAGCTAATTCCTGCTTGGGCCCTCTGCCGACAGATGTGCTGATTTTCCATTCCACCTTGCAAAGAATTCTGTGGAACCTTGGAGGTTACTTGTGAAGTACATATTGGCATTTTGCCCGACTGCCAAGCAGCTCTTTGTGCTTCACTCCTGCTATGTTAGCCTGAGAAAACAGGCGTGTGCGTGTGCACATGTTTGTGCACACTGTATGTGTAAAAGAAAGAGAGCAGAGGAGGCGAAACCTGAGAGAAATCAATTGCTACAAGAGCCTGTTCCCAGGTTAAGCTGATGCTGTAGGGAAGAAAGGTGACTGCCTTGCAATCTGACCTTCTGTTGTTATTCTTTTGAAGCCGGCATTGCATTTGCTCAAGGGATAGCTACACTATACTTCTATTGCAGTTTCATACCACTTTAACTAGTGTAGCACCTACCCGTGGAATTCTGGGATTTGTAGTTTCCTGAGGTACTCAGAATTCTCTGGTAGGGAGCTTTGGTACATCAACCTGCACTTCAGTTCCCAAAGTACCCTGAGAAATGAGGGACTGAATCAAGGTCCCTCGGGAAATGTAGTTCAGGTGAGCGCACTACAGCTCTCTAACTCCAAATGCCTCTCTCGAGGACCCGCCCCAGGATCCCTTTGGGATGGAGTCACAGCAGTGACAGTGGCACCAGACTGGTACAGCTGGGTAATGGTGCGTGTAGAGATTTTCCGGTCTTTGACGGCAACTAATAAAGCCCGAGGCTGCAGCCCTAAACTCACTTAGGGGGCAGTTAGGTTCCCACCGAATTTTGCCGAATTTGCACCTGAGCAATCATGCACGGCAAAAACGTCTTTGGAAGGCAGTTTTCTGGAGAAATGATCAGCACATGGCACAAGCTGGGGGAATCTCTCTTTCAGATTTCCAGGAACCACAAAAGCACATGTTGTGGAGATGGTTGTTGTGCCTCATAACAATAACAACAACAACCGACACTGCTTGGAACAAGGCGTATTATCTGACAATATGCCACTGATTCTTAGCAGAAGCCACATCACGGATTGTCTCAAACTCCAGCTGGTGGACTGTGAAACGGATGAGGATAACAGTGCAGGCATACCTCTCTTTTGCAGAGTCTCTGCCAAAGAAGCTCTCGTTTAATGCCTGCCTAGACCCTCTTTGCCTCCTCATCCTTTGTCTAACTGGACATTTTTTAGCAGTATTGGCATTATGAGGATAGTGAAAGAGAGCTGGAGAAATAAGAGATTTTCAGTGCTGGTTTCCACCAATATGTCTGCAGTAAACAAAGCAATAAAGTTTAAGCTAGGAAAGGATGGGATTTTGCTCTAGCTGATCCTACTGCAGCTGTGTGTGCCTGCCTACAAGAGGCAAGATAAACAGCAGCTGTCCCCCTGCAAAATCCCTTATCTGAGAGCAGGAAAACAGAGAGGAGAGGGGAAAGCAAATTACCCTGCCTCACTAGCCACCCCCAGCATAGATCTGGCAAACGATTCACCTGCTATACGTAGTGCAGCATGCCCATGTGCATTGCACTAACAGGATGCCTGCTGCAGTCTCCCTGCTCCAAGCTGCCTGCTTCCCTGCCCACACCTCCCTTTGCACTCCCTCTTCCATGACCTTTTCCCTTCTGCTGCTGCCACCTACGCCGGTGTAGCAACGCCAGCTTAGTGATCCAGCAAGATTCCGGCCAGAAACTCCCAGGCTGGCAATGAATGCAACCTCTCCTGCAGCCCTGTTCATTCATTCCATTATTTAGTTAATAAACATCCCGCCTCCCCAATATGGGACTCAGCCTGGCTTACAGAATAAGTTAAAAACAAAATGTAACTAAAACTTTCAAAGACTATTAAATTCTGTTTTTGTTTGTTGTCTGCCTTCAAGTCATTTGTGATCTAAGGTGAACCTATCACAAGGCTTCCTTGGCCAAATTTGTTCAGGGGGCTTGAAGCTGAGAGAGTGTGACTTGCTTAAGGTTACCCAGTGGATTTCTATGGCCATGCGGGGATTCAAATCCAGGTCTTAGCCCAGAGTTTAAACTGCCACACCATGCTGGCTCTTGCCCATTAAATAAACAATGCTGTTAAAAATTAATTTAGACACATTTAAAAATATGTTTGAAGATGAGCACGCCCCAAGATAAAGGCACAACCTATCAAAAGTCAAAGCCCTGTCAAAATGAGAAGGTCGTTGCGTGCTGGTGGAGACGGAGAGGCGGCCAACCAGGCGAATTCCAGAGGCGTGAAGGAGCCACCGAGAAGGCCCTCTCCTGTGTCCCACCAAATGTACCTGTGGCGGTGGGGGAACCCAAGACCCACAGGGCCGTCTAGGTCATCGCCATTGCCATTGTCATTGGAAACGGGCCGTGTATCCCTGCGCTGGCCGTAAGCACCCAGGAGCTTTCCACAGGCGGCTGAGTGGCGGGTGTAGGAGGGGGCTTTGTTCCCCGCAACCTCCGTGCGTGCCCACCCTGGAGCCAAGCAGGTCAGTGCAAGAGAGGTCACGCCCTTCCTCCGGCTGTTGAGAGCCTGGGTGCCCCCTCCCCTAAACCACCCAACGGGATTAGCATCCTCGCTTCACCTCTTAAGGCTCTCTTTCCTCTTCCCCTTTTCATCACCCTGAGTGGAGGGTTTAGAGAGCCCTTAAGCGACTAATCTGTGTTAAGTGAGCTTGAGGAGGATGCAAGAGCAACCTGGCCAGGGGTTGGGGGGCCGGCGGAGGGGGAGATAGCCTAACCTATTTGAGTCCTCATTTAACTGCCGTTTCTGTTTTGTGGTGGTGGCCGTGAGCTTTCCATCCTTTTCTGACTCACATAGGCCTGAAGGCAAACCTGATTTGTTCGGGAGGGGGGATTGCCTTTGCCTTCCGGTGAGGCTGAGAGAGTGTAACTTGCCCAAGGTCACCCAGAGGATTTCCATGGCTGAGCAGGAACTTGAACTCTGATCTCCTGGAGCCCTAGTCTAACATACCACACTAAGATTTATTATCTGGAGCAGGAGGCTGAGAGAGTATACCACACTGGCTGTCTGAAGTGGGAAATACATCTAAATAATAAAAATAGTAGAAGGGGCAACAGCATCTTCCTCCTTTGGACCTTTGGGATGGGAAAGGAACCGAAACAAAGGGGATAAACCAGCTGAATGGATCGGGTGGTCATGATTTGGCCATTCCGGGCCACAAGTGGAGCTCCCCGCCAGCCCAAGTGGCCCCATTAGCTTCCGTAGTGCTGGGGGAGGAGGATTTCGGCCATGTGTGCCGCCCTGCAGGTCGTGCCCTATATGAATGCACAGAGCCCCCCAGATCCGGAAGAAAACAGGGCAGCACCTGTTTGCATTGATACCTCCCCTCTGTGCTTTGGAGCGGAGGGATCCAGCTGTATCCAGCACCGTGCGGACTGTGGCTCATCGTGTCTCTGTCTCTCTTTCCCCTTTCTTGCTTCCTCTAGTATATTGGCAGTTTGGACGTGCCAAGACCCAACAGCCGTGTGGAGATTGTGGCAGCGATGAGAAGGATCCGGGTGAGTCAGCCTGCATGCGCTCTGTCTTCTGCCTGCCTTCCTGCCTTCCGTCCCTCTTTCCCCCGTCCTTGCCCAGAAGTGTCTTCTGCTTGGTTTGAGAGATTTGTTGAAACAGAAGCTGGTGGGGAGGGGGAATGACAAGATGTTCTCTTGTTCCTGTTCTCCCTGCCTCCGGCCTTGGAATGCCACCCCGTCTCCCTTTTCCAAGCATCCTTTGTTCCGGAAGGCCTGTTGGGAAAACTCTGTTCTGGAGCCCATTCCGGATCAGAAGCCAGATGGGAATGAAAGTACCGGGGCTGGGGACCTGCCGCACGTGTGAGAGGTTGGGGCCATCCAGAGGGCCACGGAGCGGCCGGGCGGTGCCTCTGTCCCCCTCAGGTACCTCAGCGTCCGCTTGTGTCTTCTTCCCCCATGCCTTGAGGGTGGCAGGGTCAGAAGGCATGGTGGAAGAGGAGATGGGTTTGCTTCCTCCTTCTCAGCCAGGGTACGTTTGCTCAGATGGAGCATTTGGGCATGGGAGCACACGCACACCCTTTCATTTTGTTTGGAGCAGGGCTGAAAAGCATTGCCTCTGTAGAAATGAGGTGCACCTTCTCTTCCTAGGGGGAGAGGAACGCTTTGGCAGGGTGTAGCTATGAGAGTGCATAGACACTGCTCTCCCAGTAAGAACGTATGCGTGTAGGCGCACTTTCAAGTCATCTGTTAACTTATGGGGATCTCATGACTTTCACAGGTTTCTGTAGGCAAGGGATACTCAAAGGTGGTTTTGCCAGTTCCTTCCTCTGAAATAGAGCCAACAGTGTAACTAGTAATGCCAGCTCAGTGTTCCCAGGCCTGCAGTATGCAACTTTTCCACCATACATGCAGGGAGAGGGATGGAAGGGTGTTGTTGGCACCTTCCACATGACCATGGGGAGCTAAATTCCCTTGGGGAGATGATATGGGGCTGAGGCAGGCCAGTGGCCTGCCAGCTTCTTCCAACTTTCCCTTCTCTCTCTTGGTGGGTTTTTAAGTCCACTTTCTCCACCCTTTCTTTCACAGACCCATATACGTGCCCCTTCATGTGCCTTCCCTCTGCTGGGTCCCAGCAAACACACAAGTTGGAGGGCTTCCCCAAAGGGAACGGGTTAAGAGGTGCCCAAGGTCCCGTTTTCCTGACACTGCTGTTGCAAGCCAGTGCAGTGGAGTGGTTTGAGTGTTGGAACACAACTCAGGAGACCAGGTTTCAGTTCCCTGTTTGGCCATGGAAACCCATAAGGTGATCACACTCTCAGCCACCAGAAAACCCCATTACAGGATTGCCTTACGCTTGCCACAAGTCAGAAATGACTTGAAGGCACACAATAGCAACTCCTACTGCTTTACTACTACTGTTAGGAGCCTAGCCTCCGTGACTGTTTGCAGACGGCACAAGGACTTCCACAGGCATCTTGTGGCACGGCCCCCCCCACCGCTTCCTGTCTTTTCTATGGGCTCTGTCACTTCCCTCCCCTTAATCCTCTCTAATGACTGTGTCTCTGAGCTTTGTGAATCAGGCGGGTCTTGTGTTACGGGCCAACTCTCTTCCCCTCTCTTTTCTTCCTTCCGTCCTCCCCCTTTGCTTCCTTTTATAAAAGGGCCTTCCGAGACAGAACAAGGAGAAGGACTTCCCCTGTTTTACATTTCCCAGCCAAGTGGAACCAGACTCAGTTGGCCCCTTGGAACTGTTAACTGCCAATGGCCCATTAAGAAGGGGACCGGTGGGAAAGACCGGAGCAGCAGTGTTAACAAAAAGGAGGGGACGCGATTGAGGAAAGGCAGGCAAATCTCTACACAGAGTGGGAAATGCTGCTTTTTTTGGGATGACGATTCTTGGGAGTTTTTGTCCAAAAAAAAAAAAGCAACATTTCCCAATGTTTGGTCTATGCTAGAGGGCTACTCAGAAGTGGTGGTCTCTGAACCAGGGCTGGCCTGCAAGATATTGACCGCTGGTTCACGAAAAGTTTCCAGGAAAGAAACAGCTCTAGCCAACGGGCACATAAGATGGTGTCGCTCCCTGGCACAATGTTTGGGAAAACCTGCCAATCTAACACATAGGTAACTTAAGAAGTACTGGTCTACACTACAAATCTGAAACCAGATTCAGTCTAGTTTAAGCTCTAGGATTCTGTGTAGTCCCTACACTTCTCACTTTTTAAATGGCTTATTAAAGGCATTTTTTTAAAAATGCGGTCTTAAATGAGGTGGGGAAGCTGCACAGGAGCCAACCAAGAAAAATCACCGAGCCCCAACCGACTAGCAAATAAGGTAGCAGAGTCACACGTACCCAGGCACAACCCCTCCAGCTGACTGACTGGGACCATCGAGACCAGGCCTGAACCCCACAAAATTGCCATTCTTGCAGCCAAACACAAGGAACAGATGCTGAGTAGCTCAGCTAGGAGAACAGCTGTAAAAGCATTTGGATACAAGGAGGCCACTTTGCACTTCCAAACTGCATGCATGCATTCATTTAGCCTGCCTTGGCAAAAGCTAAGCAAAATAATTAATTTTAAACCTCCCTTTCAAAAAAAAACAAAACCAACGCACACACACAGAATCTGAATCTCAGCTGTTTAAGAGCACTCCCTTTCTCCCAGGGTTGCTGGCTTTTCATAGCATGGAATTCAAAAGCAGAGGATGGAAGCTGGGAGGGGTGGCAAGTTGTAATTTTAGGCTGCGTTCATTCATTTTTAGGGGTGCTCAGTCACTGTCCTTGCCCTGTCCCTGTGCACTGGAGGCTTTGGCAACCAGATCTCTCTCCGTGTCTCTCTCTGTCTTGTGTTTTGGACCTCAGCAAGGGAGAGAAGGTGGAAAATGGCAAAGAAACTTAGCCATTGCTCCCTTGGGGTGGTTTCTTCATGAAATGTCCTTTTAAAGAACAAATCGAGAGACAGAGAGAGAGAGAGAGAGAGAGAGAGCGCTCAGTGCATGGAGCAGAATGTCAATTTCGTTGGGAGGCAGACTGGAGATGTTCTTGCTAGAACCAGCTTCTCATTAAGGCAAAGCTAAGCCTGAATTTAATTATTACAATTTTTTTTAATGGCAAGTCCTCCCACTGGATCATCATCATCATCATCATCGTTATTATTGGCTGCCTAGAACCGCAGATTTTGCTCTGATCGAAGCTAGAATTAATCCTCCCGCCCTCCTTCCTTCTCCCATCTGAGCCCCCCTTTTCTTGACTTTGACGGTGAGCTGCCTGTCCCCCCCCAAATATTAAGCAGAGCGCCAGTGCTGTGCTGGCGGGAGCAGGGGGCGGTATCTTGGCACTCGTTTCTGTGTGGTTTTCAATGTGGCATGCGGCTTTATGACGGGTATGCAAGCAGCCTCCCTGTTGGGATGGAGGGTCGGGATGAGAACTCCCCCCCAAAAAAAAGTTGTAATATTTTTTCCACCAAACGAAAAAAATCCTTTAAAAAGTTGCTGCAAAAAATGGCTTCAAAATGCAAAGGGGTTGCCTCGTTTTCTTCCACTGCACCCCAAACTGACCCCTGCCGGGCAAAAATAGCCTATTTGGGCCACAAAATGAACCCAGATGCGACACAATGTCACTTCCAGTGGGCTGGAGATGTGGCACGTGGCCTGTTAAGAGAGGACCAGGAGCGAGACCTGCTCCCCAGTGGAGTTGCCCACCCCTTTAATCCCCCCCCAGGTTTGGGTCCTACACTTTGTCCCAGGGAGAGGAAGACGGTCCTTTCAGAGATCTTCCTAAAAAGGGAGGATGACCTTTGTTCACCAGGTCTTGCCGCACGCTTCTGCATCGTCCCGGGTGCGTCTGTGTGTGTATCTGGCAGTTCCCCCAGTTGCTATGGTGGTTTTATAGTTACCTCGTTTTCAGAGTCTACCAAGTGTTACCGACTGTAGTTTTCTGCCACCGTGATTCCAGTCCTGTCCCAGAATACAGAAATCAGTGCAAAACCCTTTGGATAACCTGCGTCAAGCAGAGTTGGTTTCGGTTGTAGTGCTCTGGTGATCCTGTCTCTAGCAACTTAATTCGGAGGTTTAGCCAGTCTGTCTGAGATTGCTCCCAGAGCACCTATTATGATTATTATTGTTATTATCTTCTGTATCGCAGTTATGGGATGCGTAACCTAGAGTGACAGATCCGTAACTGCTCTGTGTTCAGTTGCAGAGCACTACTGCTACAGTCATAACTGCCCCCCTCAAAACCCACCTTAAGAGCCAGCAGACCAGCAAAAGAGGTCCGTTCAGCTGGCTGGAAGCATCTCCTCCCAACCGAATGGGCCTCCTTCACTCTATGCAGCTGCTGACTCTTAAGGTGGATTTGTGGAGGCTTTGCCAAGAGACACATCAATTAGCCATTAGTAATTAAGCAGGCAATGTAGGATATCAGCGATTAGATTTATACCATACCCTTCCTCATAAGAATTCAGAGTGGCTAACAGTCTATATAAAAATGCACAGTTAAGACGACAAATATCTAAAATCAAAAATATCCGAAAATAATACATTGCAAATATCTAAGCCCATAAATATATAAAATGACAAATCCCTAAAACCACAAATCTCTAAAACAGTGGTTCTCAACCTGTGGGTCCCCAGATGTTTGTGGACTTCAGCTCCCAGAAGCCCCAGCCACTATGGTCAATACTCAGGGCTTCTGGGAGCTGAAGTCCACAAACATCTGGGGACCCACAGGTTGAGAACCACTGCTCTAAAATGATGAATCACAAAGATCATGAACTGCAAGTACCTAAAATCACAAGTTACAAGTGTCTGCTGAAGTATGTTAAAGTAAATGCAAAAGTATATTAAAGTCAATGCAACCAGTAGCAGCCAAAGACAAATTAAGCCCTTGATAATTTCCTCGAAGCTTTTACGAATAGGTATGTTTTTAAACAGTGCTAGAAAAGCAAGAGTGGGAAGGAGGCAAACAGATCTCTAAGGAAAAGGGAATTCTACAACTAGGGTGCCATAACCAAGAAGGCCCCGCCACGTCTGGCAACCCTGCAGCTGTGGGGTTCTGAGCCCAACCCTTTGGGAGGGAACTTGGTTGGGGAAGGCTGGGTAAAGACTGTCACTATAGTCCTACGGAGACAGGACAAGGCCTGCGTGTTCACCCATGGTGAATCAGTGACCTTGTTCTTTCCCAGTCTGAGCTGTCTTCTTAGTGGACTTGCTGATTCATTATGAGTTGCTTCTCCACATGTAAACCCAAAAAAGGAAGTAAGCTGAATACCTGAAATATCTTGAAAATGATTCAATAGATAACAAAAGACCAGCAGCAGCTAAAAGGAGAACTCAGATTTTCCAAAGCAAAACCATGCAACCAGCCAATAGCAAAGCCATTAACTGAGGGCCTTCTTTGAAAGAACTATTATTTGGGGGGGGGCAACACTGGGAAGCCCCTTTCCCTGGTGGTGGTCCTCCAGGAGGTAAGGGTAGCAAGAAGAGGTAGAAAAGAAAATTTTGGGGCTACCTGTAACAAAGGTGGGGAGTTCGGGGCCCTCCTGATGCTGGGCTTGCTTCTCATCATCCCCAGGTTCCTTTCCTCTGATCTGTTGAGTCTCTGCACTATCACCATTCCTCTGTTATTCTAATAAATCTGTGGATTAAGATGCAGAGTGAGCTGAGGGGGGTGACCATTACAGACATCACCTAATAGAGGCGGGAGGGCTGATAGATTAACTGTTTGGCTGGTAATGGATGGGAGCCATTCTGGAATCGATCTGGCTGAAGTTAAATGCCAGTGCCACTTCCTCCTTGAGGACTGGTGGTGAGGAGGGTACCTTTCCACTGCAACTGCCCATCTAGCAGTTTAGAAAAGCAAAGCAAAAGCTGTCACTTTGCCAAGGAGGCATCCAGGGCATGTGAGCCGGCATGGGGTGGTGATTGGAGCATTGGCTTGGGACTCTGGAAGACTACGGTTCTCTGCTGAGCCCTAGAAACTCACTTGGTGGCTTTGGATGAGCCACACTCTCTCAGCCTCTGAGGAAGGCAAAGGCAAACTCCCTCTGAATAATACTTTGGAAATGACCTGAAGGCACACAATAACATCAACATCCAGGATATCTCCTTTGCCACTTTCCCCAGATCCACGGAATTGTTTTCCTGTGAGAGTTGGAGCCGGGTTTGCAAAGTGAAAGCAAACACAGATCCAAGAGAATCAGAGTTGTTTGTGCAGTGTGCATGCCATGCCAGGTGGAGGGATTCTTCCCCGAGGTTTTTCCCCCAGCCAGGAAGGCTGCATAACTGTCTTGTGTTTCTCTCCTGAAGGAGAGCAGGCTCCTGCCTTTTCCCCAATATTGGAATCAAGGTGGTTTGCAAAAATTAAAAACAGTTGAAAAGCACTTGCAGAGACTTAAGTAAAAACATATTAAAAAGTTACTGTTAAAGTGCAATTAAGCTATCCATAGAATTAAAGCCATTTAAAACAAATCAATTAAAAGACTGGAGATAAAAGTCAAGAACACAACCATTAAAAGTCAACTGCAGTCAATTCCTAAAAGCCTGCCAGAATAGAAGAAGTTTTCACTTAGCGACGGAAAGCAAGCAAGAAAGGTGCCATGCTAGCTTTCTTAAGGGAGGAGTTCCAAAGCTTGGGAGCAGCCACCAAGTCTTTCTCCCGTGCTCCCATCAAATGTGCCCAAGGAGGTGGCGGGACAGACAGGACTGCCTCTCCTAAAAGTGCAGCTAGTCCTGGCAGGCTGCAAATAGGGAGATACAGTCCTTCAGACAGCCTGGGCCTGAGAGCCATTGCATGGCTGAACAAAGGCACCAAATGTGCCACCGAATGCAGAACCAACGTGTGAGTCTACGAGCAATGTGTGTCCAAGCATAACGCACATCCATGCGCAGTGCATTATGTGCATCCATGCACAATGGACTTACACGCGTGCAGCCACCAACAGAGTTCAGCCATTGTCTTTTTAACACACATGCACAACCAGAAGCAAGCTTCTAGTCCTTATGACAGAGATTTTTTTTAAAAAATGCACAGGTTCCACCCCTGCATGCAACTTAAGCAACTAGCAGACTCGGAATAGATTAGGCTAATCTGTGCCGCTGCGTTTGAATCCACGCTGCAAAGGCTGGCGTTTTGTTGCCCTCTGTTTAGCAGTACCCTGCCTGCAGAGTTTACAGGAGGGGCTAGTTCGCGAGCCAAGGGCGACAGAGCACCGTTGGCAAGTGTCCTTTGGCCTTCCTCACTTGGCTGCCTGCAAATTCGTCTCATGCCCTTTAAGTGCTAATAGCTGGGCAGGCCTGATTGGTCCCAGAACCCTGGAGGGGTCACGTGGGCTGATTTTTCTGCGGGCAAGTTGGCTCCTGAGCCAGCACAGTCCAAAGGTATGCGTGCCGTGTTTGTTCACAGGGAGGGCACGGCAACAGCGCAGCGCGCTCAGACACACACGGCCACGGTGGGTTTGGGTCTTGCCACAGGCTGTAGGGTGGAAGAGATAATACAGGGCTCTCCCAAGAATGTCTTCTTTAACGGACACTTTGAAGTTTGTTAGTTTGCTTCACACTGTTAGGCTAAGTAGGCCCAGGGAAATCTTATCTTCTTGTTAGCAAGCTGAGACTACCTGGGAGAAGGAACTTAGAAGGCTTTGCACACTGCTAGTCCTGAGTGAGGATGGAGAGACTCTCTTAGAGGCCCACTCTGACTCTTGGAAGCCCCAACACTGGGGTCGTTTGGGCACCAAGTTAAAACACCGCTTCTGATTAAAGGCCTGTGCATGTCTAATAATTTTATTCAACTTACTCAGTTTTTAAAAAATGGTTTAACTTGCAGTAAATTGTTGGATATGTTTTAGGACAGTTTTGCCTTTTACTGTTTTAACTTTAAATAGTTTTAAATTGATTTTATTATTCTGGACCCTGAGACTGTTGGTTGTAGGATGGGATACATATATTTTAAAGGAATAAATTTTCCACTTTGTACCATCCCTGATCATGTGTTATGTTCCCCATAAGTCTTGTGCCTCTGCAGCAGCGGTTGGGGAACCAGGGTCTTGTCGCTCTCGTCTCTAAACCTTGCTCATGCTTGCTGTGGCTGATGGGAGTTGGAGTCCAAAGACACCAGGGAGATACTCAGTGGTTTCTAGCCTCTGCTCCAAAGTCAGCTCGGTCTTTCTGGATTGCAGCCCCTTCTGCATCAGAGGCATCTTTTGTCTTTCCATGGCTGCAGTTTGGGGGCTTGCTTAGTGGTGGAATATTCAGATTTCTGGTCACATAAACAAGAGGATATTTTTAGCACAGAATTCCCGCGCCGCTCCGTCTACCTGCAGCATTTGAGCTAATGAATCAAGGCGGCCCAACAGAGGACAGAGTCGGGGTGGGGTGGAGGTTGCCTTGGCACGCAGAATGAAGGGGGAAATGTGGCTGGAAAGGTTGCTGATGCCTGAGACCACGCAGATTGTCCAAGTGTGCAGCAACCTTTCTCAAAGACAAATAAACAGACACTCCGAAAGAGGTTTAGCGGTGACCAACTGAGCCATGAACCTAGTCTTCCAAAACAACATGAGTGTATTCTTCCCCCGTAGTGGTTACAGTGGAAACTCCTCACAAGGCACAGCAGAATCCCCTAACCTGGTGCGTGCCCCCCACCAGACATGGTCAGAGTATGGACGTCATCTTCCTTAACTGGCATACCTGGGGGTGATGGGTGTTGCAGTCCAGAGACATCCAAGGGGGAGATGCTGGACTGTGGAAGGAAAGAGTACAGCAAGGTAGGCAAAGGCAAACTGGGGAAAGTAAATTGATAACCAGTGTTTTAAGAGAGGGCAGAGCTGAGAGTCCAGGATTCAGGGTGGAAAGAATTGTCTCTTTCTCAGACGTCCATATATTCTAGCGTCTCGCTTCCTACTGTAGTCCACCGGATGCTTTGCCATATGTGAGGCCAACAGGCCTCTCTTCCCGGTGCTCCCCAGGACTTGCCATTGACAGGCATGTGGAGGTCCCATTGAGACATCACAGCTCATCACCACGGGTAGCCCCCCTCTGCCATGAATTGATCTAATCCCCTTTTTAAGTGGTCTAAGTAAGTGGCTTCCATCACCACATCTTGTGTCAGGGAGTTCCACCAGTGAGCTCTATTATATACCAAGAAAGCGTTTCATTTTGTTCACCCCTGAATCTCCTATCAATACATTCCAGTGTTTATTTTTTAAAAATTGCTGTGATTCTCCATCAGTGGTGGTAGAGAAGGCGGCTTTGGAAGAAAATAGATACATAGCACAACATTTTGTTTGGAGGACCAAAATACCCTAAAGGCGCAAGAAACTGTCTGATCTTGGGAGCTAAGCAGGGTCAGCCATGGTTAGTACTTGGAGGGGAGACTGCCAAGGAATACCAGGTGCTGCAGGCTCTATTTCAAGGGGAGGAACTGCCTAAGAAGACCTTATTAAATTCATGGGGTTGCCATAAGTCGACAGGCGACCCGAAGGCACGCGCATAGCATTTGGAGAGTGTCTCTGAGCACTTCTTTTTGTTCTGCGTTTGAGATGGAGAGAGAGCGTGCGACACACTTGGGTAGATACAGTACTTTCCCCAAGCTCCTTTTTAAAGAAACATTTCTTCGTCAAGATGACCCGGGCTCAATTACTTGAGTCATTTAAATCGTGGAGATTTGCATATGTTTTACATAATTCCAGAGCTGATCATGCAGAACACGGGGATGCCCGTGGCAGAAATCGGCTTAGCCCCCTGAGGTTTTTCGCCTTATCTTTGCAGGCACGAGGGCAAACAGCACCGTGCTTTATCTTAGTATTAGTAACAGTAATAATTGTAATAGAAGAGCGCAGAAGGCACGGTGCACCCCCCATGTTGCTGCTGCCAGTGCATTGACCCCAGTTAGTGATAGCAGGTATTTTGCCGGTTAAGAAGACGAAAAAGAAGCCACGGTTATGAGATTCTGGGGGGAGATGATCGATAGCAGATGGAGTGACAGATCAGCCGGGGGAATGTGTAATCTCTAAGCAATGGTGACCTTTTAATGCATAGCTCAGCCTTGCGGGGTCTGGATTCTCCACAGCCTGAAAGCGCTGCCGTCTGCGCAACGCTGTGTGAATGCAGCAACCCGGGTTTTGAGGAGAGGGTGTTGCAAAGGCCAAAGCATGCATGATGAGGAGCACATCACTTGAATTTCATTCTTAATATTTTGGGTTTTCCTTTTAAATAGCCAATAAGAGACCTTGGGAATGTTGTTATTATTATTATTATTTTTAGTCAGTAAGGATGAAAGCCAGCATTGTGTAGTGGTTTGAATGCTGGACTACGACCCAGGAGACACACTGGGTGACCTTGGGGTCATCACTTAAAGGTGGGGTGGTATTTTCTGCTCTTCCCTGTCCGCAGCCATACGGGGGACAGCTGTGAGGTGGGGGCAAGACTGAGGGCATTGCCCCCTTAGTAAGAATCCTTCCCCTGGATGAAATTTTCCTTCAGTCCCAGATTTCTACCCGTGCAGTCTCTTAAAACTGAGCTGAGCCTTTAGAGATCCAGCGGAGGCACCCAAAGAAAGGGGGCAGGCAGAGTTACCAAGCGAACGCGAGCGTATCTGGACGCTGAAGGAAAATATAAAATATCATTTCAGGGGGTGGGCAGAATTCTTACTTGGAGGGGGCAATGTTCTCATTTTGCCCCCCCACCATAGATTATACCCCTGCCGCAGAATCGGAGGAGACTTGACCTCAACGGGGCCTCCTTGGCTCTGCCCGGCAGCCGCTTTCCCAGAGCTGAGTCTGCAAGCTGGCCCGGATGGCAGAATGGCAGGGGGTCCTTCGCCAGCCTGGCAACAGACCGTCACCCCCTGACTCAATGCGGCACAGGAATGCAGCCCCCTCTGCGGACTTGGCTGGCTCCCTGGCTGTGCATTTCACGACTCGCCGCCCCTGTTCAGTGCTGCGGTAGTCTGGTTTTTGACTCAGAAGCTCGTGGAGGGAAAGCAAGATTGTCCAGACAGGGAGGCGAAGGCTTATCTCTCTCTTGTGTTGTGTGTACTGGAGTTTTACAACAGCCGCAAAACCAAAGGGAAAAGTTTTTGTGCAGAAAAGATTGGGATCCGTTTGTCGCTTGGGGAGCCACAGAGCCCAAAATAGCTTTACCTCCGCAATTAGCGGGTGAAGGGAGAAAGGGTCGTTGCATTATTTAGTAGTTGGGGATTCTGCCTGTGTCCGCAGTGCCTCTGCAGAAGGAGCTCAGCTCCGAGGGGGCTGGCAAAATGTCCTTCCCCTTTTATGCTGCTGCCAGCAGTGGTCAGGCATGCCGCTTGGAAAAGTTACTTCTGGGGGAAAGACATCTCCCAGAATCCTCCCAGCTAGAGCAGACAATGGCAGGAGCCTTTCATTTTTTTAAATGACTCTTTCTCTCTAAGCAGAGCATGGTCTGAAGGGCAGATTTCATCTTCTTTGTATTGTTTTTCTTTAAACTGTTATAGTGTAGAAGTGCGATTTTGCTGATGCACTTGTAACTGATTTAGAAAGAAAGCAACAAGAGAGGGGAAGAGGAAACTTTTTTGTTCTGACGTGTATCAGAATTAAAAAGATAAACCCATCATGAATGAGAATAAAACATTGTGGCTGGTGCTGGCTATTTCCAGGAAATAGTCCAGATAGACAGAAATGTTACTGCAACTTCCCAACATGTTTGTCCCATCTGGAGGAATCTATAAAGTGGCATTTTTGGTTTGGCCCTTCCCGGCGTTTGTCCCATTCCCCAGCGGGATGCTGTCCAAAGAATTTCTCTGAAATTGAACGCAGCCCTCAGAGAGTGGTGAAAAGATCCCCAGCCTGGTTTCTGCCTTCAAAGAAGGTTGCCAAGCTGGGAGGTGGAGAGAAGGGCATCCAGGCTATTGTGGGGGACTGGAGCCCATTTCCTGTGCAGGAGGAAAGGAGAGGAAAGACTGGTGGGAAAGGGTTTGAGTGCCATGCAAACTCTGCTTGGATTCTGCAGCGAGGGCACTGTTCCCCTACGATCTCCTGTAGCAGAAGGGGATCCGGGGATCAGGACAAGGTACCAGGTACCAGATAAAAATGAAGTGGAGGAACAGGGGGGGGGGGGCATCAATGCAACTTGAAGGGTGGTCGGTGCTTTGCACTTTCCAAAAGAGTGATAAACTCTGCATCCCAGTAAAAAATGATGCTGATATGATGCCAAAGTTTTTGCTGGCTGTCCACAGCAGGAAACAAAACGCATTCAACCATTTAAACAGCTGCTCGGCCCTGAGCACGGGAGAGCCTACCGAACACCCTTCTGGCTCCAGAGATTTCATGAGGCCCTGGCAAGCCACTTTCTCAAGCCTAGCTTTGCAACGGTGCATTTATTGTTTATGGGTTAGTTGGTTTAACTTGTATCTGCTTTAGGACCCAGGATGGCTCACAACAAATGAAAACAAAGTGTAGCTTAAAAAAAAAACTATCCATACAAAAAGTTTAAAAACAAGCAACAGTTCTGTCGAAAACACAAGATTAAATGGTAGCAGCACACCTAATGTAACGTTGCTTTGCCCAAAAACAGATGGATGCTGACAGAGCCTGGCTGGCTTAAGGAGAGAGGGAGCAACACTGGAGCCTCTTTCGTGCACCCTCCACATGTTCCCATCCTTGCTACTGCAGGAATGGAGCAACCACCGAAATGACACTGTCACACACATGCACACCCCTGCCACTACTTCCAAGCACACCGTTCCAGATTGTGAAGCCACAAGCAACTCCCTGCGTGAGAGCAGAGGCCGGAAGACGCCGGCGGCCAGCTGGCAAAGCGTCCCTTCCCAGCCAGCCTTCCTCTTCTTCTCATGCCTTGGCAGGCCTCCCGTTCCCCCGGCCAGCTCTCCTGGTTTTGGGGCTGGAGCTCCCTCACTCCTGCTAGCAAGCCTGTGCTGTCTGGGGATGGTGGGAGTTGCAGTCTAACCTCTAGAAACCACTCTCCTTGGTCATTTGCTCAAGGAGAAGGGGCCGTATCATCTGTCCATTGGGACATTTTTAATGGTTATGGCCTTAACGGGCTTTCGTTCTATTGACAGTTTAATTGCAGTTTTGAATTAGGTGAATATTTAAGAATGTTTGTTTTAACTGTAGCAAGCCACTCTGAGTCTCAAACTGTGATAAAGGAAGGAAAGTAGTAAAGAGAAGGAAAGGAATTCTGACAGATGGCCATCCAACCTTTGTTTAAAAGCCTCCATCAGACTCCACTGAGGCAGTATATTCCACTTTCAAACTGCTCTTACCCTCAAGAAGTTCCAAAGGTTTAGGTGGAATCTCTTTTTCTTTTGTTTACATCCACCGTTCCATGTCCTGGTCTCTGGAGCAGCAGAAAATAAACTTGCTCCATCTTCCTTATGAAATCCCATGGGCTGGCAGGTGGGATTCTGGGAGATGCTGTCTGAAAAAAGAACTTTTCCTACACTCTGCTCTGGAGGCTGCTAGCCTTTCCATTTCTGCTTCACTTGCCAACACAATTGACAGGCTTTTTTTTACCCCCCACTCCTCTGCCTGCCTCTCTCTTTTCCGCCTTGTAATTATCCTCTTAAAATACACATATACGAAGGGAGATGTTTCGCGGGTGGTGTGTGTGGATCCATGTTCTTTGCCGCAAGCAGAGTTTGCAAAGGGAGGAGCAGTGGAGCAGGGAGAGATTGCTCCGAAGTCTCAGGCCCCTGTGGCTTGGTGTTGGGGGTGGCAGCTCCAGCCCGCCAATGAGCACTGTGTCCTTGTGATGCCCCTGCTTCTTTTCGTTTAAAGAAAAATGCAGCCTCTCCCTCCACCACTCCCCAAATACTTTTGCCTGCTTTTGCACACACTCAGCTGCTAAATTTAGCTTTTTGAGCAGCGAGCTTTGAGGAATAATTTGCAGATTGATCCAGGAGGTCACTGCTTAACCGGGTGGTCTTTCCCTGACGACCAACTTCAACCCTGGAGCTTTGGGTGGGGGGCGGCTAGGAGGAAGGACTGCAGCAGCTGCGTCCGTCCTTGTTACTTGCCATCAAGTTGACCTCAGCTTATGGCCACCGTAAGCATCCACTGCGTCTTTCTTTCCAGGAAACTCTTCAAAGTGATGGATCGGGGCCTGGTATTGGTCCACCAACCACCACTTTAAGTTGCAGTAGTTTACATGATTTTGGGGGGTTTGCCCGTTGGGGCCTGTTTTCTGTGCTTGAGGGTTTTGGGGTGTTTTTTTTGACAAAATCAATATTTTGATAAATTGTTGTTGCATGCCTTCACGTTGTTTCGGACCTTTGGCGCCCCTAAGGTGAACCTGTGACGGGCCTTTCTCCGCAAGAGGGTGTTTGCCGCCATTGCCTTGCTCTGAGGCTGAGACTTGAAGCCCATTTTAGAGGGGAGGGAGCTGAGAAAGAGGCTCTTGCAGATGTTAAAGGTCAAAGGAAGGGGAATGCCGAAGGAGGCTTGAGTTAAGGAGCTGACGGCTGATAGATACAAACTTCATTAAGTCTTGGAAGGGATACTGGAGCCAACTTTTAAGGTGGAGCTCAGTGCGGGATGGGAGCTGGTCAGCCTGACTTCTTCTCTCTCCCCTCCTCTTTCTTCCCCCAGTATGAATTCAAGGCCAAGAACATCAAAAAGAAGAAGGTTAACATAGTTGTCTCTGTGGACGGAGTGAAAGTCATCCTCCGGAAGAAACAGAAGGTGGGCTTTTGCCAGTCGTGTTGAAGCGGAGACTTGCAGGGCCGGGGGTTGGTTTGAGGTCAGTTGTATAATTGCAGCTGACCCCTACACTTGTGCTCTTTACGTAGCAGCCAAAGGGGAGCCGAGAAAGTGCGGGACCCCAGGACCGGGGACTGTAAATTAAACAAGGGGCTTCCAAGGGGAATTTGGGTCATGGGGGCGGGGGAGAAAGAGAAACAGAGAATTAACTTCCACTTCTCATTCCACCCCATCTGGTCCAAAATGGTTCTATTACTTCACTGTAGACATTAACTGCTTTCTTGCAATTGCGAACAGCCCCCTCCAAACCAGCAAAAGGAAAGGATTGGCACGGTAGCCCTATGCTTCCTCTCTCATCCCCATCTCCTTCTTGCAGTGTGTGGGAGACGGTTTGAGGTGCTAAAAATTCAGCTGCAATCTGTCTTTAGCTGGCCAGGCAGCAGCTGGTGGAGGAAGAGGAGGACCAGAGGCCGTTTTTAAAGGGTTGCATGGTCTAATCGGGGAAGGTTCCCCCAGAAAAGAAGTGTGGGGAGCAAGGGCTGGAGAAACTCACAAATATTCACATCTGTAAAAGTAAAACTTGTCCAATGTGGAGGTCTGACTCCATGAAATTTTGCTATTAACTTTTTCCCCTCTTAAACATTTTATTTGTGTCCTAGAGGAAAGAATGGACCTGGGATGAGGGCAAGATGATGGTGATGCATGACCCTGTCTACAGGTGAGTTGATACAGTCGGTGGATTACAAGCAGCATGGGAGAGAGTTCTGATGTAAAAGAGGGGCTCACCTGGCTTTCAGAAAGATGCCTTCGGTTTGGCACGGAGATACTCGTAAACCTGACAGCGACATTGCACATGGCCTTGTGGATAATGACAAAGACCTCACAGCAGGGACGGTGTCCTGTAAATCTCCATTTGTGGATCTGTGCATTGTGCTACTCAGTCCTTGTGTTGGAGGGACACATTGCACAACTGAATGCTCATGTCAGTGTGCAGCCAACCATCTTGTGTACACATAAGGGTAATGTGGGCTTGTACACATGTACCTCCACATCCACAAGGGCACCAGATATGCAGCTCTGCTTGAGCAGACGTGAACTGAAGTTGAACAGTTCCACACTGGCCAAGACAGTGGAGGACAAGGCCGACTCCTGCCACAGGTTGCTTCCTACCAAGAAACGACAGCTTTAGCAATGCCAGAACTCTCCCCGGGCCCCATATTCCAGACCAGGCCCCTTCCTGAACACACGAGACGTTCTGATCCTCAGAGGATCCTGGCACACCCTAGTCCACCCTGCCCTCTCCCAGTTTGAGCGTGTGAGCTGGAGTGGCCGACCAGAATGTGAAATGCGTGGATTTCTCCCTACTCTGCATGCAGATTGCATCAGTTGCGTGTAATCTGCAAAACCAGACTGGCAAAGCCGCTAATTTGGTCCAGGTGGTTTGACTGCCTAAGCTGGTAATTGCATCTTCCCCCACACGGCAAAGCTGTGGACGTTCTGGCCAGGATCCAAGGGGAACAAGGCAGGTTCTGAGAATCTGAACTGAGGAGGGTATCAGTAGCATGTCCCTGAACTGTTTGTTGTCCTTCAACCGCCGCAACCTCAGGAGAAGAGCACTTGTGTATTACGCTTTGTTTTCTGTGTGTCCCCTTTCTTTTGTTTTGCATTCTCCTCCTCCTCCTCCTCCTCCTCCTCACATTTAGGATCTTCTACGTTTCTCATGACTCCCAAGACCTGAAAATCTTCAGCTACATTGCCCGGGATGGCACCAACAACTCCTTCCGGTGCAATGTCTTCAAATCCAAAAAAAAGGTGAGTGGGACGAGGCTATTTGTTGCCCCCCCCCGCCTTCCTGTTTCTTCCATCTGCCCTCAACTCCCTTCTGTTCCGGCTCATGATGAAACAGCGGATTCTCTTCCTGCAGACTCAGGCCATGCGTGTGGTGCGGACGGTAGGCCAAGCCTTCGAGGTCTGCCACAAACTCAGCCTCCAGCACGCCCTCCAGAACGCCGACGGGCAGGCCGACGGGGCTAGCAACAATTCAGCAGAGGAGCCACTGCTGGAAGGTAAGGGAGTTTACAAGGGTGGCTTTTTCTAAGGATTACTTGTTGCTGTTATCTTTGCAGTGCGTTAATATAAGCCATTGCTGGTTCTGATTACAAGGTGGTGGTTTTTTGTTTTTATAAAAAGTAATGCCATTCCCATTGCCCTTTTGACAGCAGAGGTATTTGACCTTGCTCCACAAGGGAAATTAGCCCCTGGTCTGCACACAGTTGCCCACCCCTGCTTTAGGACAACCTCAGAAGAGTCCCAAAGAGACCCCTGAACTACCAGGGTGGGCTTCTCAGCTGTGCCAGACAGACGGTTCATTTTTTGTTAGAGGTTCTCTTCATCTTTCCCGTCCTTACCTTCTATGAAGGTCTCCCACTGGCTGGGCCAGCAATGGCAGACGGAGAAAGCGCCCCCGCCGGGTCTGAGGGGACCAGCAGGGCCTCCAAGTTACCTTTGGTGGTGCCTGACCTGGGGGTCCCGCAGTCTGGGCCAAACCTGACGGACAGGACCAATCAGGTAAGAGGTGGCACACGACAAGGAAAGGAGCCCTTTGAACATTTGAAATCTGAAGGGTTTGGAAATACAGGGCGGTGGAGCAGGGGGAGGTCTGTGTTTTAGTCTCACAACCACCCTGCAAGGTGGGTTGGTCAGAGAAAGAGTGCCTTGGGTTTCATTAGCTGATTTTGGGAGAAAGTCAGTATATAGTTATATTTAGAAGAAGACTGAGAGATAAACAGATTTATCAGGGTGGCTAATCCAAGGTGAATGTCATGGCTGAGAAGATCTTGAGAAGATTACTCTTTTGGACTACAGTTCCCAGAATCCCCCAGCTACCATGGCCACTGGTGGTGCTGCCTGCAGATTCTGAGAGCTGTAGTCCAAAAAGGGTAATGTCCCTGAGAGCTGTGACTGAATGGGAATTTCAACCCAGGTCTTTCTCCAAGTTTCCACACTAGCTTTAAGCTGCAGAGAAGGCAAGGTTGGTGAGTCGAGGTCCAGAGGAGCGAGACGAAAATAGTCAAAGGTCTGGGAGTCAAAGGCCATATGAGGAACTGTTAGGGAGTCGGGTATGTTTACCTTGGAGAAGAGAAGTCTGAGAGGGGGCTTTTAATCCCTATCTTTAAATAGATAAATAAATGCCCTGTAGAAGACGGAGCCAGCTTGTTTTTTTAGATATTAAAAAGGGCAAAAGGCATGGAGAAAGGGAGCTGTTGGTGGGAGGACTGGGGGTGGACTACTGACCCTCCCTTCCATTCACTGCAATTTTGGACCCCAGGAGAATGAGAACAGCTCCCTCTTCTGCCCTTCCGCCGCGCAGCCCCTGGGCAGCCCGGGCAGCCCCTGCTCCTCGACCTCGGCCACCCCGCTCGCCTCCCAGCACTGCCTCCAGCTCCTCCAACACCAGCTCTTGCAGCAGCAGCAGCAGACCCAGGTGGCCGTCGCCCAGGTAAGCCCCCACCCTCTCACTCTCCCTACACGCAGCCTCCGTGTTGGCCAGGCCAGGCCTAATACGGACTACTCTTCCTCCTTAGAAGGCCACGGAGCTTATTGTCCTCTCTTCTCATCCCATGACGTGGGGGAGGGTTAGCAGGCAGGTTGCCAAGAGCAGCGGGTAGCTGCTAACTCATATTGTAGAATGTCCAAGAGTGCACAAAGCCTCCACGGTGGCCAGGCCAGACCTGACCCGGACTACTCTTCCTCCTTAGAAGGCCAGGGAGCTTATTGTCCCCTCTTCTCATCTCATCACACAAAAGGAGGGTCAGCAATCAGGTTTCCAAAGGCAACTCCCCACTACCAGGTGAACAGCAGCAGCTGCTAACTTATGTTGCAGAGTGTTCCAGAGTACATATTAGGGCAGGCATTACCTAGCTGGGACAGCAATTGTGTTGCCTTCCAGATGTTTTTGGACTGCAACTTCCAGCAACTCCTGTCCAACACTGCAAATACTAAGGAATCTGGAAAGCAGATGCTACTCCCGACCTACATAATGAAGCCCCAGAGACCTTGTCTTAAATTCAATTTAGCTCTGGCGGGGGCTGAAAGGGATTCTCTCACCCTTGTCCAATGACTTCTCTTGGCCTCCTTGGCTAAAGTCTCCTCCTCTCCCGCTGCCCAACAGGTGCAGCTGCTGAAAGACCAGCTCTCGGCCGAGACCACGGCCCGCATTGAGGCTCAGGCCCGCGTCCGCCAGCTGCTCTTGACCAACCGCGACCTCCTTCAGCACGTCTCCTTGCTGGTCAAGCAGCTCAAAGAGCTGGAGATCAAGGTGCAGCTGCGGCATCCAGGTGAGCCGTTGGGAAGGGTTTTTTTAGGGGGCGGACAGCTGTGTGAAGGGAGTGACCACATGTCCTGACGCACCTCTGTCTGATGCGCCCAATTCTTCTCCTTCCCCATCTCTCTGCATTAGTCTAATGTGGCGGATCAGGCTCAGAGCTTGGGAAATAACTTGTTAAAAGTTTAAGTTATGGGCCCTACTTTTCAGCCATGGATTGAAAACCACTTGTAGAAATGACAAGGACATCAGTTGTAACAGTTCTTGCTACCCTAATTCATGGCTGGCTATTTTGGTGGTGGTGGTGGTGTTTTTTTTCCCTTTCTTGTTTCTGTTTTGGAATGCTGTTTTTAAAAACAAGGTGCTTTTACAATTTAACTATCCATTAAATGACAAATTAATTCATGTTTTGCTTTCTCAGTGTTTGCATACTAATGGCTTGGCTTTCTTTGTAACATGTTAGCATTAACGCTATTTTGTTTTGCATTTTGTTGCTTTTTAAGTGCTGTTTTTAAAACCAGTAGTTTCCCACTTGAACAGATTATGCAACTAATGAAGCAACAAGCTATTTCTTGCCTAGTTTTCTCCGTGTTTTCATATGAGCGCTTTAGCTTTCTTTTAACTGTTTAATGGCAACGCTGTTAATGGAGCCAGTGTGGTATAGTGGTTCGAGCATTGCACTCGGACGCTGGGAGACCATGGGTTCGAATTCTTACTCAGCTTTGGAAACCCACCAAGTGACCTTGGGCAAGTGACACTCTCTCATCTTCAGAGGAAGGCAAGGGCAAACCCCCTATGAACAAATTCTACCACAAAAACCCCATGATAGATTCACCTTAGGTTCACCATAAGTCAGAAATGATCTGAAGGCACACAAACAACAATTTAGCACTGGGGTCCGTGATTCCAGGTCGGACCAGGTTTGGATCTCATCCTGCCCAGTTACAGATTGACACCTTGCATAAATCTTTCCTGCATCCATGGCACTGTTGACCCCCTTTCTTTTTCCTCCCCGTGTCCTGCTTCTCCGTCTTCTCTAGTTGACCGTTCGCTGCAGAATCTGACCCTGGCTCAGTCTCTCTCCCTCAACCTGAAAAACCACTACAGCCTCGAAATCAACCTGCCATCCACCTCGACGCCGGCCAGTGTCCTGGGCAGTCCCGTGGCCTTGAGGAACACCTGTGATTCCTACCTGAACCTGGCGAACCTGGACAAGGGCAGCGGATTGCCCAACGGGACGGAGAGCGAAGAGCGCCTTCTTGTGGCCCTGGAGGGGCCCGAAGGACTCCGCAGTGTTGAAGGCTCAGAGGCCACCGATGGCAGCGTGCCCAACAGGACTGGCCACCGGAAGGGCAACGAGCCGAGCGCTCCGGCACAGGAGGAGAGGTAGGGCATCACAGTGCAGTCCAGAGCTTGGAAAAAAGCCTTTTTCTTCTGGACTACAACTCCCATTCCTGGCTAGCGGAATTTTGGGGGTTGTTGTCCAGACAAGATGACATTTCCAAGTTCCGCTTCACCAAGATGTTGTGATTGTTCCAGCCTGAGCTCAAAGCCGTTTCCTGTGCCCACCACCTTTCTCACAGCCTCATTGAAATGGTGACTCAGAGCATTCCATCGCTAACCCCTACCCATCTCTTTTCTCCGCAGGGCACAGCCTTTCATCCCCAAGTTGAACCCACCTCCTCCAACCCTGCGGAGGAGATCCAGCAAGACCACCTCCCCGTGCCTGGAAGCAGAGACGCCCACCACCGGCAGCGCTGTAGCAAACCCCGGCACCTCCACACTCACCAGCATCGCTGCCAGCTCCCTCTTGAACTCAGAATCCGAGGCCAGGACGGTGGGAGGAGGGCAGGCCAGTGGACGTGCTGACTACCAGGAGCGAGCCAGAGGGGGCGCGCGGGGGCCGCTGGCAAAGAGCATTTTGGGCCATCTGGAGAAGGGCCCAACGAGGGACTCAGCCAGCAGCTCGGACTTCAGGTGGCCCTTCTCCTCGGGCGGAGGCGATGATACCCGCTTGCACATCAGCCTATCGGAGGATGAGCTGGACAAGACAGGGACCGTTCGTGCGTAAACCATGCTTGGGGGTGGAGACCTGTGAACTGGAGGTACCTCATTGCTTAGGGCTAGGAGTGGCTTATAGGACAGTGTGGTCCCCATAGGAGAGTCCTGCAGTGGTTGTGGCCA
The DNA here is from genome assembly GCA_948472985.1 of Iguana delicatissima. Lineage (NCBI taxonomy): Eukaryota > Metazoa > Chordata > Lepidosauria > Squamata > Iguanidae > Iguana > Iguana delicatissima. Next base: position 1,538,455 of record CAOKZL010000453.1, on the reverse strand, counting down.
GAGGCTGTGGGTTCCATAAGGCCTTATGCAAGAGGGAGGCATCAAACCAAAAAACAACCACCTCTCCTGAAGAAGAAGATGGAGGCTTCGGGTTTCCTGGAGGCAGTCTTCCGCACAAGCTTGTGTCTTCCACAAACACCTGGAAAGGATCTGAAGGAACCTGGAGTTGTTCCGTCTGGCTCCCAGAAGGCATGGGCCCCCCAGCCTCTGATGGGAAGGCTTCTAAGAGTCCAACGTGGGCCACGGTAGAAGCCTCAGAAGTCAACAACACCAGCCCTGCCAGGAAGGATCTCACCTTGCTGGATGTAGGGCTGAGAGATTCCTCCCATAATCAGGGTCCAAGAGGAGGAGGAGGCTGTTTGGCAGAGCCCCAATGCGCAAGAGATGGGGAGGGGTGAAATGAGCAGCCTTCAGATGTCAGCATTCAGTGAGTTATTCCCAGATGATTCCCAGGCACCTCCCAGAACCTGGCCAGTGGCCACTGGTTGAACTCTGTCCTCCTCTGAACCGAAGCCACGTGTTACAGGGACCCGAGCATCTCCCATATTCAGAAGGCCAAGAAACCCTGCCCCATAAGTCACCGGTGTGCCAGGCATCTCCGTGGGCCAAAACTTTATGGAGAAAAACACTGCTGCAGTTAAACTCCTGCAGCTTCATTGCCATGGGTGGGAATTCTCCACTCAACAGAGCTGGGGAATGTGGGGTGGTCATGAAGAGTGCTGGGCCATAGCCACAGTCTCCATTCTCTTCCTTCTTACTATTTTTTTTTCCTGTCCATTGCTTCACTGAACACGTTCATGTCATCGCAGCTGTAGGGATCCATCCAGACTGTGGGTGAATTTGGTAGAAAAGACATTTAGGAGAATTCTTATCTTTTCTTCCTACAACAGTCTTTATTTTTTATTTTTTATTTGCAAGGCACAAGAAATAAGCAAACCTGTTGTTCCAGGATAACCATGTCCCCTTTTCTGTTCTACTTTGAGAAAATTGGCTACGTAAACTCCAAATGCCAGTTTTGGGGGTTTCTGAAGTGGGTGGATCTGAAAGTGTGAATTCACAGACTCCCCAGAAACTTAGGTAAAACAGACTAGGACTGTAGGTTCAGTCATGCAAAATTTTCTTGGCTCAGCTAGGATATCCAAGTTAACCCAGGAGATGGGTAGAAGCCACAAGTCCATGGGTTCAGTATTTTTTTCCCCATTGTTGCCGAGATGCACTTTAGAAAAACGAAGAGAAAAGATAATATTGGTTGGAAGAGGGGAGATCTGTGAACTACTTTGCTTTCCTCTCAGGAGGAGAAACTCTAAAGTTCAAAGGTGGAATGCCTGTAGCCCCCATAGACTTTGTTGGGTTCCGAATCTTATCAGCCCCGGTCAGCAGGGTCAGTGGTTAGTGATGGTGGGGACTGGAATCTGAAAAAATCTGGGGAATCATAGGTTCCTAACCTCCAAAACTAATTTATCACTAGGACTTTTTTGATATGTAAAACTTGCCTCTCTTTCCTGAAAAAGTGCTCCACACGCACTCAGGTTCCTCCAGCCCGAGGTGCCAGAGTTTTTGGACACAAAAGGGTGGCAGCTTGGTTGTGAGATTGAGAAATGGGGAGAAACACAGGCTGTGATGGTTGGCCTCCTGTCAAGGAAGCCTTCTTGGTACAAAATGTGATACAAGCTGCAAGGAAAACAATATTTTGTAAACTGTCCAAAATTCATCCCAGATTTAACTGTGTGGATCAGTCCTTAACGAACAGGGAGGAGGCGGCGAACAGAAAATCTTTCTAGCAACGTGTGGGGTGGGCAATAATGCCATAGCTGCGGAAGGATAGGAAAAGCGCTCAAAAAACCAGCACCATGTAAAGTCAGGCAAAAAAGGATGGAAGTCCCAGTGCATGTGGTTCTTTGTAATTGCTGAGAGAGGAGTTGTCGAAAGGAAAGTTTAAAGATGAGGAAGGAAAAATGTCACAGTTATAAAATTGGCGGGAGGGTCGATCCGTTCCAAAAGGTAAGCACGGGAACAGTCTTGAAATTATTTTGCCAGTGCAGCCATAAGATTTAGGGCGCGTGCCAGTTGCCCAGGGCATCCTCAGCTGTGCACACGTCTTGGGCGCACCTTCAGCAGGTCTCTCAGGTAGAATCCAGAAGGAAATTTCTACCCGTTTGGAGCCAAGATGGCACAGAAAGCAGACAGAGGCCCGCAAACAAGGCCTCTCGTTTTTATTTTATCATTGCACAAAGACTCTCCTGAGGGAGGCTGGGCTGAATGGCACGAGGAGGATAAAAATCTCAGTGGAAATCGGCTGGAGAGAGGAGTGAACGTGGCCCTTGTGGAAGGCGCCCGTCGGCCTTTTCCGAGGACGCCGCTTCCGCACGTGGCCGCCCTGGGTCCTCCTGGGGGGCGCCGGGGTCCAGTTTGCACTAGTTGAAGGGATTTGGGAATGTGTGAAAGGTTGCGTCTGAGGGACGTGTTATCAGTCGCCGTGGGGGGAGCGCTTGCGCGCCACGGCGGCTTCCGATGGCTGGGTTGCCAAGCAACCCCTTGTCGAGACAGAGGAAACGCCACAGAGTTTGGGTGGGCCAGAGTGGCCACCGTCGCCAGACGCAGGTTCTTCTGGCGTTGCTTAGCAACTATCGCTGAAAGAGGCCTGGGCCTGGCAGGCCCGACGCACGGGAGGCGACGAGGGTCGCTCTTCAGCCAGGGAGCAGAACGGCCTGGCCTTCCCTTGCGCCTTGAAATTGGACGCACCCCTATTGGCAGCTGCGGCTTTCCAGGGCGCAGAAAGGGGCACGAGCGCCAGCTCACGTCCGCCTGCCGGACGACACGTGAAAAGCCGTGGCTGTAGGTGCAGGAAACCAAGAAGGCCTTTGTCAGCTGAGAAGAGCTGTGCACGGATGAGATGCCCACACTCCTCTTTAGAATGCATGAACCCTGCAAACAATATAGCATCCGGCGGTGGCTTGCCTGAGTTTGGAAGGCGACCAGAGGCTAGAGTGAGTTTCGTGCTCAGAAGTCTACACAGCCTTTGAGCCAAGGCAGGCTGAAGTTCCACTGGGGCTGTTTCACCCACTGCAGAATGGGAAAATAGTGGGACTTGCCACATTATGGTACCAGGGCCCAATACACAACCCTCTGGGCTGAGCCGTGAAGCAGACGTTACGTTTTCCTTTATGATCTAGCAGTATTTCCAAACTGAAAAGCTATGATTACCTACATGTTTTCAACACCCATCTCTCTGTTTGCTGATCCCTCAAAGCTATTTCACGATTACCAAAAGCTTCATTAGAGAAGGAAACCCCGGGAGGGGGGTGACATTTTGAACCTCTGTCCCAATATACCTGATTTGTGATTGACTGAAGCATTCACAAATTTTACAAGAGGCATGCACTCGTGTGCTTTTGCCAACAGTTTCCCAGTTTTTCATTGGAATTGTCATTCTTTCAAGCAGCCAAACATCTGATGAAAATCTAACATCCTTCCATTTGCCGGGGAAACAACAGAAACCTATACAGATGGTTCCACAGCCATATCCCATAAAACACGTACTAGATACTTGCTAGGTTTTTCCTTCCAGCAATACTAAACACTGCCTGAAATGTACAACCAACATTGCTCTCAATGGTTGATCCGACAAAACTATATCAAGCAGAGGAAAAAACCTACGTCATGAAGCCTGCTTGGGGAAAGAGGGAGCTGGAGTAAAGTTATGTTCCAAGTGTATTCTGTAATTTGTTATCAAAGACTGTAAGGGAGACAAAAATACCCTGAATTTACTATATAAAGCATTCAGTGTTATTGGGACCATGAGTGGGTAATTACAGATTCTTTCCTCCTCCGTTTCTCGTCTGGTTTTTCTAAGGCACTCAGCTTTTTCTGGAAAAGGGGACAAGCAGTGGATTTTGCTCGCGGAGCCAGAGCGACAATTGCTTTAGCTTGACAAACTCACTGACATTTTAATTCTCATTGATTTCTCCCTCTCTGCACCACATTTTCACACAGACAGACAGATATTTTACCCTAGTATGGTTCTACATCAGTGGTTCTCAACCTGTGGGTCCCCAGATGTTTGTGGACTTCAGCTCCCAGAAGCCCCAGCCACTATGGTCAATGCTCAGGGCTTCTGGGAGCTGAAGTCCACAAACATCTGGGGACCCACAGGTTGAGAACCACTGTTCTACATGATAACATCTGGCATGGTATTTCTTTGCCCACTTTTGTCAAGCTACCTCATCAAATGTTCCAGGGCAAACAAACTCTTTCTAGCATTGTAGAAAGAATATCAAAAAATGGATTGAACCAAGGTATCACTGAGCCATTTCTGCCCAGGGGAAGGCCAAAAAGCCCTTTGGGCAGATAGTGCTTGTCAAAGGTAGCTACTCTTTTAAAGAAAAATTAGCTTGGCATGACTGCCTTAAATTTCCCAATAGGCCTTGTTGGACTGAAATAGATTGGAAGTTTGAACATTGGCTTGGTTCACTAGCCATTTTCTCTCCCCTAAAAAAGGAAAAAGGGGAATTGGAAAAGGAAAAGGAAAAAAAATCTAGCAGCACCTTTAAGACTGATTATATTTTAGCATGAGTTTTTGTGGCTATCAATTCACTTCTTTAGATACAATACTCCCCCATGTACATTGTTGAATATTCTAAATTTCTACAAATTGATGCCACCATTGTACGTTCCTGTGACTTCAAATTAATTCACAGCAAACATTTTGGTGGGAAATGTTAAGACTGACTGCGTCCTGCTTAGGACAGTCTCATTCTGCCCTCTGGCGGTTGGTACAGACGATCCATAGTGTGTACCTTGTAATTCATAAATTACACGAAGCACACATTTCTGTCTTGACTGGGGTCCCACACCTAACAATGCAGCTTTTTGACATCTTGTTCAGTCGGTATAAAAGGGAAAGTTTCCAACCGTCAAGAACAGCAGCTGGGGGCTCCCACATCAGTGGGGTGATGACCCCGCGCTGCATTTTAGCCTGAACTTTAAAGGTGTGTCCCAAAGTGCTGGACCTATTTTGGAGATCAGGTTTGACCCTTGGGTTGCTTCCCTTAAAGTTCAAACAAAAACCCAGGGTGGGTTCGCTCTCAGCCGGACCTCCTGAGGGGAAATACAATTCAGCACCTTGGAGAGCCCCTCTGGCATTGTGATCATTTACTTATTTATCACATTTATTTCTCTCAGCAATCCAGGGTTCCAAAGGCAGCATACAAAGAATGAAAACATCCACAGTACCTGACTATAAGCAAAGATGCATCTTTAAAAACCATTCCTGAACTTGAAACAGTTGCAAGGAGTCAGACCAGCCACCCTTCTCAAGAGCCAAAGACCAAGCAAAATAGTTTTCGCCACTGTCAGGCGCTCAGAAAGGAGCGTTGGGGTGCCAATACCAAGAAATCTCTATCCTATGTACCCACCACCCCGGTCTCAGGGGGTGGTGGGATGCACAGCAGGGCCCCCCTGGGGGATCTCAAGGTCTGGGCAGGCTTGGGGTGGTTTTTCAGATATTCTGGCCCCTACCTCTTTGGGGCTTTGTAGCTCGAGACCAGCCCCTGAAATGCAGCTTTTAGGCTCTGGGAGCCAGTGCGGGCCTTCTAAGACTAGTCTTGTACATTCCCCAAAATGTATTGCTGACAGCAGTCTGCCCACCGCATTTTGCACCTAATGTGGCTTCCAAGGACTTTCTTCAAGGGCAGGCCCAGCCAGAAGAGATCCCCCCTCTGCTGACATGGAAGCCCATTGAAGAGTGTGATCTGCCACTCCTGGAGGCCTCCAGGAAAGAAGGCTGACAAAATTAGGGGTGAATATATCTCCACTTTAAAAAAAAAGAAGAAGAGACGGGGAATCCAAGGGTTATGGCAGGGGGCAGGATCTGGACAAATCCCGTAGGCATTAAAATAAAAAATCTTCCAAATTCCCGCCCTTGTCCTACCAAAACCTCATACCTTTCAAACCCACTAACTTTCAAAGCATTACTTTAAATTCTGTGACCAACCCTCCATAAGTCTGGCTTCTGTTTCTCAGTAGAATAAAGCTGGGGTTGTCTATAGGACTGCTAGGTCAGGAGCATCCCAGGGCCTGAGATTTCAGGGCAAACAGCTGAGACCGAGGGGTGGCCCTTTAGAATCCTAAATTTGGAAGAGAAACCAAGGGCCGTCCAGTCCAGCCCCATTCTGCTGTGTGGGAAGACAGCCTTCCCAACAGATTGCCACCCAGGCTCTCTTTAAAAACCTCCAAAAGAGGAGATTCCACCACTCTCTTGCGTCCTAGTCTCTGGAGCAGCAGAAAACAAGCTTGCTCCATCTTCCACATTTTGTTGTTGTTGTGTGCCTTCAAGTTGTTTCCAACGTATGGTGGTCCTAAGGTAAACCTGCCATGGGGGTTTCTGTGGCAAATATTCAAACACAGCTATCATATCTCCTCGTAGCCTTCTTTTCTCCAACCTAAACACCCCCAGCTCCCTCAGCTGCTCCTCGTAGGGTTTCATGGTTTCCAGGCCTTCTACCATTTTAGTCACGCTCCTCTGGACACCTTCCAGCTTGAGATAGCAGGTGATCAGCCTGGCGATGCAATTCAGGACGATGCATTAAGCATCCACCACAGTTGCACAGTGTGTGCCGTTTTAAACAAGGTCTAAAAAATGCAGACAACGGAGCTAAACCCACTTTTTAATCAATGCCCTCATCCTAGGATTGCTCCTCCTTGCCCTGAGGACCAGAGCAACTTGTCTAGGTCATCCAGGCCCTGCAATCTGGGAATCCTATCTGGCTAAAATTTGGGATGGGACAACCCAGAGTTGGGCCGTATGTTCTCATTGAGGGCCTGCCTCCACACACAACAATTTCAGCAGTGACAACATTTTCTCCATTTTTTGAGACGCCTCTCACTCTTCCGCTATCAGGCCAGAAGAGGGCAATGCTGCTCCATTTTATTCCAGATTGTTAGTTTGAAGGGGATACCTTGAGTTCAAGGGATGTATTTCACATGCAGCAGAATCCTAGGAGGATGTTCAGCAAAAGGCAGTCGGTTAATCCAGTGCTTTGCTTAACAGCAGAGTCTGGGGATTGGGGTGCATGTTGTCGTGTGATTTGCCCAAGGTCACCCCATGGGCTTCCATGTCCAAGCAGGGATCTGAGTCCTGGTCTCCAGAGCTGCAGCACAACACTGCACCACATTGTCTCTTTGGTGTATGTAAGCACATTATTTTACTGTTGTTGGTTCGGAGCCTTCAAGCTGACCCACAGCAATCTTCTTCTAGGGTTTCCTTGGTAAGATCTGCCACTATTGGCTTCCTCTGAGGCTGAGAGATTATGACTAGCATAAAGTCACCCATGGCTGAGTGGGGATTTGAACTCAGGTCTTCCCTCAGAGTCCCAGTTCAACATTCAAGATGCTACTACACCACAGTGGCCCTAATTTACTTTGTTGGTATGTGCCCTCAAGCTGACTCTGATGTCATAGGGTTCATTTTGGAAAGGCTTCTTCAGAGGAGGCGTGCCACTGAATTCATTTGAGGCTGAGAGAGTGTGACTTGCCCAAGGTCACCCGCTGTGTTTCCATGGCTGAACAGGAAGTTCAAACTCTGATCTCCCAGAGTCTTCATCCAACATTCAAATCACGGTGCCACCGTGATTCTAAAAAATAAATAAATAGGGATTTCATGGCCAGATTTCTTCAGAGGGGTTTCCATAGCTGAGTGGGGATTCGAACCCTGTTCCCCCAGACTCACTCACTCTTTCTCACACACACATTAGGAGGCCTAGTGTGGTGTAGTAACATTATATATGTTACGAGAGGGTGAAAAGAAAAGGAGAGACAGACAGAGACCAGCTATTCCAGCAGCCTCCTAGTGTGTTGGACTACAATGCCGTTACAGGGAGTGATGGGAATTGTAGTCCAACACATTGTGTGAGCTGCTGAAATGGAGAAAGGTCAGTGACTGTATCAGCAGTTGTGACGGATACCAGTGAGGAAGTGACTCTGCTCCGAGTTTTAGTCTGAACTTTAAGGGAGCTATCCAAAAGGCCAAACTCTATCTGCAAAAATAGATAAAGCACCTCAGACAGTTCTTTTAGAGTTCAGACTGAAACCAAAAACATATTCATCATTTCACTGACATTGGAGCTACTTACTTACTGGTCACTACCAACCACATGCCCTTAAGGTGGGCAACAGTGGGTGGGTTTCCAGCAAAGAAGCATTCCAGCCCTTTAGCAAACGGGATCCAGCACTCCTACACACAGAGAGAGCCAAGGGGACAACGGGGCCCTCCATAACTAATTCTACCCTGATTATCCCTAGGTGACAATCAAATTCTGTCCCCGTTGCTGGACTTAGGGGATACCTAGACTGGGGTTCGATTTGACCACCACCACCCCTGGTCAAGGCTGATGGACAAGGGGCTCCCAAGGGTCATATAATGCAGAAGCAAAGAAATCCAAAGTGCACAAATGTGACTCATCTCTCACCTTATGGCCAGAAAAACTCTGCAAGCGGGAAAATTCAGCCCCCCAGTCTGTTCTCGCTCAGCCTTCAGGTCTTTCTCCCAGCCCCACGCTGCCAAGCTAAAAGGGGGGGAAGAGCACCTAACAAAGCCACTAGTACAAAACTGGCCCTTTCCGTACCACCAGACATCATGCTAATAAGGACGCCAAAATCCACATGCAGAGGCCCAGTTCAGGGGTATGTACACATGGTGTTGTGGTTTGAATGTTGTACCACAACGCTGGAGACCAGGGTTGACTCCCTGCTCAGGCATAGAAACTCACTGGGTGACTTTGGGTGCATCGCACATTCTCGGCCCCAGAAAACCCTGTGACAGATTTACCATAAGTCAGAAACAACTTGACGGCACACAAAACAACAATGGCTGTGCAATTCTAACATTGCCCTTGCACGAGGACACACAAAACCGCAGTCGCTTCCATGATGGGATTTATACCAGCATCCCGCAGCAAGGGGATTCTGGCTTCCAGGATCTGTAACCCAAAACCGTGATTTTAACCCAGCTCTGAGTAGACCTAAATTTGGAGACTGACCCCGGTTCACTTTGTACTCGATTGTGCCCTTTCTTTCTCTCTTTTCCTTCCAGCCTGCAAGTTTTGGTATCATTCTTGCACAAAGTCTCCTAGCCCAGGTTGTACAGATACTAGTCTTTTGGCTACTAATACAGAGAATACATGTACGAAATTTCCCGATGCCAGTTTGCGACGGAAAGAAGAACCACGTCTTCCCTCTCTTTTGCAGTTGGGACGGAGCGTCTCGGCAATCATCTGGCGCGCAGGTGGTAAAGATTCCTACCCATCCAACAATGCCACTTAGTTTGTAACCTGTGACTAAAATCGGCGTTGGCTTTAATTTCAGAGTCTGCATCAGGGGCACGCTTGTTAATCTCTATGCAAAGCAGATGAAATGAATATGCAGCATTTGAGGGATGTAATTGTACGGCTTCCATTCAGGCACTGTAATTTTCCAAACAGGATCTTGCAATCAAGATCCTATTCATTAGGGTATAAACAATTTGGTTTTTCTCAGCTCTCCAGTCTGCCAATCATTTCGATGGAGTGAGCATCTCTGCTATTTAAAAAAAAAGAAAAGAAAAGAAAAGAAGGGAAAGTTTCCTTTGTGTTAAAGAGAGGTAAAAGTTGCAGGCAACTTGTGATAAAGAGGAAAGGGGAGGGAGAAAAACAGAGAGAGTCCAATTGTTCTAAAGGATTGGGCCTTCCTCTGTCCGGGCTGGAAGAGATGGGTAAATTCTTTGAATGCGAGAAGACCATGAACACCAGCTCCTTTTCTCCCCGGCCCTTCTTTCTTGAAATATAGACACCTTGCTTTTCAGCAAAGGCAGCCAAAGTGTCTTACAAATGCAACGGAATAGAGCTTAGTAAGATGGCACTGCTGAGTATGCTTTGCTCCAAACAGAATGCCCACCAGATTCAGCTCAGCGTTCACTTACGTTCAATTTATACTTGAAAACGTGTTTTATTTAACAGGAATAATTGTATCTACCCTCCTTTCAGAGTCCTGGAGGCAGCATACCACTAAAAGAAACGCAACATTTAAAATGTCATAAAAACAACTTTTTTAAAAAAGGTATAGTGTTTAAAACAAGGAATTCTACTAGCAGCACAGTTTGAAAAGCAGCAGAAATATGTCTTGATGTGCTTTCCAAAAGTGCAGAAAGAACTGGGAGCAATCTTAGTTCAGTGAGTAGAGTTGGAAATTTCTTTGTGAAGGATAAAGGAGGAGGCTGTCTCGACTCAAGGAGACACCTGAGAATTATGATAATCTCAGGGGTGACTCCTGCAGATCTTGGTACCAAGGCAAGTACCAACATTCCCACGAAAACACATCCTCCTTACACTCCACTTGAAAATATGACGACTAGTGAGACTGAAAAATACTGGGTATGTGTTATCCTACACTTGATGGATTTCCCCAGGAGACCTAGAGGTAGATTGAAGCAAAAGAGATCCTAAAGGTGAACCAGTCATGCTTTCTGAATGCTCCCCAAATTAAAAAATTTTAAAAAAATTGGTTAAAACTTTTAGATTAAAAATTAAAAAATTAAACTATTAAATCAATTATCGAATGTTGAGTCTATAAATCCCCTTGGCTCTGTGTGCGTACTTTAGTCATGACTAATGAAGAGCATTCAGACAGGATAAAGTGAAGATCCGTACAGGTGGATTCCGTCTGGTTTTTGCTGCCCACGGCCTGTGCTGTGCACACATGTGGACTGAGATTGTCAAATCCTGCAATGGTGGTGCAAACAGCTTGAACTGGTGTAATATCTCAGGTGAGTAGGTTGGAAACTCCCTTCACAATTAAATTGTGACTGGGTACAGTCTTCGCATTAAAAATTCCAGTCCTTGCAAGCAGAAAATGAGCAAGTTAGGGAACTCTGAGTGCTAGTTTTCTACTTACATTCCACAGCCATAAGAACTAAGCATGGCAGAGTTTGCTATGCTGAATGTAGGAATCTATCCTGGCCTTTAGCTCCAAGCTTCAGCTGATTTACACGGCCCTGTGAGGTGTAGGTCCACTGTTGCATTCAGTTACAAGCAATCTGTGGTTCTCCCTTTGTAGTCCTCATTTGTGCAGCCCAGACTTCTTCTCCTCTTTGGACAAATGGCCATAATGGAAGTCGCTGCGCTTTTTCAGAGGTTGTGCAAGAGCGACATCTTCTTCAGGGTCACCTAAGCCCTGTCAGGCCAATGCAAACCGTTGCACCAAAGCTGAGAAGTGCTCCATAAATGTGGCCTTTAGTGACCACTCTTGTGCAATGGGGAACGGTGGAGCCATACTGCCAGAGTGGTGCAATGACAAAACCCAGCACTGTGAAACAGCTATGCTAGCATCCATTTACAATACCCAGCTGCTAAACTTCTGGTTAATGTTAGCCATGATTCCACTGCAGTGCAGCATTATAAAAACAAGAAACTGGATGAGATCCTACATTGGGGTTGAGTAGCATTAAACTCTGCAAACAGATTTATGCATTGAAACAGAGGTCACATCAGGCCTATGGGCCAGTACGCCAAACCTTCAACACCAGCTCCTTTGTTTTTCCACTGTCCGACTCCAACTCTGACTCCTTCATAAATGATAATTGTATAATTACTTAGTAATGACAAATCTATTGTAGTAAAATAGGAGCACATGGCACTTCACCACCACTATGTGAATTAAGAGCCAGTACTGGAATACGACTCTGGAGACCATGTTTGGAAACTCCACTCTGCAGTCCTTCTCAAAATGGTGACAGGAAGTGACATGGCGTCACTTCCTGTCACCATTTTGAGAAGGACTGCAGAGGAAAACAGAGGTACTTGGACTCCCTGTGGTCAAGTGCAGCACATGGGTGGGCCTGGGGAAGGAAATAGGACCCTGGCTCCCGTGACGGTTGCCCACTCCTGCTCACATCCCTCACTGTCCCAGTCCAGCGCTCAGACTGCTCCCAACTGTGGTCTCTGCTTGATTGCTATCAGAGAAATCCGTCTGGCCTTAACTGGCACACTGGTGTAGGGCACATGTTCTCTTCAGCCCACTGCATCCACCCACGAGCTTTGCTTTATGACCCCTAGATCTACTGCCCACCCACAGGAACTCTTGCATGTTGACCTGGGGTAGAATTCACTTTTCCCAAAAGGCATCGGGCTTTACTGTGCCATGCAAGCACCGTGAAACACTCTTCTTCCCAACCTGAGAAGCCGCTGCACAGGGGCTGTCAGGATCTGCCAGGCCCTTGCTGTGGTCTTGGTTTCCAAACGAATATCGACATCTCTAATTGCGGACTGCCTCAACAAAGAAGGCTTGTTAGTGTGATGCACGAGTACAAAAGAGAAAGAAAGAAGAGGGAAGGGAGGGGAAGACGAACGCCACCCCAGTCTCAAACTCCCCCGGCGCTGGCGCAGTCATGGAACGCAGCAAGACGCTCCCCGGTGGGCCCAGCAACACAACCCCCCCGTCCCCCAGCCCAACTAATTACTTCCTGATTGTCTTATGGCCACCCACTGGGTATAATAGTAGAGACCAAGTTTGGCTGGAGCATAGCAAAGCACTCCGCACCAATTTGGAATACAATAATCATCCGCTGCGCCGCCTAATTAAAATCTGATCACTTAGGATAATTATTTCATATCCTAAGTATTGGGTAAGGGTGCATAATGCAGAGGAATGAAAAGGCGCACCAAAGAGCAGTAAGCTCTCCCTCCGTCATCCAGAGGGAGAGAGGGAGAAAAAAGGCGTTCTGCGTTCTTCGAACAATAAGGAACATTTAAGGTGGTGGGATGGATTGTGGGGGTTTTGTTCCACCGAAATGTGGGATGCTGCCCACACTGCATCGCACTGGCTACTACACGTCTTACCTCTGCTCAAATCCTGGGAGGATGGAGAAAGAAGCCCTAAATAGCTTGGGGTCAGGGTATCTGAAAGGCTCCCCTCTGCCCCATAACCTCCACCTGTCCCAAATTAGCAGAGGTGGCCCCAATCAATCCTCCACTGTCCCACTTTTTCAGATGCTTTTAAAATAATCGTATGAGATTATGGGAAATAACCTTATGAGAAAAGACCATTGCCCTTATACAAATCCATGGTGTGACTATGTTTGCAATGCTATGTACAGCTCTGGTCACCATGCCTGGAAAAGGATATTCCAGAGCTGGAAAAGTTGCTGAAAAAGGCAAGCAAATACCGAGCAACGAGGAAAGGCTGAAACTCTTTGGGGCTCTTTAGCTTGTGGGGAGTGAAGGGAAGGGTCGTTTATAAAAGTATGCATGGGAATTTAGCTGAATGGTAAATTCATTGATATTTTCTCATGTTGTGAACTTATGAACCAGTGATTTCAAATAAACCTTACTTTGGAGGGAAATAACATGCAACGCCTGGTGAGTTTGTTTCTTCATATCGTTAATAGCTTAATATTTTTTTTTAAGTATGCGTAGTGTGAATAAAAGAGATTGGAAAAACTTTTCCTTCTTTCTTGTAATAACTGGAGCCTGCACCTGTAACATGGGGAATACATGGCACATAGCGAGGACAAGCACTGCCACACAGACAACCTGCCGCTCAATGCACTGGCGAGTGATGATGTCTGTGGCTTTAGAAGGCAACCGGCCCAGGTGATGGAGGTCAGGGCCATCCACGGCTACCAGTGAAGACTGTGTCTCGCCCCCACTAGCAGTATCGAAAGCAGAGTTCCTCTGAGTCTCAGCCACTGGGGAACGCAAGATGGAGGGTACAGTTCCACTCACGTCCCCCTGTTTGGCTTCCTATATGCACCCAGCTGGCCACTGTGGGCAGAAACGACTAGGGAAGCCTTTGGCCTGACTCAGCAGGGTTCTTTTTCAGTTCTTCTGCCCCCTCCCCTCCCAGTGATTCCTTCTCTTTATGCACTCGGCTCAAGAAAGTGGCCACCCCACTGCGTCCTTGCGCAAGGCAAAGGTGCGCTGCAACATTCTCCCACAGTCACGCCTCTGCTGGAGGTCCCTGAGAATAAAAACAAACTTAGGTGGGTGGAAGGATGTGTGTGTGTGGTGTCAGAGTGAGAAAGCGAGCATCCATTGACTTCCTCCAGATTGCTCCCGGAGGGCTTGCAAAAGGCACCGAAAGAATACATGGATGCCGCTTGAAAGCTGGCACGCTTCCACGGAGTCAACCGAGCCACCGCCGCCCCGTGGCTTGCCCGCTCCGGACCCATCAATCACCGGCCAACGACACCCTCTTCACAACTTTTTCCAAGCCCGGATATTCCGATTCCTGCTGATTACACACCAGCAGGCCCAAGGGGGTGTTCTGTGTCTCCCACATCCAGGAAGGGAGGGGACGGCAAGGAAGAGGCATTGATAACCACCTCCATCCCAAAACCCCAGTCAGCTCAGCTCACGCTGGGAGAAAGCTATTGTTCCTGCTGGAACTGTCCACAGAGCTGGAGAAAGTATTTCCTCAGTTATAAATCTCCCGGGTTCTTTATCTTGGCACCGGGTCATCCTTGTCTTGTTTTCAAAGAAATTGCCCTTTTTTTTTAGAAGACTCTCATTGCAAAACAATGCAGAAAAGTTTACATGTATGAACTAAAAGCTTTTATCTGTCAGATCTTCTCCTCTTCTCCCAGTCCCCTCAGTTTCACTAGCTGAGCTGCTATGAAGTCACGGCACGGCAGGTTAAAGCAAGCATTTCTTCAGTGGAAAACGGTCAGCGATGGGATGTTAACAGACAGCGCGGTTTCTGCAAGGGAAATGCAAAGTTCGTTTGGAAGGAAGCCTCAATCAGGACTTGGGGCTGGGGGAGCTGGAAACAGCCAACTGCAGAGTGTTCGAAACATTGGCAGTGGCACTAATGTGTTGACCTTGTTTCGTTGAGGAGATCTAATGGTTTAAAGTGATTCATGGAGCAATTTATTAAAGCAACAAACTTTTAAAATGTCACTTGGCATGGCAGAAAATGACCAGAACAAGTTGCTGAATAGGAAGAAAAACCATTGAAAAAGGGCAGTTTGCCATCCTAATGATAAAACAGTGACGTTTAAAGTGGTTGCCAGCAAATTTAATGAGCTCAGTTTAATCAAAGAATTAATTTTTAATGAATTGTTCCTGAGCACTGACCCACTGGCATCACCAGGGAGTTGGAAAGGACCAAAGGAAGAAAGATCCAAAGGTATGAGTGAGAAAAAAGTATTGCCACCTAGATATTGCAGGAGAGAGAGAAATTCAGGAATAAAGGGCAGCCAGGGATTAAAGAGAACCATCCACGGTGTAAGGGTTTGAGTGCCAGCCTGGGGTTTGAATCCCTGCTCTCAACTATGGAAACCCACTGGGTGATCTTGGGCAAGTGACACTCTCTCAGCCTCACAGGAAGGCCAAGGTAAGCCTCCTCTGAACCAGTCTTGCCAAGAAAAATCTGTTTTTTTGAGCCAGGGTGGAATCACAGAGTTGAGACAGAACACCAGGGCCATCTAGTCCAATCCCATTTTGCCACGCAAGAAGACACAATTTGGGCACTGCTGAGAGATGCCAGTCCCATCCCTGTTTGAAGACCCCCAAAGATGGAGAGATCACCACTCTTGAGCAGCTCTTACAGTAAAGACGTTAGTCATGGGTTGTGTTATTATGTTTTAGTTTTGTTCAGTTCAGTTTTAGTTCTAGTTCTAATTACACATGTGTATTGTTTTGTGTGTGGGTTTGTTCCTTTTTCCTCCGTGGTTATGGGCTAGTTTGTTTGTTTGTATTCTCTGCAAAAAATGAATAAATCAAAGAAAGGAACACTCCCTCTCCAAAGCCAGCCACGTTGTTTTTGGAAGGCAGAAGAGCTTGCTCACACAACCACACATCTCTCTCTCCGCTCCAAATACCCCAGGGAGCCCCTGTCTCTGCCCTATTCCCACCCAAAGGATCTGGAAAGGCAGTGGGGCAGAGAGAAAGACCCAGCAGTGTGGGAAATGGTGGTCCACCCCTGATCCAGGTCCCCCTCTCAGGAGGGAATGCTGTCATGAAATGCCATGTCCCATCCCTTGGCAGGGCTAGCCTACTTTTCATACTCACCCGTGGTGCGGCCGCCAAAGAAAAGATTTGCCGGGCCGACCGAACAGGCTCCCACAAGAGGGGAAATGGATGGCCTGCCCCCAGGCCAACTATTTCTATACACACTGGAGTCTAACCGATATATCTGCGCTTGAAAAATTGATCCAATTTCCCCCGATAAATTACAAGCAATCTGATTTTCATCACTGTCGTCATTAGCAGGCCCGGAGTCAGCCAACCGTCTCTCTTTCCCCAACCCTACTCTTTTCCCCCTCCACCATTTTTTTAAAAAATAAAAAAAGTCTCTCTTTAAAAAATGATTCCCTTCTCTGTTGCTTTGGAAACCGTCGCAAAAGGGGCCTTCCTCTCCTCCCACCCACCCAGCTCCTCCTCGCCGAGTAACCAGCACCAGATGCGGCTTTGACCTTTGCAACTTCCTGGAAGCATACATTTGTCAAAATAAAAATAAAAGAGATTAATGTGAGGAAAAGGCTTTTTAAACTATGAGGAAATCACACTCCCAGACCCAGACATGCAACCCGGCAATTTCCAAATTTAAGACGGGGCCATTTTGGCCCCTTTGACGAAAAGAAAGAGTAGGTCTAATCCAGCAAATCAAGGCTGACGTCTCCCTAGAAGCCAAGATGAGCCTCCCTAGATGCCAGCCGAGGCTGTCTTACTTTGGCCATATCATGAGAAGACCTGATTCACTGGAAAAGATGATAATGCTTGGGAAAGCAGTTGGAAAAGAGGGAGACCCCATTACAGACGGATAGACTCCCCTAAGGAAGACACGTCTCTGAATCTGAGCCTTCTCCTCCTCCCTTTCCCAGGAGTTGGTGTGAACGAGGCCAGAGGGTGCGGGCAAGCAAATCAGCAACACTGCCAAGGAGACAGGACCGGGTGTATCAACCTGCTCAGATCACCTTGCCCGTGGGTAACCAAAGCCAACCATTCTAAATCAACACACACACACCTTAAACTGGGTAGGCAGAGAGGGCTGCTGACAGTCTGCTGACAACTCCTTCACCATTCAAGCTCCATTTCCAAACTCCATTTCCATTGCTTTCTGCACACGAATGAATACTGAATGCCCTGGACAGAGATCGTGGCTCACTCACCACAGCTTGGCAGCATTTTAATTTTCTGCAAATTCCTATCTGTTGCGGCTCACACCAAACACATTGTGGTATCCCTCCTCTCTCCAGCTTTGGCTGCACACTGGCCTCTTCTCTCTCAGAGGCTGTTAATTCTCTGCTAATCCTTGCCGGAGACCTGTCCCACCACAACCATCAACAACAACGACCACAGTCCCTTTCCTGGCTCTCAGGAGCTGAGTTCATCGCAACTGCATGTATTTCCAAAGCAGCTTCAGAGTCAGGCCAGGAAGATTTTGCTTGTAATAGCCAGGGCTTCCCAGATGACCACTGCTTTCCAGGCTAGGAAGGTGACAGGACAGGTTGCCATGATGGGGAGAGGGACCATCCAATCAGAGCAGCAGCTTCTTGCTTGAGAGATGGAAGAGCCTGGGATTGTTGTTTTTGGCAGGAGGAGGATTACAGCTCCCAGAAACCAGTAACCACGCCAGGGAGAGGATTCTAGGAAGACAATATTCCAAAGAAAGGAATATTTCCAAGCTCCATTTTAGGACAATAGTGACTAGTGGCTCCCGTGTCAGTGGGGTGGGCAATCCTCCCCAGGAGCTCTCCAAGGTGCTGAAATCTGTTCCTAGACAGGTTCAATACCTTGAACAGCTCCTTTAAAACTAGCCCAAAACCTGGCATGGATTCACTGCCCGACTGACATGGGAACCACTCTCCACCTGCTTAGGCTCAGGCTGGAGAAACCCAGATTCAAATCCTGACTATAATAATCATCTTCTGACAGTGTCACTCAGGCCCTTGGCCAGCCATCAGCATTCTTGTGTGAGAGCACAGGCCTTCAAAAAGCAAGTTGAGATCTCTCTTTTTCTATGTTATGGAATGATGCTTATGAAGTAGATCAACCTCTGCCCAAGGTTGCATACTAGGACAGTGAGTGTTTCTGAGCAAGAACAGAGTACCTTTTCTCCTTTCCCCAAATCTGTCTCTGCAAGCCTGGAATCAGGAATTACAGGCCACTAGCCAGAAAGTACCACTGGCTGCTCTCCGTCTAACTATTAACAATATCTCTGGCTCACAGTGAGCTTATAGGCATGGATTTTTTGAGTTACAGACAAGGAGAGTCGAACATCGATTGACAGGAAACGTCTGATTTAGGTAGGGAAGGGTGCGGAGGTGTGGCTGTTTTGGGAAAAACCATCATTCAGCAATGTTTAGATAAGGAAAAAGAAACCTCCAAAAAAACCAAAAAAATGGAGACAAATTTCCTTAGAACAAGAGTGATAAAAACCCTGCATATTGCAGCTCTTGGTTTTTAGCAAATGAAAACAGCAAATTATGTCAAAGGAACTGGCAAAGAGTTGTCTTTGATGGCCCTGTGATTAAGTGGAAGAATATGTAAATGAATGTGGCAGTTGCCATAGTTACTACATGAATTACTGCTCATATTGTGCAGGGCTTCCCTGGTTCCCCCACCCAAAGGATCAAGATTTTCATTCTCAGTGATGCTTTCCCCTTCTTCAAAGGAGGAAGCCTTGGATGAAGAGGTTCGCCAGCACTGTACTAAAATCCACTATCATAATTTATCTGATAAACGCAACAATATTTTTCCCCAGCAGCTGGCCGGTGTTGAGCCTCTCGCTTCAGGAGCAGTGTGCCTTCGTGTTGGTTTCATGCCTGGCTTGAGCAGGTAGGTAGCTGGCTAGCTAATGGAAAACGAAGGAAGGACAGCTGGACCTTGGGCCTCATTTCCAACGGCTGGCCTCAGCTGCCGTGGACTGACTGAATCAACTGCTGAAGGACAAAACAAATCTCCAACGGTTCTGATGACGCTGGGACCAGCAGTTGGATTTGGGCCAGATCTGAGGGTCATGGGCTCAAGCGGTACGGATTTGTCCCAATTGGACTACCCTGTTTGAATCAGTGGTTGAACAGTGGGTCAACACTTATGTAAATCCTACCAATTCAATAAGTCTACACACAGCGGTACCAACAAGGGTTCAGACCATGCAGCCCTCCAGATGTTGTTGGACCGCAACTCCCATCAGCCCCTGCTAGCCAGCACACAGCCCAGGGTGGAGGATGCTGGGAACAGCAGTCCAACAGCTGCCTGGAGGGCCACAAAACTCCCAGTCACAAAATTCCCCATTTAGGCAGGCCTTTGGCTTATCACTCATGGGGCTAAGAGTGCTTTTATACTAATGCGACTTTCCTTTTTTCCTTTTTATGATTGTTTTAATTGTATTTAATAGAAGTGTTGTTGAAATGCTTTAAAACTTCCGTACAATTAATTTTGTTTTTAGCCGAACCCAGTTTTCTTAATTACAGATATAAGCCACCCCAGGTCCCAAGCAAGGAGCAAGGTGGGACATAGGTGAAACAAATACATAAACGTGGGCCCTTGGTGTGATCCAGCACAGCTCCTTCCTTAGCTATCCTTGCCGCCTCCACCGTCCAGCCGGAGGGTCCCCGAGGACACGGCCGGGCGTGGTACGCTCCAGTGTTTGCCTGCCGGAAGCTGCTGAGAGGCAGCGCCCTGACCCCGGCCATGTGTGCCCCTGCCAAGGCCCCTCATCCAAGCCCGGGTGTGGCTCGGAGGGCTCGTGGCTGGCCCGCCCTCTTGGCTAAACACAGGAAGGGAAGGGTCGGCAGAGGCCAACCAGATCCAAGCCTCAGGAAGCCGGGATTTGGCAAAGGAAAGAAATGCGACACGCAGGGAGAGAAGCACAAGGCAGCGAGGCCAGAGATTTTTTCAGGTTCCTCTCTCGCTGGGCCAGGCAGAGGCTCAAGTCCACAAGTCTTGTGGGGCCCGGTTCTGCAGACCGGGATCTCTTTCTGACTCATCCAAGCCTAACTTAAATACGACACAACGTGTGTGGAGAGTTGTGGAGAATTCCACCTCATGGCCTCCACGATGGCAGCACCCCAATAAATGGAACGTGATGCTCAGGGGTGCTTGTCTTTTTCAGATCAGGTGACCCCGGAGGTCTGTTCGGTTTTAGACGATTGTGCCGTTTTAATCATTAGCCCCACCACCGATAGTTTTATTGCTGGCTTCATTCTGCATTTCTCTAGCTCTCCCTGCTTTTGCTTCAGAAATGAACTGGAGCAAAGTTGCGAATATGTCCTAGAGGTTGGAGGGGACAGAGATTTCATTGCAAGTGGAGTGCTGGAAAAACTCTTCTTGGAAACTTTTTCAAGACACACAGGGACGTTGGAAGCCTACTGTTTTCTCCAAGAGATGGTGACCTTGTGCTGGAGGCGTCAGGCGTCAGCCTTCCACACACCGGCAGGGTGAAGAAACAGCATAAACCACAGCAGTGCTTGGCTTAATTTGTTAATTCCGATCAGTTCTCTGAGACGGCGAGAGACGTGGGTGGCTGCTTAATTGTGCAGCCGGGCCTGCTATTCTGGGAAACAGGCTCCTAAAAAATAAATAAATAAAAAGGGCTGGAAACCATCCTTCTTGCCTGTCGCGTCGTTTCCTCCCCGCTGTCCCAAACTGCAAAAGAACTTCCCTGCTCATCCCACCAACCATCCCCTCTCTTGTTATAAAACATGCTTCCCCACCACACCAAAGTGTGCCCTGATAATTCTAAACAATCGAGAGCATCTCCGAGCCCAGGCCATCAAACAACCAGGGCAATTCTCTCTTGCAGGTAAAGTGGGAGCGGGGCAGGCTCAGAACACATATGGCAGCAATTTTGTGGCCCTGTGTGTATCTTGGCTCTGCTTAAAAACAAAACTGACAAGAAGGGAGGAAAGGAGCAGCTGGATCTCTCGAGTAAATTGCTTGCAGTTCATTGGCCGCCTCTTCTTCCAGCATGCGCTCGGGAAGCACAGAGAGCTGGACATCTAAGGAAAGGCCTGACAGCCAACCTGGGCTTTACGGCTCATTCATAATCCTTCATAATTTTGTAAGACAGCATTTCTCAACTTTTTGTATGCTGGGTCCCACCATCACAAGAAACAAACAGGCTCGCTTGTACCAAGACAGATATCTGCACACGTACATATTTTCAACAGTTTATTTCTCATTTATGGTTAAATCTTAAAGACATAACAGAATTGTGGTAGTACTCCTCAGAGCAAACACAAATGAGCAAAAATAACAATTCCACTAATAGCTGAAAGTGGTTATGGAAATCCCGCAACCCACGTAAACTACTTCTGTATCTCACCAGTGATACATCTTGGACATGAGTTGGAACAGAAGGACTAAAACAAAGAAACGGATCTGCGTTGTTAAGGACAGACAGTCTGAAATCTGGTTTAATGCCACTAGAATAGACTGAGGGACAGCGTGATTTCTAAGCCATTCTGCTCCAGGGAAGTTCCAACCACAGAGAGACAGAACTGTGCCCACGCATTGCACAAGGAAAGGGAAATAGATTCCATGAGAGGGTACTGGCTACCTCCTTATACAGCGTCTAAACAGGAGTTACACTAGCATCGTGTTCCTATAGGATTCCTCCGTATATAAAGTATACATTGATATATAAATGAAATTTAAATGCACTGAAATTGACTTTTAATATCATATCGGTTATTGATGTTGAACAAAAGCGAACTAAATTGAATCAAGATATTAACTATAGAGTATTTGGTTCTTTTTCTCATTGGCTGCAGTCCATTTAGCCAAATCCAATGGCAACTTGTAACATCACTTTAAAAAAAAATTCTGAGGAAAATAAAGGTGACTCAGAATAAGACCTGGGGGCCACGTGGACTGGAATACCCTTGAGGGAATGTCTCACTCCGTTTTAGAAGAGACGTGTACCCAGCACAAGGTGGCCCGATTCATCCAGTTTAAGAATGTTCTCCTGGCTGATGACATGAAGAAATTCTGATTCAGGATGCAGAGAAGATAAAAATCAGAAGTTTGACGTTATGGTTTCAAATAGCCAGACGCTGGATGGTCAGAAAGTTGTATTTTTTAAAGAGAAGGAAGGAAAAACATTATTTGACACATCACTGGACATGTGTACCGTAAAAATTTGCTTTTAGTTCTTTCGAGCATTTAAGAAACCAAACAATGCAATAATCTGCAGCTATAGTTACTAGTAATTTTAGTAGGATTACTTAGCTGTATCTATAATGGCACCTTAACATTTTTCCCCCTTTTTTTCATTACAGTTTGGCTTGGGAGGGGGTCAGAGCCCTTTTGGGTTTTAATAGGTTAGTGGTTTATGTTAGTGTGCCCAGATTGTGTTTTAGTTTGGGTTCCTTTTCTTCTTCTTGGAATGCATCTTTCTTCGATTGTAACTGTGGTTCTAATTGTCACCCTGACTGTTTGAAAACTAATAAATAATCCCAAAATTGCTTTCAGTTCTAAGAGAGGCAGGACAACAGCCAGAATAGAAATGTGTTTAAAAATATCTGCTGCAAGAATTTGCACAGCTGGGGAGGGACTTCGGAGGGAGGAGATGCTCCTTGGCAAAGCTGTTTTCTTGCATTTTGGGTGCTGTTTCCCATAGGCATCCACCAGAACGGGCCAGGCCTGGGCGTGGACACCCACTCCGTGGAACACAGTAGCACGAGGCCAACCCAAAGCTCTTCTGCCATAGCCCATTAGCTTCAGGCATGCCGTGATAAGCTCTGGCAAAGGTTACGGCCTACACCCGCGCGCAAGCGATGCTTTTCCACATCACAGGTAACAAGGGGGGGAGAGAGAGACCCCATGACGAATTTAACTGGCTCTGCTCTGTATCTGCCAAGGAACTGTCTTGGCAAATTCCTCCAAGATGGCTTTGAATTCTTAACTCAAGCCTTGACGTTTGATTGCTCTAAGGTTTCCAAGAAACCATTAGGGTTCGGGGGAGCGGTTGGAAGGACCGGCTGATGATTGACAAAAGCATTAAGGGTAATACTGAACAGACCCGGCTCCAAACCAACCACCGACCCCTACAGGCAGCTTCTAGGAGAATGAGGACAAGATCTCTCCCCGCTCAAGCTTCGGGTGAAATCTTGCGAGCAAATACTCGGAATTTTTCCCAGTCGTACAGCTTAACTCTGGCAAGACAAGAGGTTATGGAGCTCACGTCTGCCTGGGTACGCACAGCTCCTGCCAACCACAGCCACACAAGAGCCAGAACTCCCTCAGCAGCAAGCAAACTCCTGTTCGGGCAAAGTCTTTGGCTTGGATCTGATTGCACATTTCAACAGAGGAAGGAAGACTGAGAAAGAAACAGATTCCTAGCTGGATCAGTATGGATAGATTTATTTGAACGGTGGAAGACTCAGAACAGAACAGTCAAAACCAAAAAATGGTTGATTTTGACAAGTGAGACGAGGCGAGGGAAATTTTTAATAAAAACTCCACCCAAACAGAGCTGTCAAAACTAGACAGATGACCACATCTTCAGAAAGTAACTTTTCCAGATGACAATTCCCAGCATAACTAGCTGGAGAATTTTGGGAGCTGTCATCCAAAAAAAAAAAACTTTTCCCAGCTACGCAAATTACGTTACTGCTTCCTTCTGGGATTTAACTCAGAACCAATACTTCACAATGTCTTTACCAATACTTAAGAGTATACTTTTCAACAATCTAATATTGTATTTCTCAGAGTAACAGGACTGTTACTTAATAATACATTTCTCAAAATACTCAACATTTTTCTCCAAGGAGAAATGGTTACTGGAAACAGCCCTCCAAGGCAGTGCCAGAAGCACCATGACAACATGCAATACATTCTTTTTAGAGGCATCTGGTTGCTTTAAACATTTGCACGATGCATGATATATCTGGTTTATAAATCAGTCTGTAATTACCTTTTTTGGTATTATTTATGTTCTCTTGATGAGGTGCCAGTCTGGGCATACTTGGTTCCATTTTGACTTCTGGTCAGAATGACCCAACCTGGGACCATCTAGACGTGTTGGATGACATTCCACCATAATCTAGCTGACTGTAGGATTATGGGAGCTGCAGTCCAACCCATCTAGAAGGCTCTCTGTTGTGGAAGCTGGTCAAGATAGCAACTACCCGAGTTTTGGTTTTAGAGTCATGGATCTTGCCTAAGTTGTTTCTTTTTCTCTTTTTTTCTGCATTCTGTAGTTGTGGATCAGTTTGTTTGTATATCCTACTAAAATTAATAAATATTAACTCTGAAAAAATATATAAGTAAAACAAAGCTCCTGCTTTTACCTACTATTTTCAGTTGATTTTCAGCCATGTTCTTCCAGTCTGGTGGCCAACAAAAACCCAGCCATCACTCTTTGGAGTATTTTTTGTAGCAATCTGGATGATTTGGGGGAGGTGATGTTTTGCCAAGATTTTTTTAAGGAGGGGACAGGAGCTTTGGGGTACCACAAACAAGGGTTTGGGGACTGACTGGACATGGGCCATTGTGTCCAACCCCCACTGTAATGGATGTGAATCCCCTTTCTAAAGAAAAGCAAAGGACTATTAATGTAGTATAAACACCTCCCCTATAGATAGCTGATGTCCACCTGGATGTACATACCACTCTTGGGTTTCATGGCAACAATGCTGAAAATATTAATATTCAAGACAGACGAGAGTTGTAAAGGCCTTCAGAGCTCCCTCCATACGTGGGCGGGGGGACACTGATATGAAGCTCAGATGGAAACAATCTATGCCAAGTCTAACTATCTCACTACCTCTGAATTTTACAAGCTGCTGATACAAAGCACCTCAGTAGAAAAAGAGAAACCTCCCCACTCCCAAAACCATCTGCATCTAATGATTTACAGTAACCAAAGAAACAGACAGGAAAAATCCAATCCAATATAGGTGAGAGGGATGGACAGAGTCAAGGAAAACTGGGTGTTGCATTTCTGAGGTCTAAAGAGACACAGAATAGACAACGGCACTGGTGAGATTCCCTAAATCACAAGGAGAGTGCAGACAGGTTCAGAGCCCCAGTGCCTCACGTGAACAGAAGCGGAAAGGAACACCTGCTTCCTAGGCTAGGATGAGCCTTTGCGCTAACAACGCCAAAGAGCAACGCTCAAGATTCTAGAAGCCATTAGAGTGGCTCCATTAGAGTTTTAAGGAAGCTGTGGAGGTTGACGGACCCCTCTAGATGGACCCCCAGAACTGAAGTTTTGGAAGGACTGTACAATTATTTGCCATAAGTCTAGCCAAATGAATCATGCAAGGAGAGAGTTTTCTCTTCTTCACAAGGAAGGAAAATTACTCTGGAATGTTAGACTATAGCTCCACCCCTCCACCCCCACCAGCCACAGATTTTCCCATTTTAGAAATAAACACACTACAGACAATCCATACAGTTTAAAGAATATATATTTAATTACCACCAAATACAGATGGCATCCGATACACACCAGTAAAGAGTAATTTACATTCCACAAGATATAATTTCTCATTTTGAGGCAGCCAAGGTGTCTGGTGCACACACACACACTAACAACTTTACCAGTTCCAGAAAAACATCCGACTACCATATTTAGCAGGCTTCAACTCGCCCTCGATGGGGGGATCTGGTGGTGGCCTTTCCCTGGAATGATAGGGGTTCTCAGGGATTGGCCGGTCAGTCTTCACTTTGGTGACCTGGAAGGGAAAGAACCACATTCAAAATTTCTTGTGGGTCACAGGAGGCAAGGAAAGAAGAACACAGAAAACACACTGCCAAAGAAAGCTAGGACATCCTCAAGCAGTATGAGAAACCACACCCAAGCACAAGAGGACTCTGAAAGTGTCAAGTTGGCTTATGCCAGCCTTTCTGAACCTGCTGCCCTCTGGATGTGGTACTGCTCAAAGCGATGGTCAGGAAAGCAGATAGATAGAGCAGTATACTTGGTGGATATGTCAGCCATCGGCTTCTGGCCTGCAGGAAGTTTCCATGACAGAAAGAAACAGCGGTAGCCAGTAGGCACAAATTATGATGCTGGTTCCATGACACACTGAGAAAGAAAAACAAAGACTGCTAGTCCTTCACATCAGATAGCCTGAGCAGCACTGTTTTTCAGACTATAGCTCCCAAAACCCCACACACCCCAGCACAGGGAAAATGTATCATGTGATCTGACTAGCAGTGGTTCCTCAGGGCCTCGTTGCAGGCAAAGTTATATCAGCTGAACATGTCCGAGACCGAAGTTTCCAACACCTTGGGTCAACCATCAGGCTACAGTCCTTAAATCAGGATGGGAATGACACAGACTCATAAGGTCCCAGGGCCATTTTTATGTCCCCAGCCCCCCCATTTTTCCCACTGATTGCCTAAAAATGAACTACTGCCCATAGAAGCCTCCCAGAACAGCAAATTACCTTTAGAACAGGGCAGTCCTAAGTCCTCAGAATAAAGCCAGTCCTTCATAAGCACACATATAACCTTCTCTCACACCCTTTGCCTCGGTGGGTGAGTGAAGGGCTAATCAGCCACCAGAGAACAGATAAACACAACACCATGGAACCCACTGTGGAATTAGCTGCCGACCAGTGGGATATGTAAATATAGTGGCACACATTTTATGCCAGGCTAAAAGCCCAAAGAATCTTAACCAAAAATTATGTGCATGGTTGAGAGAGAAAAGAGAGTTTATATGTATGAATATGCACAAACGGATACATATACAGAAATATAGATATCGGTGTGGGCGTATCTGAGTATCACTTACATCCACATATATGTTCTCAACACCAGAAAACAGAAAATTTGGGTTTATTTATTTATTTCTCACTTTTCTCCCAGCACGGGGCATGAGGTGGTTTACGAAAATATTAGAACAAGAAAAGTTTATAATATGATAATAAAAATATTAAGACACAAACAAGCAAGTTATCTTATTAAAATAGCATTAAATTTTAAAAGGTATAAAATCATTTAAAAACATAACAATGAAGCTGAAATTATACCAGGCACAGACCAAGAAACCTGACTCTTTGCAACCACTAAATGCCTACTGGAATAGGAAGGTCTTGACCGCCAGGGAAAGGAGAACGGAGAAGAGACCAAACAGGCTTCTCATGGAAGCAAATTCCATAGCCTCAGAGCAGCCACTGAGAAGGCTCTGCTTTCCACATCCTCACCAGATGAGTCTGAGATGATGGCGGGAGTGAGAGAAAGCCGTTCACTAAGGATCTTAAGACTGCATTAGGTTCACATAAGGAGGTATAAGTTTTCAGACAACACACTGACAAAGACTTATAGATCTAATTTTCTTATTCTGAAAGGCCGGAATGCCTGTCCTAAGCCTTAATTACAGGCAGTAAGAGTCTTAAATCAAATTATGCGCATATTTTAGCTCTGCTCTTTTTGCTTCCAGAATTAAAGCTCTAGGAAAAAAGAGATTCGATACATTTAGTTTACCAATGCCCAGAAAAAGCAAAGAAAAAAAGCCAAGATATTTCCAGTTTACCTTTGACAGTTGGCCCAGTTCCGGTCTCACCCAGCCCAGCTTGTCCAGCACGCACTCGTCAAAGACCTTCTGCTGTTTTCGACAGTGGCGTAGCTCTAGCAGGCCGTTGTAGTCAATGCAGGTCCAATACTGGGTAAATGGTTCAGCACAGTGCAGTTTGATTTGCCTTTAAAGAGAAAGAAGCTTTGTTCATTTCCTTTCACAGTCTACCAGAACAACTGCTGCCACAAGGCAGCATATGGAATAAGTCCATTATAAACAGAAATATCTTAAAATCTCAGTTTAGACAGTGAAGCAAATATGCCATCTGAGATCACTGGTTTACTTTGCCATGATCAGAACAACCAAGTTTCAAAGTGTGTGTGAGAGTGGGGAGAGGGGCTTTTCTTTCCCACATAAAGTTCCCCTTGTGCAGGAAGAATATCCAAATTCTACATATCTTTGCTAACGATGGACACCAAACTTCTGAACTTTTGCAAGTAAATGCTTTCATCTACAATGAATTGAGAAATGTACCAAACCCCTGAATTCTTGACTCTGAATCACAGCAAACAGTTACATGCTCACAGGTAGATGAGAACACTGGCTAATATGTTCACAGGCAGTGTGGCGCCAAATGTCAAAAGAAACAAGGCCCAGCCATCTGGGGAAGCCCAGGGTGGGATTTGAGACAGCCAAATGCAGCCACAAGACTTTAGGTTTCCCTCCACTGCAATAAGCAAGTGCAAGAAGCGACGTTAACCAAGTAAAGCCTCATATTCAGGAGCAAGAATACCAGCTGCTGGGTGAGGGAGAGGGCAAAAGACTGCAGCTACCTTCCTGCCCTGTTGCTGGGCTTCCCAGCTTGGCCACTGCAGGGAAAGGAACTTACTAAGTGATACGTTCATTTTCTGCAGTGGGCAAAGGACATCCAAGGAGCGCTTCCTCCACTGCAGAAAAACAGGAGGGTAGACTCCACTGACCTTAGGGTTCCTACAGGCTTCTTCTGAGCGCATACCTAAAGAAGTCCAGTGCACACTTGTTCACCTCCTTGCCTTCCTTCAAACACTTCCGTGGGTCTTTCTCCTCCCAGCGGCAAAGCATGAACTCCTTGTTGGGCTTGTCGCACTGGGAGCCATAATGGTGGGCGGCCGCTTTCAGTACCGCTGAGCTCACTTTCACCTGCAAAGCAACAAAAGACAAGGGTCAGAAACGGGTGGGACTGGAGAAGGACTCCTGCAAGCCTCAAAGCATATATGCCCCCCAAAACCCCCGGTGAGTTGGGCCTCTGCCACCAGGGGGGTCCTTATTATCATCACAGCCAAACGTTAACAGCTGTCCAGTGGTGCACAAAGGACTGATTTGTGTTCGTGACTTTTGTTGGATACATTTTTGCATAAACTTTGGATACTCCATCTTCCACTGGGCTCACCCACGGGTTCCCTGTCCCTATTTTGGCAGCACTGCCAAAAGCGAGGGATGATGGGAGAGGCAGTCCAGCCATCTCTAACGCTACTCTACCCAAAAGTTTTTGGAAAGGAGAAACCAGGTTACACATGCTGAGTTCCCTGGGGGGAAGGCTTGAACTGAAAGGATTTAAAATGGTGGTGGGGGGGTGAATATACAAATCTGGGGAGGGGGCAAGACCCACTTTTCTGGAAACGGGGGGAGAGAGCAAACGGGGCCCCTGACCTTGAACTGACACGGGGGACACACTCTTTGCGCGACGGAGATCTAAGGGGGGGCCAAATTCTCCACACATTTGGGGGAGGGGCGGTCTTATTTTGGGGGAGGGGTTTCTGGGGGTCCCTCCCCTCCCCCTTAATTCGCCCCCTCACCTCCTGCACTTCGAGCTCCTCCAGCGTGGGCAGTTCGATCTTGGCCGGCATCCTGGCGACCGCCTTTAGGGCGGAGTGAGGCGACCTCCCCCCTCAGCGCCGTCTCCCCTGCCTTGCCCTCCCTCACGGTCTAGGCCGCACGCCCGGCACCAACGCGCATGCGCTCCCGGTCGCCGTCGGAGAAGTGCGCAAGCGCCTCTCCCACCTCCCTTCCGCCTCTGGTCCCCGCGAAGGACTTAAGAGGGCGTGGTGGAGAAAGAGGGCTGCCCGTCATCTCGTTGGCTCCGCCCCTCCCCAGGCTCTTGTTGCCATGGAGACGGGCGCTGGGCCGCCTCGGGTACCGCGGAGAGGCCGACTCGCCCGCGGCGACCATGCAGTACACGGGCAGCTCCTACCGCGGGCAGCGCGTCCACGGCAGGTGGGAGAGAGATGGGGGGGACACGGAGGGGGAGGGGGCAGACAGGGGAGCAGATACCCCCCGAAATGACACCCGTGTCGGGGGGAACCCGTTCGTCACGTGTGAATGGTGTTCGTTGCGTGTCTTTGCAACCAAGTGGCCCTTTGGTTGCTGAGATCAGCTGCTATTTTTGCAATACTGGTTCTAATAATAAGTTATTGTCTTCTTATTGACAATCAGCATGTTTTATGCTGCTGCCCTGCATCCTCATCCTTGTAATGGCACCAGCATCCTCCCCGTGACATTGCAAGGGGGCATCTCCAACTCGCAGGTTTTGGCCCCAGATTCTCAGAGTCTGGGATGCTCCTGACCTGGAAACCCCATCAGTGTCTGTAAATTTTATGCTGCTACTTTTTAACTGGTTGCTTGCGCTTAATATTTGGTTTTAGCACGGTTTGCTGGTCTTATTTGCAGTCCAGACACCAGAAGACAAACCAGTGCATTCAAATTAAAATAACAGAGATTCTCTCTCAACATCTGTGTAATTCTTAATATTTTTGCATTATTTATCAAAACAAGATCAGACCATCAGATATGTCCCCCACCCCAGCAATGCACCTGGCTAATAAATCAATCTACTGTTGAGTTCAAGGGATTTGCCACAGTAGGTTGCTTGGAGTAAGGGACATCCCCTTTGGAAATGGAACAGTGACAAGGAATTTATATCTAATTGCCTCTGAAACTGGAGGGCTGTTTCCAAGGTTCTCCTCTGAACTCCCTGCATTCAGTGATTAGGCAGATAAAACTGAGGAGAGAGTCTTTTTGGTGATGACACCGTGGTTATGGAGTGCCTTCTTTCAGACAGGAAGATCTATATTCTTCTTCTAAGACATTTTAAGTTGGTTGTTGCTTTGCTTGACTTGCTTTCTAATTTTTAAATCTGCTTTTTAGACTTATTTTTATTGCTACCCTTTATTTTTTAATTGATTGTGTTACCATTTTTCTCTTTTTTTTTTGTTAACCACAAGCCACCGGAGATGGTGTCAAAGAAATAAGAGCTCTGATCACATCCTTTCCAACAGCAAGTTTAGATTAAACTGTCTGAATCCTTTGGCGGTGGCATAAGCCTATTTCTTCAGATTCTCTATGTACTTTTCCTGCAGGTTGGAGGGGACAGGAACCTACACCCTCCCAACGGAAACCAAATATGTTGGCCAGATGAAAGATGGGATGTTCCATGGCAAGGGGACCTTGTACTTCCCCAGTGGAAGCAAATACGAAGGGACGTGGGAAAATGGGATATGCCTAGAGGTAATACCACTCCATAGTATATCTTAAGCATCATCTTTCCCCAAGTGAGCTTGTCTCCAGAGCACTTTCTGCAGGTGTCCTCACCTGGGGGGTGTTGGAGAGAGGACCTTTTCTATGGTGGCATCCAAATTACACCCTGTCTCCTCTGAGTTTGGAAGTTAAACAGGGTTAGGCCTGTGTAAAACTTGGGTGGGAGAGTAACAGGGTGTACCTGTTGTTATATTCAGTTCTGTTCTGCCCTTTTTCCAGTATTGAGACTCATTAAAGGATATTAAAACCAGAGCAGATTAGAAGCATATGAAAACATCAGTGAAAATGTATACAAGTTATTTCAAAATGGAATTAAACAAGAGGTTCCAGGTAGGGCTGAGAAGGAACCGTGGAAAGCCTTTGCCAGTCAGAACTGGTAGTATTGATCTAGACAGTCCAGCACCTGACAGCTTCCTCTAATCCTGCATATCTGTCTCTCTGGACATTTTTCATCTCATCCTTTCTCTGTTATCCTGTAAGCACCAGGACAAAGTCTATCCTGTTCTTTTTAAACTTCAACATCTAGATAACAGACCACTTTTTAACAGGCAGTCTGTTGTTCTCATCTGATTTCTTTTTCTCTTTTCCCAACAATCCCATTGCAGTTTGATTATGTTGTTCTTATAACTTCCCTGCTCCAAAACCATGTGATTAACAACATTTGCTGATATCACAGAAAGACAGAAATTACCCCGTTGACCCTTGGGGAAATAGGGTCGCCTTTAGAATTGGAATGCCACCAATAATCTTAATGCTGTTACCTTCACGTCCTGCTTGTGGACTTCCCCATGTGTTCTGGTTAGCCGCTGTAAGAAGCAGGATGCCTTGGTCCAGTCCAGCAGTGGTCTTCTTACACTCTTGACCTCAAACGTGCCTTTGCAGGGGAAATACACCTTCGCAGATGGGCTGGAGTATCAGGAAGAGAACTGGCATTATTGTGATGGCTATGACAGAAGGTTTTATACCGAAATCTGCAAGGGCCTGAAGCCAGCAGGTACTGCCTTGGTGACGTTTTTCAATTAAGTGCATGTTAGTTAGTTAGTTTGTGAGAAGGGCCATCTAATCCAATTCCCTGCCTTACAGAACTAAAGCGTACTCAAAAGACGGCCATCCAACCTTACATTTATCCCTGTTGAAAAACTTCTGTCTTCCTCATAGTAGTTAAAGTTGGCTCCCAGGCCTGTCTTTCTCTTTCCCATGTTAATTTTTGGCACTCAGTCCCTATGGTAGTTTTTTCTTCAGAGTCCACTACTACTAGTTGTAGTATCTGTGTGGAACTCAGAGAGGTTTTCCTCACAATGGGACTCAGTGAGGATGCTGCCATTCGCAAGGAGCTCGAGATGCCTGTTATTTTCACTTATCTCTTCATTTTATTGAAATAAACAGTAAGGCCTCCGGAAAATGTAGAATAAAACCCATTTAACCCAACTACAAAACAATAATAATTTAAATAGTCTGAAAGCATATTAAACAATCTGACAATTCAAAAATAGAATCACTTTAACATCAGGTAAAACACCTAAAACTAATCTTCTTGGATAAGGCCTGGGTATATTTCTCTCCCAGGCTAAGTTTTCTCAATCTCGATTTCCGCCTGTTCTCATTTGCTAGGCATTTCCCAGCTGACAAACCTGGATCCCCTTCGGGTCATCCCCGCGGGCTGCTATGACTGTGGCGACGGCTTCTATAATCCTAAAACAAGAGTGGTGACCGATTACAAGCGCCGGTTTTTGAGGAATGCAGGTACGCTGTCGACCCACTCAGGAATGTAGTGCTTACTTTATGTGGGGCTCTTGGTCGGGGGAGTCCCTGTGACAAAATCTGTAGGAGTCAGAGTTGTACCCAGTGTAAAATAATTTGAAATGTCAGATGGCTCAGGCAGATCTCAGTTTATGTCAGAATTGTGTTCCTGGACTTGTGATGTAAACTGGAGGGGGGGCACTGGGGACTAGAAGTATACATTCTATCAGAGCTGAAATAGCCATAAGGTTAGTGATTTTATTCTATCAATTTTAACGATGTTTAAAGCTCTTCCAGGCTGGAGAATCCCCACTCTTCTGGATGACAAAACTCCAGTTGCTCTCTGTCTCGCTCTCTCTCTCTCTCACACACACATACACACAGCTAAGCAAGAAAAGGAAAAACCTTGGAGCCACATCAAAACTTCCTAGGTTCCATCTTCTTTCTTCCCCTCCCCTGCCTCCCTTTGTAAGCAGAAAAAGGAGAGCTGTTCTTCCAAGAACCATGAGATTCCAGTTTCTTCCTCCCCCAACACCCACCTCCTAACCAGGAAAAACAACCCACCTCCTTCAAACACTGAGAAGATTGGCATTTCTCCCCCCACCACTCCACCCATGCTTCATCACCTAAGTAGGGAAAGGAACTCCCTTTCTTCCGGCAGCACTAGTGCTGCAGCTGTTTTATTGGTTAGGCTTTAAAGCAGAAGTAAGCAACTCCTAAGGGCCACATCCACACAGACCAGAAGGGATGCACACCCAGTCGCCACTTTTGGCCAGTATGTGGCCAAACAAACAGGTATCGTGGAGGCTATGGGAGGACAGACTGCAGCATTTTTGCGTATTTTCAAGTATTCTGGGACACAAATTGCTCCCAAATATGGGCGGTGGTTCAGGGATCTGGAACGTCGGAGCTCATAAAGGTGGGGCTCTGAGGCTGCCACACTCTCTCCACCCCTGCTTTAAAGCACCTGGCTACCTTAACATCAAATGGTTGGTGTTATTACTAAGCAGGGGCTTGAGTCTGGATCTGAAGCACCCACGCATCAGCTCTTGCTGTTCTTAGCATGGGCAAAACAAGGACACAGGATCTGCATCCTGCCACCCCTTAACCGTGCTGGACAACAACTCCTCCCAGCCTCAGCCAGCTGGGGAGGTTGCAGTGGATGCCATCTGCCACTATCCTCTCTCAGGTTTGTGTCGTATTGATTTCTCCTTGTAACACCCCCCCACCCAAAAACGGATTGATCTTAACAGCTTGCTGGTGGGGCATTGCTCCAAAATACTAGAATACCGGAGTTCTGCTGATGAAGTACGATAAGCAGGTCACTTTCCCCAAATACAGGAACCAAGATCCATTAGCCCAGGCAGGAATGCCTGGGAATTCCTCTTCTCATATACATGTGTGTGTTTGTTCCTCCTCTTTTTTAATTTCCACTTTGGGTCCTTCCTTGGCAACATTTTATTACTATAAACTTATCAACTCATATCAGGCCTGCAGAAAGAGCTGTGTGTGTGTTCTGTTTTTGCAGTTGTCGCTGGCTGAGAAGCCAGGAGGGGCCCCAGGTCCTTCTCTCTCCTTTGGGGACGTGGGTGTGAAGCGGGGATGTAGCGCAGGGGAGAGTCCATCCCTTCCGCTAAGGGCACGGACAACAATTGAAAGAGGCCGGGACTTGCCTGACATCAGAGGAACTCCCGCAGCCCCAGGAGAAGTCGTTGAGAGGCTCAAGGCCACCAAGGTGACAAAATAGGCAGGGAAGGAGAGGGCCGTGCGTGAAAGAAGCCGAGGAAAGGGTCAGGAGCAAGAGGGAACAGATCCAGGACTGCTCCTTTACAGGAAGAGAAGGAAAACTCCATCAGGCAGCCAGCCAGAACTTGGAAGCATCAAAAGCAGATGGCAGGAAGCATATAAGGAACCTCTGGCAAAAACCCCGCCGCACATCTGTGCCAAGTGATACCGCCTTCGTCAGGAGCTGAGTTCAAGGAGAGACTGTTTGGTTTCTTAGCCCTAACCCTAACTCTCCATCCCTCCTGTTTTCTTCTCTCCCATCCGTGGCTCTGCAAGGAGAGAGCGGCTTATTGGAATCAATAACAGTACCCCCCCCCCAGATGTAGTTGGGCTGAAGAATCCATGAGATTAAAAGAAATGAGGACTTTATACAAGAGGGAAACAGAGGCCAAGATCCTCACTTATGGAGCATAGGGTTATTGTTGCCTGATACAATGAGGGACAAAGCTTCCATACCTTTAACACTTGTGTAGAAGAGGGAATTTCAGCCGAAATGCCCTCTTCACAGGCACTGAAGGGATAGGAGCCTTGTCCCTTATTCCATCTAGCAACCTTATGTAGCATAAAAGTTACACAGGCAGGACCCTCCCTCACTTCCCCCACCCACTCACAATTTAGTCACTGCACACACCCCATGGCCATTCAGTGGCTGGGATGTCCCCTTAAATGAAAGAATCTGTGGTCACAGTGTCCAGGCTACTTTAGAACAATGGGAAGGACCTTCTTTTTCCCTCCTGTGGGCCAAATTCAATTCCAGAGCTCTCAAAGTCCACGTTCCAGTGGTGGATGGGGCCAGAGGCCAAAGGGTTGGAGGCCGAAATACCAGCATCTTTTCCCTTAAACCTCCTGTTGCTGATATCTAAGTCTTAGAAGAGGTATGTTGTTAGACTTTGGGAATGGGGAAAAGTCTCTAAGAGAAGCTGGGAAACCATGAAATGATCTTATGAGGAAGGGGTAGGGCCATTTGGGGAAACTTGGAGGGCCAGATTGAGACTGCAAGAGGGCCAGAGTCAGGTTCAGGGTCTGAAGTTTCCTGCCCATTCTTGCTCACTATTTCCTCTCTCTTTCTCCAACACTGTCTGGATTTGTGGGTTGCGAGCCTTCCTTGGCACTTCCCAGGGTGGGAGCGGCATCGTTGTTCTTGTGCGCACGCCGTGCCAGGGCTGAGTCCCGGTTCTCGCTGGGACGCACCGTGGCTCTTTTCAGCAGCTCCTGAGAGCACACCTGGGTCTTTAGAAACCAGAGCTGAAAGCGGCCCTCGAAGCACAGGACAATTGAGTCATTGAGGCGCCGGTTGCCTTTTTTTCTTCCTTGCCGTTCCAAATTCAGCGGAGGGTCCACCTCCCACAAATTGAAACGATTAGCTGCTCTCCAGAAAAGAAAAGTGGGGAGGGCGAATAAATGCGGTTCTTTAGATGCTTTTTAAGCCAAAAGCACAGGGTTTTGATCAAGCAGTGAAAGTCCCTTATTGCTTATTTTTATTTTTCAACATGCTAACTTTCTCTCTCTCCCTTTCCATCCTCTCTCTCTCTGGTTTTTTTTCCCTTCTTCTTTTGCTTTTGTATATTTAATCATTGTGAATTATAAGCCGTGTGAAAGATTTCAGCTCTGGGGCATTTGCCAGATGGTTGATTCTGCTTTTTTTCCCCCTGCACAACAAAAGACATAATGTTTGTGGCAAGCCCCGAGAAATTGTTGGTAATCAGTGTATTCTTCAACGAAACAGGCGCCAGACCTGTTTGCAAGAATGTTCGGCTTTTGTAGAAATTAATGGTGAGCGCTTTTAGTCTCTG
Source organism: Iguana delicatissima (assembly GCA_948472985.1). Lineage (NCBI taxonomy): Eukaryota > Metazoa > Chordata > Lepidosauria > Squamata > Iguanidae > Iguana > Iguana delicatissima. The sequence continues at coordinate 1,502,120 of CAOKZL010000453.1, read as the reverse complement.
CTCCTGGGCACGGAACAAAACAAATTGTGCCAATTGTTTTGCCGGTTTCCATTATGGGGAAAGATGGGACGTGGACTTTTTTAAAGAAACAACAACAATACAAAATAGTTTGTTATCATGTCATTGATTGTTTCCTGCCTGGGTCGGGCATTTCAAGAGAAGATGTGTAAAAAAAAGAAGATTGTATCACTCAGCACATCAGCGTCCAGCCATTTCCCCAAGAAAACATCAGAACGCAGGAATCTTCCTTCCACCAGGTCGATCCATTTGTCTATCCAGCCCAGTGCGTTTCCATCTTTGGTTTCCAGATGTTTTGGAATCCAGCTTCCAGAATCCCTGGAAGGCAGACAGCATTCCAAAATACCTGGAGGACCAAAGCTTAAAGAACAACTAGTCTGCAGAATAACTGCAGTTTAGGGAGGGGCCTTTGAGGATGGCCTGTGAGGCCCCCCCTAAACTGTAAACCCCAGGATTCCATAGGATGTTGAGAGTGGAATAATAACATTATAACAGTCTAGTGCGGAAATAGCCCTAGTCTAGCCAGTGAGTTTTGTGGGCTGAGTTTCAGTTGGCACAGCTCGTGATGTGCCAGCACGCCCTAGTGACCACTTGTGTGATGGATCCTTGCCCCCGTGACTTATTAAAATGGACAGCCAATTGGGCGAGTGAAGAGATCCATGCCTCTTTATCAAAGGGGGCTGATCTCAGCTGCTGGAAAGAGCTGATTGTAAGACCACCCCAGAAAAAACCCTACCTGGACTCAAAAAGTCTTAATGTTTCTTGGCCATTCCATTTCTGGGTAAAGAGTAGAGATGATGCCCTCTCATTTTTGGGCAAAGCCCATTCTCCGGATCCATTTCAGTGGGCATTCAGGCAGGCACAGAAGCAGCCATGGTTTGGCCAACAACTTTTCCATTTGAAAAAATCTTGGCGACAACTGGCCTGGAAGAGGCTCAGCCTGGGACCTGCCAATTGGAGCAGATGATACCGGAGAGAGAGGCCGATGGCCGGCTGCTATATAAGTCATCCATACATCTGTGAGAAGCCACAGCCCCTGGCTGAGGTCTCAAATCCTCAAAAGTTTCCGGGCCCTAAAAATAATTACCGCCATGAAACCCATGAAGGTTCAAATTCCAAATCTTTTGCTTGCCAAGAATAACACAGAGTGTTTGGGTTTGAGCTCTCCACTGTGGATACTTAGAAGATGGAGATGCGAACCGCCTCAGAGCCTGTGTTCAGCTGTGTCGCCTAACACTAGCAAATGCACTAACAAAAAAAAAAAATCATCCAGGCTGGAAATGTTCCTCTTAATGGGCAATTTGTAATTTACATGAGCAAAATGGAAATGGGAGGTTAAAACTGTGCTAGCGGTGGTAAAGGTTTTTACAATAGTTTTGCATTTCCACTTGTCAGGTTGGCAGGTCTGGAGGGGAGATGAGTGGTTAAGAAGGATCTTCAACAGTGGTCCCTGTTTTCGTTAGGGATTCATAAAAAAATCACCATATCTCTCATATATATAAAAATTAATCCTTCCTGAGATTAGAGGATGGATGGACTTTTTTTAATGTCCATGCAACATGCGTGTACCACCCTTCTCCTATGAAAGCAGATTCTCAGCAGGGCAGCCACAGCCTCTTAACATCACCTCAAGGAAGAGATGAAGCTTTGGAGAGCACGTAGTTTAGTTCAGAGATCAGTTGGCTAAGGTGTAGGCAAGGCAGGTTAGCACAAGCAGTCCTTTCGTATCTGTTCAAATGTTAAGTCCCACGTAACTTGGTAAGGCTTAGTCCCAGGGAGGAGAGTGCTGGCTTGCAGCCCAAGCATGGGTAGATCCTTGGTGGGAATCTTGGGGTCCTGCTTCCAACCCCTAACCAGCATAACCAGTTCCTCATTCCAGATTAGGAGTCCTGAGGGTCTCATTCCAACATCTGTGGGACAGCATGATTCTGATATATAGGAAGCCCAGGGGTAAGTATGTTGTTGCTTCTTATATTTTGAGGGGCTTACTATTATTTGCTGTCAACCTCAGCTTTGACGTATGGTGGCTCTGTGGATGAGAGACCCCCCACCCAAGTTAACAGCCCTGCTCAGGTCTTGGAAAGTCAGGGCCAAATCAGGATTAAATCAATCCACCTGTCATGCCATCTTTCTGTTTTCCTTCTCCCTTCCACTTTGTTAGACATTACCATCTTTTCCAGTACATCAAGCCATCTCGTTCAGTCATCTTGGCTTCCAGGGAGAGTTTCCTCCTAGTTTGTTCTAAGACCCATTTGTTTGTTTCTATTTGGCATCCCATGGCCTCCTTAGAACTTTCCTCCAGCACCACATTTCAAGTTAGCTAATTACTCTCCTATCATCCTTCATCACAGTCCAGCTTTCACAGCCATACACAGAAATCAGAACTGCTATGGCCTGGGTGGATTCTGACTTTGATTTTAATGCTGTGTCTTTACCCTTGTCCAAATTATTGGACTGGAGCTCCTATAATCCATAGTTGTCTGTGCTGGTTTAAGGCTGGCGGAAGTCACAGTCCAGCTACAACAATGTCACTGCCCAGCCAAGGAAATGCACCTCAGGCCCTGGTTGGCACCTCCTGCTTTTGCTGCTCTCTTCCTTTGGCTACCAGGAGACAGCTGTTGGTACCAAACTGCAGAAGAGGTAAAAGCTGAGCTGTCCCATCAGCACCTCACAGGCCACCTCCTGAGGATTGTGACCTCTTCCTCGGTTGTTGGAGTTGTGTGGCGAGCAAGGCACAGTGCCAGGGCTGCGCTCGAACCCTTGTGGATTGGAGAGCGCCTTTTGCTTCTGGAGCTTGACAAGTCTTACGTTTCTGGGGTGCAGCAGGCAAGGAAGACAGAAAACCTCCAACCGCTGTCCCGGAGCTGAGATGCCTTCCCTTGGCGTTGTGATGCCAGCCATCAAAAGCCGGGCACGGAACTAAAAACTGGCTGATTCTGCAAGCTGAGAAGAGTTGTCTGCCTGCAGCCCCTTTCTCTTTTCCACGGAGATCACATTGGTTGCTCTTGTTTGGTAGAGATTTTTGTCCCCGTTTTATTTCACAAAGCCCTCTGGCTCATCAACTCCTGCTTCGGCACAAATTGGGCCCACCAGAAAGGAAGCGATGGCAAAAAAAGAATGAACTTTTTAAAAAAGACCACACGAGCTCCGACGTGCAATTCTCAACCGTAATGTGAAGAGCCGCCTAATTGCACCGGAGTGATAATTTCCAGTTGATTAAAGAGTATTTGTATTCTCTGTGCTTCTCCCTGTCTCTGCCCCCCTCCCCTGTCCTGCTACCATTTCATTTTTGTGTTTTATTATTTTTTTAAAAAAAAAAGAAGAGGAAATCGCATCTGAAGATGAAGATGTGCTTTGGTGCTCATATTAATATAGCCCAACAATTGCCTTTGCCAAAAAAAGAAAAAGAAGTAATTACAACTTGCTGTCTGGGAGTGCTAATCAAACTCCGGGCTTTAATTCCGTTTTAAATATGGATGAAACACACATCTCTCCACGCTCACCCTGGTGTGGCCGGGTGACGGAAGCCTCCGGCAACGAGGGCGCATGAGAGAGAGAGAGACTGAGAGAGAGAAAAAGGGACGGCGCAGCTAACAACCAGCTGCCTTGGAGCCGGATTGGCATCTGTGATTTAAATTGTTAGCTGCACAGTCAGGTAGAGTGTTAAAAAGGGTGGTCGAGAGGCTGTTAAGTCCCTGGCCGCCAATTACGAACAATCAAGGAGGAGCCTGCAAACTCGTTCAGTACAATAAACCCAGTTTGTCTTGTTTCAGGGGTTACCGCTCAAGAGGGTGCAGCTGCACTGATTCAAACACCCGGCAACAACTACGGGAACGATTACCAGGCCGCCGCCGCCGCCGCCGCCGCCACCTCCAGGGTGGCAAAAGTAGGACTAGCACACAGGCACACGCAGGCACGCACCGTGTACGCGGGCCTCCGTTAACTCTTTAGCTCCTCGCTGGGCCCAGACCCTCTTCCGCCTGCCCGCCCTGCCCGCCCGGAAGGCTTTCTGGGACCTCGTCCTCCCCGGCTGTTCTGCCCAGTTGCAGCCGCTCTGTGTCCTTCCGAGCCTCAGGTGGAAGGTCTGTAGGATGCACGAGTGGAGAAGACCCACGGAAGGTTTGTTTCCAGATGGGGCCAAAGCAATGGAAAGGAAAGGGAAAGTGGAAGAATTCAGAATTGCCTACTACGGAAGGGCGGTAGCTGAAATTGATGGATCTGGCAGGAATTGATAAATTGACGTGTTTGATCAGAGGAAGGTCATTCGTGACTTTTTTAAAGAATGGGAACCCCTTATTTACTTTTTTTTGGTGGAGGGAAGAGAAAATGAAATGTTAATTTTCGGTTTTGATGGTTAGTAAGGTTTGATTGTGGGAAGAAGGGAAGTGGTGTAAAAGTTAGTGAATGAGATAAGAATGACATGTTCCTTTATATAACTACTGAGAAGAAGATTGGAAGACAACTTTTTTCTGGGTTTTTCCCCCTCGTTCTTTCTTTATTTCCTGCATCTTTTACTGTACCATTATAATTTGCAATAAAAAGCTGCAGTGGCATGAGTGTGACAAATGCTCCACAGCCCAGCAAAGTCAGCATCCCGTGGGACTTCTAAAAAAGTTACTTTACAATTCCCAGAGCTCTCCAAGGCTGGTGGGGGTGGGGGGTAGAGGTTGTAGTTCCCAAAAGTTAACTTTTCTAAGCTCTAGTTCCTGCTTGCCAGGGTGAAATGAGGTCCCCTGTGAAGTTCACAAGGTGGGGCGAACTCTGTAGTCCTCTTTTGCTGTCGCCTCCCTCAACAACTGACTGGTTGGTTGGCTATTTACTTATTTATGGCTCACTTTCCCCATTCTGGGGCTCAAAGCAGCTCACAAGACCTAAAACACCTTCAAAATATATATCATACAGATGTTTTAAAACCATATCATTTAACTAACAACAGAAAGAAAAGTAGTTGAAAGCACAATCTTTGAAAGAAAAATCTCAAATAGTACCAGATATTCTGAAGGGCCCTTTTTCACTTGAGCGGTCAGCTGTCAAAGGCTGGCCAAAATAAAGAAATAAATGGTCTTCTCATGCCTTTGAAAGGCTAGGCGGGAGGTTGCTGGTCTAACCTCTCCAGGAAGCGAGTTCCGGAGTCCAGGAGCAACCACCCGGTAGGCCCTGTTGATGTTTCCACCAGCGGCCCCTGTGAGGAGGGCCTGACGCTGTGGATGGCACAGATCACCCTTACCCCATTAGCCCTACGTGTAGAAGTGGTGGTGCCCCCGTTCTTCAGGGCAAAGGGAGGCATTTCCTTCCTCTCTGGGGGTGGCGGTGGTGGTAACTTTTGCTTGAACTAATGCTCCTTCATAAGTGACTGAAGCAAATCACCGGGTGTGCTGTGCAAATGCACACTTGCACACTACTTGTGTTAGCAGCACAATTTCCAGAGAGGGCTTGAGGGACAGCTCTTAATGCCACTTAAAAATGGCAGCCTTGGGGTGGTCCCCCACGTCGACATCTCTCGGCACGAACTGAGAGCCTTTCATCTGCACAAGGGTGCAAGAACTCACCTGAGCGAGAGCTCCTCAGCTCATTGGTGCATCGTTTATTTTATTTTATTTTTGCTTTAGAACCAATGTTGTTCGGTAGATTGAGTTGCTGGGTCCTCAAAGATCCAGGTTCAAGTCCCTGCTCACCCACAAAGTGCGCTTCTTAGCCAGTCCTCCTGTGCAGGGTTGTTGTGAGGGTAAAAAGGGAACAGACCATATCCACGAGATCCAGTGGGGCATCGTGTTTTGAGCATTGGAGTACAACCCTGGAGATCAGAGTCTGATTCCTTCTTCGGCCATGGAAACCTGCTGGATGACCTTGGGTGACCCACACACTCTCAGCCCAGAAGATCCCATGATAGGCCTTATGACTTTAGGGTCACCATAAGTAGGAATCAACTTGAAGGCACACAACAACACAACAACAACAACCACATCCATAGATCTGAGCTGTTTGCCAAAACGAACAGGGGGTGTCAGAAACAGATGTCTCCATGTGGCTCCTCGGGGTATCAGGATGGGGTGGGATTTTCTTTCCACTCATCTATTGCTAGCTTCTTCGAGGTGTGTTCCATGAGAAGAATGCCACGCCTGCGCCCTTCTGAAATGAACAGACACTGGGTAAAGTAGTTCCTATTTCTGTTTATTTCAGTGAAGCTTGGGCAAGAGAACTCCTTAACTCAGTTGTCCAGATTATCCTATTTTTGAGGGGTTTGATTCAAAACTAGGCTGCAGGGCCAAAATGCCTTTGGAAACGTGTCCAGTTGGAATGAGTGGGACAGAATTTCCCAGTAAAGACGTTTTAGGGTGGGCACATTGGCATTCAGCTACCCCTACGTACCATACCAAACATAAAATCCGTTACGTATTGTTGGTAAACTATGAAGTGAAGCCATAAACCCAAGCGAGAAGCATCAGGCTTCACTGATTTTGGCAAGATTTAAGTGTCCATAAATCCAGGATTGCAGTGTGATTTTATGTGCCTACAATCAAGGGAGGGCGTCAGCCATTAATTGGTTCAATAGATAAATCAACCAAAGCTAATTTTATCGGGTGCGAGCGTCAGCTAAAGGTGCACACTCTGTGTGGGGGCTCTTCTACATGTGAATAAAAATAGTAAGAAAGGTCTTGGCTTTTAACAATGCATGGATAATTCCTTTCAGTATCTAAATCTTAAAGCTTTTCTCCCAGGTTTCCTTGAATATGCTGAACAAAGGCTCTTGCACTGAGGTTTTGAGAGCATGCAAAGTGATTTGAATTAAATTGACCAGGATGGACTAGTCTGCAATCCTGTGTTTGTTTATATGGAGATTAGTTCCATCGAGTCAACGTGCACTGTTTTTAAAAGATTATTAAATGAAAATTTTACATGCTACCCAAAATTGAGGCTAGTTTTTATGTAGCAATGCTGCAGAGGTGTTTTAATTTTCCCAGATTCTTTTGCCTTCCCCTGCCTTCCCCTTGCTTTTTCTTCCCACACCTTCATCATTTAAAAATACTTTTCTCCTTCTAATCTTCACTCATTTGATCTTTGGCAACATCTGACACAATCAGGACCCCAAAATCTAAAGAGGCAAAGAAGAGCAATATGAAAAAAAATCCTTTCTCATCTCTCACATCCTCTCCCCTGCTCCCATTTTAGACGATGACGAACACGACTGGATTGTCCGGACCTGCCGGAAGGGCTGGGACGAGATCGTCGGATTTAGGCCCAAAGAGAGAGCTCCGTATCAAGGAGGCGAAGAAAAAAAGGGAGAAAAGGAGACTCCCCCGTGAAGCTTTTCTCCCTTCCTTTCGCAAGGACTCCGCACCTATAATTTCTCCATTAAGGTAGTTTTTGTTACCTTTGCTAACCAAATAAAACGTAAAGCCACACTTCATCAGCCGCGTTAAGAGGAAATTGTACAACTAATCAGCCCGCACTTTACTGTAATGTATTCCCACGAGGTATGCAGCCGACTAGGGGCTTTTTGTATCTGCGTTCCAAGCACAAAAGAATTTGCTCAAAAGGCAGCCCTGCGCCCTCTCTCAACACCATATTATGCGCCCGCCACACAGAACACCCGCCAGCCACGGTGGATCCGTCCCCCGGCGCTCAGATATTAATTGGCTGTTGTAACAGTGTGCTCAGGAGTTACAAGATATATATATTTAATAACTGCTTTGCCAAGGAAAGAATGAACTGAGCCGTTTTACTGCTTGGAATGAGTGTGGTCGTCACCATTTACAAAAGGCAAGCGGAATTTCAAAACCGCACAGGCATTTCTCAAACAAAAGAAGAATGGCATCGCACCCGTTTGGTTTTTTTTTTGTTCCTCGATGTAAGTGCCAGCACTTTCCACTTGCATTAACTTTATTTATTACACAAATAAGACGTTTACAAAGCACAACAGTAAAAGTAAGTAACAAAAACAGACATTGGTTTTACCATTTAAAAAGTGCTTTACATTTGGCACCCCAATCACCCCCACCACCACCCCCCTCTCTCTCAGTCTCTCTCTCTCTCTCTTTTTCGTTTTTAAATAAATATCCATCTTGAGACAGCCCGCTATTCTGAAGGGTATTTTTAGCTGTTGTAGCCAAGACATGCACAATTGCAACACGCTACAAAGAAAACAATCTGCTCTTTTTCAAAAGAAAAAAAAAAGTTTGGCCAAGTTATCTGCACTTAGCTGCCATCGCCTCACGAGGTCTGGCTGTAATCTGGCAAGTCTGAAGTTTGCAGCTCCGTAAAACCCAGCTTAATCCGTGATTCTTCAGCCCTGCTGGTTCTGGAGCATAACACCAACCCAAGCTTTTATTAAAGAAAAGGTAGGGGAGAGGAGGGGGAAAGCGCACTGCCTTCCATAATCCCATCAAGCCCAACTTGTATGCATTATGCCACTCAAGCCAATTTGCATATATTTGCATGATTCATTCTTTGGGAGCACAGAGTCACTGGGATCGGTTCATGCAATTCAAGTCTTGCTCTTCTAATGACTGGAAACAAAACAAAAATCCTTAACCCCTGTACTTTCTGAGGTTCCACCAAATTTCACTTTTTCCTCAACTTTAAGGGCTAGTAACCTGAGTTTTTTAAATTAAAAAAAAAATCAAAGCCAGTTTTGTTTTGTTTTAAGAAGTAGAGTTCTGTGCCTCATAACTAACAGTGTCATGGACTGCAACATGTCCCAATCTCTGCTGGCGGAAATTTTCTAGCCATAGGTTTGGGCCGTTCACCAGCCCCTTGAAAGTTTAACCCAATATGTTTGGAGGAGAACACAAAGATGTTTCAGCAGCCATGTTTCAAATTGCTCCCTTTTTAACTTGTCAGAACATTTAATTTTAGCCCAGGGACTTGGAGGCAGCAAGGGTCTGGTCTAAAACATTGGTGCAAGTGAAGGAAACCGGCAAGCTGAATTTCCATGACTGCAAGAGCTTCACCAGCTGAATGGCATCGTAGGAATAAGAATTCCTCATTCACTTGGAACTCTGTATCCAGCTGCTTAAGCCCCTGTTTTGTGCCCTTGAAGAGCCCATTTAGCAAAGAAAATGCAATGTTTGGGACTACAAAGCCCAGAATCCCCTAGCTGGGATAGCCAGAAACCCTGCCAGCTAGGGGAACTCTGAGAGCCTCAGTCTAAAAAATGTGCTAAGCTCTGGTTTTCCTTCCCAGGGCAAAGGGAAGCTGCTGGGCTGTAACTTTCCACCAGGATATTTAAGATAGGACGTCCAGGATGGGGACTGGTTGGGGGGCTGGTAGCCATTCAGCTGCAGAAAAAGGCTTTCCCAACACACACCAGCTGGTCAGTGGCCATCCAGGTCAGGGGAGGCAGAGCTGGACCCCAACACTGACCAGCAACCATTGTGCAGCTCTGGGAAAACAATTGCATAAAGAGATACTGGGGCCTCCTTGTGCAACATCAGAAAAAGTAGTTATGATGGTACTAGACTGTTATAGCGCAATGATTCCACTTGCAACATCCTGTGGAATCCTGGGGTTTGCAGTTTCGGGAGGGGCCACCCAGGATTCCATAGGATGTTTCAAGTGGAATCATTGCGCTATAACAGTCTAGTGCAGAAATGGCCCAAGTGTCAAGCCTCAGAAATAATCTGCCCAAAGGAGCATAAAGCATCTTTTTAAAAAAAGTTATCCAGGCAGAAGAGAGCCTGAGATAAATCACCGTCCAGCCTCCCCTGCCCCAAGTCAGTGTGGAAAGGAGAGAGGCTAACGAGAGTGGCCAGGAGGAGAAAGAAATTAGCCGTAATTATTAAAGAGATGCCTTGCATTCTCAGAACGGTCATTTATTTTCCACAGGCATCATTTGATTAAATGATGGATTGTTTCCACTTCTGAAGAAAAAAAAACCTGGACTGTAACAAAAGAAAATCTGGCAGAACCGAAACAAACGTTGTAAGAGCCTCCATCTCTGGCTGCTTCCTGTCTTCTGCAAGGAACACAGCCCAAGATTTCCTGCAGGGTTGGAGAGGGGCTTGGTGCAGAGGACAGCCGAGTATTCTCCCACTTAGAGGGATTAGCAAAGAGAACTTGAATAAATTAGCACATCTCTCAGCTCCCGCCTTCTTCAGTTGCACCCTTGCTCACAAAACTGTTCCCAGGCACAGCACCAGTTTGGGGCTCCCTCGGGGCCAGGCATTCCACATAACGCCAACAACCCCCTCTTTGCAGTGGGAGAAATCTTAAGGGTGGGGCAGGGTCCCCAAAACTGCGCCTTAAGAGCCTGACTTGGCAGCTCTGTTTAGCAGAACCTCTTCCTGAGAGCACCAAAAAAGAGGAATTCCAGTTTTGCTAATGAGCTTTGAAGCTCCACAAACTTCCCATGCATCCCTGCCTCCTAAACCCAAACTTTCGTGCTGCCACCAGGATATATTTAATCATTTTTCTCCCCTCTGCACTAGTGACCTGGACCCTGATGATTTGAATCTGGCCCCTAGGAGTTAGCATTTTTTTAAACGTCCCCACACACCCCTCCCTTCCCACAACTGTGAGGCTGGGTTTAAAAGTGTGGCTTCTTGCAGTTACAGGTTGCCAGCCTTTTGGGTTTCAGAGCTGCCAATCCCCCCTGCCTGTTAAAGGCACAGACAGGCATTTTCTGGACAGAAGAGAGTCAAAAAAAACCCTCAAAGTTGAAAAGCATTTGAAAAGTCAAGGTCCATTGTTTCTGTTACCAAGATTAGTGGATGGGGTGGGAGGAGAAAGAATTTAATTTCCAGGTCCTCTATTGCAAAGGCCAAACAAAGGCGGGCTCAATTCTTACACAGATTTTAGTTCTTGGAACTCTTTAGCCTCAGGCAGCTCAGTTTCTCTCCCTGATGTGTTCAGTGAATCAGAGACAAACCCATCCTGAGCCTGACCTTCACAAGTTCCTTTCTTCTTCCTTCCTTGCCGAGGAGAGCATCGGGGCTTGTAGGTTGCCTCGCCCCATCAGAGAGAACGCTGCTGCCTTGGAGTCTCTGCTGGCCAACAGGTTGCCACCCCAAAGGAGGACCAGGTGGAGAACACCCCTGGGTGCGTGAGAGATCGCGGTGGTGGTGGTGGTGCCAGCGCCTGGATGCAAGGTTCAGGGGCCAGACTGGAAGGAGGGACCAGGAATACTTCGGGTGGGCTCTTCTGGCAGCATGGACAGTGGCTGTCCTACTGTGGTGGGTTGCCCCCGGTTGCATGGCCTGTGACGGAGGGGCAGCAGCAGCAGCAGCAGCACCGCAAACAAAATCCCCCAGAGATCAGGAGGAGCACAAAGAGTCAGTACTGGAAGAGGATGACCTGTGGAAAGAAAAGTGAGATGGGGACTTAGCAGCCTCAGGAGGATGGGCAATTATTCATTCCCTGGGCAAAAAAACAGATTTCCTGAAAACTGAGAACCTCCCTCAGGCAGAATAATAGACTGGTGAGAATTTTGTGCAGTTTTCTCCTGGTATTTGACATCCCAAAGTGCTGAGCAAGAGTTATTCTACACAGAAAAGCAGAGGGAAGGTTGTGCAAACTTTCCTGTTTTTTTGCACAGAAGACAGGGTGTTCTTTGCTCAAGAAGAGCCCCTTGCTGCTCACACTCTCCAGGCGACTGAATTCAAAAGCTTAGGATTCTGGGCTGGAATGCAGAAGTGTGGTGGGAATCAGGATCCCGGAGGCCTCCAGGGCTGCTGAAACAGCCGTGGCAACTACAGAAGCCAAAGAGGATTTACCTTCTCCCCGCGCGCGGCCAGAGGTCCTTCCATGTCGGCCTTGAGGTGCACAGGAGGAGTGGCGTAGGGGAGGCGGCAGTGCATTTGCCCACATTGTACCTGACCTGCGAAGGAGAGAAGGCGGCTTTAGCCCTTCCTCTTTCATGCCACAGACTCCCAAACCATCGGCCCTGGACAGGTCATAGGAAAGCAAGCGCATTATGCATTGTGGGCTGAGCCAGAAGGGAGACGTGGAGAGAAAAGCCACCCAGGACGTGCGAGAAACACGGGCATGCCGCCTTGGTATAATCTTGCCAGTTAGGTGACTGGTATGAGCATCCCCATTGTGCAGACGGCAGAACTGAGGCTGAGCAAGAGGAAGAGGTGCCCTTTGCCTGGCCCTTTGTCCTGAAGTGGGGCTCCGCCATTGTCCATGGCTCAGTTTCTCTGCACCACTGCGCTCTGTCCCCCGGAAGCTATGCTTTAAGCTCACGGCACATGCCTTGGTTACACCCCATTCGGATTACTGTGATGCCTTCTGTGTAGGCCTGCCTTCAAAGAGTGTTTGGAAACTTCCGCTGGTCCAAAAAGCTGCAGCTGGATGGCTAACTGGGACTGGATACAGGAAGCCCACAACTCCCTCATTCCCTGGACTTTTGTAGACAAGTAAAGACCTCTTAGCTTTGGCAGGCCTTTGAGGATGGACTACTCAGCAGACAAGGACCTTCAACAATGTGCTGTGTTGTTTATGGGTGTTGTTTTTTTTCCTTTCTAATAGTTATGTTTTAAACCCCTTTTTAATCTTATTGACAATCATGGTTTCAACTTTTTGCTTGATGTAAATGTTTTTTAAGCTAGATCTGTTTTAACTTTTGCAAGTCACCTTATTTTAAATAAGTCATGGACACCCCACTGCATTAACATGAAAAATTTTCTTGTTGTTCGCAAACACGGACTTCTAGCCACTTCCCCTTCCTGCTTTTCATTTAGTTGGAATATCTAGCAAACCAGGGGTCCAGACACAGACCCCAAACCTGCCAGAGCCCCCCAAGCCCTGCTTGAAGCACGTGGCACCAGTGCCTACTTTCTATGTAGCTGTGAAGCGTGACCATCCTCGCTCTCTCCGGACTGCTGAAGGGGGAGTAGTGGATGTCGTCGGGCAGCACCGATGGGATGCGGGACTGGGAGCCTCCGGACGCCGGCACCGGGTGTTGGGGCGTGTGCTTTTTATGCCGCGCTCGGCAGTTCTGAAACCAGACCTGGAACACAAAATCCCGACCCCAGAGGACTGCTGTGAGAAGTGAACCGTGATTTTTTATTATAATAACAACAACAAAAACAACAACAGCACCAAGTCTCAAGTCAAGTCTCAAGTCCTTGCAAGAAACTTTCTAGCCAAATCTCAAGTCTGGGAGCCAGTTTCTGAAGTCCTCTCTTGAAATACACCTCTGTGAACAAGCTAGCTCATGTGGGAAGCCCCTACGGTGATTGCTTTCTGTGTGCAGATAGTTTTTTGCCCTCAAGAGGCATTCAATTATGTTGTGTAGCTAGGAGTTTATGACTGAGTAGAAATGAAGAAAAGCCTTAACAGGAATGGGATTAAAATCTCCTTTGTGAGTTTGCTGGAACAGGCCACTGGCCACTGGCCATTGACCAAGGAGGAGCCTATGGTCTGGATGGCAAAGGGTTTGGTGGCCCTTGTCGCTGAGCTCAAAGCCTCACCTGAATGACTCTCCTGCTCAGCCCCGTCATGTCCGCCAACTTCTGGAGGGTCTGCGCATCCGGGTTGTTATCCTGAGCAAACTGTGCTTGCATGACCTGAGAGAAGAACGATGAACGCAGAGTAATCCTGGGTCCATCGCCCGCCTCTTGTGCCCCACCTCACCCCTTCCCCAGGCTCTCTACCTGCAGCTGCTCTGCCGTGAAGGACGTCCGGGCTCTTTTTGCAGGCTTGGGCTGGCTGTCTTGCTCAGACGGGACCGCCCCTTCCAACGTGATGCCGTTCCCTGGAAAGAAGGAAGGATGAACCTCAGTCCTGGTCCAGAAGCTGATGAGACATCTCTCTGGAGTCGCATAGAAGTTCTTCCTAATCTTAGGTGGAATCTCATTTCCACCTAAAGTCCTTTGGTTCATTTCATAGAATCTTAGAGTTGGAAGACCATCTAGTCCAACTTGCTGCCACACCAGCATACACCATGAAAGCATATCTGAAAGATGCCCACCCAACTTCTGTCAACCTCCAGAGAAGAGTCCACCATCACCCTCTGGGACAGTTTGGATGTATATTGGACAACAAACCTGAATTAGGTAGCTGCTGACCCAAGCAAGACCTCCTAAGGTGCAGCACACTGCACAGCAAAGACGGGGTTACTCTTGCAGCCCAGGAGCCAGGCCCAATTTCAGAGAAGTTTTCGGGGGCCACATTGCAATGGTGGGCAGGGCCAAAGCTTAAAGGGGTAGGGCCAAAAGAACAAGCCTAGTTTAATTTCCCAACTCAGACTGGCTTTAATACAGGGAGCAGAGGAGACCATTTTGTCCTTTGCAACTGAGGTTAGCTGAGGACAAAAGGAGAAGGTGGGTGGAGGAGGCGAGAGAAACTGACCGACTTCAGAAGCAGCTGAAAATGGGATGGAATAGGATTAATCAGGACTGACCCTGTCAAACTGGGACAGATGAGGGATATAATTCTGCCATCTACATTTCGGGACCTTGTTTTGCCCTTCAGATCTCCTTCTTCCCTAGGTACAGGAAGCCCTACAAATCTTGGAGAGGAAAGCTCATAAAAAGTCACCTATGGGCTGAAGACCTAGGATATTAGATCACCAAGTTCCTTCCTCCCGCCCACCTGTCCCCGACTAGTCATTTTTGGGGATGAGATAGAAGGTATTCCCCTCCTGGTATTTTTTTTCCATCAGCTACAAGGACTGTAATGAGGAAAACAGAAGTCGGGTAAGAATATTATTATTGTACAGGCCGCTGGTGTGATCTTGCTCTGCTTCAGTTTGCTAAAGAAAGACGAATCAAGTTTACAGCTGACCCCTTGACTAATATTCAGGACAAGAGGGTGCGTTACAGAGGGGACAATTCTACAGCAAACACTCTGGTGCAAACCCTATGGCCATTTCCGCACTAGACTGTCTTAGTGCTATTATTCCACTTTCAGCATCCTATGGAATCCTGGGGTTTGCAGTTTATGGATGGGCCTTTGAGGTGCATTGGCCTTTGCTGGTCAATATTCAACAAATGATCTCTCCAGACAAAGAATTTCACGAGCATTTGGTACCGACGGCACATTAAAAGGGGTGGGATGAAGTTTTGCTGTTGCAAACGAATGCTGCAACGTCATAGCCGTTAAGTCCCTTTTTAAAGCCACACCGCTGTCTGGGGAGACCAACGAGCGGCCCCGGATGCAACGGGGATCCAAGACCAACCAGCCACAGCAAGAGGCTCCAGAAACTGTGGGAATCGATCAGCGGCTTGGCTCAGGCGTTCCCTTGCCCTGCAAGATGTTTCGGTTTGGAGGCGAGATTGGGATGTGATTATCTTGGCCCAACTTGAAGGAATTTTCTTCCCCCTTTTTAATTTTTTTTTAAGCAGTTCAACTCATTGCTGTAAGATGATTAATGAGATTCAGCTTCAGCACCATCTGTTTATTTTCCCTTCTCTCCGAAAACCCTCATGCGCGCGCAGGCGAAACCGCTTTGTAAATTCCCGGAGGAAACCTAATGCGCTAAATAGAATTGCCGTCGAGTTTTTCTTTCTTTTTTTTAAGTTTCCTTCACCTTTGCATGCCCTGCAGGAGCCAAAAGGAAGGGGCACAGGCCCCACCCCAGCCGGCTGCCACCTGGCCTCTGGCCACCGACTGCCCTCTGAGCTGACGCCCCTCGCCGCCTGGGGAGCTGGCCAGAGCCAGAGGAAGGGCTGAGAGAGGCAGGGCAGGGTCGGGCCGTTCTGGTGGCACAGAGGGATGGTGGAGCGCACTGAGCAACACTTCCAGACTGGGGGTGGCTTTGGCTTCCTGTGCGGACCGGCAGATGCCAGAGCAATGACTGCACTGGTTTGAGTCAAGCCCTTTTGTCTTAGCTGGCAGAGAGAGGGAGGTTTGGGCCATTTCCACACTGGGCTGTTGTAGCACTATTATTCCACTTTCAACATCTTATGGAATCCTGGGGTTTGCAGTTTAGGGAGGAGTCTCAAAGGCCATCCTCAAAGGCTCCTCCCTAAACTGCAAACCCCAGGATTCCATAGGATGTTGAAAGTGGAATAATGGCACTATAACAGGCTAGTGCGGAAATGGCCTTGGATTCCTAGTTGCACCCATATGCTCATGTGTCAGGCTTCCTTGGAGCCATAAGTGCCCAGGGCTCAGTCCAGCGATCTAGAGGTTCCATCTATCCATCATCACTGGTATCAGCGGACAGAGCTGCCCCCTTGTGAATTTTCATTGAAACAGTAGTCAGAACTTGGAAAAACACCTTGGGCGGGAGTGAAAAAATAATCACCCAACTCTCCCCCAAAACATTTATTTAAAGCATGCATGCCCCACTTGTTACTGGGGCGCATGAAGAGAAAGTTTGCTGTGATTGGAAGAAAGGGACGCCTAGCAAAACTTGTTATGCTCTATGCAACCAGAGACAGGCCACGAAGATTTGGCCACCAAATGGCAGAAATATTGGCTTAGGCCAAAAAGAATATTTTAAAAAATCAAAAGGCGACGCACATGGCACTCCGTGCGTGTAAAAATATTGAACTAAAGCCCACAATTGACCCTTTCCTGGTGTCAGAGAGCATCACAAATATCCCTGCGTGAGATGGCTTCCTGTGACTCTTAAGGAAAAATAGGTTCTCTCCAAGGATCTGGACCAGGCTGATGGCTCCCGTATCCATGGAGTGGCCAATCTGCTCCCAGTTTTAGCCCCAAATTTAAACACCCTACCCAGGGTCCAGGTCCATTTTGGGTGAAGGGTTTGGCATCTCAGATAGCTTGAGTCTGACTAAAACCTGGAGCAGGCTCACTGCCAGAGCCAGCTGCCATTGGTCTAGATCCAACTGCCCCAAGGGCAAGACCATGCTACCTCCACACCTTACTCTCTGTTTGTATCTCAGGCTGCAGCAAGATCCTCTTTTACAGACAGGAGGTCTGAGGTCAAGGGGAAACTCCCATCGACTGGGATTCAAGGCCACCCAGCAAGTTTCTGCAGCCCAGCGAGCATCCAAACCCGGGTCCAAGTTCAAGCCGTCGGGCCACGGCGGCCGGGGTGCACCGCAAATGCGCGACGCAGACAGACAGCCCCTTCTCTTGCCCACTCTGGCATCTTGTTTTGATTTTGTTTTCATCTCCTTGCTTAAATCTTGTAAACAGAAACACTGATTATTTTCATTTTCAAATTCTCCCCCCTCTCCGTCTTCTTCTTCTCCTCCAAAATCGTTTCCATCTGCTGAGCAAAATGGCCTGCCATATGCCTGCCTCTCGTACAGGCTCAGAAGAAACGAAAAGAAAAATCAGAGAACTTCTTAACACTTGGGCAAAGTTTCGTCCCTCAGGAATTGCAGGCGTATTAATTCAGAGGAGGAGGAAAGCACCAGAGCTGGAGACGGATCACATGGAGAAAAGACCAAGAAAATCTACATTCTTCAGAGGAGAAATGGCGAACGTGGGCACCCAGAGATGCCAGTTCTACATGTCCCAAATAGCTGCCTTTCTAGCAGAAAATCCTAGAATCCAGGATATGGACCAGAGCGTCCAACCATAACAATTTAAGAATAAACACAACACACGCAATAAAATTGGAAGTGACTGCACCAACTCAGGCTGAGCTTGGCTGAGGCTTCACAAACTGATCTGTGCCAGACCCAAATATGTCTTCTCAGTTTTAACCCTATAGAAGGAAAGTTGGGAAGCTGACCAGGGAAACCTGGAACATTCCCGAAAAGTGGCCAGGACTGGGTGCGAGGTATTGGTATCCAGTCAGATAATAAGTGTGGGGATCCATTCAAAGGAAGTTCCAGAGGCTGGGAATGTTGCTTTCAGGCACTATAAATCTCAGCTTGTCTGGCCAGCAGAAGTCTGGGGTTGATAGTTCTCCAAAGTAACATTTCAGAGTTCTGGGAAGTTCAGCACAAGGTTCAATTTGGGAATTTTTTAAAATCAGGCACCCAGACAAAATGCATGCCGCATGGTTAAAGTCTAAAGAGATGCCAGCATGGTTTAAGGAGCAGATTCCAGAGAAGTATGAAAGGCATGAGGGCTGTCTTTCAAAAAGGAGAATTCTTGGAGCAGAAACCTTTGACAAGAATATGCCAGATCCGGAAAAGGGAAAGGAAAAAAGAATTCTTTTTAATGTGGCTATTTAAATTAGAATCACTGGAAATGTTTAGCCTGGAGAAGAGAAGGTTAAGAGGTGACAATGTTGGCCATGTTTAAATATTTGAAGTGATGTCATATGGAGGATAGAGCAAGCCTATTTTCTGCTGCTCCAGAGGCTGGGACATGGAGCAATGGATTCAAGCAACAGGAAAAGAGATTCCACCTAAACCTCAGGAAGAATTTCCGGAGGGTAAGAACAGTTTGACAGTGGAATACATTGCTGTCTCAAAGGACTGTAGTAGAGTCTCTTTCTTTGGTGGTTTTTAAACAGAAGCTGGATGGCCGTCTGTTAGGTTTGCTTGGATTATGTCTTCCTGCACGGCAGAATGGGGCTGGAGTGGATGGCCCTTGAAGTCTCTTCCAGCCCCATAATTCCATGATTCTAAGTTAATGATGGCCAGTGCTCATGTAGCTTTCAATGAGACAAATTCCTGCAGGATTGGACTACTCCTAGTCTGGGATGTAGCTAGAAGTGCAGAGGGAAACAGTGGCATCCCCCGCCTCAGGATGAATTTTTCCCTCCAGTCCCCAAGTCTCTAGCATTGCAATACCTTAAGATTTTTCAGCTGAACATTTAGAAGCACAGTTTAGGCCTCCAAAGAAAGGGGCAGACAAAGTGACCGAGGGAAGGCGAAGCCAAAAGAAGCATCCTAGCTGTGAATGATTTTCGTTGTCTCACTCTCTGCAGCACTAGCAATTTAGAAACCCAAGAAAAATTTCATTGGGTGGGATTTTTATTGGGGCGCTGTGCCCTCATTTTGCCCCCCCTTCCAATACCTACACCCTTGTTCTGACCTACCTCCAGGACTCTTCTTACGCCATAAACCACAAAAAAAGAACGTGGCATCTTTAGTTTTATTGCATGAAAGAAAAAGACGACCTGCAAGCTTCCACGTACCGTTCTCCGCTGCACGCTTGAGGTTTTCTATCATGGTGTCGTAGTGGATCCGACAGAGGACCTTTTCTTCCACTAAGCCAAACTCCTCTCCGGTGGACAGCTGCCTCTTGCAGGAGAAACAGGCGAAGCATGCCAGGTGGTAGGCATTGCCCCGGGCTCTCCTGACCCAGTCGCTGGCATAGATCTGTCTCCCGCAGCGGGCACATTTTGTACCGAACCGGCTGCAAAACAAAAAAGGAAAGAAACGCATGGAAAAGTTGCCATCCGCACGCAAGGGTGTTTGAGTGTTCGTTTTGTACAAACCTGTTGCCATCCAGTAATCAAATGAGTAGTATGTTGTTTTACAGTGGCATGGCCTTCCAAGGGTGTAGCTATGTGGAGGGCAAAATGCCCCCCCGGTAAGAATTCTACCCCCAAAAAAATTTCCTTGCAGTCCTTAATTTTCCTGCAGTCCCCAAATTAATAGAATGGCTGTAATTTAAAACTTCAGCTGAGCATTTAGACACACAGTTCAGGGATCCAAAGAAAAGGGGTGGGCGACGTGCCCAAGGGAATGGGTTCACAGCAAATACAGGAGTTTTGGATGTGAACGATTTCACCATCTCACTCTCCGCAATACTAGAAATTTGGAGACTGAAGGAAAATTTCATATAGAAGAACTCTCATTTGGAGGCGCAATGCTGCAATTTTACCTGCTGTAGCAAAAACAAGCTTCGGTAGAGCTTTGGTCCCAGCCTTCTTTGGGAAGCTAGCCAAGAGGGTGGGTATCTTGAGACTGTCCAGATGGATTGCAACTCCCAGCATTCCTCTCCATTGCTTCCACTGGCTAGGGTGGATGGGAGTGACTGTTTTCAAACCACATCTAGATAGTTTCAAGCTCCCACCCCTTCATCTCTTTGGACCAAGGCAGGTTGAAGTGCTCAGTACCCTCAGGAAATGATATCCCAACTCTTTTGAAGAATTTCCACTGGATTTGGACCAAAAGAGGGGGGATGAGGGGGAAATTGACAGAAACAAGCTCCTTGAAGCTGACTCCAAAAACTACAGCCAGCTTTTGGCAAGTCCGTCCCTCTCTAGCTCCTCGCTCATCCTTTCTGCTTAATAACACAGAGACGGGCCTCTTTCAGAAGCCCTCGCTCCAAAAACCAGCAGTGGGAACAAAGCAACCAGAGAGGACCTGGAGCACATAATCCAAGCTGGTGCAGCTCTTGTCCTGGGGAACCTCTTACAAAGCCTGCCGCGAGGAGGAAAAGGTGTTACTGGCCCTGAAACAGCAGAGAAGTTTATAATTAACTAACTCTCTGGAGAGCCAGCACGGGGTGCTGATTTTAATGCTGGACATGGATGCTGTGAGCCCAGGATTCAAGTCCCTGCTTGGCGGCGGAAAGACCCTGGGTGACCTCAGGCAAATCACACTCTCTTGGCCTCAGAGGGGGGCAATCGTGGCAACCCCCTCGGAACAAATCTTGCCAAGAAAAGCCTTAGGGTTGCAATAGTTGGAAATCACTTGACGGCACACAACAAAAATCTATCTGTCTCCCAGCTTAAATTTATGTCCAGTTTGAGTTGTCATTAAACGTCAGCAGGACTCAGTTGGTGGATGCTATGGACGCAAAATAGTTAAAACCCAAAGGATCACAATTAATGGGACCAGGAGTGAACCACTTAATTTTTTAAAATGCATGTAATTTTTTTTTTTACTTGAGCTGAACCAGTGCCAGCGCAAGTATGGGGGAAAGCAGGGAAAGCCACGGAGCAGCGGAGGTTTTTATAATCTCTTACACATGGAGAACGAAACCGATTGCTTGGTTTACATGACTGCACAAACAAAAGAGACGCGTTAATTGATTTTTCATTCCTGCCACAGATTTCAGAAAAGCTCGGGTCCCTGAGAAGAGAATGCTCCTTGTGTTCTCAAAGACAGCATCAAAATGAGAGGAAGAATTCTCAGTTCAACCTTTCTTCTGCTCAAATATCTTTCACAAGCAGTTGCAAGCTTTTCTTAATTTAGGATGTAGATTAATCAACTTCAATTGAGTATTAGTGAGGCCTAAGGTCCAGGATTCCTTGCCTAAGAAAAGCCTATGAAAAATTCATGGGGTCGCCAGAAGTGGATAGGCAACTTGAAGACACGTACACAATTTTAATTAGGGCAATTTTTAAAAACGGGTTAAGGACATCAGTTGTTTGATGCTGCCATTTTACAGTCTCTTTTTCCATAATGCACGGGACCAGAACTTTTGTTTAAAACTAGTTTTCTTTCTAACCATAAGAAATATTTTAAAGAGGTTGAATTAGTATTTAAGTTAGAGCTGCACTTTTATAAAGATGTTGCATGCCCTGTTTCAGTAGAGAAGTTTGCATCTCTCTCTCTCTTTAAATTTATGTCCAATTTGATTTGTGATTAAATAGCAGCAGGACTAATTTGGTGAATGCTACAGAAGCAAATCAGTTAAAACCAAAATTATCAAGGTAACTGAATTGGGGTGGAGCCAAGGTGCATACAAATTTCCCTTTGCTTTGCCTTCTCCGAAGCTGTGTGATTTTTTTCCCTTCTGGGCCAAACTTAATTCCAATACACACACTTGCACAGCAGGGAAGCCGAGGGACTAGGCCACACTGTGAGGCCAAATTAACTTCACCCTCCCCCCAAAAAAATTACTCCTGTTGTGTTCGCTTTGTGGATTTATCTAGACAAAAATGGCAAAGTGTCTCTGCTTCCCCGTTTAAATTGCAGCCTGCATTCAGCTTAGCATCCAGTAAGTCTGGATGTGTTTAATTTAAGCAATGGAGATTTAAGTTGGGTCGGTGTCAAGATCTCTGAGGAGCTGGTTTTAGATAACCCTGCTCTGTGGACACTTTCTCCCTTTTTGGTGAGGAACATATGTTCCTCCACCAGTTCGCACTCTGATGAGAGTGTGAACTTCTTGAGGTGAGTACAAAGAGCCTCTGAACAATTCTTATTGTCAGCAACTCTGGCTTTTCAGCAACCAATCCATGCTGGCCTACCTCGCAGGGCTGGAAGGGTTGACACATCAAAATCCAATTACTTGGTTTTTTAAAAAATTGACTTCTAACAAACTAGATTCTCCACCTAATCAATTGATCCACTTATTTCATGCTCTGTTGGTGGGGGAAGACCTGGTTCAAACGTGCTGCCCTCACTCCCCGGGTGATGAATTCGACACCCACACCCCATTTCCCACATCTGTGATTAAAATGCATTGTACTCAGCGCTGCCTAGAGCACAGCTCCCTTTTCAAAATCCACCTCAACTGCATTCTCTGCCTCAGCAGCAAAATCCCACACAGTCCACAAACACTGCTAAAAGTAACGTCTTAATTCCTGATTCTTCCCCCAACTCTTTGCGTCAGTTTCAGTTTAAAGCTAGATTTCACTTCACAGGCCAAAGCTAGAAGCCTAGTTGTGTCCTGCAACGTGCAAGTTTCTTTGCACTTGTGATTTTTTTTTTATTTTTATTTTTTTGTGCAACCAGCATGTTAAGTGGAATAAGTGGAATTCCAGAAGGAGAGATATTTACATATATTCTTGGGTGACGCATAATTATTTGTCCATGCTTTTAATGCACTGCTTGGTTCAATGGGATTGCACAAACAGCCCCAGATCTCGCCATCTGTCCATCTTTTCATTTATCTCTCACTTTTATCCCAGACTGGGACTCAAGGCGGCTTACAAGAGGCAGAAAATTACAATAATAAAAAAAGTGCATACAGTTAAAAATATGCAAAAGGCAAGATTCAAACAGCATTACATCCACAACAGAAAACCATTTTAAAAGCTTACTTTAGGACAAAGGAACCCCACCAGAAAAAGCCCTTCTCTGGTTAACAGTCAGTTCCCAAGGTCTTGCTAGAATAGGAAAGAGGTGCCTATGAAGATGGTGGGGTAGGGGTGGTAGAGGGGTGTGTGTGTGTAAAACACCACCAGAGGCATGAAAATGTACCTAGATGGATGAAAATCTATTTGGATGGACTGAGAGGTGGGAGGACAGAGAGAGAGAGGAACAGGCTGTCTCTGCATAGTAGCCATGCCTGGAATATGGGGTATTGCAGACCCAGGTGTTCCAAGGGAACAGCTATGGGGAGGGGGCACAATGAGGGCTTTGCTACCCCCTGTAAGAATTCTGCTCCCCAAAATGAAGTTTTCCTTCATCCCCCCGAATTTCTAGCCTTGTGGAAGGATGTCTAAAAATGCTCCACGCCTATCCTTTGTCCTCTAAACGGAAGCTTTCCCTTGCCCACCTTACCAGCCTCTTTCCTTTGGGCCCCTAAACTCTATTGCCAATCACTCCACTGAAGTTTTCAGCGACTGCAGAGCTAGAAGATTGGGGACAGGAGGAAAAATTGACGGGAGTGCAGGGGTATCCTTTGCCAGGGGACTACAACTTTTATTTTAACCACCTACTCCGGGCTCCCAGGGCTATCCCAGCGTTCCTCTCCAAGCATACCACAATCCTTCCTAAGGGCTTAGGGTCCTTCTTCCCTGCCTTCTTTTTGTGACAACGCCTTTTGTAAAAATAAAACTGTTGCATTGCCGTGGAGAGGCCGGGGTGATTGCAGAGATTAAGCCCTACCTGAGCCAAGCACAGCGCCTGCATGGGCGTGGATGGAAGGGGATAATTCCACCCTACTTCGCCGAGGCCCCTTCATTCAGATATTCACCTCTCTTGCCCCCCTAAAAAACCTTTGCAGGGTTGGCAGCCTTAGCAACTTTGGGGAGGAGGATCAAGACTAATGGTCAAAAAGCGAGATTCCCCTCCCCCGGCTAACGCAACGAATTAACGCACAAGACAAGGAGCGCATACATCTCGGAGATAAATACAAAATCGGACGGGTTACAAGCGGCCATGAGGGGTCTGTCCGCATGGCAAGGGGCAACGGTGCCTGCAAAATAAGAGAGCGAGCTCTGCTTCATTCCTTTTCTCTGTTCTTTCTGTTTCAAACTTCTGCCTTCCCAAAAGAGCTGGGATTTGGAAGCAATGAATCAATGAATCAATCAATCTCTCTCCCTCTCTCCCTCCCTCCCTCCCTCCCTCGGTGGCGTTCTGGTGCGCGTAACTCGATCTAGTTTCGGCCTGAATACCCTCAACGCACTTAGAAGCTAAGCAGGGTCAGCCCAGGGTAGTCCTTGGATGGGAGACCGCCAGCGGATCCCCGGTGCCGTGGGCTCTATTTCAGAGGAAGGAACTGGCAAAACCACTTCTGACTATCCGTCTTGCCTAAGAAGAGCTTAAGAAATTCAAAACTGATGGGGTCGCCTTAACGGGGAAGGTCGCGGGCAACTGTTTTTCACGCCACTCTTCTCCCCCGCCCCCAAATACGGGGTCTACGGGTTTGGCAGGGGGACCCTTTCCCCTCCCAAAAACGCGGCCGCGTCTTGCGCATCCGGAGGGCTGCCCCACGGAGGATGGCATCGGGGGCGCGGGGGCGCCTCTGCGACCCTTCCCCTCGAGGCTGGAGGTGGTGGCGGGTCTAAAAAGGATAAACACCCCCTCCCGGAAGAGCTACCCACCCTCCTTGCCTGGCCACTTCTGTCCTTTCTGCCGTTATTCCTGTCTGGGGCCGACCGATCCCGGCTGCGCGGAAGTTGCGCCCTGCGCAGGGGAAGCCACGCTCCCGAAGTCCGCTCAGCCCCATCCCACCCGGGGCGCGGACGTCGGCCGGTCTCCTTCCCACCCGAGGTCTCCGGCCGAGCGCGGCCGCCTTTGTTTTTTGCGCCCTGACGCCAAAAACGGTGCCGACCCGACGCCCAGTTCTCAGAGCCGCCCGAGGCTTTGCCCGCGGCCGGGCTGGAGGGGGTCTCTTCCTCAGATTTCCCCCAGGAGGGGGAAGACTCCATTGCAGCACCCCCGCCTAAAAAAATAATTTGGAGCGGCGGGAGAAACTGGAGAAGCCAAGCGCGGCTTCCTCGGCAGCCCTCCTCGTTTGCGCCTGGCATGTGGAAGTCAGTGGACTCTAAACGGAAGCCCGCTTCCTCGGCGCCCCTCCGTCTCTCCCTTGGCCTTTGCAGAGACCCCCAAACTCCAGACCCTCTTTTAAGCCCAGTGACCCAGTTCCCAGCACCGCAGACCCGGCCCCGTCTAATAATGGGTCTTACTCGCGTGTACGTCGGGGGGCAAGCAAGGGAACCAACCACAAGAGCAGCAGCTCCGGAAACGGGGTCCCTTCCGAAGTTTCAAGGAGGACAGAGAGACGGGGCGGCACCTTAAAAGGCGAATCCCCCCTCCTGGGAGCTTGCCAGAAAAGCCCCCCCCCCAAAAAACCTCATAATTTTGGGCCAGAAAAAGGAGGCCTTCTGGAAATGCGGAGGCGCCGGGGGCCGCGGGAAGACCCCCGTCCAGACTTTGGGGGACAAGAAGGGGGTCAAAACCCTCTCAACCCAGCCAGCCAACCGACCATCCCTTTGGTTCCGTCCCCGGGCGCGCCCGCACTGCAGAGTCAGAGCGCTCACATTCCGCTTTAACCGCCATGGCTCCATCCTGGGCTTTGGAGTTTGGGGAGGCACTAGAGCTCCCTGGCTGAGCGTTCTAAGCACCTTTCCCAGAACTGGAAATCCCAGGATTGCACCGGAAGGAACTATGGCAGCTAAAGTGGAATCATAGCGCTACCGTTCCGTGCTGTGGCGCTTCAGGCGGCGAACAAAAGACAGGAAACGCCACGAAAACACGGTGAGAAACATGCGAATTTAAGGTGAAAAAGTGTGAAATAAGAAGAGAATTGAGACCATGCCCGCCGGCCCGCCAGCGCCTCCGCCGCCGCTTCCCAACCCCGGGGCTGCCACGAGTTTGCGCTCCGTTCTTTAAAAAACCGGATCTCCTTTGCACCATGTAAACGCAGGTGGGAGCCGCTAACGGATCCCTTCTCGCCTCTCTCGAGTTCTCCCAAACAACGACGACACCAGTGCAGTAGTTATCACAATCATCATTGAAATAAATATTAATACTGCATTATTATGTTATGGTATTGGTACTGTTATAATTGCCGTCATCATTATTAATATAACAATTTCAATAAATTAATTGTGGGGTTCTTTTTTGGGGAAAAGAAAAATATTTGAACTGAGGGAGGGAAGCAGGGAAGGGTCTCTGTTGCTGATCGAACAATTGGCTTTTTTTTTTCTTTTTTCTTTCGTTGCCATTCCAATGAGGGGACCGGGTTGGGTGGACGGAGGCCCCGATCCCTTTACTCGGGAGTGAGCCGCCCAAGGAACTCGGTGAAACGCAACCTCACACATCCCCGACGGGTCTCCCCAAAAAAGCCCTAAAACCCTACAGCCCGCCACACCCAATCTAGAGATTTTTGGACTACAACGCCTAGGCAGGGGATTCTGGGTGTTGCAGCTTTTTTAAAAAAGCGGAACGCTTTGTCCCAGAAGTTCTATTCAAATCGCGCCGTTGGCATCCCGGATCTAAAGCGATTTGACAGCGACAAAAATAAGGAAGCGCCTCTCGCCCTTCGACGGCGGCGGAAGCCACGGAGCAAGAGGGCGGCTAAACCCACGCGCGTCAAGGAACCGTCGTGGGAGAGGGCGCGCGGACGCCGGAGAGAGCGCTGCCGGCGGAGGAGGGTCGCGGAAGCCTTCCCTTTCTTTCGCCGACAGATCTCCCGGATCTGCGAAGGAATCCCTCCGACACCCCCCACCCACCCTCCCGCCGCGGCCCCTCGGCCGTTTCCGAAGCTTCCCGGATCCTGGAGGGCGAAAAGTGGTCCCTCCCCGGCAACCAACAAACATAGATCTACTCAGAAACAATTATGACTTAAAAAGAGACACGAAAAGACCCGCAGTGATGATTAAAATACATTTTTTTAAAAATTACATTGCAGCGCACTCACTGGCCACGCAGTTCCGCGAAACAGAGCGCGCGGACTTTGCTAGAAAAGTAAGCCCCTTGAACCATTATTACTATTACTATTATTATCATCATCATCATCATCATTATTATTATCACTATTAATTCGGTGCATTTTTTTAAAAAAAATATTCCCCACGCCTGGTGAGACAAGCAAAGCGGACCGGCTCCCGAGTAGACCTCCCTGCCGAGAGCGGTCAGCGGGTGCATTTCCTTCCGTTTCCAGGATCCCTCCGACCACGGAGGGGCCACGAAGCGAAAGGCCCCGAGAAGAAGCCGAGGCTTCCCCCTTTGCCCGAAACGCCGGCGCCCTCAGCTCCCCAGCAGCGGCGGGAACAGCAGTAACAGTGTATTCTGTTCATCATTTTTGTTGTTATTAAGATGATTAAACGGCAGCAATAATTGTTTCGGACTTCATGTTTCCATAATGACAACAACAATATCGGTTTCACTGTCCAGGAGGTTTGTAACTTACCCCCTGTCCCAGCGCCAGTAGGAATTATTTCGTTTAACAACGACCGTTATTACGGTGATCTTCGTCTTTTACTAATTCAAGTCGGACACACGGCTTAATGACTACACCAGTAGTCATTATATTATTATTATTATTATTATTATTATTATTATTATTATTATTGTTATTGTTATTGTTATTGTTATTATTATTGTAAATAGCCACAAGGCATTTCCTCCCTCGCCCCAGGGGAAGGGCCTCCCGAGTTGCGCGCGGGGCGGAACGAGCGCAGCTTCGGCGCCTCTGACTTCTGGAAAGGAGCGCCCAGCCACGAAGTGCGATCCTTAGCGGAGCTGCTCCATTCCCGGGGCGCCTCCCCCGTCCTTTTGGCTCTCCCGGGGAGGGGGAGAGACCGTGCCACTCCCCTCAACGGCTCCTCCGATGGGACTGGATCTCGTCCCCCCATGAAAAAATCCCTTTGCAGCCCTCCTCTGCAGCCCTCCCTCCTCTGCAGGCACTCTGGTAGAGCCGTGGCCACCCCACGGGGGGAGGGGGCGTCCCACGGCTTTGACGAGGTCACTCCCCCCCGGGAAATAGCCCCCAGGGACGGCAACCCCCAGAAGGCGCAGCCCCCTCGTGCCGGAGCCGCCGCGGAAGAAGCGCCCCGGGCGACCCCTCTGTCTAGGATCTGGGCCCCCTCCCCGTTGCAGTGGCTGTGCCCTTCCGATCATCCTTTTTTTGGGGGGATGGCCCCCAATTTCCTATCTTGCCCCCCTCGGGCGCGCCCCCTCCCGCCGCCGCCGACCTGGGGCGCGCCCCTTCCGACGGTTTTACGCGCGGGAAAGGAGAGGTGGGCGCGGAGGGACCGGGCCTCTGCCTTCTCCCCGCAAGAAGCCCCACCGGTGTGGGGCGCAACATCCTCTGAAGAGGGCGGCCTGGCTCACCGGGGCTCCCGCTAGCCACGGTGGCCACGGCAAAGGGAAGGAAAAGGCCAGCGGCGCTTTCTCTCCGTTTCGGGCTGAGCGAGGCCCAGCCGGCGAATGCGCACCAACACCGCGTTTCGGTCACCTTCCCGGGCACTAAGAGGGCGGGCGGGCGGTGGGAAGAAGCTCCCCCGATCCCCCTTCCCTGAACTCCTGGCAGGGGGGATGCTGATACTGCCAATCCCTCCCACCCAAAAAACCCACGGAACTTGGCCGAGCTCTGCACTCTTTTCCCCCAAGTTTTGGCTGAAGAGCCCCCAGCGCCCCCAAAAGCCGCGTCCCCACGTCCCGCGAACCGTCCGCAGCCGCGCGTGGTCAAGGGTGGTGGGGAGGGGGTCTCTAAACCCGAAGCCGACCCTCTCCTTCCCTCGTCCTTTTCCTCCCCCGGACAAGAGAGAGACCACCGTCCCGCTCCTTCTCCAAGAAAGCACCTCCTTTTCGGAAGGAAATGACACCCGCGCGGAAAGACACCTTTGGAGACGGGGGATTTGGGGGCGTTCCCCCTGCGTCTGTCCCGCGGGGTCTCCGGCCCCGTCCGGGGACGATGGGGGCGCTTTCCCGGCTCCTCCCCGGAGGCGCAAGGGGCCCTTCCCGGGCCAAGGGCGCTTCGCGGGGGACCCTCCTCCCTTCCGCCCCCCGCCCCCCGCCCCCCTACCTGAAGTAGTCCATCTTGCAGAAGATCTCCTTGTTCTTGACGTAGCAGCTGTTCTGCTGGCGGAGGGAGGTCCGGCAGACGGAGCACTCCAGGCAGCGGACGTGCCAGGTGAGGTTGTTCACCTGCGGGCCGGGCGGGGAGGGGGGGCAAGAAGGTGAGCGGGGGGATGAGGGGGAGGGGAGGGGGCGCCCCTCTCCCTCCGCCCCCATTCCCCCTCCCCTCCCCTCCCCTCCCCTCCTCTCCCCTCCCCTCCCCTCCCCTCCCCGCCGCCGCCGCCGCCGCCGCCGCCGGCGCTCACCTTGAGCAGGTACCGGTCGAGGATCTCGAGGCCGCAGCTGGAGCAGAGGCTCTTGGCCCCCGCGGGCGGCGGGAGGGAGGACGCCGAGGAGGGCGGCGAGCAGACGGAGGGCGCCGACGAGGAGGACGGGGTGCTGGCCCCCGAGCGCGGCTCCGCCTCCTTCTCCAGGGCGCCCGGCGGCAGCGCCTCCCCGGCCGGCTGGGCCTGCGGAGAGAGGGGCGCCCCGACGGAGGGGCGGGGGATCAGGCCCGGGAAGGAAGGGGAGCACGCAAGGGCCCCCGGAGCCCCGAGGTGGGGACCCCCTCGGCGCCCTCCCCCGCTCCGCCCGCCCCGTCCAAGCCTTCTTACCATCCGCGGGAGGTAGCCCGGGGCTCGTCGGGCTCGCCTGCCTCGGGCGGCGGCGGCGAAGGGGCGACAGGTGGGGCTGGGGGCGGGAGGGCTCGCCTAGAGGCCGCGGGCGAGCTCCGTGGTTCCCCCCTTCGCCCCCCGTCTCTTACGCCTGGCCGGGGAGAGGAAAGAGAGAGGGGGAAGGAGGAAGAGGAGGAAGAGGAGGGAGAGGAAGGCCTGCAGACAGAGAGGGAGGCAGAAAGGAGGGGGGCGTGTGAAGGGAGCACTTTGCTACGTGGGGTGGGGGGAGGCTTTGAAAGCGAAGGGAGGCTGCGCTCCCCCAGCTCCGAGAAGCCGCCGCCGCCGCCTCGCCTTCTCCTCCTTCTCCTTCTCTTTCTCCTTCTCCTTCCTTCTCCGACGTCGCCGCCCCGAAGCACCTGCAATTAGCGTGGCCAGGCCGAGTGGGGGGAGGGCGCGCGCGCGCGGGGACGGGGGGAGCGCGGAAGACGCGCGGCTGTCAATCACCCGCCGCCCCCCAGAAGGTGCGATCCCCTCCTCCCTCTGCCCGCTCCCTCCTCAGAATACCTGGAAGCCCCCCGCGCGGAAAAGAGAGAGGGGGAAGGGAGGGGGGTGTCAGGGGATCTCTTAAACCCCCCAGAGTTGCTAGACGTGTCTCTTCGATTTCCCAGCCTCCGCCCCCCACAATGGCTGTCTCGAAGGAGCAGCGGGGGGCAGCATTTCAATCCCCGTCTCCCCGAAAAGCGGTTGAAAGAAAGACCCCGACCATCTGTCCCCCCGATTTAAGAAGTCTCCCCAAGCTCAGCCAAGGTGCCAGGAAAGGCTTGGAGATTCCCCCCCCCCGCTCCCCTTCCTCTGGCGCAAAGAGGCTTTCCTGGGGAGTCGGAGTCGAGGCCACCTCCCCCCATAGAACTGTCGGAAGGTTTCCCCCAGGAGAGACGGGGAGGGTGACCCACCCGTGGAGGGGGGAGACCCCTGGGGAGAGACAGGGGTCTCTCTAAGCTCCCTTCTCCCCGAAAAAGGGGGCAGGGAGGGGCTCAACCGGGCCCGTTCATTCCTGGGGTCTCCCTCTGTAGAGGTCGGACCCCCTTAAGGAATGACGGCCCTTTCTCCTTGGGAGGGGCAACCTTTTCCCCTTCCAAAACCGACGGGGCGGGAGGGGGCAAGCGGACTCCCGCTCGGGGATCGGGGCCCGGCTCTCCCCCTTCCCCCCTCCCCCTCCCCTCCCCTCCCCCTCGGGCCGTTCCGGGAGGAACTCGAGGGGCAGGCATCCCCCCTCTCCGCTGAGCCTGGAGGGGACCCCCGCCTCCCCCGCGCCCGCCCGCCCGCCCTGCCGCTCTCACCTCGGTCCGCGGCTGCTCGCCCTCGGGCTGAGGGGCGGAGGTCTCATTTTTCCAGAACATGGACGGGGCGGGCGGGGGGCGGCGGGGGGCGCAGGAGCTCCCCTCCTCCGCTGCTGCCGCGGCCGCCCAGACGTGACTCACCCGAGGCGGCGGCGGGAGAAGACTTTAAAGGCTGCCCCCGCCCCTCCGGGCTCTCTGGGGCCGCCGAGGCCCCCTCCCAGCTTTCCTCCTCCCCCCGCCCCAAGACCCTCCTTCCTTCCTTCCTTCCTTCCTTCCCTCCCCTAGACACGTGTGTCCGTGTGTGTGTGTGTGTAATGAGAGAAAAAGACAGCCAACCAGAGCAGGCAATGAGAGCAGGAGGCCAGCCCGTGTGTGAACGCCATTCCGGAGTGGGACGGATTCTCCTTTCCTTGCATCCTCTCCACCAAGAGAAACGGGGAGGCCAAGGATCCTCTGAGGATGTGCAGAGGTTTTTTTCCTCCCTTCATGTGGAGGGAACTACACAACTCCATTCTGTTGCCACTGCATTTATGAGGGGGAGGGGGTCAAGGGAGGGGGAGATTTGGGGATAGCCAGAGCCCCCCATCCAAGTCTTACCATCTGTGGGAGCCCCCCCACCTCTCTTCTTCTTGGCCACAAGATCCTCCTTCCAATTGTCCTGGCTCAGTGCAGGCCCTCACCTACCCCAACCCTGTCGGAGGGCTTTCTTGGCAAGATGTTTTCTGAGAAAGCCGGTCATTGCCCTCCTCCGAGGCTGAGAGAGTGGGACTTGCCCAAGCCCACACTGTGGGTTTCCCTGGCTAAGCTGGAATCCTAGTCCAAGACTCATACAACCATTCTTGTTATTTTAGGTCCTTTTCTGACTTACAGCAACCCTATCTCCCCCCCGCAAGATTTGTTCAGAGTGGGTTTTCCTCTACCTCCCTCAGAGGCCAAGAGAGTGTGACTTGCCCAGGGTCTCGCAGTGGGTTTCCACAGCCAAGCAGGGATCTGAATTCTGGTCTCGAGTCCTAGTCCAATGTGCCACACTGATTCCCTAAGAAGATATACTTAGTGGAGGTTGGCCATGGCCTTCCACTGAGGCTGAGAGAATGTGCCTGGTGGAGGGCAACCAAGGGATTTTCCCTCACTGAGCAGGGATTTGAACCCTGGTCTCAAATGCTAGTCCACAACTCAAGCCATGACTTCTCCCTGACCTTGCAGTTGTTGCATGCCTTCCAGTAGTTTCTGACTTATGGCAACCTTAAGGTGAACCTATCATGGGTTTTCTGCGGTTGAGAGAGTGTGATGCACCCAACATCACCCAGAAGGTTTCCATGGCCAAGCAGGGAATCGAATCATGGTCTCCACAGTCCATAACCCAATGCTCAAACTACTGAACCACGCTGGCTATCAGCTCTGCAGTACTGGGTCCCCCCCCACACACACTGTCAGGGGTAGGACAGAAAACATGAAGTGTCCAGTGTGTGCCCATGCCCACAGATGGCACTGCCTGTCCACAGCAGGGTGGAGAAAGGCCTCTGTTGGACAACTGGTGGCCCTCAAGGTAACTTGAAAAGTAATTTGCAGAATCCGAAAGGCAGGGGACACACTCAGCATTGCCTCCTTTGAGAAGACACTCCCCTTCCGTCTATCAAATGTCACAGGAAGCCCACTTTGAAATGCTGCATAAAGTTTATTTCTGTACAACCATTAAAAAAACAAAGTATCGATACATTATGCCCAAGTGCGCACAAGTGGGTGAAAGAGGCAAAACAGCAAAACCAGTTCCGTCATCCCTCCCGTTCCAGGTTTGTTTCTCAAAGGTACTGACAATGACACTGGTTGGGTTGCTAAGGTCACACAATACTCTTTTTCTAGGCAGACAACTAACCCCCTTATCTTCAGGTTAGGAGGGAGAACTATTTAAGCAGTAGTAACACACCCATAGCCACCCCTTGGTCTTTCAGACATAGAACTAGCCAAGGAGAGGCATTTCGGATTTGACTACCAAAACCAACTTGAATTTGTGAGAGAGTTCTTTACAGGTTTGGGGACCAAGTCGCTGTTTTATTTCCACCAGGGAGGAGTGGCTTCCACATGGAAACAGAGATGAGAGACATTTAAAATGCCAAGATGTAGCATCCAAGAGGAACGGGCTAAAAGTTCAATCCAAACAGTCCCTTGCTCTTCCCGGTTGACTTGATGCTCGCTGGAGTCCAGCCACGTTGCCCCGGGGCCACAGAATCATCTCTTTGACTTCCAGGCCGCACGGGAGTACGGGGCAGTCCGTTTTTTGTCGGGGGGCTTGAAGTAGGTGTACGGCGTCGCCGGCGGGAACTCGGCGTCCGGATTCTCTGCCATCATCTTCAGCTTGGCTTCGATGGCTTTGATCTTTGTACTAACGCTGGGGAGGATGCAAGAGAAAGATGCTTCACACACCAGTCTCCCCCAGGCTCTACCTTAAAACGGCAAACAAATCCACACTGGGACCCAGACCCCATGTGGCAAGCTGTGGGTGGCCATGGGAGTTGCACAGCCCGAAAAGTACCCTTTCCATATCTCTTAGGGGCCGCGTGGAGCAATTTCCACCACATTTGGGAGCTCCTCTGAGGGAATTTAGGTGCAGGAGAGACCTTTTTTTGAAAAAGAAAGTGACTTCTGCTCCCTTCTTGTAGTAAAAAAAAAAGGTCTAAAATAGCCCAGGGAGGACCTAAAACATTGTGAGAATAACCCACACAGTGGTTCTCAACCTGTGGGTCCCCAGATGTTTTTGGACTTCAGCTCCCAGAAGCCCTGAGCACTGACCATAGTGGCTGGGGCTTCTGGGAGCTGAAGTCCACAAACATCTGGGGACCCACAGGTTGAGAACTACTGCAGGGTGTTTGGGGTTATCTGGAGCGGAATTTTTTTAAAAAATGGCAGGGGCAAAGGAAGTTACTGCAGTCCCCTTGCTTCCAGAATTGGCCTCTCCTGCTTTATGCCACATCTCCATGCACGCCAACTGGATACAAACACCACTGTGTCTGAGGGGGCTTACTCTCCAGAAAGCAGGTCTGAGGAGTAAGCAGGGCCTCCTTCCCCAGCATCGCAGCTCCCACTTATTTATTCTTCCCTGGCCTCCTTTCAGCAGATTGGTGAAACGACTTTTGTCAGCTTTTCCGAAGAGCAGGGGAGGTTCCTGTTAAGCCAGGGGAGCGCCTGCTGCGTCCTCAGGGGCATCCCTCCCCCTGGTCGTGTTCCAGCCCCCTTCAAAGCACAGGCGGCCTTACCTCAGATTGGACTGGGTCGGCTCCATGCTGGACGATGGCTCGAGGCTGATGGGAAGGATCTTTTCATTCTTATTCTGATCATATCTCTACGGGCCCAAAGAGATCAAAAGAGAGTTTGGAGTTCAGTCTAATATTGCTTCGTAATTCTGCAGTTTGATTATGTGTACTTGTCAGTTTGGTTTATACTATGTTGCATTTTTTGTATTTTATTTGAATAATTTGCTTTACAATTGTATGGTATAGTTTTATTATTCCTTCCTTCCGTGTGCGTGTGTGTTAGATGGCAGGCCTTCTGCAGGACCCACTGCTTTTGGCTGCTTTATTTTTAAAGCGCCATGTACCATTGGCTCTTGTTATCTGGTAGGGTTTGGTTCCACAACCTCCCACGGATACCAAAATTTGTGGCTGCTCAAGTCCCATTATGTACAAAGGTGTAGTAAAATGGCATCCCTTATATAAAAATGGCAAAATCAAAGCTTGGATTTTAATTATTATTTTCAAGCTGTGGTTGGTTGAATCTGTGGACAAAGAATCCACAGATATGGAGGGCCAACCGTACACAGATGGCACGGTGTAAGTAATGACGATGATGATAATCGAAGAGAGATCAAAAGATCACCCATCACTTCTGTGACAAAAAGACCAGTTCCCCCAATGAGCCAAAGGAAGCAGCCTGCTCAGAAGAGATGACAGGAGAGGTTCCTGTTCCACTTGTTGAACCCCAAAAGGAAGAGAAAGGAACGAGTCATCCCCCCAAGCGCCGCTCACCTTTACCTGGGCGTGTGCCCATCGCACCACCAGCTTCTTGGAGAGCGCCAGCTTGCCGTTGAGGCACTGGATTGCTTGCTCAGCTTCCTGCGGGAGAAATAGGGTGTTGAGAAGATGAACCCTTTTCTGAGGAATTCTCAACCATCATGAGATATGAGGTCTACTCAGGGGTGGGGAATGCAGGCTCTGGGCTTGAGTCCAGCAATCTTGGTGTCCTGGGGGGGTCCTCCAAATCCCTTCCTCTGATTTGGTGGCCTCTCTTAGATCCAGCGTGGTTGTAGTGGTTTAAGCATTGTACAAGGACTCCAGGTTCTAATTCCCCATTCAGCCACAGAAACTTACTGGGTGGCCTTGGGCAAGTCACACCCTCTCGGCCTCAGAGGAAGGCCACGGCAAACCTCTTGTGAATAATAAATCTTACCAAAAGAAACCTTTGGAAAGGGTTCCTAGAAGACAGCGTCAACCTGAAGCACACAACAATAACAGCAGCTTGCCTTCTCCAAACTAAATGATTGAAATGCCTCTTCTTAGGCTTAAACGCCAGCAGGAAGTGCTTGAAGCTCAAAGATTACATTATTTTTGGCCCAATCTCTTTTAGCCTGAGGTTGCCAAGTGATGATGTCATGGAGAAGAGGGAGGCGGCTATCTAGGCCAGACTGGTACCCCAAGAAGGCCAGACTTGGCCCAACACCCAGAGACGTCCCATCTCTGCTACTGACTCTCCTGGACTAGATGGGAACCAAAGTAGTTTCCCTATATTTAAAAAGAAAAAACCCAAATGTTACCTGCTTGGTCTCAAAGTTCACAAAGCAATAGCCCCTTGGCTGGCCCTCCAAGGCCCCTGACTTGTGGAACAAGAAGTCGAACTGCTTCACTTTCCCAAACTTCTGCAAGAGCTTCAGGAGGTGGTACCTAGAAGGCAGAAGGAGGAGAGCGAATGAATGCCTTTGACGAACAGACAGAGAGAGAGAGATAAACAAGGAGCAGGCAAGGTGAACAAGTTTCATGCCTAAAGGTGAAGACCTCAATACCTTCTGAGGGCAATCTGTTCCACTGTCAAACAGCTCTTACAATAAAGAAGTTCTTACTAATGTTTAGACAGAATTTCTTTTTTCTGCAATTTGAATCCACTGGTTTTTGTCCATGTTCTAAAGGGACATTCCTTCAGGTATTTAAAGACGGCTGTCATGACACCTCTCAGTCTTCTCCAAACTAAACATGCCTGGCTTCCTAAATTGTTCCTTGGTTTTCAGGCCTTCTCCCATTTTGGTCACCCTCCTCCAGACACGTTCCAGCTTGCCAACGTCCTTCTTGAACTGTGGTGCTCAGAACTGGACACAGTGTTCCAGGTGAGGTCTAACCGAAGCAGAACAAAGCGACACTGCTACTTCCTTTGATCTGGACACTACGCTCCGGATGACGCCATTTGAACTTTTGTTAAATGGCTTGAAAGGGATCCCCTAGCCAACTGACGGAATCAGAGCCAAAGGCTGGCCCCTCTAATGAAATCCACAATTATTACGGGCTGTTTTCATGGGGCATTCCACGCAGGATGTGGCTGAGACCTTCCACTCTCAAATTCTCACAGCTCCTTCAGCCTCCCATCACAGTTCAGAGGCCTCAATATCACTGAGGTGTTGGGCAATCCCCTCCAATGTTCAGCACGAACCAGAAAATTCCTGGAACTCAAGTCATCCGTCCCAGGCCAGGTTGGTGCGGATGTGTTCCTGGAATGGGAAGGAGATCAAAGCCAGAGGAGGAGACTTTAAATGAACCAGAAAAGAAAGCTCTTCCCCAAGAGTATGCAGCAGTAGGCCTTTGGATATTCCCTTCCAACAGACACTGAGACAAGCTTATTTATTCCTGAGAACCACCACCACGATTTATTATCTATTGTTACAAGCATTTAAAATAATCACAGCAATGCTGGGCACGACCTCCTTACTTCTGGTAAAGGCTGACTGTTTTCCTTTGGCCCAAAAGATCCTGCCCTTTGAACAAAAATGTCTTGTCTCCTTGTAAAGATGGATCTAACTAGATAACCAGCCTGACAGCCATAACAAAAGGAAAATATGTGCCTTTAAGTTGCCTGTAAACTAAACCAAAATCAGAGAGGATCTGATGTGTTCAGGGTATTTCGGCAGGAACTTAGCCAGCATGGCTGGGGTGAAACCTCCATGTCCAGATGCAGTCTAAACCCAGGGCCCCAGGTGCTAACACAATAAAGAAAAAGACAGGGCTACTGTTTTTCACATGCTGCTTCAGAGCTTGCTGGCAATCTTCCTTTCACCAAGATGAACATGCCCAGCTCCTTCAAACTATATCTTGTTCTTTGTTCTCCATATCATCCTTTTGTTTGTTTTTTTATCATCCTCACTGCCTTTCTCTGAACCTGCTCCAATTGTGCTATTTGTAGGGATTACTGAAGAGACTGAGAAATTACTGCAGAGCAAAGAGGGAGCTGCACTCTGAAGAGGGAAACAGAAGGCAGGCATGCTGTTCTAAGTGAATGGGGTACCTGGGACCTTGGGTTTTGCGGTAGGAGGCAGGGGGGTCACCGGAGCTGCGGACAGGCCTTCCAGCTTCCTGCCATCCAAGGCAAGACGTGGGACGACCTGTCCAAGTCCCATTTCCTTTTCCGCTACCTTTCCTCCTGGCACCCTGAGCGCTATTCAAATGCTCGTTCAAGGCTTCCTCTAAACAATGCCGTCCCAAGGATACGGGAACGGTCCTGGCCACATGCTAAAGCCATTACGGCCAGGAATTCAGGCCGGCTGGGAGCCAACGGGCTGTTGCTATCGGACGTCATTTGCCGAGCAAAATCTGTCAGGGTGGGTCTCCCAAAAAGTGAGAAGTGGACAGAGTGGAGGCTCAAACACACCCACGAGCAATATAGAGCTGTTTTTAATCAGACGAAAAGGGATTCCTCTGTGAGAGAAAGACACGTTTGCAGGTGTACCAGCTGAAGCACTCCAAAAGAAGGGCAACTTGGCCCACAACTCCCACGAGGAACTACTAATAAAACCTGCAAGCCAGGTGACTCCCCATTCTTACCTGAGTAGAACTAACAATATTTAAACTGCTAGAATGAAGCCAGGAAGAGGAGAAAGCAGGAAGGCTATTTTGCCCCATGGAACACGGACGCTGAAAATGACCCTAAAAGTCACACAAATACCAAAGGTACGAAGGCTCATAGCTTGCAACCAGCTAGTCTCACCCCCTCAAAGTGACCAATGCTGGTTCCATTTCTTTGAACTACAACTCCCAGAATTCCCTAGCCAATACAGCCACCAAGCATGGTTCTCTGTTCTCCAAACTCCCTACTGTCTATGGTGCAGCATTCTTCTAAAATGCCATATTTTGTCCTATCACCTGAGGTAAGTTTAATAGGTAGAATGCCATATGTGGTCTTTATCCTTTGCCCCAATGACCACTCTAAGAGATAATTCACTGTTATCTTTGTTTTACAGATGGGGAAACATTGGTTGTACAATGATAAAAGCAAGAGGAGAGAGTCCTTCTGGGATTGCACTGTTACAACTGTGGGAATAAAGGGTTTGTTTGGATGGCCTTCCATGTGGAAAGTGTTTTCAACCCGCTGCCCTATGCCCCACTGAGAAAACTAGAACATGAGGGAGAAGGCTAGTTTTGAAGCATGAACTCTAGGGTGCTAGCTTTCAGCATGAAGACAGAATTTAAAGTCAAAGGAGAACTTGCCCACCTTGGATTTAGACAGCTTTAAGAGATGCCAGAACAGAAATTTGATGTGTAACAGTTCTTTCTGGATTTTTAGGCACAGGGCTCTACACAGTCTAAGAAGATGGGTGACTGAGAATGTCAGATTCTTCTCTGACCTCATGCAAAGGCAGGTGGAATGGCCACATTAGAACCTCTGGTTCCTGGGTGACAACTCCACACAAGGCCC
This sequence comes from Iguana delicatissima, assembly GCA_948472985.1. Taxonomy (NCBI): domain Eukaryota; kingdom Metazoa; phylum Chordata; class Lepidosauria; order Squamata; family Iguanidae; genus Iguana; species Iguana delicatissima. The sequence goes on along the minus strand of CAOKZL010000453.1, from coordinate 1,463,255 downwards.
AACCATCCTTCCTCCTAGGACTGCCCCTGAGTTTTAAATTTTTTTTAAAATAAATTTCCTCCAAACTTCACACAACAGACACTTGTCAAAAGGCCCAAGCAGCCTGTCAGCTGAGCAGCGCTCGCAATTACTTGCTGCTGAGAAGCCACACAGTATAAACACCGGGCAAAAAATGGTAATTAATGCAAAACCAAGGAGAGGCTGAGCCCGCACAGCCCTGAATGAGTTGCCTGAAGAGGGCATTACATTAATGACGGACTCCACTTAGAGGCGCGATTAGGACGCTGCCCGGCTGAAAGGAGCGGCACTTGGAACAAAAAACTCGAAGCACTTGCTGAAACACAAGAAGCCGGGCAAAAATTGCTTCCACAGCTGAGAGGCTGACAATATCCGGGTGATAAAGCGGGAGCAGCCACTTGGGAATGCATAAATCGGAGATTGTTTTGTAAAGCCGGGATGGGGACTGTGGGCGGGGGAGACAGTCGCCAGAACCCTGCCCCGGTGCATCTAATATCCCCAGGAGCAATCAAGCTCTCCTCCCTTGGTGTTTAATTGCTCCACTTCAACCTGCTCAAATGTGTTAGCACGCAATTTAAACGCACTCATCGCATGAAGGCCAAGGGAATGTCAAACGCACACACTTAACGTTTGCTGCCACCATGAACGGGACCGAAGGGCCCACAGCTGCAGTTATTGTATCAGCAGTTAATAAAAAAAGCTCAAAATCGACTCTGGTTAAAGGGGATTCTGAAGCCACCCGGCTTTCCTGAAAACACAAAGATCAACAGTAGCTGTAACCGTGGACCAAAGTTCGTACTACTGCAGTGGCTCCAAAGCAAAACCCAAACTGGCTGATACTGGCTGTGCATCCCTTGTCCGGAAATCCAAAACACTCCAAAATCCGAAACTGTCCACATGAGTGGCTGAGATAGTGAGACCTTTGCTTTCTGATGGTTCAGTGTGAACAAACTTTGCTTTATGTATAAAATTATTAAAAATATTGTATAAAATCACTTTCAGGTTATGTGTATATGGTGTGCATGAAACATAACTGAATTTCATGTTTCAAGTTAGGTCCCATCTCCAAAATATCTCATTATGTACATATATGCAAATACAAGTACTACAAAATCAAAAAAACATAAAAAAAACTTGAAATTCAAAACACTTCTGGTCCCAAGCATTTCGAATAAGGGATATTCAACCTGTAATAGAAGCCAAATGAGGATGAGGGAAAAGTGGCAGTTGGGGGAAACCAAAGGTGAACTAGGGGCAACACTTGCTGTACGGCATAGTATTGAGAATTGGCCTCAAAGAGAGAGAACTCTCCAATTTCCTTCCCTCTCAAGCGTTTTTGAATGCCAAGAATGTCTTTCTGGGGCAGACAACCAACAAAGAGTGACATTACTGACATATCCAACAGCTACACACTATTGGTACTAATTAAAAACTCAAACCAAAAGTGTGAAGTGTGAAGGAATGGTCACATGCTGTCTTCTTTCCTTGGAACAATTTCCAGAGAGGTAGCTGTGACAGTCTGCTGGAGCAAAAGCAACTACAAATTCAGAGACATTTTACAGATCGATATATTTAAGAGATCATATGTTCTGATTGGCATAATCCATCAAATTTATGCATCGGACATCACTCTGCCAAAGTGGGCTGTGCCCACAAAGCTTCATGCCATCAGCACGTTTGTTTAGGTGCCCATAGACACCTTCCTGTCTTCCCTAGGAGGGCACCTCCCCTTTGGGGCTCAATTCCCACACCCCTTCCCTCACTCACTCTGTAATCTTGGGGTCCAGGTTTCCAATCCAGAGGCGGTGCCCATCCTGCAGGGCCCCTTCAGACAAGATGGCGGCGTTCTCCAGGCGCAGGCTCTGCGTGGGAGGCACTGCAGCCGCCATCCGCACCTGCAAAGGGAACAGAAATACAGGTCAGAACTGAGAAAGGGAAGAGCTGGTTCAGTCTACAAGATAACTGAGCATGATATACCCTCTCTACTCCATTCTGCCCCCTTTCTGCAAGGAACAGCTTCCTTTGTTTTCTTCTTATGCCAAAGTTCATCCAGAGACACAGACTGGCACAGAGCAAAGACAATGCTTTTATGTAAACACTGGTTTTTGTCACCACAGACATGAAAGGGTTTGCAGGGAAGTGAATGGAATTCACAACAGATGGAATTCAGACTCCCTCCTTCCCCCACCCCTCTTTGCAAGCTAACAGTCTCATAACTCCCCTGACAGCAGGCACCTTAGCAATACTGAGCTCTGTAGGCTTCTTTACAACGACCATGACCTCCCTCTACACAGGGGCCGGATTCTGTGACATCCTCTGAGGCAACAAGCTGAGGGTAAAGAGGGGCAGGTTTGGTCAGCGCCTGGACGGGAGGCTTTTCCTCAGATCAGCGGTGGGAACTGCTGATATTCTTGGCCTACAGTTCCCAGCATCCCTCACCACTCCTATGCTGGTTAGGGGCTGCTGGGAGCTGCAGTCCCATTAACATCTGAATTTCCCGATCCTTGCTTACTCAAAGTGGTGGTCTGCGGACCAGATCCACCCCCTGAACCATCTGCTGCCAGTTCACAAGCAGCTTCCAAAAGGGGGGAAGCGGTTGTAGGGTGCCAGTGCCCGGCACAGGGGGTGGGGGTGGGGGGACCCCGCCAGCTCCGCTCCTCAGAGAACTTAAGAAGCACTTGCTGAGAGTTTAAAGCCTCCAGAGTGAGGCTGTATCACAGGCTGAGCACGCGTTATCAGTGCAGCCAAGGAGCCCACGTTAAGGGAATCTGGGGAAGAGGGTGGGGGGTGTTTGGCCTCGCCGCCCCCCGGCCGGCCGTTTCGGGAGGAAAACCGCCGGGGGCTCCGCTCCCTCCCACGGCTGGGTAGGAAGGAGACCTCCGGCAGGGGCGCCCCGGGGAACGCAGCCGCTCAGCCGAGGGAGAGGCGCTCCTGGGGGCCCTGGCCATTAGTGGCCACGCTGGCCGGGCTGGGGACGGCGAGCGCTGCCGTCCAAGGCGGGGCGAAGGGAGCCCCTTCTGCCCAGGCCGGGAGAGTCCGGACCGACTGAGACCATCCCGGCCCCTGAGGGCCTACCTCGCAGGGGTGTTGCTGGGCGGATACGAGACAAAACGGTACCCGCCCCCCCACACACACACCGCTGACGTCCTCGATGACGCGTCTGGTTTTAAAAGAGGGGGCAGCCTCTGGGCATGTGCAGAGTGCCCCCGGGGGGCCCCGGGCCGAGACCCGAACTCACCGGCATCCCCTCCGCGCGCGCGCGCGCCCCCCGCTCCCTCTTCCTCCCTGCTCGCGCTGCTGGCGTCACCGGCCCGCGCCCCGGTGACGTCACGCCCCCGCGCCCGCGCCGAGGAGGCGGAGAGGCGCGCGAGGCCGTCATCATTCCGCGACGCAGCGCGGCGGGGCCTCCTCCGGCGGAGGCTGGGTCGGCTCTGGGGCCGCGGAAGCGAGTCCAGAAGGGGCGAGGAGGCGAGTGAGGGGAGGAGCCGGGGGTCTCTCGCGGGGCGTGGGGTCCGGGGCGAGGGAGCCCTGGAAGGCGGGCGGGGGGCCCGCCGGGTCTTTTCTCTCCCAGGGGAAGGGGCCTCGGACGAGGTGGTGGGCGGAGTCGACAGACCCCCACGTGTTCCGTTCCAAGTGGGCGGGGCAGCCGCCCCGTCGGTGTCTCCTTCCCACGCGGGCGGGGCGGCTGGAGGAGGGCTCGGGCTCGGGCTCGGGCTCGGGCTGGGTGCGTCTACACGCAGCAGGGGCTGAATCGGCCTCGCAGCGCAGCCCGGGAGTGCGCTGGGAAGGAAGGGGGCTCTCGCGGTGCCAGTGCCCGCGCGGGTCATACGGAGTGTAAGCCCCCCGGGGCAGGGGCCCTGTCCTGGGCGCGCGTTCGGAACTCGCCGCAGTGGCGGTCATTAGCGCCTCCTCTTTCCTCGCTCAGCAGCAGCTCGCCATGGCCGGGCCACTCAGGTGTCTCTGGCAGTTGCCTCTCCTGCTCCGTGGCCCCACCTTGGGGGCCGCCAGGCCGCCCCCGCTGGCCCTCCTGCAGTTTCGGGGCCCGCTCCTGCACGGCTGTGCAGAACGCTGCGCCCGTCCTTCCCGGCAGGCCAGGCATCTCGCAACCAAGAAGGCCAAAGGTGAGAAAGGGGCTCTGCCCGCCAGAGCGTTCTCTTCTACGCCTGTCAGTCCATTATTTTTTTCAGGCCATCACCAATGAGGAGGGTGGGGAAGTCCTCCATGTTTCCCTCTGTGACGAGAGGGAAAGAGGCACAAGAGGGACGATGCGCCTAGAGCGGTGGTTCTCGACCTGTGGGTCCCCAGGTGTTCGTGGACTTCAGCTCCCAGAAGCCCCAGCCACTATGGTCAATGCTCAGGGCTTCTGGGAGCTGAAGTCCACAAACGTCTGGGGACCCACAGGTTGAGAACCACTGGCCTAGCCTGGAACTCCTCTGCAAGGAAAGGGTGGAGTGTTTGTCCCTGTCAGCTGTATATGGCCAAGGCAGACTAGTGGTGACAGGTTCTGTTTTAAAAATAAAGTTCCCAACTCTTTCAGCCTATTAGCTGCCAAAATGGGATTTTTTCCCCTATGATTCCATGGATTAATGCTGTATGAACTTTTTCCCAGTCAAAGGGAAGGGCCAGGCCCGAGTGAACATCAATGCCTCTTTAGTGGAGGACGTAATCAGCTTGGAAGAGGTCAGCGAGGACATGCGCTCTGTCCTTAAAACCCTGCAGGAGGACTTCAGCCGAGCTTTGAACATCAGGACCTCACCTGGTGAGTCGTTTAGACCTGCGAGTTGGGCTGGGTCTGCTCTTTAGGAATTGCCTCTTCTTTACCTCTCATGCAGGAGGTGGCACTCTCTTCACAGGCACGGGACGGGTGACGCTAAGCCATCGTTGAACATCATGTGCGTGAACAGGCATAAGCCAGCATGGAATGCCAGGTCCACATGTTTCTCTGCTTGTCCAATCAAAAAGTAAAAGAGTAGACCACAGTTAAATTTTGCATTCCTGGGCTTTACGTTCTCCTTGGGGGCTTCTTGGAGGCATCCCACTGACCAATGCAGAAAACGGGTTGAGATAGATCAGGGTGGCTTTCTAAGCATTCTTCCGCTGCAGCTCCTGTGATTCTTCACTATTGGTTATTGCTGCCTAGGAATGATGAGAGCTGTGGTTCTGGCGCAAACTGAACTTCCCTGAGCCAACTGTTTAGCCTCGTGCAGGGAGGATCTAGGCCCACAACACACAGCAGGAGAGCTGCTTTGAAGGCCTGGGCAGTTGCTGAGTTGCTGATGGTATGCTAGCAAAGCATCTGTTGCTGTGATGTTTCTGCGGTCACGCACCTGGTGGATAACAGTACTGAGATTCTTTTTTTAAAAAAGAAACTTCCTTTGCCCGGTGCTTGACCAGGAAGGATCCATTTTTGCTAATAGCTTCCTGCAGGCGGCCACTGCAAGTGGAAGATGTCAGTGTCCTCGAAGCCAACCATTTGCAGATGGCCAGGGGAGTTGTCAGCTATTAGCTTGGCCCCAGCAGGAAGGGGGCAATTGCCACTGAATTAACCCCCTTGGAAATTGCCATCAAGATGTAGGAAGGTCAGTGGAGGTAAGAGGGAAGCAGCCATAAGAGTCCCCCCCCCAGTGCTCTTGGTGCTACTCCCCCTGGAATCCCTCTTGTGAGATTCTTAGATTAGTTGTCCAAACAAGGAACTTTTCAGAGATTCAGCTTTGACTTTCAGCACTGAAATGCCTGACTTTGGAATGCACAGTCTGGCTGTTTTGTGTGTCGTTCCCGAATGTTTTTACGTAATTGTGCTTCTTGTTCCAGGGGCTCTTGATCACATCATTGTCTCAACCAAGGATGGGAAGTTTCCTTTAAACCAGCTGGGACAGGTTTCCCTAAAGTCTCCGCAACTCATCATTGTCAACATGAGCAACTTCCCAGAAGTAAGTTAGATTCCACCCCAACTTCTTCCATAGTTGTTTAGACAGTTGTACTGCAGTGAAACATATTAGATGGGCCAAATATAGGATATGAAATTCTAGTTATTCTTCTAAGCAGACATAGGGCATTTGCTAGAGGGAAATAAGAAGAGGTCTTGGATTCAGGAAGAGGGAGCTTCTGTTTTAAAAGGAGAAGGCCCCAAGTTCAGTTCCTGCCAGCCCTAGCCAAAGAGCTTCCTGGGAATGGTTTCTAATACTTGGAATTAAAAGTTTTGGTCGAGCAGACCAATAGCAGCCTGTTTTGTGTGTTCAAATTTTCAGCGTGGAACCTAGTTTCCTTAGAATTTGTGAGTGCCATTTTAGTGAAAAGAAGAAAACTGGCGCTAGTGTTTGTAGCCATGATAATAGGCTTGAAAACACTTGGGAGGGGACTGTTGAACTCTAAATCAGAAAGAGGGTAGCTGTGAGATCCAGTGACTTTAATGCCCTTTGTGTTCCTTGCCTCTCCCTCTGGCTCTCAAAACCACAATAAATTCATCAAACTAAGGTTTCTGCCTTTATAGAGAGCAGAAGACAGGATCCAGTTTTACTCAGAGTGGAATTCAGACTGGCTGGGTAAAAGACCTAACCCTTTTTTTAAAAAACAAGCTTTGCAGCCCCCAAGATTTTGCCCACCAAAGAGCCTACATCCTCTGTTCTTGCTTCTTGGCCCGTCCCCGCATTTTCTCGCCGACGGAGCTGTTGTCGGTTTACCAGATATTGGAGCTGTTGTCGGTTTTTTCAGCTATTGCCTGAAAATCCCCAGCTATGAATCACAGACCTCCCGCTAATACCCCTCAGTTTCACACTTGCCTGTAGCAATGTGGAATGAGTTAAAGCGATTTAACTCTCCCCTCCGAGTGCCTGCCGTGTGAGATCTTTGGCACACAGAATCGGATCCCGAAATCTTTCATCTGCTTGTGTCTTATGCTTTGCAAAGTCCAGAGTCTCGTCCCATCCCACCCCATCCCCTGGAGATTTCCTTGATTTTTTTTTTTTAAATCTGCATTGCCTCAGCCGTCAGAATGGTTTCCATTTTCATTTTTGCTTTCTTCCTCTTCTCCCCAGCCGTTGTTCTCCCTTCTACACATACACACACCACACACACACCATCCATCTGAGCTGCTTTGCCGATACCTTGATACAGGGGGAGTGGAAAAGAATTGGGGGGGGGAGGGAGGGAATTCAGTTTGATCAAAGCGCCCTGTGCCGATGTAACTTCCTGATCTTGCTGGTAACCAAACTAAATGTTTCCATGTTCTGTCAAGATGGATTGCTCCCCATTGATGGAGATGGCGTCTGGTAATAATTATTTGCTAATTCCCTCTGCCTGTTTGATCTCCGCAGAGCACAGCTGCAGCTATCAAGGCGCTCCGAGAGAGCGGAATGAACCTCAACCCGGAAGCAGACGGCCCCGTCATTCGTGTGCCTGTTCCTAAGTAAGCAGCCCCCGTGACTCTTTCTCTACCCTGGTGACTTTGAGTGGTGGGGGTTGTAGAGGTGGGGAGGTAATGATCCGTATTGTCCTGAGTCTGGGCTGGGGAACTTTAGGCCCTGGGGCCAAAAGTGGTCATTTGGTCCTCTGGGATTCTATAGAAGACCTCACCCTCTTCTCACAGACACCATTGTTTCATGGGTTTCCCAGCTTTTGTATATTATTACAGTTTGGGTATGCCTTCTATGAAATACTTGGGACTAGAAGTGTTTCATATTTTGGATTTTGGAGTACCTGAATTTGCACGTACATAAAATACGGTAGATCTCTGGGGAACCCATGAACGAATGAGCAGGAGTGCTATAGCCAAGCGCTACACTTGGAATCCTGCCTTTTCACAGATCCTTGCATCTCTCTCCACCCTCACTTCTCTCCCGGGTTCACTTCTGTTGCGTATGAGATGCCAGGCTGGAGAGAGATTGAGGGTGTGAGAATTGAACAAGTGGGAGTGTTGTGGCCAGATCCTCAAAGGCAGAAGTAGGTGACCGGTGGCAAAAAGTTTTGGTTTTTGGATTTCTGGATAAAAGATACTCAATCTATATTATATTTCTCCCTGTGTGAAGCTGACAGAGTCTTAAAATCCTTGGGAACAGGCTTTCTCTTGGTTCTGCAACCACCACAAGCAGGACATGGGGGAGAGTGTCTTCCCTCTGGCTGCTCCCACCCTATGGAATTCCTTCCCGTGGGAGGCTTGGCGGGCCCTTTCCCCGCTCTCCTTTAACCAGCGAACAAAGACCTTCTTGCTCAATCAGACTTTTAACAAGTAAGCGCTTTTGGGGAGCCTTCTTATGGGCACAGGGTGGGTCCTCTAGTTTTAACTTCTTTTATGTTTCTAGTGGTTTTACATTGTTCAATTTATGAATGTAAAAAAATTCTGATCTTTTAATAGCATTTCGACCTCATTGTTTATATTTTTAGCTAATTTTGTTTTATTGTTTGTCAGCTGCCTTGAGTTCCACACCAGAAGAAAAGCAACATATAAATACACTAAACACAAATAAAATATTTATTCATATCCTGCTTTTGGTGGGGGTGAGTTACTTAAAAGAAGTATCTCCTCTCGCACCTGCTGTCTCACAAAGAGATAGTCTCTGCTGATACTCCTTTGCACCCCTCAATTCCTAGTTGGAATGAGATGGGTTACAGCTGGAAACTGGAAGATCCTTTGCTCTCCTGATGCCCATCTCAAAGTCCTTCCAACTCTGGGTGGTGATGGTGGTGAGAAGGATTCTTGTCTTTTCCCCAAAGCCTTTCACAATGTCTTGACAAGGAAAACTCTCTTCTGAAGGTTATAATTATAATTCTAAATGATAATAAAATTACAATTCTATCTGTTGTCTTTCATTTAGTTAGTTTATTTTTAATGAGCTGTTGACCACACATGTTTGTGCTTTTGGCATCTCAGGACTGGAAATATTTTTAATCAGAAAAGACACTGCGGGTTAGAAAGGGATAAAAAAATGTTATATAGCCAGGGGAATCCCCAAAGTGGTATAATGCTACTCTTGATCGGAACCGCTTCCAAATTGCTTCTGCCGCTAAGCTTGTGGGGCTGGCCTCTCGCCTTCCTCGCCTTCCTTCCTCCAGCTTGCAGGGGGCATTTTTTGGCAGTGGGTGGCTCCAGTGCTCAGTTGCGTTGCCTTCCTCCCCCTCCCGCTCTCGCCAGGTGCGGCTGGTTTAACGGTCCTTCGGCAGCCAAAAAATAAAAGGAGAGGAGGCTGAATTGTATCAGGACACGGAGGCTGTGGTTTTCCAGCGGAGCTCCTGCAAGGCAGTTCTTGTGATTAGCCCTGCTGTCTTTGGACATTGGGGGTAGGGACAGGGGGGCATTTGATACCCAAATTGCCTGCTGAAAATCTATGCGTTGGTCCCCCAGGGCAGCTGTGTTATGTTTTTCAAAAACAAACAGCAGGCAGCGAAAAGCGGTCAGGATGTGTGCGCCGCCAGGTTAATGGCATTCCAGACGTCCCCCCTGCTCCAAATAACTGGGCCACGCAGGGAGGACTTGCAGGGCACAAATCTCACAGAGAACACTGGCACTGCTTGTGGTAGTTAAGAAACAGCTGTCCCAAAGTTTGTGGGGAAACAAGGAGATTCATGCAAAGGTGGGTGTAGAGACGTGTCTGTGAAGACTTACCTTTTTGGATTGCAGCCCCCAGAATCCCCCCAGGCAACATGGCTGCTGGCCCTGCCAGCTAGATGGTTAAAAGTTAAATTTCTTAGGTCCTGGGTTTGATCTGGCAGCTGTTAAATCACCTCTTTATAAAGTGATTTCTTGGACAGCAGGTCTCACAATCCCCTAGCTATTGTCCCAGTCGTGCTGGCTGGGGTGGAGGTAAGCTTTAGAAGTTGTATGTTGAAAAAAATAGTTTCTCCAGTCTCTCAGTCTGATCAGGCAGCCGTTGGCGGTACCATTCAAGGACCTGCCTCTTCTCAGGTGTTTAAGGGAGAGAGGAATACTGGGGTGGAAAGTTCCAAGCCCCCAAATTAAATCCCGATATGCACACCCCAGACACACATCTCCCCTCTTCGGTCTTAATACATTGTCTAGAAGCTGTGGGTGAATGAAATGCTTTTTTTGCCACGTTAGGGACCAGTCGGAAGAAAATGCAGCCATGCTTCCAGAGACAGAAAAAGGGCGTATTGCCATATGTCCTGCCCTCCCTGACAAAATCCCAATTGCTACACCTCTCTTTCCTTGCTTCCCTCCCTCCTCCTCTTCTCCCTACCCTCCCTCTCATCCCTCCCTCCAGTTCTGAAGGAGGCTGCTATTCTCCTCCTAATTGCTGAGGATTTCGGGTGGCTGTGCCACCGCTGGCTGGCCGCCTGATTGTTAGCATGCTCCCAGGTCACCCTCCAGTTTAAATTACGGAGGGGGAGGGAGGGAAGGAGGAGGAGGAGGTATAACCCCAGAATGGGGAAGAGGATGGGTTTTTAATACTTTTCTGTCTCTCGTCTTTTTTCCTCTGTGGGAACAAAGCTGGTAGACGGTTTGGTTCCCTCTCTAACCGCCTCTCGTTACAAGATGCTGTGGGTGTTGCTGGCTGTTCTCGCTGCACCCGGCCGGCAGCATCTGTGGGCATTTTGATCGCTTGGGAGCATGCTTTGGTATCTGTATGGAGCAGAATGCCCTGTAGCCAGTGCCGAATGAACTTGTGGTGGAAAACAGGAGAAAGAGGATGATCTTGAAAGATTAAAAAAGGGGAAAACTTATTTATTGTTTCAGGAAACTCGTCTTGGATAAGAAAGGTAGTAGACCAAAGAAGTCTACCTAAATTTCAATAAAAGTGCCCCTAAGAGCTGGCTCTCAGGGGTGGGTGTAAGCCGTCCCGAGGCTTTAGGGCCCTGATGCCACTGTTATGAAGGAATGATGTGAGACATTAGTTACAGGGCTGTGATGCTTTTCTCTGCTGCATCCTCTTACCACCAATAAAGTTAATCTTAGAGGGCCTGAATACCCTAAAAGCACCAGATCCTGTCTGATCTCAGAAGCAAAGCAGGGTCAGCCCTGGTTAGTACTTGGATGGGAAACCACCAACAAATGCCAGGTTCTGTGGGCTATATTTCAGAGGAAGGAAAACCACCTAAGAAAACCCTATGAAATTCATGGGGTCGCCATAAGTCAACAGGCAACTTGAAGGCACATACCCACACGCACTGCTGGTGTTAATTTTCAGTACTAAATGAAGTCTTGGAGGGGGCTGGAATTTCAGCCTGTTCCAGTTCAGAACTGTTCTCTCAGCCTTTGTTTCTTTGCTGGCTAGGGTTACCCGTGAACATCGGGAGAGCCTGGTGGCAGTGGCCAAGCAGCTGACCAACAAGGCCAAGGACTCCCTGCGGAAGGTGCGTGCCGGGGCCGTCAGCCAGACCAAGAAAGCCAAAAGCACCGTGTCTGAAGACACCATCTGGTTGATAGAGAAGCAGGTGAGTTTGTGGGCCCAGTTCTTGCCAGGGCTGAACCCGAGAGTGAGAAAGGCTTCCTTCTCCCAGCACAGAGTGTTAAACTGTGGAACTCATTGCCCCAAGATCAAAAGCTGGCTGCTTAGAGGGCTTCCAGAGGGGTTAGGTGCATTAATGGAGGTTAGGGCCTTTATCAATCAGGATTAATTTTGATTGATTCATGGGACTCAAAGTATAGAATCTTAGAATCATAGAGCTGTAGAGTTGGAAGAGACCCCATGGGCCATTGAGTCCTGCACCTTGGTGTAAAATATCTTGATGCAAAAAAATCTTGAGAGCCGGTGGAGTGGAGTGGAGTGGAGTGGTCTGAGCATTGGACTACAGCAGTGGAGGACAGGGTTCGATTCTCTGATCGGCCATGGAAACCACTGGGGGAACCTTGGGTGTGTCACACACTCTCAGCCCCAGAAAACACCATGATAGGTTAGCCTTAGAGTCAGAAACAGCAACACAGCAAGAGTAATTTCATGCAGTTAAAAGCGGGGGGGGAAAAAGTTACCCGCCCTGTCAAGGCAAATTGAAGACTTTAAAAACAATTTAAAGAGCTCATGTGGCTTTTTCTCTTTTCTTCCTTTAAATTTGCGGCAGATCCAGCAAATGGCGGATGATGTCACTGCCGAAATGGAAAAACTGTTGGCAGCCAAGACGAAGGAGCTGCTGGGATGACCCCACGCCCATGGCTGACAAGTCCTCCTCCTTTTTTTCAGTCCTGAGATGGACGCCACCTGGCTAGACTGCCACAGCCTCCCGTGCGTGTGTCACAGTGACTCCGTGTGTCCTGAGCTGCCATTGCAGGGGCTTCCACGCCGCGGCTGTGTGGTGTGAGACTCTGATTAGCTCTGCCCGCGCTTGGGCATCGAAGAGGAAATTGGCTGGCGGCTGACTTTTGGCAAGTGTCAAGCTTGGCACCCGGGCTGCCTCTGATGACTTTGATGCTTGGACAGGAAAGTTACTCTGTCGGGTGCCTGGCTAATACAACAGCATGGAGCAGCCCTTGCGGGAGAGGGGAAGAGAGAGCCGATAGAAGAGGCTCCGGTCTTGAAAGACTCGTAGGCAAGAGTCCTCTGGACAGCAGAGCCCACTCAGCGTTTGCTGTCTCTCTCTCTCTCTCTCGTCTTGCTCACAAAACTGTTTTGGGGAAGGATTGGTGTAACAGCGCTGGGGAGACTGGCATTGTCATGAACCTGCCAGGCATTATTGCATACTTGGAATAAAATATTCTGGGAGTCATGATATGTTTATTCCTGGCTAAACAGCCACATGTTTAGAAAGAATTACAGTCGCTACCGTTAGGGACACAGGAGATGCAACGGAGATGGTAAAACACCAGAGCTTAATGAGATCTTGACCATGATGGTTGCTTGGCTCTGGCTTGTGGGCCCCCCTCCATCACCAACTTCACACACATACGCCACCTCTTCCTTTCCCTTCCTTCGCATCTGGGAGGAAACACCCGACTGATAAATATTCTTGTGTACCTGCAAGTTGTTTCTCACTTATGGTGACCTTAAGGCCAACCTATGATAAGGTTTTTTTGGCAGGATTGGTTCAGAGAGGGTTTGCCAACTTCGCCTTCCTCTGGGACCGAGAGAGTGTGACATGCCAGGATCATCCTGTGGGTTTCCATGATGATTCGGACCCCTGGTCCCTGGAGTCATAAGTCAACACTCAAACCACTAGACCACGGTGGCTCTCTTGATCGATGTCCCACTGGCAAAAAATGGACTCAAACTGAGAGAGAATTTTGCTGAAGGGAACAAAGATGGCGGGGTGTTCCTTCCCTCCCTCGCCTTCTCTTCTTCAATTCATTTATCAAGAGAGGAGGGGAAGCTGGCCAAAATACACAAAGCAAAGAAATTTGTTGACATGAAGGGAGGGTTGTGTCTGAGAGGAGAGGGAAATATCATTTGCCCTGTCCTCGCACCACCAAAAAAATTCACATGCAGACATGTAAAAGTTGGCTTTTTTCCTGCTGGAGGTGTTTATTTGGAGAAAAGGGGTGAAATTACGGCAGCAGAGGGGAGGGCTTCCATGTGAAGCCATGACAAATTAAAATACATAAGCCTTTAAGATAAAAACAAAAACAAAACAGGAGTGTGAAAGTACACAAAACACCCCATACATTACATGCCATGGCCAAAGAGGCAACTAAGAGGACTGGCTATTTTGGATAGATTCAAGAAGGGATCTACAGTCAATTAGGACCTCAGCATTTTTACCATAGTTTGCCTTTTTGAAAACAGAATAGAGCCAGGTATCTGATCAAACTCAAGCCATCCATCTTTAAGAATTGTCTTCACAGAATTGCAATTTCAAGTAATGCCAACTGCAGTTTTAGACGGAGGCCGCAACAAGGTGTAATTTGAAAACAGGCTGTTCATTTGCAGACAAGGACAGGTTGAAGACATTGTGCATTTTATGCTAACTTGTCCCATGTATAGGCACCCCAGAGAAAGAGATTTCTAACACCTTTGCCGATAAATGGAGGTGAGAACTCTCGTAGATTTGGTTCAAATGTGTAACAGATGAGGTGGGTCTTTTTGCCTTGGCTGCAGAAAAAAAAATCGGAAAGACTGAGTTAGATAAAATTGCCATGAATTGTCCTGGAGACTCAAAAGTATGAAACTGATTGATTTTCAGGTTGGTATTTTAGAAATGTTGGTCCTCTGGCTATAGATTTGCAGATTCTCTGACAACCGAGGCTTTGCTCCAAACTCCACCAGAACAGTGACAACTGCAGAAGTGTGTGTGTGTGCGTGCGTGCGCGCGCACGTGTATCCCTGTCTGGAGAAGACGCGAGGCGCTTGGCGCTCGACCTGGGCCCCTCCGCAGAGTCAAAACTGAACACCGTGCGCTTCAAAAGGGAGGTGATTGCTCCCCTTGTGAGCTCTTGGAAGGGGAGGCGGAGGAAGCCTTGCAGAAGGTGACAACGGCTCGATTGCTTTTGTGTGGAAGACAGTCAAGACGGCTCCTTGATTGTGCGCTTTCTGGATTTGTATCAAACACGACTTGTGCGGGAGCGCATGAGGCGCATACCTCTTTGACAGTGCGCTGCGGCGGGGTGGGCCGGCAGGGAGGGAGGGGAGAGGCACACCGCGCCATAATCGCTTGCCTCCTCCGATATTCAGTGTTGATTAGACACGCTTTGGGGCTGGATTGCCGGGAGCCTCAAGTGGTTTCCTTTTTTTTAATCACCACAGAAGCTCATTACCGCTTCCCAGTGACTCTTAGGTCCTCCAGTTCTCCTTTCAGATTAGAGCCCAGAGTCGGGATGAATATTGGATGATTTCATTACATACAAATGCAATCAACAGTTTTGCATAAAATTTCTCCTCTTTTTCTCGAGTTTCAATTGACCCCAGCACCCGTGGCAGTAGGCGCAATACATATGCAAATGAGCTCGAACTGAAGGCGTAAAAAAAGGAAAATAGATATCTACACGGGCTAGCCGAGTGGGGAGAGGATCCGCACAGAGACAAAATATTACTGCTTCAGGAAGGGCATCTTCGAGGCCTCAAATGTGGCCTCTGTACCTCTTCTGTTTTGGGGATGTGCCACTTGGCTCACTCACTTGAGTTCGCTGTTTCTTAGACCACAGTTCCCAGAATCCCCCAGGTGGCCCTTTTGTGCGCTGGGCTTTGTCCCACAAGTTACCATTTTTAACCAATTTATTTTGCTTTAGGTTGCTTCTTAGGGTCAGCATCTTTATTATGTTGCAAACTGCCTTGAGCTTACCGTAAATAGGCTGGTTTTAAAGATGATGGAAATGAACTTGAAAGCTGGGCAAGCTGCTTCTTTCTCCTGGTCAGCTGGCAATCTTGTGAAGGCACAGAAGCAGGGCCAGATCAATAAAAGGTGGCAATCTTGTTTCCCTCCTGCCTTTTAATGTTGATTATCCCTCCTGGCAGAAGGCGAGATCAAATCAATAAATGATCATAGGCCAACGTGTTGTGGCTGTTCTGTGCCTTCCAGGCGTTTCCAACGTATGGTGACTGTAAGACAGTCCTGTCATGGGGTTTTCTGGGGGCTGAGAGAGAGCGACGTGTCCAAGGTCACTCGAGGGCTTTGTGGTTTCCAGGCCTTCTACCATTTTGGTCACTGTCGTTCCAGCTTCTCGATATTTCTCCTGAACCCTCCGGTACCCAGAACTGGACACAGAATGATTCCTAGAGGGGCCAGATCCAATAAGAATCGAGTGGTACCATTGCTTTTTTCGACCGAGACACTCGACTCCACGCTTGTGCCTTGGATTTCCATCTGTTGCAACGCCATGGCAGCCCCAAGGTGAATATAGACGTTGCAAAACTCCTCACTTCAATTTTGTGCACAGCTAAGGCCATTTATGAAGATGCAAGACCCAAGCAGGACATCAGCCATTATCTCTATGCGTCCTAGTAGATTCTACAAACTAGCACGTGCAAAATTGGTCAGGAACCTGTGCCTTCTTTTATCCTCTGTTTTGGTTCCTCCTGGGATGCTTGCATGAGCAACAGACCCTTGCCTCTATTTAGCAAAATGTGGCACTTCGTATGAGTTCTGCAACCCTAGCATTCACACCCACAGGTAAGGGGAACATATTCGTTTGGGTAGAAATCACCTCCAACCCTAATTCTCAGAAACAGGGTTTTCAAAAAATTATTTTAATGATAAAGATGACCCGATTATTCACGCTCCTTGATCAAAACTAGGCTCCCGGTGGTTTCCACTTTCTCCCTCCCTCTCTCCTTAAGCAAATGAGTGTTAATTTGAAGGAAGCGTCATTATAAATTAAAGCACTAGCAGAGCAGAAATTGGCAGGGAAGGGAAAGAAAAGTCGACATTAAAAAAAAAGCTACCTGTAAAAAAAAATTACCTTCAGCAGCTTAATTTCAGAAATCATACCTATATACATTCTGACACGCCTACGCTCCCGCCAATGGGGAGAGGAAGGCCCTCCCACTGGTTCCTTTTGATATATATATATACATTTTCCCCCTTTGCCAGTCTCATTAATAGGCTTTTAATTAATGAGAGGGACCTATTTTTGCCTTCTAGGGCAGGCATGCTTTCTTTTGGAGACCTCCCCCCCAGCACTTACTCCCACTCCTTCTCTCTCCCCTTCCAGAATGGAGACCCCATTCTGAAGTAATTTTTATAAAATAAACTCCCTAATCAGGTAAGTGATCCCATACGCTAAATTACTGCCTAGCGGCTGCTTAGTAAAACTAGTTATTTCTTTATTTTTTTTGGTTTTGTTTTGTTCCAGGGTTACTGGAACATGGCATTTTCGGCAGGTGGGGGGCGGTGGAAAGACAGACACACTTTCACAGTGACCCCCCAGTTGGAGAGAATTTGGGGTTAGGGAGCACCCTTCTACGAGGGGGGGTCCTTTTGCAAAGCCCTTTCATCCCATTTTCAAGTTGGAGGGCAAGAGAGCAGCTGATAATCTGGGGTGTGTGAGGATGGGGGGGCAGTCCCCTCTGTTTAGGTTCACGTCCGCTGCAATTTCCTGCCCTCTGGTGTTGACCGTAACTGATGGGCCCGCGTGTGGGGCCAGCTCCAGGCAAAGCTGACCTCTGACCAGGCCAGAACCCACTTCCGAGGCTGAGATGGTGCCTCCCCCTCCCGGCCACGCTGCTAACGTGGGGCTTCCCCCAAGGCAGACAGGCCTGGCGTCTCTCCCTGAAATTGCTGGCAAAAATAGAAATAGGAAGATACTCATCAACTGTCCTGATTTGGCAGGAATGCTCCTGATTATTCCACTTTTTAGCTGCCTATAAAATGTCCCAGTTTCTCTCTCCTCCTTCCATTTCCCCCCTTTGTCCTCAGCTTATTTCAATTGCTGCAAACTGAGTTCAAGGTGCAAAAGTAGTTTGCACTTGGTTAACTCAGCACAAAGGAGAGGAAGAGGAGGAACTGTGTCCTTCCCAGCAGGCTTGGGTGAAAGCAAACCATTGCAGCCTCTCTTATCCTCTCTCCGTGGTCAACATCTTTTGCTACCTCGATCACACTCCGCTTGGCCATGCATGTCCACTATGTGCTACGATTCAATGCTTAGCATATACAGGCGGCATAATGTAACTCTGCTGGTGGATATCTATGCCAGGCTGAAACAATGCAAGATCGTGCCCTTCCCGTTGAAACTGGCCTTCGAACCAGGCAGGGAAGGGGGCCAGCCACACATCTTCCAACATTTCACAGACGAAAGCCAGGACGTATGTGGCACTTCGAACTCAGCTTTCAGCAACTGAAGTAATCTGAGGACAAAGGGGGAAAGTGGGAGGAAGAGAGAGAAAACAAAACATTTTAAATGCAGTTGGAAAAGTGGGGTGGGAGAAGATTGATCAGGACTGTCCTTGCCAAACTGGCACAGTTGGAGGGTACGCAGTGTCAGCCTTGCTCTGGAAATGCGCGTGCCCATCATCCAAGGCCTAGAGCTCAGAATAACTCAGGAAGGGTGCCCTTTAACAACTCAAAAGTAGTCTTAAAAATTAGAGGCATCCTCCGCTAAAAAAACTGCCCACCCAAGGGACACAGGGTCGCAGAGCTCCAAAGATTTTGGCATAATCAGCCGCGCCCGCTCTCTTAACCTGCGGCATCTCCCTGGCAACCTGGAAGCATTTACCCTTTGGAAATAAATCCCTCTCATCCCCGGGAAGCGGCTCCTCGGGATTGGCCGGGTGCGGCTGGGGATCTGCGGAGAGTGCACCAGAGACATGATGAATTTGATTGCTGAAAACGCCGCTTTCCTGGCAGATTGGGTTTCGGCGTCCCAGACTTCCTGTCCAAAGAAAGAGCACCGGTGCTTTCGTCTCTTGTTTGAGGGTCACTAAATGCTGGCTGGCTCTGGATCCCCCGCCCCACCCCTCTGGAAACCACAGCCTCCCCCTCATGCTCGGATGGCAAAACTCAAAGGCCCGGTCTGATGAGTTTGGAGGAGATTGTGGGCAGATGAGGACTCACCCTCTCCCCATGAGGCCCAGGCCAACATAATGAACGTGCATTTCCCCACCCCTGCGGCGCAAGGCCTGTATGTCAAGGGTCTGTTCATAGTTTTCAAGGGTCTTCTGGTGAGGTCAGAATGAAATTAGCAAATAAAGAAAGCTTCTTTTTCCAGTCCTGACACTCTCTTTGCATGCCTTCCAACATTTCACAGAGGAAACTTGGGGCATGTGTAGCTGTGTGACATCAGAGCGTGACCAGAATGGCAAAAGTTATGAATGAGGAAGAACAGATAAGCCAGGACAGGCTGCCGCAGTTTGCTTTTGCCTGAGCTGACTAGGAAGAACAAGATGCTGCCCACGGCTCATTAAAGTGAGTGCAAACAACTTGTGCAACTCAGGTTGCAGCAATTTAGTAAGTCAAAGACAAAAGGGGAAAACAGGAAGAGGAGAAAGGAACCAGGACTTTTTAAAAGTAGCTTAGAAAGTGGGACGGCGGAGGGTGAACTGGGACTGCCCCTGCCAAATTGGGGCGATTGGAGAATGTGCCGCCTGGAAGGTATAGGTCTTACATTTGGGGTTGTTCGGCATCACTCTCCACATGCAGAGCTACATATTGATTGTGCTCTCGTGGTAACGCTGAGCAACTGAATCAAGGCACCCGATGTGGAACTGGACTCAGAACCAAACCCACAAGACACATCCAGGCGCATTCTGCAAATAAAGTGACGGGTAAGAGGCCTGGTTGACTGAGGCCAGCTTTGCACGTGGAAATCCCAGGCTCAACTCTCAACATCTGCAGGTGAGGCTGGGAAAAGACCCTCGCCCCACATCTCTGTGGGCTGAAAGTCAGGACAGCCACAGCCGCAGATTCTGAACTCCATGGATTGAATCAGTTTAAGGCAGTTCCCTACATTATTGGGGGAAGAGGGGTCTGACTCAGTAATTCAGAAGGTCGTGGATTCAAGTCCTGACATACCCAAGAAGGGCTGAGAAAGATCTCATTCTTCCATTCCCACCCCTGCTTGAAACCCTGGAGAGATGCTCCAGTTCAATGTAAATAAAGACCAGGCAATCTTCAGCAGTCCAGCTGCTGAACTACCACACCCATCATGCCACCATCATGGACCAAGCTGTCCGTGGTTGATGGGCATTGGAGTCCAACAACTTTGGGAGGAGGAATAGATTATTTCCAGCCCTGATGCAAGCAATAGTGAACAAGACAGACCCTCTGACTGAAACAGGACAGTTTCTTCTATTCCTTCTGGCCCATTTGGAGATGTTTGTTAAATTTTTAAGGGAAAAGAGGAGAAATACAGGGAGAGGTTGAAGTTATACCTGGTCCCCTTCACCCCAGGATCTGACTACAAAACTTAGGAGGCTTTTGTTGCAGCAAATTTGTGCCTGCTTGTTTTCAAGGATGGTGTTTGGGCACCCCTTTGTGGCCAAAGCTGAATTTGCACCCAGTAACCACACACCTCTCTTGCCCAGACTCATGGGTTCTCTCTTCGCATGCTTCCTTGCTGTGGTTCTGTGCTTTTGAGTGGGTTCTGACTTATGCCGACCCTCTCTTAAGATTTTCTCGGCAGGATTTATTCAGAAACCTCCAGTGGGTTTCCGTGGTTGGGCAGGGATTTGAACCCAGGTCTAGTGCAACACTCAAACTGCTATACCAGGCTGAAAATGCACATCTGTGGCAGACAGAGCATGAGGGAGCCATGTGAAACAACTCGTAGTGTGGCTAAGAAAAAAAGTTTTTTTTCCTCTCTCTATTATAATGCCGGAACTCCATGGGGGTCATCTGTTAATGCTGAATTATGGGAGGTGAATGGACTTCTTCACAGGGCACCTTCTTCAGCGGTGGAACTCCCTGCCACAAGGTGTAGCAGCAGCTCCCAAGGTCTTTGGCTTTTAAGAGGGGATTAGATAAATTGATGGCGATTGTGGCCATTGGTGGCTACTTGCCTTCGTGGCTGTGACTCACCTCCCGGTCTCAGAGACAGACTGGACAGAGACTTTTTCCTTTCTGATTTTTCGCTCCGTCTCTCTCTGTCACTGGACACAATGTGTTAACTGTCTGTGGTGGTGAGAAGAGAGGAGACCCATGCAAAATTCTTGGCACGCATACAGCAGAGTCTTCCCTGCGTTGTTCATATAAACGCTGAAGAACAAACATCGGATGCTTTCATTTACGCCAAAGGCTGGTTGGTATAAACCATTTGGGATGTTTTGCAAGCCTCAAGCATACATGGGGGGGGGGGGGCGGAAGGTATTTAAAAGGAAAGGGGTTGAGATAAAAGCCTTGACATTTCTAAAAGCATTTGAGAGCATTAAAAAAAAACAAAAAACAAATCTGAGGATGAAACAAATTTAAAACTGGAAAAATTAGAAATTGACACTCAAAAGTGAATACAGTTGGATCTCCATGTTTGCTAGGCTGAGGGGTGCAGGACCCCTGCAAAAGTGGAAAAGCTGCAGATATCAAAATGTGGGAGGGTCTGTGAGAAGGGGGCCGACGCACAGTGGCGGGACAGCGAGGGTCGCAACTAGGGAAAGGAGAGGGAAAAGGGGGGGTGGGCATCGTGGCCCTATACTTTGCCTCTCTTGCCCGTCTCCTTCCTTGGGTGTGTTTGTGGGGGGCACGGGGGAAGGTTTGTGGTGCTGAGAAATGGGGCTGTGCCCCATCCTTAGCTGGCCAGGCAGCGGCTGGTGGAGGAGGAAGAGGAGCAGAGGTGGGTTTCTAAAGGGCTGCAGGGCCGGATTGGAGCCACCAAAAAAGAAGGGTTTTCCCTGAACAGAAGCACTTGAAATGGGGGAAGGGGTTGGAGAAACTCACAAATAATCAGATCCATGAAAATTAGACCTGCAAATGTGGAAGGCTGACTATAGTTCTTCTGTCCTGAGTTAAAGACTTAGGAGCACCGGCAGAGATGAATGACGGCCAGCTTTTAAAGAACATTAGCAAAGTAATGAAATCCAGTGTGATGTAGTTGTTTGCATGATGGACAAAGACTCTGGGAGACCAGATTCTGGCCTCCATGGAAAGCCCTTGGCTGACCTTGGCCAAGTCTCACTGTCTCAGCCTCCGAGGGAGAGAAATCTTTCCCTAAGGTGGAGTTCACAGAAGGCACGTAAGAAGACGCCCAAGATGGTGTGACAGTTTGATCACTGGACTACAATTCTGGGAGACCCGGGTTCAAATCCCTGCTTGGCCATGGAAACCCGCTGGCTGACCCTGGGCAGGTCACACACTCTCGGCCTCAGGGGAAAGCAAAAGTGGCAAACTTCCTTGCCAAAAATATCCTTGTGATAGGATTACCGTAAGTCAGATACCACGCAGCAACAACATGAAGTCACATAAATCTGTGGCTCCTCATTCAAAACTTGATCCACTGGACCTCTAGATTTTGAACCACTAGAGTTATAAAGGTCACTTAGTCCTTCCCCATAGAGGGGTGGATTCCTGCAGGGCTGACCGGTGGAATGGCAGGAGAAAAGGAATCTGGATTTCTGTTTGCTGGGTAGCTGTTGAAGACAAAGTAGTGGGGAAAAAGAGAGGAGACCTTACAGAAAGGGGGAAAACATATTCCAGTAATCCCAAAAATGGAAGATGAATGAAGGCATCACAGCGTGGATGCCTAAATTATTTTTTTAAAAAAAGAGGAGGGAATGGTAGAAGCAGATGAGACAGGAGAGCAAGGAGTTGAGTGTTCCCAGCTGCTTTGTTTGACTTTTAAGGGATCAGGACTTAATCCATGGAATTTCCTACCAGTTCTCTTGAGCCCAACAGCTCTCTTTGGAGGGATTACCAGCGAGGGTTGAATGGAATGGTGTTCTGGGTGGGAAAACTCAGAGGGGGGAAAATGGCCTGAAGGATGCAACGTTGGGGAAGGACGGGGTCTGCCGTGATGATGCTAAACAGCCGGGAAGGGATTGTTGAGAAAGACTGAATGCTCCACACGGAGCATGGCAACTTTTTCTTCCTTACCTACAGGCTGCATTTCTTGGCGATAATCCAGGGGTGGGGAAAGCAGGCCCCCCAAGCTATATGTGGGCCACCCACACCCATTTTGCCCATTTTTTAAATTAAAAAAGGTACCTCCAGGGGACATCAGCCCTCCTGAGCCTGAAACTGGTCAGGCGAATAAAAATATGACAAATCTGTTTTCCATGCCTGCTAGAGCAGTGTTTCTTAAGCTGTCTGATGTGGGGAACCAGTCAGGTTTTTCCCCCAGTGTTGCAGAAAACCATACCTTCCCCCTGCTCCGGGTTGGCATCGACAGTTTGCCTTCCCACTTTTTGCAGGTCTTTTAAAAATATCCCCATTTCTCCACCCGTTTCCCCCCTGCTCTGCCAGAGTAGTGCTGAATCTGTTCCAGGTTTCAATCAGAACTTTAAGAGAGACATCCAAGATGCTGAGCCCTATCATTCAAATATTTCCAGCATTTTAGACAGGTTGGACTAGATCCCAGAGAGGATCCACTAGCCCCCCAAAATGAGAGCCAGCAGGAGATTTGAAAGAGGCCAGACAGCTTCCTGCTCGCGATGTTGTAGCTGGAGACGCTGCATGGAGCAGGGGGGCTAGACCTATGACCATGGGACCCTTCCCAGCAATAGAATGCTATGAAATTATGCCAAATGACGGAGAGTGCACAGACCGAGCCTAGATTAGTGTACCTGGAGCCAGGGAATGGCGGCCTTTCTGGCCAGGAAGAAGTCGGACAAACGGCAAGAAAACTGCTAGAGAAAGAGATCTCCCCTTGAGACCTCTGTAAGAAGAGCTTTAAGAAGAAGAAAAG
The DNA here is from genome assembly GCA_948472985.1 of Iguana delicatissima. Lineage (NCBI taxonomy): Eukaryota > Metazoa > Chordata > Lepidosauria > Squamata > Iguanidae > Iguana > Iguana delicatissima. The sequence goes on along the minus strand of CAOKZL010000453.1, from coordinate 1,440,097 downwards.
AAGTGCGTGCCATTTGTAAGGCTGCATCTCTGTGATCAAGCACAGCCCACCGTTCTTTTCGCAGATTAAAGAATCTATGAAAGGCTTCGCTCCTCTCCCATTTCCCTGGAAATCGTCCTGTGAAGGGCCCGGGGCCCCTCCCCAAGAGAGAGCCACGATGCTCAGCTCAAGGCTGGCCCCTCGAGGTGTGCAAACGCGCCTTGCTGATACCAGAAAGCGAGTCCGCAAAGCAAGGGGCGACTTTGCCCAGAACGCTGTCAGCGTCTTGGGCGTGCAGATGTTCTCCCACAGACAGGGGCCCCAGAACTGTTTTAAAGGGGAGGGGGCTCAACATTGGCGATATTATGGGTTAAACCCATTTTTATTGCATGCCACCCTGACAGCACTATGATATAGGACAGGGTGTAAGTAAACATTTCAATAAACAAGTGAAATAATTAAGGGGAAGCACTTCGGCTGCAGAATGCCCTGCCCTCGGATGCCTGTTTGGAGCGGCACCAACATTGCAAGCTACAGAACATTCACAAACACAGAACATGTTTTCCCTGGGAGAAGTGAGAGGCCAAACTGGCAACTAGCTATGGTGCTTTATTTTCGTGCAGAGGTAGAACCTGACCATTTACTCACATATTTGGGCCCATGGTGAGATCACAGCTTGCTCTGCAATCTATCAACTTGCTCAGGTTTAATTTTTAAACCATTTCAAAAAGCCTCCTGGAAGTGTTTATATTGTTTTAAAGTATTTGAACTAATCTATCAGTTTGCTGCATTTTGTTTTGTCTGCATTGTTAAGTGGTGGTAAACGTATTTTTAAAGTGTTTACATTGTTTTAAAGCACCTGGTTTGTTTTAGATTCTTTTAGGATGATTTTTCTCAGTTGTGTCCCGCCCTGCGATCTGTTGATAAAGATCTGTTTAGATCACTAAGAAACATGTAGGTACAACTAAGGAAAGATATTTTTTTTGGTGCTGGATTGTTTTCTGTTTAAAAACCAGCTATCTAAAACATAGTTATTGGAAAAGTTATTGGTCAGAACAACCTACTCCATGCTGGCCAGGTACAGATATATTTCTCCATCTTTTTTTTTTCCAAATAATTTGTCCAATGTCCCCAGTCTTTCCTCAAACTGGTTAATTTTCTATCAGTTTTTTCATTTAACAATGTCATTAGTTTATCCATCTCCAGAAGTCAAACAATTTTAGGAGCCACTCTTCTTCTGCTGGTAATATTTTTTCTGAGCTCCGCCTAATATAATAAGGATTTCCACAAACTTTCTGCAATCTTTGACCCCTTCAGACTTCCCAAAAGCCCCTTTTTTTCTGCCCTCAAATAAGGAGTTTATCAATTCTGGAATCCCCTAGGATCAGCAGTTTAGCTTTTAAGGAGGTTGCAGCTGGGGTTGCAACAACAAGGGTTCAGTGCATCTGATTTAAATTTCAGGCTGGTGCCGTCTTCCAGATCTTGTCGAACTGCATGTTCCCAGCAGGCTCCAAACCAGCAGTCACAATGGTGGGGGATGCTGGGAGCTACAGTCCAGCACAGTGGGATGGCCACATGATTCTCGCTGCTGGAGTGGAATCGCTGCCCTGCCAAGAAGATCTATGGCACGGCATCGTTTCAAAGTTTCTTTTGAGGGCAGAGGGGCATATATAAACTTGACTCCTTTGTGAGGTTTTACTGCTTGGGCCCGGTTCCAAAAGTCTGTGCCAAAAAAAGGAACTGAGAAAATAGCCCATAACTTCAGCATCGCGGGAGGCAAAACAAGTCAGCACCTACTTTTGCTCCAGCAGGAAGCAAGCAAGGAAGGAAGGAAGGAAGGAAGGAAGGAAAGTACTTTGGAAGACACGGTGGTAGTGGGGCAGCCAAGGGCATTTCATGCCATTCAATAATTCTGTTCCCTGTGTCGTGTCTGGTGCCGCTGATAGCCACACATATCACACATTGTCAGCTCCAAGGCATGTTTCAGTGGGACAATTATCCCAGTATATTCTTAACCAAAGCAGGGCCGGCCCCGAACAATTCATTGCCCATTTCAGAATGTGGAACATTACTTCTAAAAATAATGTGCTGCAGCTTCCGTTTTCAATATTAAATCATCAGCGTTCAACCTTTAGGTGGACTGTAAATCGTTACACCTTAGTTGCTTTTTCAAACTTGTTTTCACTGGAAAAAAATTGGATAAAATGTCTCTAAATTCCCTCTCCAAAATCAGCTGAAAATTCACTCACAAACCAATGATTTATGGATTACTCATTGTAAACTTTGAAGCGCAGGTCCACCTTTTAAGTGTCCCTTATTCAAGGAGAGCCCAAAAATACAAGCTGCCCTGTCAACAAATGGGTAGCCACAGCAGTTTTATCTCATCAGGAGCAGGTCTTTTGTAAAGCCAGTGTTTCTTAATTTCCCACATCAGACAAACAAGCCGGACTCCTGAATACTTTGCATTTCAACAAAGAGATTGCTCATTACAACATTATTCCCTTGAAAAATTGGTTTCCTACCTGGTTAATGCAAAGATTTACAGTTAGACTTTGAGGAAAGAGGGGAATCTGGGGCGTGACAAATGCCATTTTTGCCCTCGCTAATCCAAAAGTTTGGAAGTGTCAATTCTGTGGGCCCTGGCTCCACGATGCTACCCTCTCCAGTCCTCCCCCCACTTCTAAATCATAGGTCTTTGGGGGGAAATCTGTTGCAGAGGTAGCGTTAATGTAGCAGAAAGTATGAGGTCTCAAAACAGCCGGCAATAAGAAAGGGGCAGTTCTGCGAATCAGACTTGCTGTGAAAACAGGTGTGTTACCTGGATGTCCGTTGTTGCATTTACAAAAGCCAGCCATTGTTCAACCCAGGTGGGGCAGAGGGGTGGATGAGGAGGAACAGGGAAATGGTCGCGGGCCCCGCGGAACACAAAGTTCCTTGACATGGCAGGGTTGCACTTGTAAAAATGGTAATCTTGATTCCTTTGAGCTGATAACTCCTCTTGGTTTCAGGACTCATTTGCCTGGTTAATTTTTAAAGCCCTGGCTCCGATTCCTGGCCTAAAGGCAGACTCTGGCAGAAGGCGAACAATGGTACAATTCCTTCCTCTGTCCAACAGCAACAACAGACCTGATCCATTCTTGCAAACTGGACTCCGCGGGGCACATTGCCCTATGCCATTATAGCACTTTTATTAGTCCATTTTAACTGCCGTGGGTCCGTTGTATGGAAAGCTGGGCTTTGCAGTTTGGTGAGGTCCTGGGAATCCCTGGCTAGAGACTTGAAATGCGTTTACCTAAATAACAAATCGCAGGCTTCCTTAGGACAGAAGCGGACTCGCTATAATTGTGTATGTAGCATAAAAAATGTTCAGTCCTGAGATGTGTGGAAAATGTAAAAGGGGCAAAGTTTATGCCCGACAAAAGCTTATTTAGCTTCAGGACTGTGGTGGGACATTCTAGAACTGTAGTTGATAAATCCACTGTCGGGTTTTTTTTTAATCACCGTGGCTAATGTTCAGACACTGCTTTAGGTTACTGAGGTTGAGTAGAGTCCAAGTTGCGCGCAGAGTAACTTAACAGATCTTATCCAGGCCATTTCCGCACTGGACTGTTACAGTGCCATTATTCCACTTTCAACACCCTGTGGGGTTTGCAGTTTAGGGAGGGGCCTTTGAGGCCCCTCCCTAAACTGCAGACCCCATAAGATGTTGAAAGTGGAATAATAGCACTGTCACAGTCCCGTGTGGAAATGGCCTCAGTTGCAAAACTGAGAGCTTCATGGAAGAAGTGCTTTTATCACCGGTCTGCTTTTTGTTGCTTGAACAGTTTGATGGTGATTGCAGATGAAACCGAAAGGCTAGAGCCTTGCAATCTTTCTAGCTAACTGGTTTAACCAGGAAAAGTGTTGGGTTTCTAGAGAAGTCACACACTCCCACGAACATCAAAGAAAACGCAGCAGCAAAGGAACTGAAAATATAGAAAATAAAATCATGCCACGTGCTGTATTTAACCATCTCTGACCTCCCTTGAGAGTCATGAGTTTGTGGAATCATTTCGATAATCGAGAAATATGACACAGCCTCCGACTGCCTGATTCAGCAGAGACTGACACAATGAATCCCCTGTAGTCCCGCCTTTTCAGCTGCTTTTAAAATGTCCCGGTTTTTCTCTCCTCCTCCTCCTTTCTCCCTAGCTTGTGTGCACCTTGAATTTAGACCAGAAGCATATTGTCATTCCGTGCAACTCCTTTAAGACCAGTGTTATGTCCAGGTGTTCCTTCCAGGAGTCTAGCTGCTCTGCTTTGCTTTGGAGACAGCCCCTGCGTAGTCTTCCAGGGCAGACCCTTGCAGAGCATATTGCAGTAGTCTAGCCATTCAGGGGTTAAGATGCAAAGAGAGACAGAGTTCTGTGGGTGCACACTTGCAATCTGTTCAAACTAAAACTCTGAGGGATTTCAAGACAGCCACTATAGCTCCTGAGACGATATGCCCATCTTCATATAGGAAAGAGATCTGCCAGCAGCAATTTCCACATTTAAAAGTCAGGATTGTATGCAAAATGTCAGAGGATTACCCTCCCTTAGATAGTTAAACATACCCTCACAAAATCTTTTGCAAGGCTTTAAGAGCATTGCAAACGAGAGAACATTGTGGTAAGATAGCAAATCCAGCTCATCAATTGTGTAGAAACACCACCGTTGCAAAATGAGCGCAGTTTGAAGCCTGGCCAATGCAGCTCACTTATGTCCAAACAGTGTTATCTCACAGCAAACAGCCATTCATGAGCGTAAGGACGTTTCAGCTGAATTAGACTGCAATTTCATTTATCACAGCCCTCCTGAAAGCCCCCTCCAGAGCAGGAGAGAAACAGTCTGGTTCTCCTCCATCCCTCCATCCCACTTGGCACTCCAGGATAGATTGTCTTTGAGGATGGCTCAGACAGCAGCCCACTTGCCACGGGGGCTAGTCCGGAAAACAAAATTTCCTTTTCTCCCCTTTGCCTACCCAGTAGCTGCTTTGCCAAGGTAGGCTGCCATGGAATCTGGAGGCTCCATCCCATTATTTCTCCATCTACTCCCTTTCGAAGGCCTGTGCACAACGATTTGGGAAGTTAACTTCAAATATATACAAGCTGCCAGTGGCTGCTTTCATAACCACATTTTCCTCACAAAAATACACTCCACTGAGTCAACAGTTCTGCTCGTAATTGCTTATTTGGCTCCCTGTACGCGTTCCCAGTTGCTTTAAAGAGAAAGAAACGGAAAAAGTTTGTTGCGTTGCCTTTAAAAAGAAACAACAGTTTTCAAAAGAAATGCGCTATTCCTTGTTCCAAACCATTTGGTTAGCCTAAAGAACTCCCTGTCACTGTAAAATCTTAATGTCGCCATCTCCCCTATGGAGAGCTCCTTAGATTAAAATGCAAACGTGGCAGTGAAAATTATTTCAGAAATGAAGGTTGCGTATTGACAAAACAACTGCTGGACAGAGAGTATCCAGGGGAAATAACGTTTTGGGATCTTTACAAGGCATCTCAAATACCACTTTCAATGCTTTAGAAAAAAGCCAAGATTGACCACGGTCCAACTGTCGCAATTATAGCCATACCTGTTATTAACAGTTTAGAGAGTTGCATGGAAAAAAAAAAAGCAGCTGAGAAAGTGGGATGGGAGAGGCTGAACTGAGACTGTCCCTGCCAAATTGGGACAAATTGGGACACGAATGTACGTGTTATTTTTGATGAGGAAATTTGCTGCACTCAAAAGCTTACATGCTTTCTCGCCAACATTTACCGTAACAACAGATACAGTTTAAAAAAACAAGCTTGCCTATTTATTTACTTATTTGTTTTAGCAGGTGGAAGCAGAGACGGTTCTCTGCTCAGCCGGCAGTAAGAGGGCAGGGATCTGAGATCGAGTTGGCCTCCTCCTTCCAAACCCCCATGCCCTTCCTCCTAGTCGCCCAAGAGGCCCTGCGCTTTTCCGGTTTCCATGTTGAGGGTGTTTTTGGCTCAGAGGCTTTGGTCCAAAGCAGATAAGCAGGCCTTCCTCTGCTGCTCGCAGGCATTTCCCAGAGGATAACAAAGAACGGCGAGGAAGAAAAGCAGACTTGTTGGGGGGGCACAAAAGGCCAGGCCCAAGGAGGGATCTGAGAGGTTTAATAACTTTCCCCTTGGCTGGTCTCTCTCTGTGTGTGTGTGTGTGTGTGTGTGAAACAATGGGGAAAAAAATCTGGTAGACTGCCGGATCTCAGGACCCGAACCCAAGCCTGCTGTTTCTGTGGTTCGTCTCCGGGTGGGAAGCAAGGCGTCAGGTTCTCCAGTTTAAAGTGGCTCAGCTCCAGCCAAGGGGAAAGGGGTGTGCGCCAATCTCCCGCTCAGCGAGGAGAGCGGCACCTCACACCACAGCGGGCAAGTCCAGGAAAACCAGTAATTTTATTGAGGATAAAAGCAAGCACTTGCATACACGGCAACCATGCCAGAACTGAAAGGCAGATAGATTTGCTGTACTTTATAGCAATGCCTGATAAGCTCAATTTTGTCTGTGAAAGCATCCCATTTGCTGCAAGGAACATTACCTTCCCACTCCACCGCTGCCTCTTACTCTGACAACCGCCCAGCCTTGGTTGATTTCATGTCTGGACACCAACCACGGGCTCGCTCGCTCTCTGTCTGTCTGAGAAGTGGGCACATCACACCACTGTTTCCGGACGCTGTAGCTCTACATGCTAAGCAGAAGCTATATTACAAGCAACGTGAACTTAAGCTACAATCCTTGTACCAATCCCTATGAAGCAGACCAGAGTTTACTATGTGGGGATGTGCTATTGTATAGGATGAACAGGTCCTCCTTCTGCCTAAAAGCAAGTAGCCTAGACTAAAAGTTCCTTATCCTGCCTTCTCGGGTGAGCAATTGCAGTTGGTGCTTAATGCACGACACTCAGAAACATCTCTTTGGCTCAAGTCTTGGCTCTGAAAACACAGAGTCTGGGCCGATCTTGAACGGCCCACTCTACCTCCTGGCAGCATCGGCATCTTTGGCGACCTCAGTTCACTGGCTTTCTCTAGTATTTATGGCCACTGCGAGTTATTCTCCAGCTCTTTGTCCATTTTACTTTCCCTCTTCTGAGAGATTGGGAAAAGTTCCTTTTTGTTTGGAGTATGATTCCCAGAATCCGCTAGTCAGCCTGGGGCAAGAATGGAATACCGCCAGCCCTCCATGTTTGCTAGGGCTGGGGGCACAGGACCCCAATAAAAGCGGAAAAAATGCAAATGTCAAAATGTGTGTGTGTGTGTGTGTCTGTAGGAAGGAGACTAAGGCATGATGGCGAGAGAGGGCAGCCAGGACCAGGTCAGGGAAAGGAGAGGGTGGGCCTAGTGGCCCTATGCTTCCTCGCTCTTGCCCATCTGCTTCCTTGGTTGTGGGCTGGGCACTGAAAGATGGTTCTTGGCGCTGAGAAATTGGGCTGTAAGCTACGCTTAGCTGTCCAGGCAGTGGCTGGTGGACCAAGGGGAGGACCAAGGGTGGGTTTTTAACGGGCTGCAGGGCCTGATTGGTGCCACCAAGAGGGAAGGTTCCCCCGGAAAAGAAGCACCTGAAGTGGGGTTGGAGAAACTCTCAAATAATCTTATCTCTGAACGTCAAACCTGCAAACATGGATGGCTGACTGTGGTTAGTCATACCTCTCTCTCTAAAAATTACAAAATTACAACAAATTACCTACTCTTTCTAATCACCAAAACCAAATGTTATTACTCATCTTCTTTTTCTTTTTTCTGCAAAAAGTCAAAGGGGTTCCCAGTCTTTAAGAACTGACCTTTCTGTAATCAGACCCATCAATTCGTCCATTTCAGGTACAAACAGAAAGTGGCACGCCAGGACCCGGAAAGAGCGGGACTCAAGGCAGGAGGGAGTGTTCTTTTCCCAGAATTGTCTTTATTTTAATTTTTTTAAACGACTTTCCTTCCCCGGGGCACTGTAATTATCTTGAACTATGGGGTGGGACAGACTTCGTATGACGCCAAAGTCTACGAAGCGTAAGGTTTAGGCAAACCGGCTCAGAGAGATAATTTAACATGTTCCCTTTTTCTTCTTTGGGGCATCCCCATTTACAGTGCAATCCTACACAGGAGTAAACCCCTTTGAATTTCCAAAGGAACTGACCATCATTCTAAAGCTTAAATTCATTGATAATCCTGAGCCCTTGTGAGCTGGGAAGTGATATATAAATGCCATCAGTTATTAAATGTTGTTGGACTGCAACACCCAGCATTCATCTCCATTGGCTATGCTGGCTGGGGGCTGCTTGGAGATGCAATCCAACCATATTTGAAGGGCCACGTGATTTTTGCCCTCATCTAATGGATTAATCAAGAAAGACTGCCATCTTACATTCACTTAACTGAAAGTTAGTGATTGATAGGACTGTAACCTTATCAATGAACTGGTTTGATTAATTCTCGTTAGATATGGAAAGCAATACTGATGCCTTAATGAGACCAAGGAAGCGGCTAGAATAGATCTATTCACAATGGGCATTCTGGGTGGGGAGGATGGGACTGGTAGTCACACTTATGGAGGGCACTAGCTTAGGGAAGTCTGGCTTAAAGTGTTTTTAGCATCAAAATGATCTGAAAATGGCACAATCTCACTCAGTTGGGGCTTGCCCCCCTCACCTCCAGGAAAAGTGTGTGTTTTCAGAAGGGGACACTTAAAGAGAGAATAAAACTTTGGAATGTGTGTGTTGGAAACACTCCTTCCTGCCAAAATGGCTTCTGTTTTTACTGCTGACCTTAAGTTGCAACAAGACTGGGTGGAGGGAATAATTCAAATTCCTAAGCATCAAAAAAACTCCAAAATCAAACCGATGCAGGAGTGAATAAACAACTCAGGACTGACACATCATTATATCATTTCCTCCCGGGTTGGCATCTGGGCTAAGATAAGAAACTACCTTACCCCAGGTCAGAAAGTTTTCTGTCCAGCCCTGTGCTGGATGCTCTGGCCGCTTACTGGAATCATAGGCCATTTCCGCACTAGACTGTTATAGTGCTGTTATTCCACTGTCATCATCCTATGGAATCCTGGGGTTTGCAGTTTAGGGAGGGGCCTTTGAGTGGTCTTTGAAGCCCCTCCCCAAACTGCAAACCCCCGGATTCCATAGGATGTTGAAAGTGGAATAACAGCACCATAACAGTCTTGTGCGGAAATGGTCGTAGAGTCACAGAGTCACGCCTATGGGCATGATCCATACAGGTCCTTAGAGGTTGTGTTTCATGACAAGCATGGAATTTCAAACATTGCCTAAATGCTCAGAAGGCACCAGAGCCCGACGGGGGAAGCTAAGCAGAGTCAGCCCCGGTCAGTACTTGGATGGGAGACCTCAAAGAAGTACCAGTTGCTACGGGCTGTATTCTAAGGAAGGAACTGGCCAAACCATCCATAGCTGCCATAAGCCGACAAGCAATGAAGGCGCATACAACGTGGAGGGACACTTAGTGAACTTGCTGAGAAGTTACCCAGGGGACTGAAAAACTAGAAGCTACAATGACAGCATTTGTTGGCCAGCCTGCAGTGCTCCGATGTGGTCCTTCTAAGTTTCAATCTGGCTCTCAGGGATTTTAAATATTTTCCTGTTAAAAAGTGACACCAAGATTTTTTTTTTAAATCATTCCATTGTTCCTTCCTGGAATTCACCTTTGGGTAAATCTAGAAGAGGAGAAGAAGAAAAGGGAGGGAATGTTTCTTTAGTGTTTCTGTCCCGTTAGAGGTGGAAGAAAGCAAATACATTCTTTTTCCCCAGAAAGTACCAAGAAGAGGTGGAAGGAAGAGGCAAACTTTCAGATTTTGGAAAGGAGAAGGAGGGAAAGCAATACTGAGAAAGCCGTAGACTTCTTTCTCTGTATGTTTTTTGTTTGTTCTTGCGAGAGGGTTTGCTCAAATGAGCCACAAAGAAAGAAAAATGCTAGACAAATTATGAGTCCAGCTGCAAAGAAATGGATTAATAATGAGCAAACAGTTCATAAACAAAAGGCACTGGAGACGCTGGACTGAATCCATCACGCTTCAGAAGATCATGCAGCGAAACAGCTGCCGATCTGAAGACAAAAGTGTCTCTTTGGAAAAGGAATTGCTTTTGAATCATCCGACGGTCTGTGCAATGCAGAGGGAGAGATGTTTAGAAACGTTACTTTACTCCCCAGGAACTGAATGAGGAAGGCACGGAGGCACTTGAAAAAAAAAAAGGGCAGCGGCATCACACTTGGGCTTAATTTAGAATTCCTTCAATAGGCAACTCTGGAGCGGAAACTGTGGAGGCCATGCCTGCTCATGGCTTCCTCTGTGCCCCGAGCCCTCCAGCTCATGGTTTGCAAGAAACTTGGCAAGAGTTTGTGGGCAGATTGTTGTCTAGTGGGCTTAAAATACATACACACATACACACGCAGAATCTTCTGAAGCGTTGGCAAAATTTGTGAAGCTGAGTGCCATGAAATCCCCAACTTGCTGTGATCCCATAAAAAGGTAATTTAGAATATGGTGATGAAGAATGCTGTGGAACTCAGAAGCCTGCATTGTCTGAAGCAGATTTGGTAGAAAGCATTGTTTGACTCAGTGCTTAGAAGGAAGAAGGATGAAAGCTAAGATGGTAACTACACTATATCCTGATATCAGGTTGACTCCACTTTGAACCAACATGGCTGCATTCCGGGCAACCATGGGATTTGTAGTTTGCTGGAGGACTTAGGATTCTCTGCTGGACAGTTCCATTCCCACTCCTCTCGAACTATGTCTCTTTAGCAGACAGTCCTGAATTCTCTGCTAATTCTCTGCTAAATTCTCCCACCCTGCAAATGCCAGGATTCTCTAGGATGGAGCCATGAGAGATGAAGTGGTACCAAACTGCTTTCAATGGGCAGTGTGGATGCGCTCTTAAGATTTTAGGCCAGGGTGGGCCAAGGCAATATCAGGTGGGATGAGCACTCCAGGAGGCGGCAAAACCTGTCACCCGCTGTCATTTGGCAGGGGGATAGGAGAGTTTGAGTGTCAGACTATGACCCTGGAGACCAGAGTTAAATTCCCTGCTTGGCCGTGGAAACCCACTGCGTGACTTTGAGTGTCTCTCATACTCTGAGCCCCAGAAGACCTCATGACGGGGTTGCCCTAGAGTCACAAGAAATGACTTGAGGATACAGAGCAAGGGTGAAGACCCTTCCTCTTTGCACAGAGAGACCCCAAAAGGGTCCAGGAGCATCCAAGACTAATCTGCAGAGCTGGCCTTGGCCAGGTGTCGGGTGACCTCCTGAGAGGCGATTATTTTGCACAAATTGCAGGGCCTGCTGATACCATGCGTGCAAATGCAGGCGAGCAGAAGGGGGAGAGGGGGAGGAGGAGGAGGAGTGCGTGTCTGAAGGGTGGAGCCTGGGAGCCTGGCTGCCTTTCGACTGAAGGCAGAGCAGGAAAGAGGCACCACTGCTGCTACGGGGTCAGTTCGGAGCGCCGGAGAGGGTCTCTCCCTCCTTTTCCTTCTTGAGATGCGCTGTAAGTCCTGGCCAGGTGATGCCTCCTTCTCCCCCCACCGCTCTCTCCACCACCCTCCGCTCCAACTCCCCACAGCTGTCTGCCTCCCAGCCAAAGGTGCAATTTTTCTGGCTTTGCAGGGTTGCTTCATGCGCTTCCTTTGGTGATGCTGCTGAGCCTGAATGCCAGCCCGGGAAACTCCAGCCAAGGTAGGAGGCTGCCGGCAAAACACCCATTTCCCCGAGAAACTTCTTCAGCGACAGAAATGAGGGAAGAGCGAGATATCCCCAAGGATGCAAAGCTGGCTCTACTGTAAGGCAGAGGGAGGTGGTTGCCTCGGGCAGCAGATTATGGGGAGCGGGGGGTAGTCACAAAAGAGTGGCAAATTTATAGTGGTTTGCTTTTGTTATTGTGCAGGTTTTGTTTTGATGTGCTATCAGAGATGAGGAGAGGCGCATGTGGAATTTGTCTTGCGTGCCAAAATATCTTGGCTGGCCTTGCATAGGGTGCGCTGTGTTGAGGGTGGGAGGGGCGCAATTCGCTGCTCAGCCTCAGGTGGCAAAATATCCTGGGACGTCCCTGCAAGGCATATAAATTTCCATAGGGTTTTCTTAAGTAAGGAGTACTCACAGGTAGTTTTGCCAGTTGTCTTTGAAATATAGCCTGCAGTACCGGGTATTCCTTGGTGGTTTCCCATCCAAGTTCCAACCAGGGCTAGGCCCTGCTTAGCTTCCAAGGTCACCGGATCTGGTGCCTTGAGGGTATTTAAGCAGCTACGTGTATTGAATAAAATAATAGATTTGGGAGTTAAGTGGCACTGAACACACAGCATTTTGAAGCACACACTGTGCTTGAAAGAGTCTTCAGACTTAAGGATGTTTGAACGATAATGGAAGCGATGAGCTGCAAGTACCTGCAAATAGATGAGATTAACAATTTGCCTGCCTTCCCCCTCCCTTAAAAACAGATCCCCCAGCCTGTATTCACCCTACCCCTCCCCTTTCAAAGCTTCAAGCACTTTGGAAAGCACCATTCAAGTTCGGGCTAAAAGCCGGAACGGACTCACTGCTCTGTTGAGATGTAAGCTTGCTAACTTGTGGTGAATTTCCAAGCCAGGTGCCTCCATTTGCAGAACTAAAGAGGAGCATCTGTGTCTTGAGTTATGGGCAAGATGTGAGAGAGTCTATGAAATATATATTGGAGTGCGGCTCTCAGAATCCCTCAGCTGATGCAGCCACTGGCTCAGAGATTCTAAGAGCTGTAGCCCAAAAGAGTAACTTTTCCCACAGTCAATGCGGGGGGGGGGGTGTCTCTATGAAGGCAGAAGGTTTATCCTGGTTTTCACCAAGGCCTTGACAAATGCCTGGGGATACTGGGTATTCTGATGCCAGGCCTGTGGATGTTGGGTTCTGTGGTTTCCCTTCTGCTTTTTTGTTCTTTTATTTTGACCTGAATGCCCCTTTCTTGTGAAAAACTTTCCTCCTTTTGCAGAAGGCCCCTAGACTTGCAGTCTAGGGGCTGGAAAAGTTAAATTTGTGAACTGCAGCTACCAGAATTAACCTAGCCAAATTCCGCACCCCACCAGAAGAGGCCCGTGCTTAAACCATCCCACCGGTTCAGTCATGGGTGAGATTGTGCAACTCCCCCCCGATAAGCAAAGATCCAAATCTTCACACAAGCACCACAAAGGCCTTCAAGTCGCTCCACCCAAGGAGAAGGAAGCCAGCCGCAAAGAAAAAGAAAAAAGAGGAAAAACAGTTTTCCATTCTCTTTGGAGAGGCGCCTTTGAGAGACCTCAACTGGGTCCCTTTAACTCAACTGTGCATCTCCTGCTCTCAAACACAGCTCTGAATTTCTTCATTGTTCCCAAATCCGGCCTTGGGAAAATAGCTTGGAGTAACTACAGTTGGTCCTCTGTGTTCACTAGAAATAAAAAGGATTAATTGGGATTCTTCCCGCCAAAGCAGGATCGGTGGGGAGTTATGTCCTGGCTAGTAAGAAAGGTGTTCCTGAGCATGAGAAGAGTGTCTTTAGAACAGCTCTTTACTAACTAGTCTTTCTTCCTCCAAGGCCAGCCAGGAAGCTGGGGTAGAGAGAGATTCCATGAAGATTCAAGCCCTGGCATTTCTCATTTTGCAAATTAAACAGACGCCTTTTCTCTCACCCCCAGGTGGTTTCCAGCTGTTAGTTTATGTAAAATAGAGGGGCTAGAGAAATCAACGCTACAGAAACAGTTTGCCGTTCGTATTTATTTCATGCATTTTTCTCCAGCACCTTAGAAAAAAGAAGTGGAAAATGTTCCCAGAGTAACTTCGGTAAGACCAATAATGAATCAAAAATGTCCCTGCTGATACAATCTAAAAAAAGGTCATGGCACAAAAGAAAAAGGCGATGAGGTAGGAAGAGGAAAAAGCAAGCAAACTCTGGCATTTGTTCTCCTGCTCTTATCAGGACAGCTTGAGTGGAAATAGGCCAGGGAGAAATATGAAATGGAGCTGGTTTCTCAGCAGAGCTACCAAATGGGATCTTGGCTCTCTTTTCTCCGATGCAATGATTGTTCGAGGTTGATCTTGTAACTTTCTCGTGAAGACTGCAGAGTGGGTGGGTACGGCCAAGGGCAGCGCTTGAGAAAAATACTTTTTTTGGATTATAACTCATGAAATCCCCCGGCTTAAGACCTTCAAGTTGTTCCCAATTTGTGGCAATCCAAAAGTGAACCTATCACAGGGTTTTCTTGGCAAGATTTTCCCCAGAGGAAGTTTGCAATCCTCTGAGGCGGAGAGAGTGTGACTTATCCAAGGCCACTCTGTGGGTTTTCATGGCCGAGCAAGGATTTGAACCCTGGCTTCCAGATTCGCAGTCCAACCAATGCTCATGCTGGTTCTTTCCTGAGAAAAGCTTTCAAAGAACCCTCGCTTTTGGGGCTGGGAAGGGAAAAACAAGTCGACGCAGCTTCTGATGAAGTCAGATTGGGGCACCGCTCCACACTGGTGTTGCTGAGCTGGAATTAGAGTTGATTAAGAAGTCACATCCTCTGCACCTCCAGCTCCAAAACAATCTCTAGGAGGACAATTTCCTACCGGAGGCTTAGCTTTAAAAGCCCCCGCGAGGCAGAAATATAAGAACCCAGCAAAACAGTGGCCCATTGCCCGCTGCTGGCTTGCCTTCCACCTCCGCACTGTTTTCGGAAGCGGCTGGTCTGCTTTCCTTCTTTGAAACCCAGTCAAGTCGTCACAAATTTTCCGGGACATCATGAGACATTTCTGGAAATATGCAAGTTAAACCAATAATAATGTCTCCTAATCTAAATGCAGTTTCCTAAGGCTTGGAAATTTTGTTATGCTGACTTCTAAACTTTGAAAAGAGCATGGAATTCCTTCTCCTGCAACTTGTCCTCCTCCTTCCAGCTGGGTCCAGATGTGTACAAGTGCGTGTAGGCGACACAGCAAATGGAATTATTTGTAATCTCTGGATACAAACCAGGGATTTTAGCTCTGAGTTTCCAGCCTGGGGCAGAAGTGACTTGGCTCTACAGTGCAGTTCAGTGTCACAATCCGGTTTGGATCGCCATCCCAGCTTGTTCCATAAGAATGAAGAAACATGTTCACAACAGCACATCTCCCAACTATACTGATTTAGCAGGGACAAGCCTGGTGAATCGTGTGCTCTCCCACTTTCTCAGCTGCTTTTAAAATGCCCCAGTTTCTCTCTCTTCCTCCCACTTTCTTCCATTGTCCTGAGCTTGATCACTGCAAACTGAGAAGCTTATCACACAAGTCCAGTAAATCACAAGCATGGCACGATAACAGCATCTTTGGCTGCAACTTATTTCATGTCATCCGTCCTTTTCTGTTGTTCTCCTGGTGGGAGACCACTCGGAAACTGTTTCTTTTGCACAGGACGTCATCAACGGATATGCTGCATTTGTCAAAGAAAAGTTTTCCGAGCAGACTCCCATGGGGAGAACAACAGGGCAACAATGGCAGGTGATAAGTCCTAGCCAAAGTCACTATTATCCTTGGAATTTACTTACCTCCTGAGTTCAAAGTACAAAAATAGTTTGCACCCAGTTAACTCAGGAGGGAGAGAAGAGAGGAGAAGGGGAAATCTTGTTCTTCCCGGAAGGGTCAGGCAAGGAAACTGCTGTGGTCTGTTCCAGCTTGTCTAGCCTTCCTCAGTAATAACTTTTGCCATCTTGAACACATAAACATTCAAGCCTCCTGTCCCCAAAAAGGCAAATCCAGCTTTCCATACAGAGCCCAGTATAAGCCTTGGTCTCTGGCACTGGGACTTCCTAGCAAAAGTGCTACAATTCCGTATCTTGCTCCGGTTTCATCTCCCTTGTGTGTGCAGAGTTCTTCCCTTTGCCCTATAAACGCCTACGTCACGTAAATCCAAGCTTATAAGCTGCAGCTGTGAGTCCTGCAGCACCGCTAGCGAAGAGGCAATCCGCAACAGCTGCGGCACATCTGGAAATGTTGCCATGCCCTGGGCCGGGGGGCCATGATGGGGCTTCTCCGACAAGCGCCAGGAAGAAACTGGGTCCAGTTCTGGGCACCCCAATTCAAGAAGGATATGGATAAGCTGGAGCAGGTCCAGAGGAGGGCAGCCAAAATGGTGAGGGGCCTGGAAGCCATGCCCTATGAGGACAGACTTAGAGAGCTGGGGATGTTTAGTCTGCAGAAGAGAAGGTGGAGAGGGGACATGATAGCCATGTTTAAATATTTGAAGGGGTGTCATGTCGAGGAGGGAGTGGGCTTGTTTTCTCCTGCTCTTGAGACCAGGACAAGGAGCAATGGATGCAAGCTGCAGGAGGGGAGATTCCGCCTGAACCTCAGGAGGAATTTCCTGACAGTCAGGGCTGTCCGGCAGTGGAATGTGCTGCCACGGAGTGTGGTGGAGTCTCCTTCTTTGGAGGTTTTTAAGCGGAGGCTGGATGGCCACTTGTCGGGAGTGCTTTGAGGGTTTTCCTGCATGGCAGGGGGTTGGACTGGATGGCCCTCGTGGTCTCTTCCAACTCTACATTTCTATGATTCTATGATTCTATGAAACTCGGTTCTGAGGACATGAGCCATGGATTCAGGCAACAGACCATGGGATACCGGATGATGCTGGAAGGCAAAGGATGGAGTGGGGACAGGGAGGGACTTGTGGACTTCCCAGAAACGTCCAGTTTGCCCTTTAGGGAATGGAGGCAGGACTTAAAGGTATGTTCCCACAAGTCAGTTCAGATCTATAAATATGCTTTACACCTGAGAGTTTAATACCACTCTGTACTGCAGGTGAAGTGGTGGGTTTATAGCCACGAAAGCTCACATGGAAATAAAAACCAGTTAGTCTTAAAGGCGTGGCCACCTTCCCGTATTTTTCTTCCCCCTTCATCCCCCGCACCCTCCTTTTATGCAGGCAGCATGAGTAAAAGTAAAAGTCCAATGAATACGTGGTATGAATTTTGAGGAAGGCAGGAGCAAAGCAGCCAGCCAGGCATTCTAGCCGGCAAGCGTGGCGCGGCTGCTCTCTCTCCTCCAAGATGCTTGTCTTCCAAAAAGGAGGTTATCAACCGGTCAGCGGCTGGCGCTTTTCATCTTTTGCCTTTTGGCCTGGTTTTGGTTATTTTACTTGTAAAATTCTTTGAAATGTGAAAAAATAAAAGTGCATATGCCAAAAATGTTTTTTTCTGGCTGTTACAGATAAGGAATTGGATAATAAATATGGGCTAATTCTTCGTCATGTAGTAACAGCTGCAAGAACATTGTTTGTTCGTGCTCGGAAACGGAATGAAGGATGGATTCTTAGGGTCGCTGGGCTATCCCAAATGGCCAAACCAAGGCGGGTCTGAAGCCAACAGAAGATTTCTTGAAAGATTGGAAGCCATTTGTGGACTTTCTAAGCAATAAGAAATCTAACGATGTAATAATTGGTGGATATTGTTACTAGCAATTCTACTAAGATTGCTTCGTTGGATCTGAATAGTAGAATAATATTCTCCCTCTTGCCTTTATCTTTTCGCTTTCGTTACAGTTTGGTTCGGGGGAGTCATGGCCCTTTTATGTTTTGGTAAGGTGGCATGGTATAGCAGTTTGCGCATTGGACACACTCTCAGCCCAAGAAAACCCCATGATAGGTTCGCCTTAAGATTGCCTTAAGATGGAAAAACTCGAAGCCAGGCAACGACAAGCCAAAAAGTTAGTGTTTGGTTAGTAATTTAGTGTTTTAGTGAGTTAATCTTTAATGTTCTCAGTTCAGTGTTTCATTATTTTGTTTTTTTCATCTTCGTTTATGTTAAAAATATCAGTTTGTGTTTATGTTATTTTGTGTTAAAATATATAAATAAATATATACATACATACAAAAAAAAACACCCCACGTATATGTGGCGTGCGTGTTACTCTTTATTCCAGCGTCTCCTTTTCTCTCCACCCACTCTTTCCTGGAGAAGCCCATTTGCAATGAAAATCAAATGTCCTTCCGTAAGGAGATCCCGCTGGCTTCTTACAAAACGTCCCCCCTTTGAGTTTGCATCGATAGATGGGGTGGCCCAGGGAAAGACAAGACCTGCATTGTGTTAAGCGTGTCCTCATTTGCTTAACTTGCCAGTGGGAAAGGTGTGGTTCTCCAGGTGGGTGTGGGAGTGCAACACCCATGTTCCTTCACCATTGGCTATGCTGGAAAGCGCAGGTTGGATGTGCGGCTCGGGGAGGGCTTGCAAAAATCAGTCCCTTGGCTTGCAGCTCCCACAATTCCTTGATGGTAGAAGTTGTTGTAAAATAAGTCTCCGGCAATGGCTGTATTTGCTTTTCCAGCCCCAGAGGAACGACTCTCCGTGCCTCTGCATGAGTTGCCGGTCTGAACTGAACATCCGTTCATTCAGAGACACGGGAAGCAACCTCTTCCAAAGGCAGTGAATTTTCCCAAGTCTCTGCATGAGGAATTCTTGAATAATCTGAACATGCCTGATGTTGCCAGGACACGCTGGGGTGTCCCCACCCACAGACTTAGGACGACAAGGCAGGAACTGGGGAAGAGACTAAAGCAAGTTAGCTGGAAAAATCAATTTGTTCCATTAGTTGTGTGTAAATTCTAAAAATTAATTTGTTACTGTTAGTGCTAATGGGGGAGAAAATTCTTCAGATTTATGGATTAACTGTTACATTAACGGTTATGTTCAAGAAAGCGACAGACAGTCTGCAAGCCAGACCTCCAGTTCTGCTAGTCCAAAAATGCTGTTCCATGCAAAACTTGACTAGAGTAGGGCCACTGAATCAATGGGATTTGCCTAAGTGTTAACAGTTGATCGAACGGGTCTACTCAAGTTGAAAAATAGACCACAGGAAGCCGGCTGGTGGGGGATTCTTAACAGTTATTTGCAAGCTATGGCAGAGATGTAGTGGGTGAACCAGATCCTCTCTGATCTTGAAAGCTAAGCAGGGCTAGCCCTGGTTAGTGCTTGGATGGGAGACCACCATGAACACCAGGTGCTGTGGGCTCTATTTCAGAGGCAGGAACTGACCAAACCAGGTCCGCCTATTCCTTGCCTAGGAAATGTACGGGGTTGCCGTGAGTTGACAGGTCATGTACACACATGTTTAATTAGCCTGGATTGCCCCCAAGGCTTTATCTTAGCTCAGTGTTTTTATGGGGCTATAAAAGCAATCACCCCGGGGCCGGGGCTTCCCCTCTGCCCCCACAGGCCCAGCAGCTGCACACACCGGATGCAAGGCGGAAAATCACCAGCTGCCTCGGGGCTGAATGGGCTGTGATGGAAGGCAGCCTCTGTGGAGGCCAGTGGGAGCCGAGGTGCCCCGAGCGTAGAGAGGGAGGCCTCATTGAGTCATCCAAGAGAGCAGATGGCTTGCAAATTCGAGTGGAATCCAGTGCGGATTCTCCCCAAGAGGCATTTTTGGAGGTCTCAGATATCTTCTTCCTCAGTTCCGTTTGTTGGAAGCTGCAACTCCGATGTTTGTTCAGCAGCGAATCTGTTGCAGCTTTTATTGCAAACTTGGACAGAGCTGTCCAAGGTGCTAGAGCTGTTTTGAAGATGGGTATAGCACCTGTAAAGTTCTGACTAAAACCCAGAGCAGAATGACCACACCACTGGCCTCAAAACCCCAAGCTGCTGCTGCTAAAATTATGTTTCAATTGTGTATTTATTTGTGTTACTCTTTTTAAACCCCCAGTTATTTATTAAAGGTTTTGCATCCCACCCAATATCATAAGATTTCTGGATGGTTTATAATAAAATCAACATAAAAATTTTAAAGATAAAAATAATTCAACATACTAAAAAGAGATTGAACCAGGGAGAGTTTAACTTAAAAAAAAAATAGCTTTCTAGCTGTCCTTCATTTTAATCTAGGTTGTTAACCACCTTGGGTCGAGTCCCAATAGAAAGATAGAAGATAGATAAAACAAATTTAATTTATTTAAATTTATGAAAACCATGTCCTATGAGGAATGGCTTGGGAGCTGGGTATGTTTAGCCTGGAGAAGAGAAGGTTAAGCCATGACATGATAGCCACGTTTAAATATTTGAAGAGATGTCATGGGAAGATGGGGCAAGCTTTTTTTCTGCTGCTCCAGAGACTAGGACATGGAGCAATGGCTTCAAAGGACAAGAAAAGAGATTCCATATAAACATTAGGAAGAAGTTCCTGATGGTGAGAGCAGTTTGGCAATAGAATACACTGCCTGGATGTGTGATGGAGTCTCGTCATTTGGAGATTTTTAAACAAGAGTTGTATGGCTATCTGTTGGGAATGCTTTAATGCGTGGCTGAATGGGGTTGGACTGGGTGACCCCTGGGGTCTTTTCCAACTCTAGGATTCTATGAAATAAATAGTCCAGTAACCATTTTGGCTGCTGTTTGGGAGAGCCAGAGCTGGGCCGTAATGACTCTTTCTTTCTTTCTTTCTTTCTTTCTTTCTTTCTCTTTCTTTCTTTCTTTCTTTCTTTCTTTCTTTCTTTCTTTCTTTCTGTGTTTCTGTTTCACCGCAGTGAACCCCTGCTGCTACTTCCCATGCCAACACAAGGGCGTGTGTGTCCGAGTCGGCATGACAGGCTACGAATGCGACTGTACCCGAACCGGTTATTACGGCACTAACTGTAGCGTGCGTGAGTATCCCCCTCTTTGCAACATGTTGGAAGGACGACCCCAGAACAATTCTGGATGGGTCAGGAAGCCAGCTTAATGGAATGGTTTGAATGTCAGACTAGGTCTCCGGAGAACAGGGTTCAAGTCACACTCTCTCAGAGGAAGGCAATGGCAAACCTCTATGCTCTTTTCCAGCTGAATTCTGGATACGTATCCGTGAAGCCGTGAGGCCTTCTCCATCCTTCTACCACTTCATCTTGACCCATTTCAAGTGGTTCTGGGACATCGTCAACAGCACTTTCATCCGGGACACGTTGATGAGGCTAGTGCTAACACGTGAGTCAAAAGCAATAGATTGAAGACCCTGGAAAATGTACCCTTTTTGGGCTGTGACTCCCAGAATCCCCTAGCTGGGGGCTACTGGCGGCTGTAGTCCAAAATGCAAACTTTCCCAGCTCAGCCTGGTTGGAAAGCAAGCTATGAACCTGTTTGGAAATTCCCAAAAGTGGAAATTTGCACATGAGTGCATGGGGGGGGGGAATGATCTTGGCCTTAGCAAGGAGAAATGCAAAGCATTTTGATGTTTGGAAGTAGAGCACCAACGCCTCCCAAAAACGGGAAAGAAAAAAAATGCAGTGGCTCCCAGCTTTCTTTAGAGTAGTTATAAACCTTAGTATATAAAATCTTACTCC
Source organism: Iguana delicatissima (assembly GCA_948472985.1). Lineage (NCBI taxonomy): Eukaryota > Metazoa > Chordata > Lepidosauria > Squamata > Iguanidae > Iguana > Iguana delicatissima. The sequence goes on along the minus strand of CAOKZL010000453.1, from coordinate 1,418,824 downwards.
TCCAACATGGTCATTTGATACACTTCTTTCTGTAGACGCTACAGTTGTCGTATTATTCTCTTTTTTCCTACAAAAAGGCAGTCAAGGCAGTCTGCTTCCTTTCCTCCCCCTGTGCTTCTCTCCTTGCAGTCCGCGCCAACCTCATCCCCAGTCCGCCCACCTACAATTCCAACTACGGGTACATCAGCTGGGAGTCCTACGCCAACGTGAGCTACTTCACCCGCATCCTCCCGCCAGTGCCCAGCGACTGCCCCACCCCTATGGGAACCAAAGGTACCTTCCCTTTTGCTTGGCCGTGGCCTGGAAGCCCTCCCTGCAATGATGCTTCAGGGGTGCTTTCCTTTTGGAAGACGGCAGGCATAACTTCCTGCTTGTCGGCAAAAGCCGCCCTGCATTGCTAGAAAGAAGAGCCTCCTGGGAGGTTTTGTGCTGTCCTCATGATTGCAAAATACTGGAGCTAAAACAGCCCAGAAAATAAGGCTGGAGCTCTTTTAACTCTCTGCCTTGCTGGTTTGATGGGTGGTTTCTGCAAATGACCCACCAAGCACCAGTTAATCAAAGCAGCGAGATCCAGTTGAAGGTGTAGCCATCAGAGTCTTGGGCGGGAACTTGAGAGATGGAGCTCCTCCCTCAGTTATAGAACTCACTGGGCGATGTTGGAACAGTCTCTGGCCTTTGAGGGCCCTCCCTAAACAGTAAATCCCAGGATTCCATAGGACGTTGAAAGTGGAGTAATAGCGCTACAACAGCCTAGTGCGGAAATGGCTTTTGTCTCTTTCTCACAGGCTGACCTACCTCGCAGAGTTGTTGTGAGGATAAAGTGGAAAAAGAAAGCCGTGTTTTCAAAGGGTTAGGAATGTGAATTGAAAATCAGGATCTCTCCCTGCTGAAGCGTGAGGCGCAAAGCACAGAGAAGCTCTCTTGCCCAGGTGTAAATGTTAAAGGAGATATCCAGGTGCCGAGATTCACATTCAGCACCTTGGACAGATCCCTTAAACTTCCTACAAAGACCCAAAGTGGGATTTGCTGCTCCGCTGAAGCTAGAGCCGCCACTTTTGTCTGCACTGGAAAAGCTGCTTTTTAGGACTTTGTTGTCGTCGCTGTGTTCCAACTTTTGCAAATCTTAGGGTAAAAGCTATTATGGTTTCTTCTGGGCTGCTACCCTGCGTGATGTGTCCAAGGTCACCCCATGCGTTTCCATGGCTGAGCGGGGAATCGAACTCTGGTACAGCTCCAAAGATCACCGAGCAAGCCAGCATGGTTACTCTGTAGTCAAAAAATGTGGACTTTTCTTATCTGTGGTCTTAAATCTGTACAAACTTTGAAAACCGCTCTTGTGAGGGTGGCTTCTGCAGCCCTGGCTCCACCGACAGCTGCTGGGTTTCAGTTCTCTATCCCTCCCTCGCAGGGCCGTCGGAGCTCCCTGACCCACGGCTAGTGGCGGAGCGCTTTCTCCTACGCAGGACCTTCCAGCCAGACCCCCAGGGGACGAACTTGATGTTTGCTTTCTTCGCCCAGCACTTCACACACCAGTTCTTCAAGACTTCTGGCAAAATGGGGCACGGCTTCACCAGGGCTCTGGGCCACGGGGTGAGGAGGACGGCGGCTGTCGGGGAACGCTTGCTCAGTCTTTGGTGTGGTAAATTTGAGCAAGAGGCAGGATTTTAAAACTAAATCTTGGTGGCTGAGTTTGAGCTGGGGACAAAATTTCACTTTTTGGGGTGGGAGAATGGCATGGTTTGCCCCTAAACTGGCTTGAAAGTGCTCAGGGAGGGAGGAGAAAGAGAAATTAGCCTTGGAGGTTCACAGCATCCCTTTTTGTCAGGTGGACCTTGGTCATATCTATGGGGACAACCTGGAACGCCAGCTCCAACTCAGGCTCCTCCGGGATGGGAAGCTGAAGTACCAGGTACCGTACAAGGGTGGCACCTTTCTTTTCTTTTAAGAAATGCATACCCGTTTGGGGGTCTGCAAGGGCCCAATCCAGCACTGATTACCTGCAGAGTAAACGAGCCTCGTGTCCCTGGGAACAGAGGGGAAGATGGCCTCCCTCTTTCTCTTCCCCTGCAGGTCTTGAAAGGGGAGATCTATCCCCCAACCGTGGCGGAGGCTCCCGTCTACATGACCTACCCCAAACACGTGAGCCCCGAGGACCAGCTGGCGGTGGGCCAGGAGGTGTTTGGGCTCCTCCCGGGCTTGATGCTGTACGCCACCATCTGGCTGCGGGAGCACAACCGGGTCTGCGACCTGCTGAAGCAAGAGCACCCCGCCTGGGACGACGAGCAGCTCTTCCAGACCGCTCGGCTCATCCTCATCGGTGCGTGGATTCCTGGACGACTTTGGTCCTCCTAGAGCTCGGGAAAGTTCCTCTCTCTTTTCTTTTTGACCACAAATCCCAGAATCCCCCAGCCAGCAAGAGAGCTCAGGGATTCTGGGAGCTGTGATCCAAAAAGAAGCTTTTCCAAGTTCTGGAGATGCCCTCTGTTCTCGTCCAAACGTTGTTCCTTGTTCCACTAAACAAGCCACTTTGCTTCCTCCCCCCATGAGCACCTCAGACTTTCTCATGGCACCAAATCCCATTTCATCTTGGAAGCTAAGGAGGGTCAGCCCTGGTCAGTGCTTGGGTGGAAGACTGCCAATGTTGTAGGCTCTATTTCAGAGGAAGGAACTGGGCAAACCATCTCTGAGGATTCCAGTCAGGACTGACAACATCATTTAAGCCAAAATGCAGCACTGTACTGTTGCTGAAATATCCTCCTTGTTGTCATTGGGACCCGGGTGGGGCCAGGATTCACTGGGTAAAACCCCAAACTCTGTGCTTGAATGACACAATCATGGTTGTCTCTATTCTGCTTTAGTCAGACCTCACTTGGAATAATCCTGTGTCCAGTTCTGGGCAGCACAGTTCAGGAAGGATATGGACAAACTTAGAACATGTCCAGAGCGGGGGCCACCAAAATGGCAGAAGGCCTGGAAACCATGAAGCCCTAGGAGGAGAGGCTTAGGGAGCTGGATATGTTTAGCCTGGAGAAGAGAAGGTGAAGAGGTGACATGATAGCTACCTTTAAATATTTGAAGAGATGTCATATGGAATATGGAGCAAGCCTGTTTTCTGCTGCTCCAGAGACTAGGACATGGAGCAGTGGCTTCAAACTTCAGGAAAAGAGATTCCATCTAAACATTAGGAAGAACTTCCTGATTGTAAGAGCAGTTTGATAGTGGAATAGTGTGGTAGAGTCTCCTTCTTTGGAGGTTTTTTGACAATGGCTGGATGGCCGTCTGTCAGGAGTGCTTTGATTGTGTTGGACCCAATGGCCCTTGTGGTCCCTTCCAACTTCCATCTATGGTTGCACCCAACACCTCAACACCCCATTTATCCCTCCTTCCCTCCCCCCTTGTTGCTCTCTTCCCAGGCGAGACCATCAAAATCGTCATTGAAGACTATGTCCAGCACCTCAGTGGCTACTACCTGCAACTGAAGTTTGACCCAGAGCTTCTCTTTGGGGTCCAGTTCCAGTACCGGAACCGCATCGCTGTGGAGTTCAATCAGCTCTACCACTGGCATCCGCTGATGCCAGACTCCTTCAAAATCCAAGACCACGTGTACAACTATGATCAGTTCATCTACAACACCACCATGCTGACCGACTACGGCGTGGAGGCCCTGGTGGCGGCCTTCTCCAAGCAACGCGCGGGGCAGGTGGGTGCTTTGCAGCAGCCGTCCTCCAGTCCATGGTAAAGAAAAGGTTAAGCGCCGCTGTTGTAGAGCACTAAATAAGTTCTATGGGGAACCACCTTTTTAATCCCACTTCTGGCTAATTGTGGCCCCTCCCTGCTTTTCAGATTGGCGGGGTGGCGAATATCCACGAGAGGCTCCTGCAAGTGGCCATCGGGGTGATTGAGGAATCGCGACTGCTGCGCCTCCAGCCATTCAACGAGTACCGGAAGAGGTTCAACATGAAGCCTTACACGTCCTTCCAGGAACTGACAGGTAAGGCAAGGGCTCACCTTGGGCCGGCTCAAGTGCTACCACCACCGAGCAAGAGGGTGCCCAAAATTATTTTGCTGGAAAGTGACACTCCTTACAGAAGGAAACATTTGATCGTTTCTGACATTTCCGTAAGTCAGAGCCACTTGAAGGTACATCGCCACAGCAACGACAAAGTTACTTCTGGAAGTTACATTTTGGGCACTTTCAGAGGTCTGGACAGGGAACATGGGTGGGCGAGGTGGCCCAGTGAGAACACACACCTCCGGCCCAGTTGTATTTATGCCCCCCAAAAAGCCCAATTATGTCTAAGCCTGCCCCCAAAAACTCTGAACCACGTCCCAGTCTTTTCACTCCTGACTCTGATCCTCTTGTGCACAGGGAATGAAAAGATGGCAGCTGAGCTGGAGGAGCTCTATGGAGACATCGATGCCTTGGAATTCTACCCAGGTCTGCTGGTGGAGAAGAATAACCCCAACTCCATCTTTGGGGAAAGCATGGTGGAAATTGGTGCCCCCTTCTCTTTGAAGGGCCTCCTGGGGAACCCCATCTGCTCCCCTGAATACTGGAAGCCCAGCACCTTCGGTGGGGCCACTGGCTTCGAGCTGGTGAAGACGGCCTCACTCCAGAAACTCGTGTGCCTCAACGTCAAGAGGTGCCCCTATGTGGCCTTCCGGGTGCCCGGTGAGAGCGGAGAGGAAGTCACGGAAACAGCTCCCGGTGATGGCTCTGGGAGGAAGGAGCCATCCATTGAACTCTAACCAAGCCCCTAAGGGAGTGGCAGTGCTGCTCCTTGGCTTGGCCATGATCCGGTCAGGGAGTCTCCTCCTCTTGTGGAGGCAAGGGGACTCTTCCTAGAGACTGTAGCTGGAAGGCTGGCAGAGCAAAAGAGAGAGAGAGAGCGCATATGCAGCACAGTACGGCATCCCTCCAAGACCTTGGGGGAGCTTCGACTCCCAGAATCCCCTAGCCAGCAAGGGGGGCATTGGATCTATGACAGAGGCTGGATCAAGAGGGACTTACCATTGCAAGTTAAGGTGCAATGGGGAAGTATTGACTTCTCTAATAAAGAAAGTGGTTTTTATTCTTTTGCTAAAGATGTCATGACTGTGCTTCGTTTTTTTAAAAAATGGGGGACTGGGAGGAGGATATGATTTTACACCATCACCCAAGAGATTCAAGCAAGTGCCCAAGGGTCCCAGGACCACCAGACCCAAGGTGGCTTCAGCCAGCCACGGCTGTGAAATGTTCCGTCTCCAGCCTCAGAGGTGGGCTGGACGCTCCCATGCCAGGAGACGTGGGAGCTCAGGGTGCAATAACGAGTGATTATACTTTTTAACATTTCTCTTAAAGGGCATATTTTTTCCTCAGGCTTATGTCATTCTCTTATGAATCCCTCAGGTTTAAAGGAAGCAAGGGGAAAAAAGTATAGTGTAACATAGCAAATCATAAAAAGGAGCTTCGTAGTGTTAAAGCCAACACGGTATCTCGCAGAGCTCTGCAGCGAGTTACAAAATGGATTGCTTCTTTTAAAACGAACCCTCTTCTCTCACCTAGTCTTCATGTTCATTCCCAAAAGACCCCTGTTCGGGAGTTGTGGCTATTCATCAAGATCTGGGGCTGGCATTCCTGGCTGTGGATTGCTGGACTGGACCTCTGGAAGTAATGCTCAGAGGTAGTCACGGGGATACTTGTGGCTTCATTCCCACCTGCCAATGAGGCCCTTTGAACCAACGCTTTGGGCTTTTGGAGAAACACCCGTGCTGCAGAGGAACTGCTTGGCTCCATGCTTCAACGGCCCGGCCAATTAAGTCAAACCCATCCATGTTAAATCACAGCTTCAGCTTTTGCTTTCATGCTGATCCCTTTAAAATAAAGGGGTTACCTTCCCGGTAACCTTCTTTCCTGAGTGAGGCCTCATCCTGGATGGGGCCCCTCGATGAGCATCACAGCCCCATGGCATCATCTTTGGCTGAATTGCGCAAGGGCCAGATGTGTTTATGGCTTATTTTGCGGTGCGTTTGTGCAAAAACATGTTCAGCCTTGCTCTGGGGAAGATGGTATTTCATCTCTCCTACCTACTTTGCATCTCTCTCTGTCTCTCTCCTGCTTTTACAAAATGTGCAGGATGGATGAGGAATAATCTCTCAGGGTCCGTGTGGAAAAATTCCACAGAAGCTGATGTTTTGGCCGCTGCAGAAAATGCGCAAGAAATGGCAAGAGGGTTCTTTCACGTATGAAGCAGCTTCTAATTGAAGGAAGGGGCAAAAAGAACGGAAGTCCTGCCTTTTCTCTCAGTCAGATCTTGCAAAACTTCCACTTTTTGAACTACAACTCCCAGGTTCCCTCACCCACACTTTGGCTCTGAGTTTTCACTTCTGGAATCTCACTTGGTGTTGCAGTCGTGGGGTGTATCCATACAGCACAATTACAGCCTTTTCATGCCACTTTTATGGTCATGGTTGCAGCCTCTGCAATTCTGGGGCTTGTCTGTCAGCCAGGCCTACATTACAGGGTTGTTGTGAGGAGGAAGTAGGAAAGAGGGGACTGATGCCTCACACTGCTGGAGAAAAAGCAGGATGAAAATTTAACCTAAATCATTATTAATGATTAATTAATGGTTTCTCTCCAGATCGTCTTCTGCCTTTTATACTCTAATTAATACATTTGCTGCAACCTGCAGTCTGGGAGCAATCCCACAAGGAGCCCTGCAGCCTCACAACGCCCCTGCTAGGTAGGGCCAATCTGCTAACGGTCCTCTGGGGAGCACTGAGGAGTAGTGCTGGTTCTCTGATCCCAGGCAACCAGTGTGGCCAGAAAGCAAACTGAGGCAGCCCCCATCCCGCAAAATGCCATGGAAATCACGACCCTTAAGCTGAAGGCGGCAGATCTAAAACAGGGGTGCCACGGTATTGTTGATACTCCCCTCAAATACGATCCCTTCATTATCAAGAGTGCGACCAGTAGGGGGTACCCTGGAGCAGAGAAAGGATCACGCTGACCCAAACTCAAAGCCCACTTGACCCCAAACAGCAACCAATCCTCCCATCCCTACGTCATGTTAGCAAATTCTATTGCCTTCAGGGATTTGCCACTGAAAGTGTCCATCCAGCTTTTTATGCTTATTGTATTTCCTTCTTTGACATTTCTTTCTTTGTATTTCTTTCACTGTCTTTCTTTGACAGTGTATGTATTTTAGACTTTATGCTTCACGGACTTGGTCTAGCCTGGAGAAGAGTCCTCCTAACTCTTCTGTCTGTTAAAGATACCTGTTATTATGTGGGCTGTGTGTGTTACCAATAAAATGTCACCCACTGTGGCTCAGGATGTGCAGCCATTCCACCCCCTTCAGGACCTCACAGTAGTAGCCACTTATTCCTGCATCGATAATGAAGAGATCAAAGTGTGTTGGTGAGTTTCCTCACATCCTCAACTCCACCTGGCACTGCTGGAAGGCTGGTGTTCGAGAAAACTGCTGGACGGTAGCCTTTACGTTTTATTGCAATTAATTTATGAAAATGTTAGGAATCACACATAGTAAAAGAGTTTTAGCAAAATAGATATGCAAAGGAAGAACTGGGGTCGGGGAACACGATGAGGGACAGCAACATACAAACAGACAGACAGACACACGAAAAACCTCAAGTAAATAAACCCAGATGGTGAGGAGAACATTTTACGCACTATATGCAAAGGGATAAACCAAGGCTAGGAACAGCTGGGTTTCAAGAGCCTTAACAAGCAAGTACTTGGATTGAACTACTGTTTTTGCAACAAGTGCTGCTACAGCACTTATTTCCAAGGGCTTTTGGACCTTTCCCCTGTCCCTGGATAACTTGGGGTTCATGGGTACCCCATCACCATCACCACACTTCTCTCTCTAAGAGATGACGATACCTAACTCTGGGCTGAAATGCCTGCTCACAAATCTATGCACAAACAACACGGATTAGCAACCTGACAGCGGCCAACAGAGGTTGCAAGAGCTGCTCGGAATGGCAGAAAAGAGTTTGGCTAACACAAGAGGGGAGAAAAGACACCCTAGAGGTTTGCTCGGTAAGTTCAAATGAACTGGTTGCAGCTGCCCAGGTGGGAACAAATCAGTGGTCCCCTACAAACTAGCAAAGAACAGAATACACATTTTGAGGCCTTACTTTGGGGCCTCCAGCCCAGCTCAAAAACCAGAGCATGGGAAAGTTCCTCCCTTTTTCTTTTTTTTTTTTGGAATTGGGTGTCTTTCACATTACATCATTACATCACTTTGATAACCATTTTACCTGCCTCAGCTCCACCACACAGAAGCCTGGGATGTGTAGTTTGCAATTCTCTGCCAAAGAGCTCTGAAGCTACAAATCCCAGGATTCCACAGGATGTTGTCCAAAGTGGTCTCAAAGTGTTATAACTGTGCAGCACGGAAGAGGTCTGTGCCTTCTAGGATTGGGACATGGCGGTTTTCAGAAGAAACCAAAAGGAACTTTCCCAAACTCTGCACCCCGGGCATCCTCACCCCTTGGCCGCCTCAATCTATCTCCAGGTCGCTGTCTTCTTCACTGTAGCAGGAGGCGGAGGCGTTGCAGAGGGAGGTGAGGAGCACCAGGTCCTTCTCCGGCAGCAGCCCGCACTCCTGCAGGAAGCCCTCCAAGTCCCCTGCGAAGAAGTCCTCGCCCAGCTGGTCGGTGATGCGGACAAAGTTGCCCACCAGCTCCCCGCCCTTGTAGACCAGCAGGGCCGGCAGGGCATTGGTGGCGAAGCGGGCGCTGGTACCGATCAGGGAGCTCCGGACGCGGCAGAACTTGACCGTGGGATACTCGGCGGCCAGACAGATCATGCAGCCATCCAGGGCCTCGGAGCCGGGGACCTCGTCCTCGTAGATGTGGATCATGACCCGGGTGTTCTTGGGACCCTTGTCCACGGCATCCAGGAAGGCCTCCCCACTCTGGATCTCAAAGACTTGCTTGAACTGCTGGCTGCTGCGCAGCTTCTGGCGGATCTCCTCCATCCGCTGCCGGCGGTACTGCTGCAAGAACTCCTCGTCGTCGGCGCTCCCAGGCAGCATGCTGCACTCCTGCAGCATCAGCTGGGGAGGGGATGAAGCAAGCCGCGTTAAAACAGGCCCCCTACCAGAAGGGGAACAGGCCCCCACTGGGCCCAGCGGTCACGGTTCAAAGAGGCTGAAGCACACCGACGGCTCCCAGTCAGCCACTTCCCCAACTGGAGCAGCTTTTACAGACTACAAGGACGTAGTACTGCTGACTTGGGACTTCTCTCTTTGATTTAATAGGTTTTAATTTTACGGGTGAGCCAGTGTGGCATAGTGGGTTAAGTGTTAAGGCTAGAATTCTGGCCAAAGAAAATCTTCACTTGGCCATGGAAACCCGCTGGGTGACCCTGGGCAAGTAACACTTTCTCAGCCTCAGGGGAAGGCAAGAGCAAACCCCCCAGGAACAAACGCCATCTTAGGGTTGCTGTAAGTCAGAAATGACACAGCAACAGTCAGCTGTTGGAATGTCAGTCCATTTGATAAGGCCTGCCACCCAAACACTAAAGCAGGGCCAACGCTGAGCACTGTCCAGGGATGAGCTGTCTGCAGGTGTCAGCTTCCAGATTTCAGAGCCCCAAGGAAAACTATGGGGCCATTCTTGCGGGATGGCTGGACAGTGAAGAAACCTGACAGGAAGTGAATTAACATATCTGAAATATGATGCTGGAAGAGAGTCCTGCATATACCAGGGACACCCAAAAAGATAAATAAATCGGCCCAGGGACAAATCAAGCCTTAGCAGTACCCAGAAGCCAAAATGACTAAACTGAGACTGTTGTACTTTGGATACATCATGAGGTGACATCACTGGAAAAAGGCCTCTCACTTGTAGGGCTGCCATAAGCCAAAGTCAACTTGAGATGGCAATTAAGAACAAAAACAATCCTTTGGGGAGGGGGGTCTTGGGGCAGTAGAAGAATGGGGTACACAAACACCCCCCCACCGGAGAGTTACCTTGCTGTTCAACTTCTCCCGGAGCTCCTTCTCCTTCTGCTTGTCCTCCTCCTCGTCCAGGTGGGACCGGCAAGTCATGGAGAGTTTCTTGATGAGCCGCTCCATTTCCCGGCACTGTTCTTCCCGCTGTTCTGTTTCCAGCTGTTTGAACCTCCTCCAGTCATTGATCACACCCTTAGGACCTGAGAGTGAGAGTGGAGGAAGAGGGGGACAACACTAGCACAGAGAGAAAAGCTTGCCACTGTAACTAACCATGACAGCCATTGTTGAATATATTTCTGTCAGGTCAGCTTTGTGTTCCTTGCCACGCCATCCTAATGCCATGCAGTGTTTGGATGCCTGGTATCATATGATGCCCTGTAGTGCAGCATGCAATCTCATACCATGTTATTTTGCTGTTTGATGTCATGTAACCCTTGAAACAAAGGGGGCTGGAAGGGGATGATGGTAACTGAATGAGAAAACTGAGTTTTGGGAATAAAAGTTATGTTATTCTAAAAAAACTTTGATAACAGGGGAAACAAAGGCAGGTACAAGGTGAGGACAAGATGGGCAGAAAGTAAGCACAGAAGAGGAACTGTTTTAATTAGATGGCAAGTAAGGGCATCACGTGTGCAAATTTGTAATGTTACTGCTTACAGGACACTGTTAAGTCCAATAGGGCTCTTAGCCCTGGCAGTTGCCAGAATAGTGCTGCTGTTACTCTTAAGTTCCTAAGCAAAGCTTTTGCAAACTTCTAAGCTTTATCTCTGGGACTGGAAGAATCTCAGTTACACATGAGCATTTACAGGTAACACTGAAGTGTGAAACTATTTAGCGTTAGGGGAGCCTGCTGGGCTCCGGAAATCCTGGAAAGCCCAAGTTGGTAGCATAAGCTTTCGTAGACTTAAGTCTACTTCATCAGAAGCATTAGGTACTGGACAGGTAAAATTTGTGCTGAGCAGAGGAACCGAAAAGGTTCACCACATACCTGTGTTGACTGCGCTGCCGTCGCTGCTCAGGGCCATCTCCACGGGCACGGTGGCATCATGGATGGAGTGGGGCTCCTCGTCTTTCTCCTCCTTGTCGCTGTCCTCATCCTCACTGCTACTATAGTAATATTGGAGTTTCTCTCCCAGAAGCTTGTCATCCAGAGTCGTCATGGCCACAGCTGCAAAGAGAACGGACAAGAGAAGTGAGAACTAAATCCTGACACTCTCCTAGTCAGGAAAAACAGTAGAAATCTGTTAGGCCCTTCCCACAACTGCTCCCAAAGCCATGGCTTTAAAATATTTCCTGCTATCACTCATGAAATACATAGGGGACTGAGCTGTGTGGGTTTTGTTTTTTAAAATATTGCACGAGTTATTCAGAGACTTAGGGAAAGGGAAGGGATCTAAATTGATGTACACAGTGGTCAATCTCGGATTTGTCCCCCTGAAAGTCAGATTTCTGAGGATTAGAGACTTGAGGCCAGATGGTTCAGATGAAAGAGACAGAGAATGCAGAATCACTCAGGCTGTGGTGGAGAGTGGAGTCAAAGAGAGGAAGACAAACAACTCTTGCACGATCACTCACTGGAAAGCTGATGCCCTCCTCTACGAATTGTGGCATGAATACCTGTTTACCATCTACCTGTCTGCTTGGGGCCACAAGTGTCAAAAAACAAAACACAGCTACTCCAGACAGCAGGATGAATTATAAACTTGTTTTAGCCTTGCAAGTAAGCAGCCCAAAGTGCCTTCAAGTCATTTCTGATTTATGGGGACTCTAAGGCAAACCTATCAGGGAGTTTTCTGGGGGGTTGAGAATGTGTGACACAGCCACCCAGTGCGTTTCCATGGCCAAGCAGGGAATAGAACCCTGATTTCCAGGATCATAATCCAGCACTCAGACCACTATATCCCACTGACTGGATGGGCAGAGAAAGACTGCTTTCGTTAGCAGCTTTGTTCTCTGAGATCTGCCCGCACTCCAAAGCGGTTGAGTGCTGAGAGATGCAAATAGTAATGGTTTAGGGCCCTGCTGCTTTGCATAGCTCTTACTGTGCATTATTAAGGTCACAGCTGCAGGTTTTTAAAAAAACGAGATTAGAGGCAAGTGATTAAAATGCATTTACAGTCAAGCTAAACAGCTGTGGCTTTGGGCACTTCTGGCCTTGTCCCTCGCTCAGGCTTGGCTCTGAGATCATTTTTAGATAATCTGCACTGGAAAATGCCAGCTCGGAATGAAGAGAGAGCCGAGTATGAAAACAAACGCTCCTATTCAGTACGGCAGAAGCGAAACAATACAAGGTGGTGCAGCAGGCTGATTCAAACCAGCACTTCAAGTTGCCTGTCGACTTAGGGTGACCTCATGAATTTCAGGTTTTCTTAAGCAAGGAGCACTCAGAGGTGGTTTTGCCAGTTCCTCTTTCTGAAATGAGCCCATGGCACTTGGTATTCATTGCCAGTCTCCTATCCAAGTATTAACCAGGGCTGACCCTGCTTAGCTTCTGGGACCTGGTGCCCTTGGGGTATTTCCAGCCATTCAAACCGCCTGGACCCAAAACATGCATAATCAATTCAAACGAGGCAAATACCTTCTCCCACCCCCGAACCAGGGGTCATTCTGCTGGAAATGTTTTTAGAGCAACAGTCTACTGGAATTTTATTTTGCATTGAGGTTCTGCTGGGATATTAAGCTAGCGATGGAGCTTGAGGGCTAACCTGTCACGCAAAAAAATATAACCCCCGATCAGCAGACGGGCTGGCTGGTAAAGTCAGGGGGCCAAAGCAGTCCCTGCCAGACCCCTTGATACTGGGGCAGCCCCTGCGCTTTGACACGGGGGATGCCCTGGCCACCCCAAATCCTCCATCCTCATCTCAAATGCACCCCCAGCCCTCGATTTGGGGGCAGCCCAGTCCTCTGCAGGTTCTGAATACGTGGGAGCCCCATCCATCCCAAACCTTCAGCATGGTTCCCGTTCCCCAGGGGGGGTCTCCCCTGAACCCCAAATTCTCCCCCATCCCTTTAAGCATCGCTCTCCCCTTGTCCTTGGGCACCCCACGACCCCAAAACCACCTTTCCCTCATTCCTTCCCCCCAAAAAAGACCCCAGGAGGGGGTAGCTCTCGTTCTCCCACGTTGGGGCTCCCCTGAGCCCCCAAACCAGAGCCCCCCGCCCCAAACAGCATATCTAGGGCAGATCCCACCCCCTCTGACTTCCCTCCCCCTCCACTGGGGGACCCCTAAGTCTTCTGACAGGGAGCGACGCCTCGACCCCCTGCAAAGGGCGCCCCCCATTTCCTTACCTTTCGGGGCCCCCCTTCCTCTCCCGCAAACGGCGGAAGCGCAAAGGATGCCGGGAGGACGGGGCGGGGGGAGAGGAGGAGGAGGAGCTGCTTGGGGCATAGAGGCAGGAAAACTTTAGCCAGCCACGCAACTGAAACTTCCGGCTTCCATTCGAACGAAGGGGTGGAAGAAAGCGTTCATTTCTGTCCTGCATTCCAAACTTTTATGCAGCCTTGTTTTAAAACCATTCTTACTTTCAGGTTCAGTCCTACTTTCCCAATTTGCAAATATTCATAAACTCTGATCTCGATTCCCCATAACAACAGCCATCTCTTTGTTATTGTTGTTTTTAATTGTTAACTTAACGTTTTAAAATGTGTATTTGTAGACTATTTGCAAACGTGCATTAACGAGCTTCGCTGGATAACGAGCTCCTGCGTTTCATTCCTTTGATTGCACCATTTGGGAACCTGAAGTTTAGATGATATTTCCTTGACTCTTTGACTCCTTCCGGGGGGAAGAATAACGAGTGCGCATGCGTGCCGGTACCATCCATCCCAGACTTCCGCTTCCTGCTGGCAAACTAAGTGGGGAAACCTTGTATGTGTGGTTGCTATGCTTACCAAGAGGTCCAGGAGCATCCTTTAATTTGCAAACAGCCAAATTCCAAACAAAACACACAGAAGGGAAATCATTTTTATTTTTCCTGTAAATATTTCCTGTCATCCAGCTTTATTGTGTCAAAAAAAAAAGCACATACATAATTTCTTTTCCAGGAAATAAAGGGACAATCCATATTATGCCCCTGTCATCTTCACTCTCTGACCACTTCCACATGATTTTTGCACTTGGAGCTGAGTTGGCAGCAACTGAAGCAAGATGAATATGAAAAGAGGGAGGAGGAGAGAGAAACCGGGACCTTCGAAAAGCAGCTGGAAATAAAAGCGGGACGGTGTGGGGTTAAATCAGGACGGTCCCTGCCAAACTGGGACAGTTGGAAGCTATTTATGCTCCAGTGGGGGCCAGAATCAAGTGGAGCAGCCTCAGCCCTCCTGCCATTAGAGGGCCATTTCGCCCCTCCCTAAACTGCAAACCCCAGGATTCCACAGGATGTTGAAAGTGGAATAATAGCGCTGTAACAGTCTAGTGCAGAAATGGCCCTGGTGTTCCATCCAGCCACTGAACCAGAGGTGGCTCCATGGGTTCAGGTCCACCCCCAAACCCTCCCAAAACACGTGGGGCCAGAGCTAATATATTAGGTCCACACTGACTACCCAAAGTAGTCTATGCGCGTGCGGGCGAGCTCTGGATCAGCCCGGAAAGGTCCCCGACTTTGGCTGAAGTGAATTCTCCCCCTTCACGAAGAACGCAGTTAAAACCGCTTCTCAGGGCCTTTCCGCACTACATTGGATTTTTTTCCATATTGGTTTTAAGTGGTTACTACATCAGAACTTGATACTGGGATTAAAACTCTTACATGTCTGTAGCACACCGTCCTAACATTTCACAGATGAAAACGGGGGCACGGGGGCCAAGAATCACCAGAATGCGGTCAAGATGGCAAAAGTTATTAAAGAAAAACAACGGACAAGCTTGGAGAGAGCACAAGAGTTTGCTTTTGCCTGAGTCTACAGGGAAGGACAAGATTATTTCCCTTTCTCTCCTCCCTAGGTCAAACTACTTTTGCACTTTGAATCCATTTGCAGCAACTGAAATAAGCTGAGGACTAAGGGGGAAAGTGGGAGAAAGAGAGAAACTGGGGCACTTTAAAAGCAACTGAACAGTCGGACAACAGAGGACAACTGTCCTGATTTAAAAGGTTTAGTCTCATAAACCTTTTAAATCAGGACAGTTGAAGTATATGAGTTAATCCCCCCGGCCCACAATATCCCAAAAGAGATTCCAACACCATCATCCAACCATATTTAGAGATGAAGGCAAAACAAGTTTAGGTGGACAATTTTTTTTTATTTTATGGCATGCAAACACATGTCAAGTACTGCAAACTCTTTTTTTTCCTATTAATTCTCTCTCAAACACTGAAAATAACAAACAAACAAACCACAATTCGCTAAAGTCTGTGACCAGCCCAAAAGCTAATTAATTATCTCTTCACTTCAGTGCTACAGCAAACACGCACACAGAATTCACTCTGCTATTCAGGCTAAATCACAAAGCCAACCCCCCCATCGTTCCACTGTCCCACCCCGAAAATACAGACCGTATGGTCTAAAGCTTTCCCATTTAAAATCCTATTCCTATAACACAAAAGGGAAAAAAGTTACAATTTGGAAATTTTAAACAGAACTAAATGGAATAGAATTCATTACCCCCCACAAATATATCCCCCATTTCATTTTACAGATTTTTTTTTAAATTATATTTTTTAAATAGAAGCTGAGAATGCACCCTTAAAAATGAGCATTAAATCCATCGTAGCGATGGTGTCTGCATTATTATACATGATGGGTGTACACCATCGTTTATCTCATTTACATTTCAATCGAACAATAGATTTGCAAAGAAAATGTCTAATACAGACGTAAAAATATTCACACTTGAGCTTCACAACCGGTTGTACAATTGACAAACAGGCCTCTTTTCCCAAACTTTCTAGGCTAAGCAAGTTTATAAAATGTTAATCAACTCAACAAGAAAAAAAAAAGTTTTTTTTTCCTTTTAACTTCCAGGGAAAAGAATATGCAGTATATTGTATAAATGCAGACAGAAGATACTGCAAGCTAAACCACAATACTCCAGAGTGGCTGTACAGTGGGTGTGTGCAGTACAAACAAAAGCCACGCATGTTGTATCACAACTACAGTATAATGTATTTTGTCTGCCCCAAAAAGGAAAATGCATGCATTCCCATGCCTTGGACTAAATAACTGAGGACTCCTCTGTGTACGTGAGTGGGGGTCTAAGCAAATGTACCTTGCTCTGTTCTCTGGCATCCCTAAAGTCAGCCAGAACTTGTTTAATTTCAAAATTCTGTCAAGTATGTAAAGTGTCATTTTTTTAAAAAAAACTTCACAAAAGCAGGTGTCTCTGTGTTGGTATCTTTATTTTTGCTTTTTCATTGGGTGGGTGGGATGCCCAGCAATTCTGCCTCGCCCCACTTCAAGCCCTTCCCTTATCCTAAAGAGTTAGCAAGTCCTTCACGTACCACTTTGCCAGCAAAGCACTGTACTGCAACTTCTCCGCCACCAGGGAAGAGGCTGGGTTTTCAGAGTGGGGAAAAAACCTGACCCTTCTCCTCTACCACCACCATGTTTGTCTCTTGATCACGTTCTTTAAATTGCAAGCCCAGGCTCTAAATATGGAGGGACGTCCGAACGAAAAGGGGCTTAAAAGTAAGTGTGTGCCACACAAGAGTGGGATGGCTATTTATTTCTATAGGGATACGGTGGGGAGAATAGGCTTTTCGGATTCAAACTTTGCAAAGCAGAACAGGGTATAATAAATATCGGGAAAAGATTACTAGCCCACAAAACAGGACCACAAAACGGCCAGCAACCTGTGCGCTCCCTTGTGCTGCCCAAAATCCCATCCATCCTGAACTGCCGCACCTGTGTTTCTTTTTAAATTAAAAAGCACATTAGATTCTAGCTACTGTGCAATTGCCATGCACCCTTTGGAGTCAAGAACAGTCTTCCATGCTTCACAACAGAGCCACAGCTGGCCTTGTTATTGAGGGACACCTACAGCAAGGAAAGTAATTGCCCTGGCTGCAGCAGCGTGGGTCAAAAGTGCTCAGGTGGAATTGGCATGGCAGACAGATAATGAGGACTACCTCCAGGTATGGCATGCTGGGCAAATCCACAGCAGCGAAGCTCCCACGCAGTTGAGCTACACACCTTGACACAGGCCACTGTCGTCTGTGGGTCTGCTAGAGGCAGCTTCAAGTGAAGGTGGCATCTACTGCCATTGTCCACCATTCCTCTCGCCTTGAAACCTGGCTAGGAGGCACTGAGTCAAAACAAAAGAAGAATTCATGTTTCCAAGAAGCTTAACTTGAACATTCCCTGATGCTGCAATCTTCCTTTTAAGTATGCCGGTCTGGTATGCAGAATTTTATTATTATTATTTTAATAACAACAATCACCTCCTTGCTATGTGAGAGGTGGCCTATTTTTCCCCATTCTACCAAAGCCTGCTTCCTTCTTTTCAGCTAACCTGATTTCCTAAAGGCAGAGCCCTAAAACAGGCTATGCTAATGCTCCAGTCCGGCACCAATCTGACTAGCCGCCCTAAGAGAAACTGTCTGCCCTGCAGCTCAACACAGTGGGGAAAATGGCTTGCGTTATGTTCTGGAAGGTGTGGTTTTGTTACACGCAACGTCAAGCCAGAACAGACAACTGTTTTGCGGCAAGATTCGTGACAGTTGGTGGCCAAAGCTCAGAGAGAAAGATGGCACATGGGTTTAAAATTCGGCTGGTTGCCTGGGTCTGCAATTGCTCCCTAATGAAGATCCGAGGAGAACTTGGCGACGGACCCTTCCCACGAAGTCTGTCTTACGGCCCTTCCTGGTAAAGTGACAGCATTGCAGGCACTCTCCCTCCCACCACCAAAAAAATGTAAACAGAGCTGGTGAAAGGACAGCAGAAGCAGGTTTCTGAACACAACGCCGCTGGAAAAGCGGGCAAAGATCTGTAAACAATTTTTTTCCGAGCCCCTTCCTCCAGCAGAACAAAGTAAAGGGTAGGGAGGATCACATTTTTCTTTAAAACATAGACATTAAAAAAGGTAAAATGCACAAGATTTGTTCGGCTATTGTATATTCACCCTCAGATTGTGCTGAAGATGCCCGTTGGCGTTCTGGTTTAACAGAGGGGCGATTTCCCTGAGGGCAAGAATAAGGATCTCTCAAATCTTCATATGGTTCTATTTTTGTAACAAAATAGCAATTAGATTTTTTTTCTTCCTTTTTAGAAAAAAATTACATCACCTTCGACATGGAAGATCTTATTGTTTAAATATCCATGTAAGAGAGAGCTTGTTTTGCATATACAGCAATATTTACGTTTAGCTATCTATATCTGAAGTTACACATACTGAAAAAGAAAAAAATTTGGAAGCATTTCAAATGTAATAATATATAAATTCCTATATACAGAAGAATTGCCCAGCTAGACTGAGAGCACAGAAGCTGCACAGTGACAGCTGATATTCCACATTGACATTAACAGTCACGGGTGAAAAGTGAACAGGAACTTTGAACAAAATTTTGATTTTCAGTGGCTTTGTCTTGCTGCAAAAGTGAGGCAGCAAAAGGCTTCAGAAAGTGTCCGCTGAAAATCTAAGAGAAGAGATTTGGCTGCTGTATTACAAACATCTTTTTTCATAATATTAAATACGCAGATGACACTTTTTGCAACATCGGTGGAATTCTCCAAGGAAAAAAAAAGGAGCCCTGGGATTTTTCAGTTAATATTTACAACATATTTTTTTTCCTTTATGACCCTACTACACAGGAGAGAGATTTTAAAAACAAAAAATCTGTAACCCTCAGAGAAATGCCATCCCTTGTCCCCACACCTGCCCCAGAAGTGCTGCAGTCTTTGCCAGTAACATGATCGTCTTTGTATTTTGTTTTTTTAAAGCCGTTTGCTAGCCGGATGAGCCCTTGCGTACAATACACCCTGGTGAAAATTGCCGTTTGGCTAAAATATTCCAGTACAATTTTCAGAGTAAACAACTTCACAGAAGTTAATCAACAAACATTAAAAATAAAGCAGAGAGAGAGAGAGAGAGAGAACATAATGAAAAAAAAGAAAAAGGAATCCCCAAAAGAATGCCACAGAGGATGAAAGTGGGCAATATGGTCAGGTTAGAAAATAGATTCTTCTTACTCTTCTAACTTTCAAGGTTAGCCTGAATTTTTAAAACCAAGGGAAAGGAACAGAAAGTACGGCTAAGATGCTTGCTAACAGGGAAAGGTGTTCCTATTTTAGCTGATAGTTCTCTATTGTGTGGTGCGTGTTTTAAACTGTATCTTCAAGAGGATGTATTTATTCATTGTTCTGTACAAGCTCAGCTAAAACTATGTTATTAGTAAGCACTCAAGGCCTTGTCAGAATTCACTAGTAATAAACCTAAATGCTAAAATTCTTGATAAATACTATAACCAACACCACGTCATTATGAGTGTCTAAAGGACTGCTAATCTATGATTGTTATTATTATTTTTAAAAAGTACAGCAACCGCAATACTGTGTCGTTAGTCAGTGCAAACACGACAGACAATAAATGGTTTTGCAGGGAGAACTCTGTGAGGCCCTGGATGCTAGCTAAGCGAACTGGCGGAGTCTGTCGAGGGACTGCTGAACGGCGCACCCTCGGAACAAAGGCGGCGTGTTGCTGGAACAGCACACCCTCGAAACGAGTGCAGCGTGTTGCTGGAACGGAACATAGTGCTTCCGCTTACTACCTGGAGCAGGTAAAGGCCAAGTACGTAAGCGGAAAGACGCAGGCACTTGGATTTGCAATCTACCATTCATACATAAGCAAATCACTCGATATCTCGAAATACCAAGTTCTAAAGCGGAAGAGGATGGGGAAGGGAAACAAGAGAGGTGGCAGGGAGATGGGAAGATGTGAAGTCGTGGCACACCACTGCATATAATGCAGCAGGGCAAAGCTAGGAGAGAAAGAAAGTGTTATCAACCCTGAATCAGAAGTCTTTCATGTCAAGAAGATCCACAGCCTCTCTCGCTTCCTCACGCGCACCATTTCATGCAAAGCCCCATAGCTGAACAACAAGCAACTGCAACCAGATGCAAGGTCCTCTCTCATCAAACAAAAAGAAACAAGGCAAAACAAGTTATTTTTTACTTCCCCCGAGGATCTGCTGGCTTCACAATGAGTAACTTTGCACATTTTCCTAGAGACGCCATTGAAAAGCAAGTATGGCTCAGTTGGTGCCCCAGAATGTCCACACACTGATTAAAAAGCGGCTGTTAAGTGTTCAGTAAAACCACGTCCAGATTCCAAATCGCTTGCGGAAAGAGAACACCTGAACCTAGCAAAGCTGGTGGTCGTGGTGTTGTCGTTTTCCTTTTCTCATCCCAAATACTAATGTGATAGGGGCTTGGTTTATCAGAGTCCACAGGAAATAAACAACCCCAATAGTATTTTCTTCAAAAAATATACATTATGTAATATATATCATATATATATATATAAAAAGGAAACGTAATTGCTTCCTTAAGCATAGTCGCAACCTTGAAAGCAGAACACTCTTCAGCTATTAACCACCTTGCCATTTGCAACTGGCCTTAAAAAGTCACTTTTCCCTTCCGCCATGATCTGGGCCGTCTTGAGAACGAGGCTGCCCATGCTAATGGATGCCGTAGCGGACACACTGTCATGTATGCTGCTCACGGAGGAAGCCACGGGTTGGCTGAAGCAGGAAGTCACTGGCAAGACTACTGTCTGTTTCTCCCTGTTTTTTGGGAAACAGAAAACAAAAAGTGGGGATGGGGTGGGGAGAGAAATCTCAGTCACAAATCGAAACCAAGATTACTGGATTCTCAAACATTTCACACAGAAACTAAAGACTTCTGGCTAAATCCATTGTTTCTCAAGCAGACCCCAGTGAAACGAACAGGTTGCTTACCTGTAACTGTGGTTCTTCAAGTGGTCATCTGTGCCCTTACACACTAGGAGCTTTCGCGCATGCGCGGTACCTTTCGGAAAATTCTAGAGCTTGGTAGCTTGGCGGGAACCCCCCCCCCCATGTATCCACTGAGCATGCTCCCCCGCCGAGAAACGGGCTCCCTCAGTTTTTAAAAAGCCCCCAAAAGGGGACCTGAGAGTGAGGAGACGGCGGGGCCCGGGTGTGTGTAAGGGCACAGATGACCACTCGAAGAACCACAGTTACAGGTAAGCAACCTGTTCTTCTTTTTCGTGGTCTCTATGCCTTACACACTGGGAGACTTTGGGGGGTTACCAGAAGGATGGTGGGTCAGGTCCCTAGAGTACGGAGGCCACACTGCTCGTTAAAACCGGGACCCCTCCTGGACCGACAGTCCAGCCGATAGTGGCAGATAAAGTCAAGGGCCTGGACCGGGTCCCCACTCGACAAAGTTCCTAAAGGCCACGGCCTTTCGCAAGAGGGCTGCTGAGGATGCCACAGCTCTGGTGGAGTGCGGCCGAAGAAAGTGAGGAGGAGGCTGCTTGGTCATTTCATAAGCAAGCAAAATTTCTGGGCCACCCACTTGGAGAATCTTTGGGTGGACACCTTGCCCCCCTGCGACGATGACCAGGGCCCAGACGAACAGGTGAGGGGTCTGCCTGTAGGCCGCAGTCCTTTGAGTGTAAAAGGCCAGGGTCCTTCGAACGTCCGGGGTTTGGGGAAAACCTCCCCCCAGAGAGGTTGTGGGGGTTAGGATAGAAGGTAGGAAGGATATATCCGGGGGAATGTGGAAAGGGGAGAACCCCTTGGGGGGAAAAAGAAATGCCCGGGGGGCGGAGAACCACCTTTCCCGGGGCCCGGGAAGGGGGTCTAAACCCCAAGCGCTGTCAGTTAGCTGGCACGCCTGGCAGAGGGGGACAGCCACCGGGAAAGGGTTTTGAGAGTAAAGACCTATAAATTAACAGTGGCCATAGGTTCAAAAGGGGGGTCTCGTAAGTTGAAAAGAGTACCAGAGATGGGACCAGGGAGGCAACGGCGGCAATCTGGTGGGTATAGATGGTGGAGCCCCCCTTTCATGAACTGTTTCATCGTGGCGTCCCGGAAGAGCGCTGCCGAAAGAGACCCCCGGGGGCCTGGTAGGCCACAATGGCAGACAGGTACACTTTAAAAAGGAAAAACGAAAACCCTTTTGTTTCAAGTAAAGCGGGAAGCGGAGCACGGTACTGAGAGCAACTGGCGATCCGTGTCTCCCGCTCCTCCGAAAAAACAAAAAACCGCTGCCACTTGTAGGCATAGTTGCGGCGGGTTTCCGGGGCCGCGGAAGGCCCTGGATAGCGGGATCGTCTAGGGCTATCCTCCGCGCGCGGAGGTCCAGGACGACAGGTCGGGATGGAGAACAAACCGCCGGAATGAGACAGCAGGTTGGGCGTTGGGCCCCCAGCGCCCGCCCCCGAGAGGCCTCGAGCAGCGGGGCGAACAAATGCTGCCTCGGCCAGTACGGGGCGACGAGTATGGCGTCGGCTCGATCCGCCAGGATCTTGGCTACCACACTGCCCAGCAGGGGGAACGGTGGGAAGAGGTACAGGAGACCCTCTGTCCATCGGTACTGGAACGCGTCACCGAGGGAGTTCGGTCCCCGGCCGGCTCTCGAACGGGACCGGCAACACTTGGCGTTAAACACCGTGGCGAAGAGATCGATGTCGGGATCCCCCCAGCGGCACTGTATCAAGTGGAAGGGTTTCCTCCGAGGGACCACTCGTTTTGGGTAAAATTTCCCTCTCAGGGCGTCTGTTCGTTTTTCTCCTCCCCGGGCCAGGTGGACGGAAACAGGGGGGGCTGGGGGGACCCCACCCCCCCCAAAGGGGTCAAAGGGTGATGGTCAGGAGGGCCGGGGAAAATTGGGAGGGGGTTCTTTCTTGTTAAGCACACCGCCGGGGTGTTGCCTTTCCGGAAAGGACCGTCTGTCCAGCAACCAGATTGCGGAACGCTCTAAAGAGTTTTTCCGAGGGGGTAGGACTCGGGGGTTTTGGGAGAGCGGTCTCGTCGCCAGTCCATCGGCCTCGGACTCTAAAGGTCGTCGCAATGCGCCCCCCACCCCGAAGAGAGAGGCGTGGGGTCGTGATTTAACCGAGGGGTCAGTCGTGTGAACGGCATCCCGGACAGGAGATGATGGTACGAGAGCCACCACAGCAGAGAGCGACGGACGGGTGTCGGCAGTCAAAGTTGTAGGCGTGGTCGTTTTTGGAGCGAGTTGAAGGCTCTGAAAAAACCAGTGTTGTAGGGGGCGCGCTCGCAGCCTTGACAGGTATGTAACGGCCGTAGTGGAGGCCATGTAACCCAGAAGCTGTTGTATTCTCCTCGCCGATACCGATGGGGTGTCGAGGACGGCCGCAGCAGATCGGCGGAGGGTATGAGCCCGCTCCAGGGGCAGGTAGGCCCTGGCCGAGACAGAGTCCAGGGTGGCTCCGATGAAGCCCAAACACTCTCACCGGCCCCAGGTAGACTTTTTTGGGTTGACCTGAAGACCCAGGTGGGTCAGGAGGGAAAACCTTTTGATGAATGTCTGAGTACAGTTTGGTCTTGCAGGACGCTACCAGCAGCCAATCGTCTGGGTGGGGGAAAGATGGTGTCCCCTTCGTCCGCAGGTGGGAGACCAGGGGGGCCATGCATTCGTGAACCCCTCGGTGCGGTGGAGAGACCGAACGGCAGCACCCGGAACCTTAGGAGGTGCCGTTGATCACAAACCGAAGGTATCGTCTGTGCTGCGGACGGATGGAGATGTGGAAAAAAAACATCCCGCAGGTCGTTAAGCGAACCAGTCTCCCCGGCGGAGGGAAGGGTAGGATCGTCGACAAGGTGCCAAATTTTAACCTCCTGGGGGGGAAATTTTTTTCGTTTCCCCCCTCGGAGGTCCAAAATAGGTCGCAGGGCCCCCGTCCGACTTCGGTACGGGAAAAGGCCCCGGGAGTAGAAGCCAGTGGTAGTGGCCAAAGGCGGGCCCGGGCTCACCGCCCCCTTCCTGGAGGAGGGACTGGATCTTTTCCCCAGCAGGGCCGGGCTGGCCTGGGTGGAGAAAAAACGCCTCAAGGTGGAATATTGAAACTTATGGGGGCCCCAACCCCGAACAATGGTGAGCCCCCCAAGAGTCCAACGTGATCGATCGCCACGAGTCGAGGTGTTTGGCCAGTGTGGGATAGTTGGTGAGGGCTGATGGTAGGTGGAAGGTAGGCTGAGGAGGGTCCTCCAAATCCCATCAAAACCAGGATTTGGATGCCGACGAAGATTTTTTGGAAGCCGTCTGTCGGCCCTGTGCAGGTCGTCTGGAGGAGGATGGGGCGGGGATTTCGAGGGACCCGGACCGGGGGTGAGCAAGGTGGAAAGCCGCAGAGGACGAACGACACCAGGGAAGGCCGCAGACCACGGCGGTCTGCGGAGGCTACGGACCCCCATCTTTTTGGCTGTCAGACGGGCCTTCACGATGTGGTCCATCGCCTCATCCGTCGACGCATTGAAGAGCCCCTTGCCATCAAAAAGGGGGTCCTCATGCGCCCCCCGGGTGTCCTCCTGGAGGCCTGAGGACGTAGCCAGGCATATCTCCTAGGGTGACAAGCCGACCATGACTCGCGATGCCACCTCCACAGAGTGTCTCGAAGAGATGATCTGTTGGTTTGCAAGCGTTTACCGCTTCATTGTAAAATTTGGGGTTAGCGCTCCCCCTTTTTTTTCCCTCCGGAACAGGGGAAGAAAACGGGGGAAACCCTTGTTAGGAGACTGTGGAGGTAGGTGGCCATGCAAGCCGGGGTTTTAGACCCCCCTCCCCACCAGGGAGGAGGACAATAGAACCTCCTAGAAAAGGTGTCCCCAACCCCTCCTTGTCGGGTGGTTCGATGGGGTCTGGAACCGCCCTTGGTCTGCGCCGATTCAACTCCCCACTAGTTGGGCGGGGGGTTGATTAAACAGGAACTCAGCACCCCTCCTTCTGGGTGCGGTAAAGGTTTCCCGCCTGTGTGGTATTGGCTGGGCTGAAGACGGCGAGGCCAAGGGTGTTTGAGAGCCTCCATCAAGGCAGGCAGGAACGGTAGCAGGGCTGCCGCAGGAGGGCGGGTACCCACGTAGTGGAAAACCGGATCCTGCACCGCCGGGGCCGGGTCCGCCACCTTCAGGCCCAGGGCCTTCGACATCCGGAGGAGAATGTCCAAAAACTGTCGGAAAAATCCTCAGGGACCGACTAGGAGCTGGATCACTGAACGCCAAGGGAGGGGGGCTCGTGTGAGGCCGGTGTAGAGTCCTTAGAGTCCGTCTCCGAATCGTAATCCTGGGGGGACGCCGTGGAGGACCTGTCAGGAGAGTGGTCCGGGGGGTTTCAGGCGAATGGGCATGAGACGGACCCGGGAGGGCTACTGTCTTCGGAAACCGAGGCGGTTGCAACCGGGATCGGCGGAGGAACCAACGAAGGCACCCGGGGGCGGAAGCGCTTGAGTGGTGGGGGCGACCGCAGTAAGGGCAGGCTGGGCAGAGACAGCCTCAGACGTCGGACGGGACACCGTAGGTGTCACCCGTGGAGGTGGAGAAATCGGCCGGTGACGAGGGGAAGGCTCTTGGGGGTGTTTGGGGGGCACTTGCCTCAGGGAGCGCGACGGGGCACCCCTTTTCCCCGGGGTGGGTGAGGTTCAGCTCCCCTGGAAGGCGATCTGGAGCGGCGGTACGGGGACCAGCGGCCGGCGTAGGGTGGTAAAGGTCCCGGTTGGGGGGGGTATGATCTGGGGCGGGGCCAGGAACCCCCCCCCAGACGTGTTCCTGGCCTCCCCCAAGGGGTAGGAGGCCGAGGGAAAAAGTCGAAACCCCGGGGGGGATGAGACCATCCTGGGTAGTCCTCCCGATGTCTTGGGGGGGATCGCCCAACCATGGGCCCGGTTTCCCCCCGGCAGGGGCACGGTGCTCAAATTCCCAATGGTGTGGGGAGGGAGGCATCGTCCCGCGCTCCGGGAAAAGCCTGGGCGATCCCCATACTCGGGGAAGAGCTGCCGGGATGAAAGGGAAAAGCGCCGATCCGGCAAAATGCTTTACCAGCAGAGCCTCGAGATGTATGCGAGGTCTGGGGAGCAGGGGGGCTTCCTCCGAGCGGGCCGCCAGAAAAAGGGTGTCCGGTCGGGGGACGTCTCTTCCTCCAAAAGCGGTGGCCCGGGGAAAAGTCGGGGGGGCCACCGGGCGTCCACACAGAAACCCCAAAGATTGGTTGAGGTTCTGGGACTTCACCGGGGGCGACCATTGGCTGGGTTGAGGTAGAAAGGGGGAGTAAGGACAAGGGGGTTAGCCGGAGACCCATGCTTGTCCTTCTTCTTCTTCTTCTCCCTTTCCTTCTCCGATTCTGAAGCCCCCGGGCGCTTACGCTGGGCGGGGAGAAGTGTCTTGGAAGGTCAGCGCCCTGCGAGCCTGCAGGGGCCTCTGTGTGGGCCCGAGGAGGAAAGGCCGCCAAGGTTTTTCGGACCCCGGTGGCTTATGCACCGGTTTTTGGGGCTCGATACCGTAGGTTTGGGGGGGAGCGGAAGACGCCGAAGTCCCAGGGGGGTGCGGTCGTGGGGGCGGGTCTTTGCCATCTTCGACGGGTCCCTTTGTGGGGCAGGGTCCTGGGGGATAAAAACTGCTCCCAACAAAAAAAGACTTGAGGCGTGCCAGCCGGTTCCTCAGAGTCTGTGAGGTGAATTTACAAATGGAGGCTTTTAATTTTATGCACCCGCTCAGACAAAGTAGAAAACCGTATGCCCGTCAAAAGAGGGCCCCGCACCAAACGTTTTTCAAGGTTTGAAAAGGGTAGACATAGAAGTCCAAAGACAGGTTAAAGATAACGAAGAGATGACGACGAAGACGGAAAGGGGGGGGTTTGCAAGTGGGGTGGGGTTTCCCAAAAAAAAAGGAGGAACAAGCACCGAAATACCGAAAACCAGTCCGAAATCCGTAAGAATAGTTGAAATATCAAAAAAACCGAGTTGAAAACCAGAAAAAACTTTTCAATAGAAGGCCAAAAAAGGCCTCAAGCTCAGAACCTCCGTACGCGACGGTGGACGAGAAAAAACTGAGGAGAGACCGTTGCTCGGCGGGCTGAGCATGCTCAGTGGTACATGGGGGGAAAGGGGTTTCCCCCCAAACTACTAAGCTCTAAAAATTTTTCGAAAAGTCCCCCCTGCGGAAACTCCCAGTGTGTAAGGCACAGAGACCACGAAGGAATGACAACCCCCGCAATTTGGCTAAGTTTCCTTTTTTTCAGTTCAAAGCCAGAGCACTATGGAGCCCAAGAACTTTCTAAGCTGCTGTCCTTAAAAACC
Organism: Iguana delicatissima; assembly: GCA_948472985.1. Taxonomy (NCBI): domain Eukaryota; kingdom Metazoa; phylum Chordata; class Lepidosauria; order Squamata; family Iguanidae; genus Iguana; species Iguana delicatissima. The sequence continues at coordinate 1,391,631 of CAOKZL010000453.1, read as the reverse complement.
CCTTTGTTGTTGTTGTGTGCCTTTAAAGTCTTTTCCAACTAACAATGACCTTATCATGTGGTTTCCTTGGCAAGATTCGTTTGAGAGGGTGCTGCCTTTGTGTTCCTCTCCGGGCTGAGAGAGAGTGACTTGCCCAAGATTACCCAGTGGGTTTCCATGGCTAAGCATGGATTCAAACTCTTGTCTCCAGAGTCCCAGTTCAATGCTCAAACCACTGATAAGCATATTTATTTCCTTTTCCCCTTGACTACAATGCATTTAATGATTTGCAGACCAATTTCAGAGGCAAATCAAGGGGGCATGGACATGGCTGTGAAAAAAGGGGCTTTGGGGGTCACCTTTGCCCACCTCTGGTCTATAAATATCTTTTAGTGTTCCATCTGGGCACTGCTAAATTAAAAAAAAAAAATTTTCCCTATGTTTATGGGGTCAAATGGGTACTATGCCACCTCTGAAATTACAGCTCTGAACTCCTCAGCAGATGGATGTTGGCGAGCCAAATAAAATGAATCCTAACACAACCAGAGGATGATGTAAGGGATGGCCCCGACCTTTTAGAAAACTGGCATGCCGGTGTGGACACCATGTGAAATAGACACAATAGCACTGTGACCTAGCATCTACTGTGTCTCTGCAGTCATCAGGAGGGAGTGATGGAAAAAACAAGAACCTCAGCACATAGAAAGGAATTTCCAAAAATATCAGATGGGAAAAGGAAAAGAATGGCCTGTGGGGAAAGACCCTTTACATCTCAGGGCAAGGGGAGCTTTAAAAGGAAGAGATGTTTTCCCTTTTTGTCTAACACTCACAGAATAGCAAGGTTTTCACCTAAGCTGGGGGTGCTTCTGCTGCCTTCCCCCTTTTGCTCCAGGGAGTGGCCGTTCTCCAGAACCAGCCGTTGAACAGATGGTCATCACGATCACCGATCCCAAGCTGTGGCCAAGAATCTCCTGAAAGAGGAGGAACAGAAAAAATGGCCGCGCTAACCAAATTTGGAAACACCCTCCAGGATCAGCGGCCCAGCAGTGACCCTGTTGCAACAGCTTCACTGGCTGCTGGCCCCTTATAGGCACAATTGGTGCTGGTGACAACACTTGTAAAAAACAGAATGTGCTCTATTGGGGGAGCGTCTAGTTCGTTGTGGAGACCCTGGTGAGCGGCAGCTGTGACAAAAGGGAAAGCTTCAGTTTGCTGAAGGGATTGAAAAGGGCCCTTTGCTTTTAGGTTTTATGCCAGTTTCTTACCAACCTAAAGGGTGTTAAAAGTAACAACAGCACAAATAATGCAATACGGCACTTCTAAAATGCATCTATGTCAAATAGCTTTTCCTAAACTCAGGATGACAAGTAACAGAACAATTACTTCTAAATCTGGTATTTCAGTTCTTCACATGGCAACTTAAAAGCACTGTCCCCAACTATGGACGTCTGAAGGGAGCGGAGAAAGCAAATTACATCCACAAATCCTCACTCCCGCCCACAACATAAGCCAAGTGTTCACCAAATCAAAGGGAGGGTTGGGTTTCCGTACTTCAATTTGCTCTCCCTGCCCATCAGGCTCGTCAGCGTCAAGGGCAGAAAGTTCCAATTCAATGTCTCGGTCCGGCTTTGGGTCGGCACCATCCTCAGGGTAGTCCACCTGAGGGGCAGGAAAGGAGAAAGCTTTAAAAAAAGAAACATGGATAGTATTCCAGGAGGCGGGCATCGAGTGGAGAGATAATGACATTGCTAAAGAGTACAGTCAGAAGCGGGGCTGTAGTGTAGTGTAGTCATGGAGTCAGAGTTGGAAACAACTGGAACCAAAACAAACCTGCAACAAATATTTCAAAAGACTGTTTCCCCCTCTTAAAATTCAACTTGACAGCAAATATTCTACAAACCAGAGGAAAACCGAAGGCGAGAGAGAAATCATTGTTTCGCACCCAGTTCACAGACAGCCCTCCATGCCTGAAGCCAATCCTCAGACATGCAAGGATCCCAAATTAACCTGCTGTAAGATGAAAACGGGCAGGCTATATGTTTAAATCAGGGATGAGCAAAGTTCAACTTGTGCCCCCCCCACAAACACTGTTTTGCTTTGCAGTCACTTTAGAGAAGGTGGGAAATCACTTTCTATTGCCATTCTGAGAGAGACTGTAGAGGAAAATGGAGGTATTTGGGCTTGCTCTGTGTGTGTTGCGGGGGCCTGCAGCTCAGGAGATGAACTGGTCCCTGGCCCTTGCACAACTGTCCTTGATTTAAGTAATGTCTACACATTTAATTGTCTATATCAATACATACATAAATATTAACCGCAAATAACATGTGAATTTAAATATGAAAATTACTGCTGCAGCAGAAATGGCACAGGCCTGCTGTATCATCTCAATAAAGACTGATACATGTATTATTTTCTCCTCTTTTACCTCGCCATTTCTCAGATCAATGTCCTTGCTCAGAAGGTTTAAGGTGAGGTGGCTGCCTTCGTTTAAGGAGCTCCACTTCTGCTGGGTGGCTAGCGCATTTGCCTCTCTCTGAAGCAGCAAGGAGTTACTTTTGGCCTGCACGGAAAAGGGTCCAGAGAGAGAAAGAGAAGCGTAGGGTCAGACTGACTGCTGCTCTCAGCAGCATCCTCCAAATACACGGAAGATGCAGAAGCACAGAGCAGCAGCAAAGAACCCAAATATTGTGTTCCTTCACTGTAAGCTTCTCAAAGCATCCTAAATCATAGGCAGAGAAAGTTTTGCAGCCCGTATGGCCCCCACTGAAACTTCAAGTAAAGCCATCCCAGTACTGGAAATATTTTTAAAAAAATTAGGTGGATTTTTCAACCCAAATACACTCCCTAACCTTGCAAATCATGGAACTTTAGGTCCCATTTCCACCACTTTTTCTCCCAATATCCCTCTTATATCCCTGAAACAGCTGTTTCTTTGCTAAAAACAGCCACCAGAAGTGACATCATGTCACACTTCTACTTGCACCAGAAGCAATACCGCACCCTGGGTGGGGGCAGAAGAAATGGTTTCTGCACTCACAATGCAGTGGCCAACCTTTGTACTAAAGCGATTAACTGCTGCTCTGAAACTTTCCTGCTCTCCCAAAAGTCCCCAGACAAAGTTGCCACAACAGCTCTACCTGCTGGAGTTCTATGCTCAGTAGATCTCCCGTGCTAGAGTGCTTTCTCGGGGCAGAGACATCAGTAACGACGAACCGGTCCCTTTAAAGAGAGGAAGGTTTAACGCATCACTCCTTCTGGATGCAGATAACACTAAAAAGCATGAGTGAGGGGTGCACCTCAGCTCCTTGCCCTTCACCCCCTCCCACAAAAAAAGACTTAATAAAAGAAGCTGCCCTTGTATAATCTCAGAGGGGATCAGAAAACCATGTATGGCTGGGTGAATCACTTAACAATATTTCTTGCAGGATATGTTGGTGGAAAGTTCCCTGGAGGGATGAAAGTGGGAAGGTATCCCCTAGTTCAGGGATGGGGAGGATGTGGCTGGACTGCAAATCCCATTGTCCCTCTCCATTTTGTGTGACAAGTGAAGCTAATGAGAATTGAAGCCCAAAATATGCAAGGGCCAAACATTCTGGAGTCTCTTTCTTTGGACATTTTTAGACACAGGTTGGATGATCATCTCCTGAAAACCTGACAGAATAAGGAAGTTTCCCTTTCGGGGGGTGGGAGAGCAAGGAGGGAAAGCTGTGAGCTGATGTCCCTTGGTGTTCTTGCACCAAGATCCAAACTTTCTTTCCTTCCTACCTCACTTCCAATCACCCCGCAACCCTGGAGGGTTATTGAGGAGATCTGGTAGCCAGAATGCTGCTTGCCTACCTTTCTATGAAAGATGCCGATGAAGTAGAATCTGATGTGTAGGAACTCCATCTTGAATCAACGGTGCTGACGTAGGGAATATAATCTGGAATGGGCCAAAAAGAGTTCAGCTCCTACCAGAGGAAGTGCCCTCCCCTGCTTCCCACAGCCCATCTATACCCACTTCAAGAGTCAAAACCCAAAGTCTGGGGAATGCCTTGAGGACTACCACTCTCCAAATCCCCCATCCTGCATGCTGACCAGGGGATTCTGAGATTTGTAGTCCAAAAAGAAGGAAGAGTAGCACCAGCAAGAGTAGTAGTAGTCATTAGAATAATAATAATAATCCCCAAATTTGTCTGCACCCAACACCAGGCCAGACCTGACATGCTGATTGGCTTCGTAGCACTTCCTTGGGAAGCAGTGGCTTGGATTGGGTCTGTCGTGTGGTAACCCGTGCGCGATGACCGGGAGATTGCACCCCATTTGGAGATGATGGGCCCGTCACCGAAGGGAATGATGGGGTCTTCCTCCTTTGCCCGCCTCTGGGTTTCAAAGAGGTGCACCCTCCGCTTCACGTCGCTGCTGTCCAGATCCTTGGGCGAGCGAAGGAGAAAAGAGAACTCATGCAAACTCATGCTTCCCAGACTTTTTGCGGTATCCTCCTCTCATTCTCCAAAGCTGAAACTCCATTCCTAAGGCTTACATACTACTGGTAGTAAGAGCATTTAGCTGGGAGAGGGAAGCTCACATGAAAGCCCCACTGTGTTGGAACTTTTTGGACTTTCAGGGACACCGTTTCAGGGATTTCTCCCTTAGCACATGGGTGGGAAGTCCCAGGTTTCAAGGACCAAACCTCACTCTTCTGGACCCCCAATTTACCCCTGTGAGAGACATGTCCTCTCCCTTCATGATTACCATCATTTGATGGCTTCCCAGATTTTCTGTGGTATCTTCCTTCCATTCTCCAAAGCTGATACTCTATTCTTGAGGCTTAGACACTACTGACAGTAAGGGCATTTAGCTAGATTAGGCTGGTATCTAGGTCCAGGACCCCTTTGGTTTTGGGTTTCGTGCGGACACAGTGCTTCCAAGACACTCCTTCTCCAACTGGCCATCAAGCAGAATGGGCTGAGGAAGATGCAGTGCCTTACCAAGAGTACCGTGCCTGAGTTGGCCATGACGTCCTTGGGCTCCGACTCAATGGCATTGATACAGGAGCTGATGGTACCACAGGACCAGGGTGAGTAATGGGAGAGCCGGTCATCCTCGTATTTGGTGCCGCTCAAATCACCGGAGCTCTCGCAGAACTGCAGGAAGCAGAAAGAAGCACAAACATCCTGACTCACTACCTTCTCTGACCAATTCCCCCAACAGACCACCTTTCCAGAGAAATAAATATATAGTTAGGAACATGGTGCTTTAAAAAAACAACAACAGAAGCTAAACTGGTTCCCAGCCTTGAGCAGCCGACAGAAGGAGAAACAACAGAGAAAGAAGAGAAAGGTGGGAACAAGCAATAAACGCGAGCAAAAGCAGTCACATCTATCAAAGAATGAGTGGGCAAACTCCCATAATCTGTCATGATTAGCTACCCCAAGGCAGGGATGATGGAAGCTGCAGTCATACAATATCTGGCTATTTCAAGGAAGAGGACACAGAGAAAGTACAAAGTCTGTTGGGAATGCTCTGATGGTATATTCTGCACAGCAGGGAGTGGGACTCGATGGTCCTTGGGGTCTCTTCCAACTCTATACATCAAGTTCTAGACCAGTGAGAACTCAGGCAAGGGCGAGGCCCACCTTCTTCCAACATCCAGGGGCTCTGGAACCTTACCTCTGTGCTAAAGTCCACACTGAAAAGTGGGGAAGGCGGTGGTGGAGACTGTGTAGCTGCAGGAAGGACAGAGGACGACACGAGAGGCGTTTTCTGTGCGTGGCACGCAGCCCACTGCTCTGGCTTCCTTCTGAGAGGATCGTCACAAGCCGGCTTCATGTGGCTGCAAGGCTCCTGAAAGGAAGGTACCAGAGATTCTTGTTTAAAGGACAGGCTTTAACAAACAAATGCAGTGCAGGCTGTATCAAAAGGCAGACCGGGAATTGGGAATTGCACCACTGAATCCTGGCCTTGCTAAGAAACTTCTGGTAACAAGATAGAGCTCGGTCCTCTAGGAAGTTGACTTGAAAGCAAACAACAACCAAACCCAAAGTTGGCTGAACTGAAGCTCCGAAGAGCCGCCACCGCACCTACCCTTGACAAAGGCACCGTTCTCTGCTCTGCCGGCAGCGGGCAAGCCACCGAGTAGTAGCTGTCCAATGAGTTGTATCTTTCCCGCAGAAAGGTCTGGTAGACAGAGGGGTGGACGACATCCATGGGAGGTAAAGAGTTGCTCCTGATGATATCATCCCGGGGGTACATCTGTGGCCGCCAGACACGCCGGCTGTCATAGACTGGGGCATACATCCCAGAGGGAACAGGGGGCACTGGCCCGTATGGCTGTGGCGGTGGGGGCTGCTGGTATGGAGAGCTCAGTCTGTCCCGGGTGGGAAAGGTGCTGTAATGGTCACCGTAGGGCACAGAAGCAGGAGGGAGAGGCGGCTCTGGGACGTTTCCAGACCTCACGAAGCGAGGGAGGCAAGGAGCCACGCCTGCTGGGACCGGCGGCGGCGGCGCGTAGTAACCTAAGCGAGGACAAAAGGGGCAAAACTCAGCTGGTTGCCTTTGGTGTCATGTTGTTCTCAGCCTAGATTCCATGTGCCCGGGAACGACACAGCACAGTGGGATGTACAAATTCACCTCTGCTATCAACGCTTTCCTCCATACCATGGACTGGCAATTTCAACAGGTCCAGGAACTAACTTTCAGATCCTGGAATCACACAGATTACCTCAAATTCCTCTACTCCCCCTTCCAGAAAGTACAAAAACAAGGATATATTTAAAATATTAAACAGGGCAGTGGGAGGAAGTGCCTGTAGCTCATTTATTAAATGGTGGTGCTTCCAGGAAAGGCCAACTAACCTTTGGGGTGGGGGGCAGATAAAGGGCAGTCCTGGGAATCTGAGAATGTTGAGGGGAAAAAACAGCTTCAGCAAGCCTGAATATGACCCAAGGGCCACTTCTGGTCTAAAAGGGGGGAAAAACACCCCAAAACCAAAACCCCTCATCTCCCTGCTAGCAGAAAAGAGGCAGGCTGAGCTAAAACTTCAGAAACTTCTACTTGCAGAGAGACTTTAAAAAAACTGGCATATGTAAGGGAACAGAAAAAATGACACCTGCCCCACCTTAAAAGCTAAAATGATACAGGCTGTGTGGGCCCCTAGCTTTGCTGCATCCCTTCTCCCTGTTGGGACGGTGTCCTTCTCAGCACCAGTCACTCACCTGCCTGTGGGTACTGTGGGGCCTCATAGGAGAGATGGGCCCTGGGATCTTGGAAATACTGCAGGTTATCCGAGTGGGGTGGGTAAATAGGCACCCTGGCAGCAAAAGGGCTGGATTTGGGGGTGATGGGGTTCATCTCTGTCCCGAGAGGGGGAGGGGGAGGGGGAGGAGGAGGGCCTGCTGAGGTAGCTGCCGCCTGGCTGACCGGAGTCTTTGGAGGCGAACCAATTTTACTGGAAAAAAGAGAGAAATTAGTCAAATTAGGACTATCACTTTATGGAAGAAATCTTGGTCTGAATTTTAATCACAGGCACCTTCCACTTCTCTGATAGGTTAGGGATCAGAGCACCGTCAGATAGTGGAATTGGTTGAAAAAACAGAACCCAGTCTTTGTCAGTTCTTCTCCTCATTCCTTCTTCCTGTAGGGAACATGAGGGAATTGAGGAGAACTGATGTAACGGTGGGACCTGCATTGAAAGAACAGTTCGTGTCTATAATTTACAAGACAGAACAGTGAAAAATGAGTTGTTGAAAAGCTAGGGAAGGCCTCAACCAGTTTACTGGAGTCTCCCTATGGACAGAACTTCTTACAATAGCAAAAAAGAACATTTACTCAGTACACCTACGTCGCAGTAGGGGCTACCTATGAAAACAGCATTCCACCCTGCATGAAGGTGTGTGTGTCTGAAGAGGATGCCTCTTCTAAAAGGACTCTAAAATGGCCTTCCTACAAGTCATCTTTGCTGGTTTGCTAGAACCAAGAGCAGGCTCCAGACGGGGAAGGGCTCTCCAGCCAAGACACTTACTTTTCTGGCAGAGGATCTGCTGGGGACCCAGAGATGTTCTGCCCATTGGTTCCAGCCTTCCCCGCCTTCTTGGCATTCTCCAGAGTCCTTAAGGAAGAGGCATCTGAGCAACGGGGGACCAGCTGGGGTATGCCGCTCTCCAGGCTCCCAATCCCATTGGTGCTCGGCACGAGCTTCCCAGCCGCCTCAGGGCTTCCAATAATGGAAATGACACTTCCTGCGGTTGTGGAGACGGGGCTCGTGACGGCGGTTTTGCCTAGCAGAGGGAAAGTCCGTACTGTGGCAGTGATCTTCTTGTTCCTCAGCCGGTACCTGCAGTTAACGAAAAACAAGCAGAGAAGAAGTTTCCCCAGAACAAGTGAATTGGAGAAAAAGGTCTGCCACTGGAGCAAAGCAGAAAGAACAGGCGCTGTGGGCCCCCCAGTGTCTTCAAATCATTTCCGGCTCATGGCGGCCCTACCATGGGCTTTTTTCTTGGCAAGATTTGTTCACACAGGGGTTTCCCTCTGCCTTCCTCTGAAGCTGAGGGAGGGTGACTTGCCCCTGGTCACCTGGTGAGTTTCCACATCTGAGCAGAGATTTGAACTGTATGCTCCAGAGTCATATTCCAATGCTCAAACTACTATGCTATACTGATGCTGGTCCACAAATCTAGGGGCAATTTTTCAAGTTGATTCAAAACACAGAGGTCTAAAAAGTTAACTTTCTAGACAACAACTTCCATTGTTCCCCAGCAAGCATCCTTGGAACAGTAACCCAAAAGTTAACTTTCCTAAACTTATTAACATGCCTTTATTCCATGAGGTTTAGCAATGCCAGGACTAACTGAGAAGGTCCCCGGTTGACAAAACGGAATGCTGTGCACTGAGAATCTGCAGCAATATTTTTCCATCTTCTGATGTGGTACTTACTTCTCCAGCTCCTCCTGAGAGTGAGCAAAAGTGCAGTTTGTCCCTCGCGGGCACCCGCCTTGCTGGCGCAGGTCACGGCACATGCTCGTTTTGTATTTGCTGTTCGGTTGTGGCTTTCGGGGACAAGAAGGGGAAGGGGAGTCAGTTGTGCAGTCTGGAATACAGCCCAAAGTGATCCCCATCTTTCAAAATGAGGGGCCCCCAAACCATAAGAATCTTCCGGCCTCCTCAACAGCGGCTGCTGTCTTCCACATTCTGGATGTCTGGAGACAGGTTAAGGAAACCTTTGATGGTTTTACAAAGAGGGAGAACTGGCAGGGAGAGCCACCACCTGCTTCTGATTCCACTCACCTGTGGAGTTTCATGGCCCTTCCGACTGTAGTTTTGGATGAAGTCCACCAAGCCGTGGACAACTGTCTTCACAGCCACCATGGCGTTTTCCAGCTGTTCCCATGTTGGAGATGCAGCATCTGCAAGAGTGGCAAAAGGGGACAGAGGAAATCATCACGAACAAGTGAGAGCTGGCTGGAACATGCTGCCCTTCTACGCCTTTTGTGAAAACATCCTGAGCAATGGCACCCATTAGCCAAGACACACACACAGAAAGACTTCACATACCTGGATTAGGGTCTATGTTGGCCAAAAGCTCCAAATGGGGGCGAAGCCTGTTTAAATTTGCAGGGTCGCCTGTTCGTTGCAGAACGATTGTCAATTCCTGCACACTTTTGGCAAACGATTCTGGGGACTGAAGCTAAAAGGAAGAAGGAATGCTTAGCTTCAGATGCATTATATTATCCCTATGATTTGTTACTGTCAGGGGGAGATGCAGTCTTATATTATAGATGTATTTTTTTTATTTGCAACTTCTGCATATTTTAATTGTTGTAGGAAGAAGCCCTCAATCTTTTCTTTTTAAGTATTTAATAAATTTAAACAGTAGACATAAGAAAGTGTATTATGGCTCTTGAAACACTGAAATTAAATCTTTATCTTTAGCATTTGGTATGTTTAAAAAAAAACTATGACTTCCTTGAAATGAACCCGAGGTATATATCGGGCAGGATATATGCTAGGATATCTGAAACATTCCATCCTTCTACATCAATCTGTTTGGAATTTGAGAACCTCAGTGATGCCCAAGAAACTAGACTGCTGAGTAGATAAGAGAGGAACTTTTCTCTGTAGGGGTACTTTGATCATATAAATTCCCTCCCAAGAGAAATCACACTGGTTCCATCCCTGCTGAGCTTCTGACAGCTGGTTAAAACTGACAGAATTCCACCTGGCCTTTGACTTTTAAAATAGTTTTAATCTGGTTTTTTAAAAAATGTGCTTCTGCTGCATTTTTATATTGCAGTGCACTTTGCTTTGCATGGGCATAAAGTGTGGTGGATAAAGATCATAAAATACATAAATAAGGAAAGAGAGAAGAGCTTCTTAATAAAAGGAAAACGCCTTCAGGCAGCATAAACTGAAGATCACTGCTGGAAGACAGAGCCTCTCAGCTCAGAATCTGCCCTATGCAGCTTCATCATCAGACGTCCCACGCTAAGGTAGGCAGTTTGGAAGCTGCGTGGCTCACCTTGTCGATGATGGACTGCATGTGGGATTTGTGGGCCAGATCGCCGTAAAGGAGGGACGACCACTGCTCCGGGGAGATCCGAAGCCCAGCTTCCATGGCAATGTGGACGATCTGAGCGTCATGTTCCCTCCGCAACGCCTCGTAACTGCGAAATTCCTCTTTCAGTTGCATCAGGGAAGAATCCTCGTCCCTTTTGGTGACCTATTAAGCAGGACATAATTAATCCAGCTGCAGTCCGGTCAAACATCTGGTTCTGACCGCTTCAGGGCTGCAGGTATGCACCCAGGCTTAGGCGCTGTCTGCCTCAGCTTCATTCAAAAAAATGCATGGTCTGAGATTGCCCTTTGATCCATCCATGGACACCTAAGGGTGCCTCCCATTAGGGTGCCTCCCATTAGGGTGGGCAAAGAAGCAAAGAGGAAGAGAAGTTGCTGGAATACGGAGGGGGAAAAGCAGAGAGGTTTCGCACCTTGAAGCATGAAGCTCGATAAAGCAGCTGCACCACGTGGCCGATGCTGGTTTTTGACGCCTGAGGGAATCTTGGCTCCAGTCTTTGGACAACAAAAAGCACCAAGACTTTCCGAGAGAGGGCTGAGCCATCTTCTAAGGCCAGAAGAACCAGCTTCAAGGCTTCTTCCTGCATAGCTAGAAACCCAAAGGCAGAAATCATGGTCTTGAAAGGCCAACAACACAATGCAAAGGCGGTTTTTCCTGCCTTACTTATTCTTTCTCCTTCAACTGGAGGAGGGACAGCATAGACTCTGATGAAATTCCACCATCTACCATATCGAAATTACTGCTTTCTCAGAATGGGATCGCTAACTAGAGATGGGGGAATTTTCACTAAGAAAATAGAAAAGGAATTCAGCCAATGGTAGGCAACTGTGTGGGGGCCAAGACACAATTCCTCCTCACCGCAACCTGGCTCCATCTACTCACAGAGCAAGCCCCAATATCTCATTTTCTTTTGCAGTCCATCTCAAAACGGCAACAGGAATTGACACTGTGTCACTTCCTGTTACCATTTTGAGAGAGACTTCAGAAGGAAACGGAGGTATTTGTGGGGTAGTATGGGCTTTGGAACTGCCCCAAAGTCACACTAGTTTATTTTAAATGGAGGGATGGGGTTTGGAAGGTTTCTGAAAGGTTCCTGCCTCATTCTGAAGCCCATATGCCCCAGTGCTTTTTTCCAGGTTGGCCAAATCAAGAAAAGATGGTAAGGCAGAAACAGCCACATCCCCCCAGCAAGTGAGACTGCCTCTTCTTTCCACTCAGAAGCTTACCTGGCCCAAGGAACTGGCAACCTCGTGCCCGAACGGCAGCCCAGAGGTTGGCAGACAGCTGCTGCGGGTTCTGGTGCTGTAAGATCAGCTCGGTCACAGTTCGCTCCCCGAGAGAGCGGGCTGCCCGCATGGCCCTGACCCGACCTTCCTCTTCGACCAGCTGACAGTTCACCAGGGTGACCAGCTTCCTTTGCATTGGCCGGCTCAATGCGCTCTGGTTCAAACTGGCAACACCTTGAACAGGAGCGAGGGGAGTAGAGAAGGAAGAGATGGCCAAGAGGTGCGTTAAACAAGAAAAAGCCTTCAGTATTTAGGGCATGGGGCTGCATGGCACACAAAATATATTTTTAAAGAGGACTGATTTTAATTGGTTTTCAGTTAATTTTTAATTTTTTTATTGTATGTACTCACAGGGGCTGATGATTCAAGGAGGTGATAAATAAATGTCTTGAACAAATAAATTTCAAAAATTAATAAATTTCATAAATGAAAAAAATTCATTCCATGTGGAGCCTGAGGCTTTCTGGATGTGAGCATTTCTGATAAGAGCTCCTTTCTACAATGACAGGAGGCGGCTTCAGTGACAGGGCTATATATGGTACCCACTGAAGATCTTGAGTTCAATCCCCTATTATCTCCAGTTTAAAAAGGATCAGGAATCAGATGAGATCCTGAAGTGCCGCTGACAGTTGGATGTTTTAAATTTCATTTATTGTATTTTAAAAGCACTCACTTACCAAAGCTTTCCATTATACAATTAAAAAAGCTCAATATAAGGGGCTTATCGCAAATGCAGCAGGAGAGTTAGCATGGTCCAGTGGTCTGAGCTTTGGATTATGAAAGACCAGGGCTCGATTCCCTGTTTGGCCATGGATACCCATTGGGTGACTTTGGATGCATTGCACACTCTGCCTCCAGAAACTTCTCCCCCACCGAGGATAGGTTCACCTCAGGGTTGCCATAAGTTGGAAACGACTTCAAGCCACAAAACAAAAGCTGGGACTTATCACATTACCTCAATCCTCTTTTGTGTTTCTTTTACAAAGGAGGTAATTAATTGATTTGTGTGTGTGTGTGTGTGTGTTAATAAAAGAAATACTTTTCAAATGGTCTCCTGCTAGGAGAACAACAGAAGACAAATGTCCTATCCAGTGACGCTGTTATCCAGCTGCAATTGTGATTTATCTGCCTTGTGTGGTAAAGCCCTAAAACCAAGTTAAAACTAGGAGGAGGGAATAAAGCAATTCAACGTATAAAACCAAAACTAGTGAACAATACTGTGATAGTCAGACTCAGTGCCTGACCTGGTCCAAAGCAGTGTCCTGCTTTCATATCTCATTTAAAGCCTGTCATCTGAACGGGACGTACTGGAGTTCCTCCTGGGCTCCTTGCTCCAGTTTGCATAGGAACGTACCTTTGCCTCCACTCAGTGGCTTTAAATAAAGCGCCAGATCTTCGACACATTTCTTTGCCACCTCATAGTGTTTATTCTCTCCTAGACTACTCAGTTTGATGGTCTGGTGATCAGGGACCTATAAAAGTCACAAAAGAGGAGATGACAGTTGTTACCAGCACACATTGCTTAATGAGAGGAGCCAAATGTGGCCCAATGGTGATGCTGCAGGAAATTATTCACCATTTCTATACACAGACCCTAACTTTGGAATTATAGGAGCTCAGACAGCTATTTTAAAATCTGCCTGGCCCAAAGGCAGCAAACCTTGTTCATTTAAACAGCCTGTGACTCAGTGGGACACATAAGCTAGCAGTGGTGTCCTACAGAAGAGAGAAAGGGCTTTAGAGATGCACAAAAGGAGGAAATTCTTGATCACAATGTCTTTGAGGCAGCTGCCTCATTGTGCAGTTTGAAACAAACATTGCTGTTTTCTTGGAACCAGCCAAAAATGGTGACAGTGGAGAACTGGAGAAGGAACTGTGAGGCCCTGCAGCTGCTCCCGGACTACAACTCCCAGAATTACTCACTGCTGGTTATGGTGGATAGGGCTGCTGGGAGCTGCAATCCAACAACTCCTCATGGATTAGATTATACACTTCTCACAGGCAAAGACTTATCCATCTTACCACATACGCCGATGGCACATGGGATACATAAATAATATCTACATATGCTTACTCCACAGATCAAAATGTACATATTATTAGGCCAAACTGTGGAATTTGCTACTGGCCGAGGCAGCAATTGCTGCTAATTTGGAGGGCTTTTCAAAGGCAATTGGACAGAGGATTGGGCAACAGCGGCTTTGCGAGCTTTCCAGGAGCACCTGGTTAGCAACTCTGAGAATGGAAGGCTGGCCTGGAGAATGCTTTGGTCCAGCACAACAGGGTTTTTCTTATGTCCCCATGCCTAAACAGCCGTTATCACTGATCCAACAAGTCCAGGAAACCTTGGCTAACACATTGCCTCCATGCTTTGCCTGAAATTTCTGCAAGGCTGCCTTTTCACTGAAAAGTAGCTGTTTGGAGTTGAGGCTCCTTTGGAAATGTGGTGTGTGCACTTGGGCCCTAATAAGCCAAATTCTCCTTTTCCATGGCTCACAGAGACGTAGCTTGCTTTCACCCCGGATTCATTTCCCATTGGTTCACCCAAACTTCCAAGAAGCTTTTGTTTGAACCTAAGCACACACAGACCCACACGGGAGTTCCTTCGCCACTCTTACCTGGGCTCCAACTAGCTGGAGAAGTGCAAAGTTGACAGGAAGCACGTCGATGTCGGTGTTGATGGCTGTCTGGTCGAAAGGGCAGGCCTTGCGGTGCAGCTTATTCAGGCAGGTCTTGCAGACAGTGTGTGAGCAGCCTAAGCTGATGGGCTTGTGCACATTCTCGTCAAACTCGTTGTAGCAGATTGGGCAGGACAGGAACTCTGTCCACTGTGCCGCCTGCACGGGCATTGTGGACGCTGGGCGCTCGTTCTGACAGCTAGCAGACCATCTCGACGCTGTCTGGGATTTGGCAGCTGTCAAATCAAACAGATGGGTGTCATTTATTGATGTACGGACACTTATAAACCACTTACACCTCAAGATTTCAAAACTGTCTATGGTTTCTTTTTTAAAGTCCAAAATAAAACAATGCATAAAATCAACGCACAATATATATGTCACCCACAAAATAAATGACACATTGAATTATATTCAGGAAGAGTTACAAGCCATCATCCTCTCCCACTTGTTTCACATCTTGTCTTGCCAATTCATTTTAACTAATCTTGTTGTATGCTTTTTCTTTTATGCTGCTGGTCATATAACATAAATAGGGCAGACTGATTGCATAGAAGGCAGTATTAAGCACAGCTTCCCAAGAACTATGGCTTAAACTTAAGTTTCCAGCCTTACGATCACAAAGAAACACTTAAAAGTGTGGCCAGTGTTGGTTGAACCACACACGCCCAAAGGATGGTTGAATAAGATTCCCAGTGATTTGGGCAGTGGGGGGAGGGGCATATCAGTGTTATCCCTCCAAACAGAAAAACAAATTATTAATTCATTAAATTTATATCCAACCCTTCCTTGTAAGAAGGATGGTTGAGTTAGAATAGTGTGTGTGATTTATGCAGCTCACACAGTTCAGCTTCAGAAATTTAATTCTCTCTGCATGGGGAATATGCACACCGATCTGAGTAAACACAAAATAGAGAGCAAAACAAACTTGAGAGCAGAGCTGACACCTGGTATGTGAGAGGGAGCTATTTCAACATTTGTGCATGGTAAGTTCCTGGCTGCCCAACTGCCAGCTGCCCACTAAAATGCAGAAGAGCAGCCGTCACACCCACGGCTGAAATGCTGCTCGGTGATCAGACAGGTCCTGGGTTTTGGGTGCCATAAACAAGGAAACCAGATGGCTGACTTCTGGAGAGAGCAAATCTTTTGAACCACCAATTCTGGTGCCTGGTTAGCACACAGGTAGCCTCATCATTACATCCTCTGAACAGGTGGTTGGCTGGGGGACACATCGCATATAACTCCTGCCTCCCAGTCATGCAGCCCACTGCTGTTCCCAACTCTAACTAATCTAATTTTTTACCATCAAAATAGGACATCTGTCACTTCTGGGAGTCTCTAAGAAAAGTGATTTTCCTTTCTTAGAGAAGCAGGCAGGGACCTTGACAGCTTTCCAGCCTCTGATGAAAGCTAGGACCTTCCTCTGGAAGACTTTTGAGGGTGGGGTACAAAAAGGCTCAGGGAATTGTCTTCATTGACTTCTTCCTCTGGGCTCAGTCCCCACAGCCAGGTAGCCAGAGAAGTGAGGGAAGACTTCTCCTTCAACCAATGAATCAGTCACTTTATTTATATCCCACCATTGTTGCTCACACAGGGAGTGAAGGTGAACAAGGAGAGTTAGAAAGAAGAAGCAGCCGCCAGCGCCGGAGGGCTCTGTGGTTGGCAGTGGCCCCTGGCAGGTTGCCCGGTGATATCATCCTCCCCTGGCCCTGCCAAGAGTGAATGAGTTGCTCTTCCTCTCCCGAGGAAGAAGCAGGGTGAATCGAAAGAGCCAAGGTTTCAACTGAGCTAGGGATGAAAACCACAGGATGTTCTTGTGGAGGATGAACAAGGAAGTTGATGGAGAATGCTCCCCACCTTGAAGAACCCTTCAGAAACAGGGTGCACCCGCGTGTCCCCGTAGCTCCCAATTCCAGGTTTTGGCTGGACAACAATTTGATCAGTAGCAATACAACTGAAATGCTTACTAGAAGGCTGGTGATTTAAGGCTTGCGTTTCTGCACATATTTTTAATTACAGCCATCTGTTTAAATATTCTGTTTCGAACCCTGGTTATCTAATGCCTGGAAGCAACAGGAAATACTTGATACAAAGCGTTCTTCTCCCTAGGCAGAGTTTTAACATTTGGAAGGTTTGCCCTGCTTTTTCCAAGAACTAATATCTGCAGTGCTTCTGTTCACGTAATATTTTAATGATTTAGTCCAGCTTTCCATAGCACAGCACCTCCAGTGCTATGGCACTGCTTCACGGAAGTCAGAAACTACACTATCTGTGGTTTTAACATTAAAGGATGAGTGAAAAAGTTCTGTATGGTAGTATTCTGAATACAGCCCCTCCATTTTTAGGATTACTGCTTTCTTTTGTTACTTAATTTATATATTCCTTCTACCATCTCCTGATGTGAACCCCAAGGCAGCTTACAAGAAGGTTAAAAACCTGAAATTAAGCAGTTAAAAAAATAAATTAGCTAACATGTTAAAAACTAATTTAAAATGGTATAAGATCATTGTTTCAAAGACTTAGGGCTGAAACTGGATTCAGGAATCTCTTTATCCAACACCTTTTCTGCTGAAAAATTCTAGCACAGGACTGAGGATCCCAGAGGCACAATGTGGCTCTTGGGAAAGCTGGTGCTGACTGAATCCTAGGGGTGGAAGTTGTGGCACCCTCCAGATGTTGTTGCTGGACTACAGCTCCCAGACTTCCTGACAAATGAATATGCTGGCTAGTGGCTACTGGGAGTTGTAGCCCAACAGCAGCATCTGGAGGACCAAACAAATCCCACCCTGGCCTAGGAGATGTAATTGCCACTATTGGGCTTTCCATTTAGTGACTCCTCATAAGCGATGAAGGAACTCCACAACTGGGAAGCCAAGATCAAAGAGAGGAGATCTGGCATCACAGATCTGGCATTTCAGCTCTGTGTGTGTGTGTTTTAATTTCAGTTATTTTTTTTTCCAGAAGGCATTCCATTTTGCCCGTGGCATCTGGCATCCAAAATAATAATGTGGAGATTCTCTTCCTAGATAAGATGAGCAACGCTGCTTGATAGGTCTATCACATGCGATCGAGAATATTAATAAGCATTACTGATGATAATGACACAGAACCTCCGTTTTCAGGGCCAACAGATCTCTGACCAGTTAGCACTCAGGTAAGTCAAGAAAAAAGATGTTAAGAAGAACTATGTAATGTTTCAACTGAATTTGGGACGGGCAATATAAATAGGTAAATCAGTAAGCCACACTCAGAGTCATTCTAAACCAAATGCCTTCCATGCCAAGCCTAACCAAGATTAAAGCCTATTTAAATTAGTGATGCTTATTTCCAATTAAACATGGTTAGGATGTTGCGGTTATGCTGCAATTTTAAGCCGATTTTCCTGAAACTAAACCAACAGGACTCCCTTCCAAGTAAGCATTAAGACAACGTTATAAGCTGCATTTTAATCTTGCACACACCCCATGCCGTTATTTCAGTGACACTAGAGCCCCGTGGTAATGCTAGTTAACAAGCAGAGAGAATTTAACTGCTGGATTTGGGGAGGATCCTCCAGTGTTCCCTTTCTCCAAGCCAAATAAGAGCCCTACAGAAAGGGACAGATTCCAAAACTGAGTTACTACGCTAATGAAAACATTCAGGCACACTTACTTACAGAAAGGGCTTCCACTTTTCACACACTAGCTTTCATCTAGGGCAGCTGGAGAGGGAAAGTCCTGAGTCATATTCAAAGCCCGAGGAGCGGCAGCAGTCATAATAATAGCACCCCACATCGTTTAGATGTGATGCCGTGGAGCTTAAATAGGCCTCCCCCAGACAGAATAGATTCACTTATTTCTGTACAGTACTTGGTGTCGGTCACAAGCCAGGGCTCAGTTTGAGCCAGGGCAAGTTTCTAGAAAGCAAGAAGAAATTAAGAAGGCGTGTCCCTGACCATGTGCAAAGCACTGCTCTTTCATGACTGGCCAGATCCATACATCTAGAGCACAATCTTACACACTGCAGGGTCTGAGGCTCACCTTTAGAATGAAGCATGGAGAATGGCAAAAGACAAGCCTTCAAACAGTTTAGTCTGCATAAAAATTGGCAGCTTGTAGAAAGTCAAAACATCATTCCAGTTTCCCCATTTGTCATTTCACTTGAACCCTATGCCTTTAAAAGAGGGGAAAACAGGCTCATAAATATTAATATGAAATGACAAGTTATGCATTGGACACAGCTTTGGGGGTTTGTGCATTTACATCTGAAGTTGAAGGTGAGGATTTTTACTTCTGTGCTGGAGTTACTGCACTTTATTGTACGTTTTAAAAGATTTTTCTCCTGTTTACATTTTAATAGAATAGCAACTTGATTTAAAAAGCAGAGCACATTTCCAGAAAGCAAAAGAATAAACAAAGGAAACTTCAAATAAAAGTGTGCGGAGAAGTTATTAGTTATAAAGGAACCTGCCTTATACTAATCAAGACAAAACTGACCTCAATATGGTCCTGTCTGAATGTTAGCATGTCTCCAAGGTGTCAGACACATCTCCTCTCACTCTCTACTTGACAATATATCAGAAACTAAACATGAAACCCTTAATACGCAAAATAGAGTTTCTACAAGTTAGTTATAATCCCACTATCTCACTCACGGCTACATCCACTTGAGTCTAAACCTAAATAAATACATGGCAATTATATTATTTATTCGGCCACCTTTGCTCCCTACCCAACCAGTCTGTGCAATGTGAGGTTAGCTGGGCCATCACCTGGTGCTGGAAATCATAAGAGTCTGAATGATACAGAGCTCTACAGGTAAAGTAATGAAATATCTTGACTGCTGAAGAATTTTGTGCAGCTAAGATACCAGCACTCCGCAAAAGCTCACGTGATAATGTTAATAGTAATAATAATTTTAAACAATGCCACAATAATTGCATGCCCCCAGAGACAGACTTATCTACTTATTTATATAGTGCCATCAGAAAGGGTTACAGTGTACAAATATAATTGCTATTATGACTGTATTTAGAACCCTACAGAACACAGATCAAGTTTAAGCAGCTGCAGTTACTGACCTCAAAAGCTGACATCTCTTGTATTAACAGGTGTACATCTTGCACTTTTCTGTGCTGAACATCACAACCAGGTGAATGGCAAATGATACCTGTTTGATCACCACCAAGACTGAGCTTCAAGGCCATTTCTACCAGCATTTTTTCTCGAAATTTTCTACAAGATGTTAACAGTGGAAGGAAATTCTTCCACCTTTGTATAGCAGGCCACCCAAACTTTAGTGCTGGACTTACTATTTTCAAGGGTTTTGTTTTTAACATATTGGTGTTCTCACTAGAAAGAAGATATATGAGCACAAAGCTATAATTAGAATAACTCCACAGTATAGGAATTTTGTCTCTTTCCTCTAAATGCAGAAAGCAATGTGGGAGAGAAACACAACTTTGAATGCATTTGACTCTAGCCCAGCATGAAAGGGTATAGCCTAACACAATAAACACTTCACCGCAGAGAGTGGCACGAAACATGTATGTGGCACAGAGCACCGCATGTGACAGGAGCGCACAGACTGGCTGGGATGTGTGTACAGAGCATGTGTGTTCACTGGGAGGCCGATCCTGAAGACATCTTCACACATAATTCCGCCACATGTTGCATGCCATTTCTTACCCAAGCACTTTCTGCATACAAAAGCTGTTCTGTGAGATTTTTAGCAAGATGGTCTAATACTCTACTTAGTCAATTCAGTGTGTACTCAACCCAGGTGCAGAAGTTTGGGTGTGCAACTTCTCCTTTTCAGAATACGTGCCTGAGAAAACATTCCGGATTCTCTGAACCTTTGGCCCTCCAGACATCTTTTGACTCCTGGAAGACCCACCCGGGAAGACCAAGGGTAAGGGACTGTGGGCACTGCAGTCCAAAACATCTGGAGGGTGAAAAGTTCTTACTTCTCCAGAATAGAAACACGGGGAACACAACACAGAGAGAAGAGGGAGGGACAGATGGGAAAAGGGATAAGACGGGCAATCTGTGGCCCTCCTCCAGGTACTGAGGGGCTCTGCGTATCATTTCCTCTCTGTGTTAAAAAGTTACAACACACCAAAGCCAAAGGGCCACAGGCTGCCCTATAGTCACTGCTGAGGGATGACGGAAGTTGCAGTCCAAGAACATCCGGAGGCCACACAGTCCACTATTTCTCTCTCGGGGCTGGAATGGCGTGGGAAGAGGGGTGCAACGGCACCCCGTTTCTCATGCAATCCCCATGGTGGACAGAAAAACACAGGCTCCACCCTGGGGGTGAGGCGGGGGGCAGCCTTTCTCCCCCCTCCCTGACCCGCAACACCGGGGAAAGCGGGGGAGGGGGACCCGAGCAACCCTGCCTCCCCCTCCCCCCTCCGTTTCAACGGGAGGGTGAGGGGGTGGGAGGAAAACGACGACAGCCAGGGAAGCCCCTCCCTCCCTGGAAGAGGGGGCGTGAGGAGGCGGGGGGCTCGTCCTGGGAGCCAGGACCCTCATTCTCTGGCTGTGGGAGGGAGGGAGCGAGGGAGCGAGGGAGGGAAGGGGGGGCCCCCTTCCGGGTTGCCGCCGCCACCGCCGCCCACCTCCCTTGGGGGAGCCCTGTCACCCGACCGGGGGGCGTCCTGGACCCCCTCCGGCGCCCCGCCCCGCCCCCGCCCCCGCCCCCCGCGGCCCAGGAGCGGGGAGGGGAGGGCAGGAAGGGGGCGGGGCCACCCACCTCGTCGTCGTCGTCGTCGTCGTCGTCGCAACAGCAAGAGGGTGGGGAGCCGCCGGCCAGGCCCGACCCGGCCGCGGCCCCGCCGCCGCCGCTGCTCTCGGCCCGCGTCCCGCGGGGGGCCCGCCGCCTCTCCTCACACCCCCTGAGGGGCGCACCCCGGAGCGGCCCGGCGGCGGCGACGGCGGCGGCGGCGGCGTCTCCTCATCGCGGTGACAGCCGGGAGCCCCGCCCACCCGCGGGCCCGGCCCCCCGCTCTCGCGAGACTTCCCCCTCGGAGCCACGCCCCGCGCTGCCCGCCGAGGCCTCCGCGCCGCCTCCGCGCCCGGGAGGGAGGGGCCGGGACCGGCCTGCGTCACGTGGGCGGAGGCGTGAGAGCCACGGAGAGGGGCGCCCAGAGGGGACAGCGAGGAGGGATCATAGAGTCCAGGCGGACTCGGCCTCTGGGTGTGGGTGGGCGCGGTCTCTCCTCGGCTTATTTGCGAAGGGTCGGCTCGGCGGTGCTGTCTGCGGGCGAGCAAACGCCTCTGCTCTTGGGCACCAGTCATGCAAATATATGCTTGCATTAAAATCATCTTCCTTCAGCTTTTAAACGTTTAAATGTACATTTTGAGTCTATTTATTTTTGTAAGTCCAGTCCGGGAGTAAGCCCCCACCAAGTGATGAGAGAGGAGCGTGACGCAGCAGCTAAAAAGGCCAATACAATTCTAGTCTGCATCAAAAGGAGTCAAGTGTCTAAGTCAAGGGAAGCGGTGGTATCTCTCTATTTTGCTTTGGTCAGACCCCACCTGGAGAGATCCTGTGTCCACTTCTGGACACCACTGTTCCGGAAGGATATCGACAAACTGGAACATGTCCTGAGGAGAGCAACAAAAGGGTAGAAGGCCTGGAAACCATGAAGCTGTGAGCTTAGGGAGCTGGGAATGTTTAGCTTGGAGGAGAGAAGGTTAAGAGGCAACATGATAGCTGTGTTTTAAACATTTGAAAGGATGTCATGTGGAAGATGGAGCAAGCTTATTTTCTGCTGCTCCAGAGACTAGGACATGGAGCAATGGCTTCAAACTTCAGGAAAAGAGATTCTAGCTAAGCATCAGGAAGAATTTCCTGGTGGTAAGAGCAGTTTGACAGTGAAGACTTGTAGGGTTATGGTTATCTTGTTTTGATTTCATTTTCCTGCATGGCAGGAGGTGGTTGGACGGGAGGGCATTTGGGGTCTCTTCCAATTCTATGATTAGTTGCTGCACTTTACAAAGACACTCTATATGAGTTCTGTATATTTGCCAGTTTCCTCCTTCCTACCCTGTCCCTCTACATAATAGCAGAAATTTTCTAATTCATTAAAGAAACTGGTTTCACCTCACAAAGGGAAATGCAGCACAAAAGGTTTTGTCACAGAAACTCATTACCCTTTATGGTGCCACTAGATTCTTTGTTGTTGGTTAAATCTCTGTTAAAAGAAAGTGGATCTCTCTCCTTCAGTGTAGCCCTTTCAGTTAGATCAAGAGGATCAGAAAAAAATCCATCAACCATGGACAAACTTTATTTTCACTACAAGTCATCAAGAAGAAAAACACACATCAACCAATAAACCAGATACCGAAGCAGCCATTCCCAAAACTTATACATCAGCATTTGGGAAACAAAAGCAGCTAATTAGCAATCCTTTGGGGGAAAAAAATGAACAGGCCTATCTGAATAAACACACACACACACACACACACACACACACACAACTCTTACCAAGAAACTGGGATGGATAAACTTTTAAAACAACATTGGTGACGCCATTCAAATGTAGCTACTTTCCGCAAGTGGGTTTTGGATGGGATGGACTACAATTTCCATCCTGATGAGTGATGGTGGGAGTTGTAGTGCAGCCCCTCCACATGGCACTAGGTTAGGGAAAATAAATACAGAGGGTTCTTTTAAGTGAAAACTTGCAACTTGGACCATTAGCACAGCAAACGGTTTACATTCACTTTTAACACTAAGCCAGAAAGAACCAACAGATCTTAACGACTGATAGCCTAGGATGAAATCGTGCTTTATACAGAAAAGCAGATGTGTGTGTGTGTATATATACTGATATATAAATATTTCCAGAGTACTCCGGAACAAAGATGGTTATGAAATGTAAAGCAGAAGGAGAAAGGAAGGCATGAGACTTGGTAACCCACAAAAACTGCCATGGCATTGCAAGGGAAGATCAGGGCTGAAAAATCATGTGAAAAACAAATCCGGGGTGGCCAACAGCAGAGGCTGTTACACCCACTATGAAGGTGCCATCGTTCTGACATGAGAGCATCAGAAATTTCCCAGTCTTTTTCACTATTGTCCTTAGGTGCTAGATCTCAAAACTCCACCAGAGGAGTTAACATCAAGAGATTCAACAGCACGTAGGAAGCAGGGAAAAACAAACGTACCTTAGAGGTGACCCGGTCTGTTTACTGAACACAAATCACACCTATATTAACACATAACAAAGGTTGCAGACATTTTGGTTGGAAGGAATGGAGTCACTATCTTCCAATTCAGTTTGGTTGACCCACAAAACACATTCACTTCCAGCTGAAAGTAAGTCTTAGGTCTCAGTTTGGTCCTCTTGAACATGGCCAGTATTCCATGACAGAAGAGGGAAGTTAAGATGGGAGGTTTTGACAACAAACATGAGGTTGCTCTTTTTTTAGAACAATAACAAAAGAAAAAGCATAAAGGTGCTATTTGAGACAGAGGCCACTTCCTCACCATTGTGCAGTTTAATTTCCACAAGAGAAAGTCACCACTGGCTACAGACTTCACAGTTATCTCCAACAGAGACACCAAGATCATCTCTGTTTAAAGATCAAGGCCCCAGAAGCCTTACAAACAATTAAGTACTTTTCATAAAGCACCTAGAAACCCAAGTGCTGTATCAAAAGAAGTTCCCCAACACAATCTGTGATCCCAAAGGAACTGGGTGTGTGTGGGGGCTTTTTGTTCTGCAGTTTTCTGAGGTGTATCTACACTGTATAGCTATAGCAGTTTGATGCCACTTTAACTACCATGGCTCATTACTTTATCTTGAGATTTGTTGAGAGGCATTTCTCTACTAGAGAGTACTAGATGACAGAAGTGGGCTGGAGTTCCAAGTATTCCAGCAAACTACAGATCTTATAGGAGGGAGCCATGATACTAAAAGAGCATTTCCACACTATAGTTATAGTGCTATGATTCCATTTTCAGCATTCTATGGAATTCTGGGATCTGCCGTTTAGGAAGGGGCATTTAGAATTCTCAGCCAGACCTCTTTGGCCTCAAGTCAACTACAAGCCCCAGAAATTCATGAGATGTTGGACGTGGAATAACAGCACTATAACAGTGTAGTGCGGAAATGGTCAAACTGGTATAAAAGTACTGTAATTGTGCCATGTGGCTACGCCCCTGACTACTTGGATAAAGTTATCACCTACCATCATCAAGCTGTTCACATGCCCCTGTCCGTGGAAATATTGGGGTGCACCGGCTTGCCGTATGTGCAAGATCAGGGCCCTAAAAGGCAAGGCTAACACAGCCCTTTGCAAGGAGCCTCATCTTAAGCTATACACCCCAAAGGATTAGACTAGTCATAGTCTATTCTGACTTCAGTAATGGATTCGAACGTGGCTTTGTCCACCCCACCCCTTCCATGCACGGATGTCAGGTGCTTCTTGAGGGCGGACTTGTGCTTGAAGTCCATGTCGCAGCAGTGGCATTTGTACGGCCGGTCCCCGCTGTGGATATTCAGGTGGTCCTGGAGGGTGCTCTTGGCCGTGAAGGTCTTTAGGCACACCATGCACTGGAAGGGCCGAATCCCCATGTGGCCCCGGATATGTCGGTTCAGGTTCTTCTTCTGCGTGAAGGTCTTCCCGCACTGCAGGCACAGAAAGAGCTTGTGCATCTTCAGATGGCGCAGGTAGTTCTCGAGGTGAAGGAACCCGCGGGGGCATTTGGGGCACTGGTGGCGCCAGGAGTAGGTGGAATCCTCGGGGTTTTGGAACCCTGGCACCGCAGGGCCTTCTGGGTTCTCACTCTCAAAGCTCTGGAATGGAGCCCCGGGCACTTCTGTCATTCTACTCTCCACCGTTGAGTTGATCAAGGAGTGCTGAGTCTCAGGGAAATACAGGTTGGCTTTGGAAGAAGTGGATGGTTGTGAATACTGTTCCTCATCCACAGTGGGCGGGTTGATGGAATCCATTTGGAATATGCAGATTTCCTCATCCTTGTAGCCAATCTCGACGGTCGAGATCTCGGGGCTCTTGACCTCCTTCCGTTCCGAGATCAACCTCTGCCCAGGTGGCAGATGGCTCTCTCCCTTCTCCCGTTTGATATGATCCTCTAAATGAACAGGGCTGTCTTCTGATATCTCGATGATCTCACAGTCTCTATCTGTGTTGCTCTCTTTGCTTCCCAGCTCCATGTCAGATGAGTGGCATTTCTCAGTCTCTCCTCCACTGCCCTCCACAGAGGCATCAATTTCCAGGTACCTGGAAAGAGCTTCAGTGCATTTCTCCACAATGTGTACCATCTGCAGGTAACTGGCGGCTGTCAGGTATTTCAAAAGCTCTTTCTTCTTCACCTCCAAAGCCCCCGTGTAGCACGAGAGGAGCAGCTTCCGGCCCACCTCGGCACTCTGCAAGATAGTGATCCGTACCTGCTGGGACTGTGTGAGAAGGAACTGGTCCCGCATGAAGGTGGAGCAGGCAGCAAAGATCACCTTGTGCCCGGGGAACTCGGTGTCATTGATGTAGATGGAAACGTCACAGAAGAGGTTCTGCTGCCTCAAAAGGTTCATTTTCTGCAGCACGGCATCTCCTTGCTGCTCAAACTGGAAATGGAGGACATCTGAGTCAGCAGCCATGGTCACAAGTCCTGCATGTGTGGCTGGGGAAACAAGTGAGAAACTCAACAAACCAAGAACACGGAAAGGCAGTATAAGCAGAGCAGGGATGGGAGCATGTAAGTCCCTTGCTGTGAAATTGCTTACCAGGCAGAATTGAAAGTGCTCATTATGATGTATAAAGCCCTTTATGGCTTAGTACCAGGCTATCTGAAAGACCATCTCTCTCCATAGAACTCTAATCTTACAATCTTTTGGGGAGTACTTTCTCCCCCAAAGAGGTATGTTTGGTGAGGATTTGGGGCAGGCTGTGGAACCTCCTCCCAAGAGAGTCTCAGTAAGGCCCCTTTTTGCTTTTTTCGCTGGTATGCAAAGACCCTCTTTAAAACAGGCCTTCCGCTTTTAACTGATGTAGGGGGTGC
Organism: Iguana delicatissima; assembly: GCA_948472985.1. NCBI lineage: Eukaryota > Metazoa > Chordata > Lepidosauria > Squamata > Iguanidae > Iguana > Iguana delicatissima. The sequence goes on along the minus strand of CAOKZL010000453.1, from coordinate 1,365,130 downwards.
AACAAGCAGGCTTCAATGTGTTTTTAACTATTTCAAATTATTGTTTTCAAGTGGATCCCTGTGCAATGTTTTCTAAAAATTTTATAGGACAGATTTCTTCTAGCTGTACTGTTATAAGAATCCACGTAAGCTGACATAAATTAAGAAAATATAAAGTACCAGCAGCAGAGGGAAGTCCTTTCTCCTGCACCATGTTTGGACAGAAACACTGGCCACCCAGGGTCTCGGGCCATTTCCACGCTGCCCCGTTACGGCGCTCTTATTGTGAGGGGACCCCGGCATTTGCAGTTTAGGCAGGGGTATTTGGAATTCGCAGCCAGAGCGCTCTTCGGGCTCAGCAAACTGCAAACCCCGGAACTCCACAGGACGCGGGCGGTGGCATAATAGCGCGGTAGCAGGGTAGTGCAGACACGGCCTCAGCCCTGGGAGAAAAGCAGCCGTGCGCGTAGCATGGCGCTCAGGAGTAAACACGCCCGTGGGCTCGCTCGCTCTGCATCTGCCACTCCGCCGGCCGAATCCTTCTGTTTTAAAGGAGGGCGCTGCTGAGCACATCCCAAGGCGGCGCCTCTCCCCGGCCCCGGCCCCGGCCCCCGCCCCCAACCCCGGGGCCCCCTCCCCAAACTGACCCCTGCTCCCGCTGGCCCACCTGCTCGCCCGCTTGCTCGCCTTCCCACCGCGGGCCCAGCCGGAGGGAGCCCCCGGAATAAACTTCCGGAGCCTTTCCGGAGCCTCCCTCCTGGTCCCCGCTCAACCCGGAAGTACTTCCCCGGGCACCGGGCCCCCTCGCTCCCCATTGGCTGCCTCGGCCAACGCCCCCGGCCAATCAGGAGGCGGAGGAGGACCACCCCCGCCCAGCCAGCGAGAAAGCCCTTTGCTCGCTCGGCTGCAAGGCAGGCGCCTCCGCGGTTCTACGAGCGGGTGGGGAGTAGGGCGCTGTTGGAACTGCAGTTCCCAGCTGTCCGCGCCCTCTCTTCTCTTCTCACTTAGGAGCACAAGGCAAAATCAATGCCATCCTACATTTAAATTCAAACCCTGTGTGGTAGGCTAGGCTGAGAGGGAGGGATTGGTGCCACACCCCACAGTGAATTTAAAAATGCCTGGAAAGAAATCTGAGTGGGGGTTACTGGGTGGGACAGAGATCTCTGCTTGCTTGAAACGGGCAGCTTTCTAAATGGTAAAAGGGGCAGCTCTGCAGCAGCCGAGGGAATGCTGTCCCAAATAAAAATCTCCCAGATGCAGAGGTGGCAATTTTGCAGCCCTCCACACATCAGTGGATTGCAGCTCTCAGCATTCTTCATCACTTGGCATGTTGGCCTGGGCTGCTGGGAGCTGCAGTCCAACCACAGCTGGAAGGCCACACCATACCGTTGCACAAAACCTGGGTGGCTGCCATTTCCTCTTGATGCTCGCCACACCTTGACGAGGTCAGTTCTTAGCAAGATGACTTTCGGAAGGCCAGCAAGAACAATGGTAGCAGTATCTCCAGGGAGAAAGCTACAGAGCTTGGAGAAATCATTTTTGGGGGTTGGAAACCCATTGGTGACTTTTTTTGGACTGTGCACAAGGAGATATCCAGTAACTCCTTCCACAATGGTTTTCCCCATGCCAGAGCTGCCAGAGGGAACTCCGTCCCCATAACTTAAAGAGCCACTAATTGGTGGTGGTGAAAATACTGGAGGAACTCTACAAGGAAATGCAGTCCCACAAAGTAACTTCTCCAAGCAGTGCTATTGGAAACTGTTTCTGTCTTAGGAATGAAATGTTATAAGAGAGGCACAACTGAAAATGACACATGTATCCATATCTACCAGACACAAGGGAAGGAAAAAAAAATCCCAGTCAATGTTTTGCTTCTGGCTCTCTCCCTCACCCCAGGAAAAGGCCACAAAAGCATTCAAGCTGCACGGAACAGCTTGAATAAAATGGCTCCCTGAAGCACACAACTTGAGTGTTTCTGTGGCTTTTCAGGGTCAGCCTGAAAGCAGCCAAGTGATGTCCCAACAGTGGCTAGAAGAGGGAAGGAAGGCGGGGAGAATGCAGAATTGATGATACATCATAATTTCACAATAAAAATTTTAATTGTTTATTGGCTGCTCCAGAATTTCTCCCCACCAAATGTGCTACGTACATGAGTAACCCCAAAGGCTAGCTTGGCTTGAAACAAACTCAACAACCTGCTCAGCGCCCTGGAGCTGAGGTGCCCTTTTTCCCCTGCAGAAAAGAGCTCCCATCATGCTCAAGGGGGTGCATGGTAACCTTCCCTTCTTTGAGTCATGCCTTCCCCCACCCCTGTACCTCTAATATCTCTTCTAACTATTTTCTGGAGTGCTGACAACAGATTCTAAGCACTACACACACACACACACACACACACACACACACACAGAACACAAAGATGACATGGCCCCAGGCCTGAATATTTAAGCGGGGAGGACAAGAACTGGGTAAGAATGACAACTGGAAAGGGGAGATGTAGGTGAAAACAGGGGAAGAAGGTGAGGCCACAGCAGATAACGCTTCAAGTCTGGATGTCACACATTCTGGAGGCCACAGAGACACAAGACAAAAAAGACATGCAACTTCAACCTTTCTAGTCTAAGTGCACATAGTTTCCACAAATCTGAGTGGGAGTGGACAAGAAATGAGACATGGAGGTGAGTGCCACATAGAGCGGTGTCTCTCAACCTCTGGCCTTCCGCACGTTATTGGACTTCAGCTCACAGAAGCCTGGTCAAGGGCTCTGGAAGTTAAAAGCCCAAAGCATTAGGGGGACCAAAGGTTCTAGAGAAAAGGATAAAGACTGCTCAGCCAGAGGGCTGGCCAAACAATGTCAGCTTCTTCCAGCTCCTGAAGGAAGCAGCTTCCACCCATTAGTTAGGAGAGACTCCACTCACAAAGGGTCAGAAAGGGGTGGGGTTGCTGTCACTTTAAGGCAGGAGCAGACCGCTGTGATGGGTCAGGGAGTGAAGTTTTTTGCCCCAGCACCCTCCAGCGGCTGCAGAGACTGCTAGAAATGCACCCTATAAAAATCTGCACATGGCCAGAAGTCAACTCCTGGTTGTAAAAACAAGTGCTTTCTTTTAAATTAATGTTTAAAAAAAGGGGAAAGTCCCTCAACCTACTTAAAAGGTGAACACCCACCCCTGAAGACTTCCAGGGAAGGCAATGCGCCCTTATTTTTGCCACAGGAAGGGCTGTTCGAGGAGGTTTGGGGGTTACAAAAGCAGCCTGGAGGGCCCCCCTTGTCCATCCCCTGCTTTAGGATAAGAAGGACAGGACAACTAGTACCCAACATTTTTAAACAAACAGTACAAAATTAAAAAGTTGCATACAGACTATGAAGAGCTTACAATGATCCAGTGCTTTTTCCTCTTTCAAGAAGTCCAGGTTTGTTTAAAAAAAAATTAGCTTAAGAACTCATCCGTGGTGGGTGGGGTGGATGTGTTCCCCACAGTTACTCCCCTGGCCCATGAGCAGAGAACTGCTTCTTGGAGACACACCCCCACTCTCTTCAACACATGGGTTTGGCCAATGCCACCTATTCTCAGAGGAAGACCTATGCCCACAGGGTTCTTTCCGTAATGGGGAAAAGATGCTCAAGAATCCCCAAATACAGTAAAACCCTCCCAGGCTGGATCTGGAAACCTGTCTCCAATTTGTGTCCAACCCTCCCTGCTCAACCAGCAGAGCCTTTTGCGATTGGCCCCCAAGTTCAATGCCAAGAGCATCTTTCGACAGTCCTCCACCCGTCCTGGTGCCTGCAAAAGAAGACAGCCAGAAAGGCCCCCTCTGCAGAGCCTGATTTAATTCACGCAGGTATTTTCACTCCTTAAACTCAGCACTGCCTGGGCCAGCTTCCCTGCATCTAGCACCTGGCTGCCATCAACTTGCGGGCAGCCTTTTGAGTCCGCTCCTGAGCTGCAGCTAAAGGCATCAAAATCCACCGCGATGTCCTGAACATTCCGTTCGTTGGCGTTGTCGAAGCTGTTCTTGCCATGGAGCTGCTTGAGGTGCTTGCGCAGGACTGGCTTGTGAGCAAAGACCATGTCACAGTAGTTGCACCGGTGGGGCTTGTCCCCACTGTGGAGGTTGAGGTGGTCCTGCAGGGAGCACTTCTGTGAGAAGGTCTTCCCGCAGATCTTGCACTGGAAGGGCTTGATGCCGGCGTGCACTCGCATGTGCCGGTGGAGGTTGCCCTTCTGCGTGAAGGTCTTGCCACACAGGAGACACATGAAGAGCTTGTGCATCTTCAAGTGGTTAGCGTAGTTCTCCAGGTGCCGGAACACCCGGGTGCATTTGGGGCACTGGTGGTGCCACTGCAGGCCTTTGTCCATGCCCCGGTTGTTGGAGCCAAATACGTCTTTGGAAGCCACCAGGAGGTTCTCACCCCCGGCGTACGAGAGTGCGTAGTTGTGTAGTTGGCTCTGCTCCATCTCCCCCACCCGGTTCTCCACCGTGGAGTTGATGAGGGAGTGCTGGGGCTCTGACGAATGGAGGGCGCTTTGCTGGTCCGAGGAAACAAACGGACTCTGGTCCTTCTTGCTTCTGACCTCCGAGGCCTCCCCAATGGACTCCACCTTCACGATCTGGATGTCGCTGTCATCCATGTCCATGCTGTCCTCGGAGGGCTGGATGCAAGGTGAATCCGGCTGCAAGGAGTCCTCTTCTTCCTCCTCTCCACCTGCCTTTGATTCTGAGGAGTTTGTCTGCTGCTCGCCCTCGTCTTTGTTTTCAAGCTGCTGCTGCTGCTGCTTTGGCCTGATGAACTTCCACAGAGCTTGCGTACATCGCTCCACAATGTGACTCATCTGAAGGAAGCTGGCTGCTGTCAAGTAGTTCACCAGCTCCATCTCGGGAAACTCCAGGACGCCGCTGTAGCAGGAGAGAAGCAGCTGCCTCCCGACTTCCGAGCTCTGCAAGATGGAGATTTTAACTTCCCTGGAGTCGTTCAGCAGGAACTGGTCCCTTAGGAAGGGAGAGCCGGCGGCAAAGACGATTTTGTGGCCATGGACTTCGAGGTCATCAATCCGGACGGTGACATCACAGAATTTGTTCTCCTCTCTCAGCTTATCCATCTTCTGCAGCATTGCATCGCCATAGTTGTCAAATTGGAAGTGGAGGCTGTCAGTTCTGTCAGTCATGTTGACAAACCTGAAGGGTATGTGTGGACAGAGAAAGTGAATTATGAGAGCAAGAAGAATTTCAAGGCTCTTACCACCCCAAAAATAAAACAAAACAAATCCTGAGATGACGGCAATCAAGTACCATAACTGGACACTTCCCACTCTGCATAGCTAGGTATTTTTTTTGAAATTATATTGCAAGATCATTACTGTTATTTTTTTCTCTTCTTGTTTTTTTCTGTAATTGCCTGCTTCAACCCAGTATTGTTGAGAATAAATTAAAATGTTGGTGGTGGAAATTAAAAAATTTACAGCACAGTCCTGAATGGGTTCATTCAGTAGTTAAGTCTTACCACGTTCTCTCAGAAAGGCATTCACAGGAGTACAATCTTATATGGCACATCCGAATAAATAAGCTTAATACATGTCTTTTGAGAGACCAAATCAGCGCAAACATCTTTTCTGATAAAATTATAGTTCTCACTGCTTGTCAGAAGGTGACTGAGGGCAGAGCTCCCCTTAATTTACTGTTGTTTAGGGTCCTGCTTTTTATCTATTAGCACTCAAGGCAGCATACATGGCTCATAGACTTGGAAAGCACAGCAAAGGCCATCTAACCCAATCCTTTGCTACTGCAGGAATCTGCAACTGAACCACCCCTGAATTCTCCCCTACTGCAGCTTATCCTCACAAAAACGATCCTGCGAGGCAGGTCAGGTTGAAGGAAAGGTGTGGGACAGTGAAAAATTACACTAAGGCCACCCAGTGAATTTCATGACTCAATTGAGGCTGAAACTTGGATCTCTGGAGTCCAGATTGAACACCTGAACCACTATATCATTCTGTGCTCATCATGAGAGCCCACCCTTGCCCCTGTTGTTTTCTTACCATCATCTCCAAGTATTCTTCTGACATTGACTGCCCCGGACGAGGGAGTTTCCCTTTTAGTTCCACAGCTCAGGGCAGGGTTCTTTCTGTCTAGGCTGGGATGGCAATGCAAAAAAGCAAAACCTACAGTACTGACTCCCTCTCCAACATTACGGCCAAAACACACTCGCCTTCCATGTCCACCCTTCCAAACAATCAATACAGAACTTCTCGAAGATTTATCAAAAGCAAATCTATTGCCTTCACGTGCCAATAGTAACAAACCATTTTAAAGACTAGTACCAGCCACCTGGAAGACCTGCTTATTCCCAGGGCTGCAATTTGCATCCTAGAATAATAGAGTTGGAAAAGACCACAGGGACCCTCCAGTCCAGCCCCATTCTGCCATGCAGAAACACACATCAAAGCATTCATTCCAAGAGATGGTCATCCAGCCTCTGTTTAAAAATCCCCAGAGTTTTTTTTTTCACGTTGGGCCTTTCTGCACTATTCTGTTATAGTGCTATTATTCCACTTTCAACATGCCTGGGGTTTGCGGTTTGGGGGGGGCAATGAGAATTCTCAGCCAGGGACCTCTTTGGCCTCAGGAAACTACAGACCCCAGAATTCTCCCAAGGATGTTGAAAGTGGATTAATACCAGCACACCAGTGTAGTGCAGAGATGGTCTTTCTGTCCCACAAGGGCTTAAAAACTCCTGGCTTTAACATCACTTTGTTGGGGCACTTGAAGAAGCGGACTGCTAACCCACAAAAGCTCACGCTCAAGAGATCACCTAGTCCTGAAGTCAGATTCCCCCCACCCCGCACCTGCCTTGCCAGCTCTTCCCGCGCAACAGAGGCTCCGGGTCCTGTGGCCGCGAGTTCCGCAGGCAACCCGGGGAAGGCGAACCCCCAGGCGGAGGAACCGAGGGCCGGCGGGGGGCCCTTCGGGGCTCTGCGCCCAGGGAAAGGGATGGGGCCCCGCTCACCTCGCCTCCGCCTCCCCCGGGCGACGCAGCTCTGGGCCCAGCACGGGCGGGGCGGGGCGGGGCGGGGCGGGGCGGGAAGGAGACCCCGACGGACCGAGGAGCCCCTCCTCTTCGGCCGCCACCACCGGAAGCAGCTACTGCATCTTCCCTCCACTTCCGGTGCCTCTTCTTTCTTGTCTCGGGGCGGGGGAAGGACGAGGAGCCGGGTTGCTGAGCGACAAGAGAGAGCGGAAGTGCTTCCCCGCTCCCTTCCTCCGGGCGCCGGAAGTTGCCCGCGTGGCTTCCTGCCAGGCCCCTGTCACGTGACGGAGGGGCTGGGATCGGTGAGGGGGGAGGGAGCTGGACTTGGGGTCGGCCCGACCGAGGCCCGGCGGCTCCGCTGCTGCTGCTGCGGCGGAGGCGGCGAGGAGGGCGGCAGGCCCGGCCTGGGCGGCGGCGGCGGCGGCGGCGGCGGCGGCCTGGATGAGGGTGAGTCCGGCCGGGGCCTCCCCCCTCCGCCCGCCTCCCTGAGGGAAACGGGGCGCCTGCTGGGGGAGCCGCTAGCGGGGAGGCCGAGGGCCGGGGGCTCTGGTCTGGCCCGTCGCCTGGGCAGTTACTCCTGAAATGGCGGTGGCGACGGCCCCCCGCATCGTTGCTATCCCCTTATCTCGTTACTCCCGGGAGTGTTGCCGCTGTTCTCCTTTCTCTCGCCCTCCCCGAGTGGTTGTGAGTAACGTCGTGTCGGGGAGGGGGAGCCCCGCTCTGCTTTGGGAGTTACTTCTGAAACGGCCGTCTTCGTTACCGTTACCAGTAGGGTAACTTGTTGCTTTGGAGGGAGCATGACGGAGGAGGGGCTCTGTCGTGTGATCCCTGTCCTTACAGTTCTGCAGCGTTACTTTTTTTTTTTTGAGAGAGAGTGATAGTATGGGTAACGTCGTCGTCGTCCTGTGTGTGTTATAGGGGGAACAGTAACTACTTCTGAAAGTAATTCTGTCAGTATCATTCATGTTGTTATTGTTATCCCTTTTGTTTTGCTTGTGGGGATAATTAGTGTCATTGTTATCAACGTCTGTATCATTTGATCTATTTTTGGGTTGTTTCTGTGTGTGTCTGTGTGTACGCGTGTGCAGGTAGCTACTGTTGTCGTTATCATATTACTGTGTTTTTGTTGTGAACTTGTCAGAGAGAACGGCGTGGGGCACCACCATTATTGTTATTTACTTCTTGGATTACCATTGAGAGGAAATGAGAGGGTAACAAATATTATCATCTTGGAGATTGTTTGATTTGTACCTTTTTGTTACTTCGGAAGGGAAATTGTGAAGGTAACTGCTGTTCGGGTTGTTACCCCTATCGTAAATTTACTTCTATATTTGGTTGAGTGGTTTCGCCTTGGAGGAAGTGGTGAGGATAATAATTGTTATCATGACCATTGCTAGCGGTATCATTTTATGTTATTGTTTTGCTACTTCCGAAAGGAGATGGTTGGGATAGCTGTTTTTACTATCCTTATCAATATAGGTTTATATGTTTTGTATGATAATTTGTGAGAGGAAAAGGGAGGGTGAAGTACTCTCAGAATTGCTTTATTTCTATAATATAGGTCCTTCTGGAAGGAATAAGGAGAAACTATTATCATCATCGGAGAGCCAGTGTAGTGGTTTGAGCGTTCGACTGTGACTGTGGGGAACAGGGTTCGGATCCCCACTTGGCCATGGAAACCCATTGGATGACCACGGGCAAGTCAGACTCTCAGTCTCACTAAAGGAAAGATTTGAACAAATCTTGCCGAGAAAACCCTGATAGGGTTGCTATAAGTCAGGAATGATGTGAAGACACACAACAGCAACGGCAATTGTCATAATCGTTTTTAGGATCAGCATTGTTATATTTATTTATTTTAGATCTGCAGTTAAATCTAAATCTTAGAAGTCAGCATCAGGATGATTTCACTTATTTAGTTGAATCCCCTCCTACCCCCGACACACAACATACTTAGGGCATCTAACAATAGGGACTAACATATTTCACGTATGCATGAACATACGTTGTGTTTTTTAAAGTGGTTTTAACTGTTGCTTTTAAAGTGGTTTAATTTAATGTGTTTTTGTTTTGTTCAAATTATGTATGCTTTTACACAGCAAAGTTTTAAATTGCTTATATTGTATGCTGCTCTCAGATCCCACAATAAAGGGTGGAGTAGAAATGTTTCAATAATAAATAAAACCCTGTTGTGCTGCAGAGTTTAGAGCATCATATTAAGAATGGAGAGAAATGCTGTAGTTAGAAATTCTTGTTTGGCTACGAAGTTGAGTGGGTGTCTTCGGACAAATCATCTGACCTACCTCATAAGGTTGTGGGGAGGTTACAGTGGAATGGGGGCAGAGGCAAGGGGAGAAAACCATGCATGCTGCCTGGAACAGTTTGGAGGACAGATGTGATACAAATTTCATCTACTTTGGAGGAAAAGGGGATATAAATATAACAGTGGAATATGAATAATGAACATGGTAGGTTGTGTGGTACTTGCTATTCTGATTGACAACAGTACTGTTTTGTTAACAATAGTACTGATAAAACACTTACTGTGTTGTTACTAATAACATATAAAAATGCTTATTTGTTGTGATTGAGTTTTTGTTCAAAAACAAAACAAAAAGTCCTGAGGATGCAAACTCAGTGAAAATGCAGAGAAGCATTTGTAAGCAGTACTTGGGGGTCTGTGTAGTCCCCCCGCAAAGCACTGATATCTCTCTGAGTACTTGTCTTAGTAGTCCATAGAACATCCCATTTGTGGTACCTGGGGGGCACGCCCACCTCTCTCTTACTCTTTCCCCAGCTACAAGAGAATCTATGAAACTTATCTGGAAGGGTGTTAAAATCAGTTTCAGTTTGTTCATCCTTTCATCCAGTCTCAAACCAAGCCAGAGTGGTGGTATAAAGCAATTCAGGAAAGCTTCTCTGGAGTATGTATAACCTGGGTTGCTTGTAGACCTTAGCATGGAAGGAGGTGCAAAACAGCGGTTTACCTGTGCTTCTTTCAGAGAAATTGACAGTTTTGCCTTCGGGTGTCAAATTCAGTACCAACTGGGAACCCAAGAACATTCCTTTTGAAAAAGAAGTGGCAGGTTCAGTTGGATGGCCATCTCTCAGGAGTTCTTCATCCAGGTATTCTTACAGGGCAAAGATTCGGGTTAGATGGTCCTTGCAGTTCCTTTCCTCTCTCTGGTTCTATCAGGAATCTCCTGGATGTGTAACAGGCAGCATCTGTGACCTGAGGCTCTGTGCATCCCAGAAGTGCCTGGGCTCAATTGGACAGTCTGAATACCATGGAGCTGTTTGTGCAAGGCATGGGTGGGGCTTGGGGGGAAGCACAACCGTCTGGAGGCTGAAAAAGGACCAAGTTAGAATTCCACAGGAAGGGGCAGGTGGTTGGAGCAGGGGATTTTCCTGGGATGAGCAAGAGAAGGCAATGAATTGTGGAATAAATGTTGTAGTCCGTACCTTTTGTTATGCACGGGTGGATTCTCTGGCATTCGCTGCTCATTTTAGAATAAACAGGGTCAATAAGATGAATTACTGAAAAATCTCCTTTTTGGACCTTAACTCCCAGAATCCCCCAGCTAACCATGCTGCTCGGGAATTTTCTGAGCATCATAGTGCAAAAGGTCCCTTTCCTTTCCCATCATGCCAGGCTCAAAAGCAGATGAAAAGCCTTCCTTCTGTCCTGATGGCCACTGCCCTCGCCTCGGAAGGAGAGAGAAGAGGCAGTCTCTGCTGGACTTAATTCCCTCCCACACTGCCATCCCCTTTTCCTTTTGTGTCATGTCTTACTTAGATTGCAAGCCCAAGGGCAGGGAATTGTTTTGTTGTTCTTTTAGTTGTGAAGTACCGTGTACAGTCATGGCACTGCATAAATAAATGCTAATAATGATAACAATTTTTCCAGCTCTGATGTTTGCTTGGCTGGATGCTCATTTTATGCAATGATGCAGTTAGCAGCTACATTTCCTTTGGTAGAGTTCTGGTAAGTATTTGTGTAGATTCAGCCGGATCTGAACTTGAGGTAGCACAGCTGTGACAGTTGTGAAGGTGCCTTGACTTTGTGGGGCACTTTTTGGGCAAATGGAAGTATAAATATCCCGTTTATTTAAATTGTGAAGTTACAAGTCCATGCTTAAACCTTTGCCAGTGAGATCAGTGTGACCAAAAAGAAGCATTCGGCTTTTGGACCTTATTATTTGCTTCATTTTGTGTTTTGTTTCTCTAATAGCAAAAAACATTTAAAGAGTGTGTATTTTGTGGCTTTAAAAGGTGAACAAAAGAACAGGGAAATCGTAGAATGTATAAAATACTTTCACCTATTACACAATGGTCCCTAGAAGTTTCAAAATACTGTTGCGCAAATGAAAGCAGAAGGGATTTTTGGTCTTCTGTGTCTAGTGACGACAGATCCCGATAAACATATTTGAGGCATGTCCAGGACCAGCATACGGCTTTTGGAAGGCATTTAAACTCAAAGTTTTTGAGGGAGAGTTTGTCGTTTGTAAGTGTAATCTAATAATCATCAATCCCTTTCATCTTTCCTGTACTTAGTTGGTGGTAGATTGCACACAGAAGGTAATTGGCATATAGAGAATGTTTCTGCTTTCCAGATCAATTTATTTACTTATTTATTCAAGCCAGCCAGTAGCTGTGTGGATCAGATCAAGCTCTGGTATTCATGTTAGTTGGCCGCCTCTGCTGGGCTGATAAATGCTTTCACTTTGAACCCTTGGAAGGTATGAAGCGCCATCTTTCCACATATGAGAGCCAAAGGATCTCATTTTAAATGTTCATCTCTGAAGCAGAGACTAAATATTTATAGCCGAGTAGAATGCGCATTGTTTATCCTCACCTTCATCTTTGGCTCCTCTCTTGGCTGTTTCCCTCATTGTAAGATTCTTGAGGCTGAGACCTTCCAGAACCATACATTCTGAGCGATTTCTCTGTACAAATAAAATGATGGTGATGATTCCTTCATCCCCTCCAAACATTGCCCCCGATCCTTGATGACAACCTTTGTGAGTCATTCCGGTGGATTTTCCAGGTTTTGCTTCACATGAGGACTGAGTGCATGCCTTAAAAAGGGTACTAGAAATTCTGATGTGTTGCTGGTTGTTCTCTTAGGGTAGCCATTATACTGCGTGACCACTGACCCATATACTCTTGTGGCCCTGTGTAGTCCCTTGCTTCTTAGCATCCCCCTTCCCCAGAAAGGGATCCTAATGGGAGCCACTGAATTTATGGTGCTTGAGCTGTTAAAATTAAAGTTTAATTACTTCTGAGTGCTGGCATTTGTTCTTAGTTTTCTGCCATCTGCAGCTATTGAGTTGGTCTTGCATTTTAGCTCTCATTAGTAGTTGCTGTCAGGCAAGAGAAACAGCATGCAGGTGAGGGAGCTGAATGGCAGAGGAAAGATTGTGTATTTTGTTTGTTTTCCACTTCCTCTTGTGCCCTCCTCTGGCTGTCCCGAGTGGGCTAATAGAAATTTAGGCAGGCTATTAAATTTTACAGACTGACTTGACACGCCTGGGTTGAATGATTCCAGTATCTCTCCTGGAAGGTTGGAGTTTCTCATTTCCTCTTTCAAAGTGACTTTGGAAAGGCTCTAGGGACTCACTTCTCAATAGAGAATATTGTATTTTATGGCTTCTCAAACTGATTGGTCAATCCTCTTTCTTGTCTGGCAAGAAATGTTTATTCTTCCCTTGAAATGATTGGGCAATCAAAAGCAAAGCAGCTTAGAAGGGAGGGAAAGAGAGGTGCGTGGGGGTTTCATTGATTCTTCCCCTTCCTGACGAAAGCTAGCACAGTGATGGACATGATACAGGTTTATCTACAGTTGAAGCTGATGGAGCCACTCCGAGTCTGGCCTTATTGCTGTGTTGGTGAATCACTGTCCTTTTTAACTTGCAAGCAGAAAGGTCACAATTATTGCTTAAACTGAAGAGCTGGATGCTTTAATGTTGGCATAAAAGTTCTGGCCTAAAGAGATGGCCTTGCCAGGTGACATTTCCTCCGCCTTTCAGACACCCCTCTTTGAAAACAACATGATAGTCCAATAGTTGAGAGAGGGAGAGAGGGAGATTATCTTAAGGTGCAATTTGTTGGTTTATCACTTGGCTTGGATTAGTTGCAAGTCCAGAATCAGTAAGAAGGAGAGCATAACTGCTCTGGAAAGCTCTTGGCTGCTCCCCATCGCGAGGTGTAGCAAGACAAACTGTGTATAAATGCATTTGGCTTTCCAAATCAAGCTATTCTTGTCACAAGATTTGTGTATGCCTCATTTATTTATGAATTACAATTATCCTATTTTTACTTTAGTGGAATGGCATGGATTGGCTCTTCTCCTACTCCCCACCTTTATCCTCACGATGATCTTGCTCACTGGTGGGACTAGAATTTGGATCTACCAAGTCTCAGTCCAGCCCTCTGACCACTCTACAACACTTGCCCTCCTTGTTTGTGGCTTGTTGAAGTTTTTTCCTTTCTTCTCCTGGATGTGAGTTAGTCCAGTTTTCAGTCACTTTGCCTTGTCTTTATGAGAGGTTCAGAAGTATTTGTTCCTCATTTGTAGGGAAGGAGATCACTGTGGTTTTTTTAAAAAAAAAACAACTTTTTTTTAAATCAAAAGGGCTTGTATTTCTCTCCTGAAGTTGTCAGTTAGTTTTAATGCTGAGTTGCTAGAACTCTCTATTGCTTTAATTCTGCGTCACTGCTTGTGTGTCTGCACACCAAAGGTACAGCTGGGAAAGGGGACTTGCCTGCTTGGCACTTCCTAATGTTTTTATTCCAGCCAGAACTCCTCAAACTAGAGCCATCTCCCCTTGCCCTTCCACCTTGAATTCCTGCCTGATTTGGGAAGTGGTCAAGAGTTTCGGAAGAATCTCAATTACCAGAAAGAAACTGTTGGATTGTCTTGGGGTTTGTTGTGCCAGCTGAGGAAACACCGCTTTCTTCTGTTTGGCAGCTGGAACAGATGAGCAGGAACAACTTGGCATAGACCTTTTAAAAATATGTGCGTGTGTGTGTACGTAGGGGAACTGTGAGCTTCGTGCCCATGTGACACCTCTAAAGACCATACCCTCCCAGACAGGTATGGAAGCAAAAATTGAGAGTGTGGCCCTGCGGGGGAGAGCCCCCTGGTGTAACAGATTTATTTATATATTTATTTGAATAGTTATGGCTTGCCTTTTATCCAAAGATCTCAGATGGCTCCAGGTCTGTCTGAGTTATTTTGTTTTTATCATCTTTTTCATTTTTATCCTGCTTTTCCTCCCAATATTGCCACTCAAAGTTGGTCTACCAAATACAAAAACATCAGCCAAAATCCACATGCAAGTTATTTTAAAATACAGTTAAACAGTCCGTAGAATTAAAGCCATTAAAAGATTTGTTAAAAGGCGGAAGGTTAAAAAACAACAACAAGAAGGCAGCAGACCATTAAAAGCCCAGTGCAGCCAGTTCTTGTCAAAAGATAAAATTTTCACTTGCGGTGGAAGGACAGCAGGGAAAGAGCCATTGTAGTCTCTCTCAGGAGGCTCTATCCCTGAGTTGTAGTGCTGTAAACCTAATAAAGAAAATAAGCTGTAGGGCATTCGCTTTCTGGCACAGTAAGGGTCTACCCGGAGGCCTGTTTTCTCCTGTTTTGGAGCTTTCTACTGTAGTCTCTGGTTGGTCTTGGCATGAACAGATCTGCTTTGTTCTGATCCAGTTTCAGTGTACTATAACTGGTCAGTATGGTACAACAGAAACTGTGATATAATTAGACATCATTGCTAAATCAAAAGACAATTATATTACGTGATGCATAGGTTGTAAACGAAGAGCCAGCATAGCATAGTGGTTTGAGCATTGGAGCATTGAGCAGTGGTTTGACCCTGGAGAACAAGGTTCAGTTCGTTGCTCGGCCATGGAAACCCCCTGGGTGCATCACACGCTCTCAGCCCCAGAAAACCTCCTGGTAAGGTCACCTTAGGGTTGCCATAAGTCAGAAAATAATTCAAGGCGCACAACAGAAACAATCAGAGGCAGTATATCTCTGAACTCTGCTGGGAACACAAGGAACAAGTTACGGTGATATCCTGCTTGTGAGTTTTTGAGAAATTCCCTGGTCATCCACTATGCAAGCAAAATGCCAGATTTGTTCTGATAGCAGGTATCTTGAAATCACCAAGGGGTGAGGCATTACTCCCGAAGCCTTTGAGAGACTCTCTAGGAATACTTGTTTCTGATTCCATTCCTGAGTTGCAAAATCCTTTCCTGAGTGACATCTGGGCTCATACTGTTTGGCTGTGGTTCAGGGAGGAATCCAGGAACACCCCAAGGCCTGACTTTACGGACACAGTTTAATTAGACATATTTCATGTTATTATTTTATTTCATTTTTCTGTTTTTCAGGCACTTATGACCCAAGCCCATTCATGAGTCAAGCGTTCCTTTTTTAAGTCATGGATGACAAGGCCTCTGTTGGAAAAATCAGTGTGTCTTCGGATTCGGTCTCTACCCTTAACAGCGAAGATTTTGTCTTGATTTCCAGGCAAGGGGATGAAACGCCGTCCACCAACAACGGTAGTGACGATGAAAAGACAGGGCTGAAGGTAAGATCCTGCAGCTTGATGCGTGTGATGGAACTGAAGGGGGAATTTGAGGTTGCAGAAATTGGAACAGAGGTGAGTTTCCCTCTGCAGAAAATCACCACCTTGTTCTCTCTATAAGGAGCTAGAATACAGCTCCCTTAATAAACCCCCAGGCAGAAGAAAAACTATAAAGGAGGTCTTTCCACCTGTAAGTCTCTGAGAGAAGTGATTTTGCTTGCGGTGGGTGCAGGCTGCCCAATCCCCCAGTCCACAGATCAGACTGAAAGAAAATGTCTGGTCACTTCTATCTGTTCCTCCCTCCCTAATTGTTTAGTATTTCTATGCCTAATGCACCCTTCCCTTAACTCCAGAGGAAGAGGAGGCAAACTGTGCTCTTGAATACAGGGTGCAGACTGTTAGGAGGGTCGCTGAACTAAGCCTGTGATCATTAAACACTCACACTGACTTGATTTCCATGTTGCAATCCCCTCTGAGAACTCAGCTGGTGAGTGGCATGCAAAAATATCATGGAACAAGTCAGGCTTTAGGGATCTGGGTCAGCAGAGAGTTCACCAGCCAGCCATCTGAGATCCTGTTCACTGGTGTAACTACATGGGTGGCACGCCAGTGGCAGCAGAAGTAAGACAGTTGTAGGAGCAGCTATGACATGGAGTGGGAGTCAGAGAGAGCTGGCCCCACCATTTGGGGAAGTGTCTTGTTCCCTCCCAAGCTGCTCAGAAGCCATTGGAGTTGCTTTGTCCACCTTCCATCCAACCCTGCATAAAGTGCGCCTTGGAATGAACCTTTTTTTTGTTGTTACTTGTGGTCAGGAAGGCTTCACCTTCTGGCAGCCATATGACAGAGTGCTCTCATCACCCACAGCCATACTCAGGTCTTGCAAACTCAAGGCAATTCTCACTTCCTTGATGGAGTCTGTACCTGTCATGTGGTCTTCCTCTTTTCCTATTGCTTTCAACTTTCCCCAGTGTTTCCAGTTAGTCATATCCTTTCATGATATGCCCAAACCATTATCCTGTTGTAAATCACCAATAAGTTTCCGGCTGCAGATTGATAAGAGCCCTTTGGCATCTTGGGCCACAGGTCTTTCTCCATTACCTGGTTCCTGTTTGTTGTAACTGAAAATGCCAAACATTGGCCCTAGGGTGAGTGAAGTGTGTGGCTTTGTTGTTGAATGATCGTCCTTCTCTGTAAGGGCTCACCCCTTTCTGTAAATGACAGGGCAGAGCCCTTTTCTGTGTCTAATGGAGCAGAAAAGCTCAACAAGCTGGATGAGATTTCAGGCAGTCACGGTGGCTCCTCACACCTAAATGTGAAGGACAATGGCAGGGAACTAACAATCTGTTCAAATATGTGGTATCCATATCCACATATGTTAAAAACTGATTGAATTAAAGCAATTTTAAAGTTGTATGTAAAAAAAATTTATGGCGCATGCCTAGTTAAACACCCTTTCCTCAGCAGCAAAGCAGCTGGCTAAAGCCCGCTTGGATTGAAAGGTCTTTGCCAGCAATAAATGTTGACATCAAGTTATCGTCACAAGCCAAACTAAGTCCTCTAGAGCGGGACTGCTCTGAGTGGTGGTCTGTAGGTTGGTACTAATCAACAAGCCATTGGCTGCTGTTCCACAGCAAATTTTTAAGAAACATTTTGCAGCCAATGAGCACAAATATGTTGCCACTCACTGGCACACTTAAGAAGCACCGGCATATCTGGGGATCAGGGATTCTGGAATGTGGAAGTCCAAAACATCTGGAAAGCCAAAGATGGAGAACCACTCACGTAGAGAATCTTTCTTCAGCCTGTTGCCCTCTGGGTACGTTGGACTACAGTTAAGAATGGTGGGAATTGTAGTCCCATTGTGTGTGCAGAGTTTGTAGGGGAAATCTACTCTAGGGTTAGCAGTGCAGAGGTGTTAGCTGATGAAAGGCTGAGGGAGTCTAGGGGGAACAGGGAGTTGATGGTCAACATGGGTTGGTCTGAGTCTACATGGTGGCAGCAGGTTCCCAAAAACGTAGTTTTGGAAGTATTAGGAAATTCCATGGTCCCTGTTTATGAGGAAGAAGCAGCAGCAGCAGCTGCAAAGTATTGTGTGGCTTTCAGTTTTTTTCACAACTTTAGTTTGATCTCTTAATAATAAGAGTAGTAGTAACTCTGATTTTAGGAATCATAAAACTCTCTTGTTGAAACCTCTCCACTGCTACCTGGTCTGTTTAAAGGCAAAATTCAAGGCATTGGTTGTGACCTATAAAGCCCAGTAGGTCCAGGCTGTGTGACAGATCACCCCATATGAGCCTGCCCGTGCCCTGAGATCCTTGGGCGGTGGCCTTTGTTGAGTTCCACCAACTGTATGTTTGAAATAGTTTCAATAATCCTTTTAAAAAATCCCACCTGCTGTCAGCACATTCCCCCTTCACACAACGCCCCTGTGAAGCTAGTTAGGCTGAGTGGCAGTGACTGGTCCAAGGTCACCCAAGCGTTGGTAGGTGTGCTGGACCTTGGTCTCCATTGGGTGTGGCAGCCACTAGCACTGGCTTGAGCAGCAGGGATGGGCAGACTTCCGAGCCGGTTCATCTTTGCATGCTTACTTACTCCTTTCTAGATTATATATAATTCCACTATTTTTGGCAGTAAAATATTCAAGAGGCTCAGAAGTCACTTGACGTAGGTGTAGCCACACAGGCTGGAACTTGTTGGTGGGCGTTTTTCTTCAGGCAGGTCCGACCGGGGACCAGGAAGTTGTGGCATGAAGCGGAACAGGTATGGTACTGGCTCCAAGGTCAGTAGAGACGCCTCAGAAACCTGAGAAGACTTGCCTCCCTTGCTGAATGTGTGTCATTGCAGCTCCTCCTTCTTCCCAGCCCACTTCAGCCCCTGTGGGGTGCTCAGCATGGTTTCTGATCCCTTTCCTCCTGCCATTGGGTTCCCATGGAATTCTGCTGCGCTCCGTCTTTGGCCAGTGTGTCTGCTGTGCGTCTGATGCAAACTCCTTCACTTGTGAGCTTTTCTTCTTCTCTAAACTGGTTGTACCTTTGGGAGATGGAGACAGTAAAGTACCTGTGTCCGGTTTCTGTGGATGTTTCTGATACCCAAGGCTGGTTTCTGCAGACACTTGGGCTTTAAATCCCATTGTTAGTACCAATTAGAGTAGACCAGTTGAATGTATGGGTGCTTGGTTAATGAGTACTTAGGCCAGTTCTGTAGAGCAAACAGTTCTCCTCTAGTTGAGTCTGACGGTTGGGTTAGGGCAGGGATCAGCAGTTGTGGAAGGGTGGGAGACCACATTAACCTTCCCCCCTCAACCTTGGAGGACCACAGCTCCCACTGCACTCTCCTGCCTCCCCCAGAAAAAAGTTTTTTGTCCCCAACACCCTCTAATGCAGTGGTTCTCAACCTGTGGGTCCCCAGATGTTCATGGACTTCAGCTCCCAGAAGCCCTGAGCATTGACCATAGTAGCTGGGGCTTCTGGGAGCTGAAGTCCACGAACATCTGGGGACCCACAGGTTGAGAATCACTGCTCTAATGGATGTGAAGGGCATTTTTTCCATGTTTTTAGGACCACTTCCATGGCCATTTGCGGCTCAGGAGGTGCTGTTTTTTTAAACCACAGGAGGTGGGTGTAAGTCACTTCCTGTTTCCAAAAGTCCTTTCTTCATCCTAAATTGACACAGGGGAGCCAAAAATATGCCCAATGCCCCCTACACCCAGTTGAAGGAATTTTGGGGCAATTTTTCTTTTACCCCTGGGGGCCCCCAAGGACTGCATGTGGTCCGTAACCCACATTTTGTTTACCCTGGATTGGGTCTAAGTGGCAGATCTGTGTGGCAGAGTTAGGTGACTCCTTACCACAGCAGCTCCTGGGGCATTTTAGGAGTTGTACTAAAAAAAAGGAGGGGGGGTTCCAGGCTCCGCCTCATTGCTAGGAGGCTGATCTCAGCCAAGCCTCCACTGTTTATCCTCCTTTTGCTAAACAGGTGCCGCTTCTTTCCACAGATCATAGGGAATGGGAGTGAGCAGCAGCTGCAGAAGGAACTCGAGGACGTCCTAATGGATCCCCCTGTGGAAGACCCCTCCAATGACCGGGAACATGAGGAAGAAGATGAGGAGGAGGAGAGTTCCCCCGATGCAGAGGGAGATGAACCTGTTCTCCTCGAGGCCTCAGCCTCCTCAACCATTAACCCCGTGTCGGTGTCGGGCCCCCAGAAAACCGTCATGAGCCTGCCAGTGAAACCATCGCAGGGAGGTGTGGTGATATTGTTGTTGGTGTGGGATGGGATGGGATGGGATGGGATGCAAAACCACAAGGCAAAGCTAAATTTGGACAGGTGAAAATGAAAGACACGCAAACTTCTGCATGGCTTTTCTTAAAATGCCAAAATTTTGCCTTTCCGTCAAATGACTCTCATGGCAAAGAGGAAATACGGTACCATTTTTAGCAGCAATGGAAAAGGAAGCTGGTCAGCACAGAGAGGACAAGAGAAAACACCAGACTGGTGGAAAGGGACAATGGGATTAACGAATGTCACCAGCTCACTGGTGAAATATCTTGGGAATAAGGCCTTTTTGTCATTTCATTTGGTTGAATTCCTTTTAAAAAAAAAGCATCATTGGCTTATTAGCAAAATGACATAACGTAACCATTTTTGAATTTTGTAGTAAATTAATCATTTTACAAAATTCTAACCCCCACCCCGTTCCCATGGCATCCAGACTGTGTTTTTCCCTGGCAAGTGGGCGTTGTTGGTATAGTTTTAGCTTTGATCTTTGCATCTTAAGGGCTAGAAACTTGCTTTTTATTCAAATAGAAGTTGAAGTTCTTGACTGAAGAACTAAAAATATGCCATCAATGAGTGTAAATATTCATACTTAGTAAGTACGATCCTAAATGTTCTTAGTTCGTATGGAAAAGCACTGGTTAATCCACTGCATGTAGTAGAGGCTTCAGTTTAGCGTTTAACTGTGGGGCCTAATATGTATAAATCTGGGTTATT
Source organism: Iguana delicatissima (assembly GCA_948472985.1). Lineage (NCBI taxonomy): Eukaryota > Metazoa > Chordata > Lepidosauria > Squamata > Iguanidae > Iguana > Iguana delicatissima. The sequence continues at coordinate 1,344,541 of CAOKZL010000453.1, read as the reverse complement.
TAATATGAGGAAGGTGATTTCTGAAAGGAGGGCATGTATGTATTCATCCCTCCCACCTCTCTCTCCCTCTGCTTCTCCTTCCATCTCTTACCAACCCTGCTCACCTGTGCTTTGGCACTCTCTCCTTGCTGCCTTGCAGATTCTGAGGACTCGAGCCCTTTTACTCCAGTGGCCGATGAGGACAGCGTTGTCTTCAGCAAACTCACTTACTTGGGCTGCGCCTCGGTCAATGCCCCCAGAAGTGAGGTGGAAGCCTTGAGGATGATGGCCATCTTACGAAGCCAGTGCCAGATCTCTGTGGATGTGACTCTTTCAGTGCCTAATGTGTCTGAGGGAACTGTGAGGTATTTGCCTGCTTGTCCAAGCACTGCGGGATGGTGGGGAGTAGAATTTGGGAGGCTGTGTGAATGTATCTAGAGTCAACAGTGGCTACTCCCATGTTTACGTTAGTAAGTCTCTAAGGGCCCTTTTACACTACATAGTTATAGCACTGTGTTTCTACTTTAAGTGCCATGGCAACATCTTTGAGAATCCAGGGGCTTGTACTTTGGTGATGCACTAGAACTCCTTGGCTGAGCATTCCAAATACCCCTACTCAGATTACAAACCCCAGGATTCCATAGGATGTGGAAAGTGGAATAATAGCACTATAAATGTAGTGCAGAAATGGCCTTAGTCTCTTAATCTTTTTATATGACACTAATAAACAACTTAATTGATTCAAGATTATATCTCTAGTAGTTTCTGCAGAAAGTTGAAAGTTTGTGTCTTTCCTCCACTTACCTTCCTCCATTTCTTCTTCACTCAACAGGCTGTTAGACCCTCCAACAAACACTGAAATAGCCAACTACCCCATTTATAAAATACTCTTCTGTGTGCGAGGGCACGATGGGACTCCAGAAAGCGACTGCTTTGCTTTCACTGAAAGCCATTACAACTCTGAACTCTTCAGAATTCACGTCTTTCGATGTGAAATCCAGGAAGCTGTAAGTGCAGCATTTGGGCTCAGCGAACGCTAAGTGTCCTTTGTGTTTAGTCTCTTCTGTTTTACTTTCTTTGCTGCTTCCTCCTTGCTTCCTGTCAACCCTGTTCTTTCTCTCCATCTTTGTGTCCTCAGGTGAGTAGAATCCTGTACAGTTTTGCCACTGCCTTCCGCCGTTCTGCCAAACAGACCCCGCTTGCAGCCCCTGCAGCTCCCCAGACGCCCGACAGCGACATCTTCACGTTCTCTGTCTCTCTGGAAATAAAGGAAGATGATGGGAAAGGCTACTTCAGGTAACATTTCTCCTTTCCCCCCCCTCACCGGTGTGCCAATGATGCATTTGACATTATAAAGATGCGTGAGGCAAGTTGTCCAAAATCAGATTTGTGCAGTTCCAATGTGCTGTTTTCAGTCTGTTTTTTATGCTCTGAGTAAGGGGGCTTTCTTAAATGTGTAGCTCGTGCTGCAGAGGTGAGCAGCGTGCAGCCCGGAGGTGGAAGACAACCATTCATGCCCCATGTGGTGCTTTGGGCCCCAAAATGAGGCCCCTTAGGTTCGTCAGAGCTCCCAGATATCCAGTTGTTTTTTTCTTGAAGGAAATCCAAGTGATTTCCTTTTGTCCAAAGTCTCACTCAAAATTGGTCAAAGGAATTGTAGAACGCAGAAATTTCGCTCCCTCAAAACCCCCACGTGTATCCCTAAACCTTTTAATAACTTAAGGACCAATGTTTCTATTTTTTTACATTTCTTTTCCTTCTAACATCCATTACATTCTCCCTCTCCCCAACCTGAGCGTGTGGATAATAGTCTGCCAATACTCCCTGCACATTACGTATGAAGCTGCAGACCACAGAAGGTCTTTGAGGTGTCAGAAGACACGCTCTTGTTTCTGCTGGATATTTTGTGTTCAGTGCCCAAGATGAGGACAACCGGTTCTCCTCTTTTCCTCGTCAAAAGTGCTATGTGCGTGTGTGCACATGTGTGTTTTATGGAAACAGTTTGGAGATTTTTGTCTCCCTGTTGCTTTGAATTCTTCTCAGTCCCAGCCCAGAAAACAGAAAACTTGCATCCTTCTCGTGCTTTGTTCAGTGACCTTGTTTTCTGCTCATGTTCTGCCATTCCTTGAGTCCTGGTTTTATGATGCCACCTGCTGTCTGATCTTGCCATAACAGCCCCGTGGGAGCTAAACAAGCAGTGTGGTTCACTGGAACTAGGAAATTTTAGACATGGTACATCTTAAAATAAATTAGGTGCCAGTGGCAGGAAGTTCAGGGTTCCTTGCATTATCCTGGGGTATCTCATTGCCCTGGCCTCCTTTTCCAGCTCTCTGGGTTCAACTGACTGTAAAAGCTCTCCTTCACTAGCTTGGTTCTCTTCTTCTGTTAGCTCCTCAGGAAGTTGGTCATCTGAATCTTTTTTTTCTGTGCTTTCAACTCCAGCGCCGTCCCCAAAGATAAAGACAGGCAATGCTTCAAACTGCGCCAAGGCATTGATAAGAAGATTGTCATCTACGTCCAGCAGACTACCAACAAAGAGCTGGCCATTGAAAGGTAATTTCACTTCTGCATTTGTTTTTTGCCCCCTTTCTCTGTCTTTTGTTTACTCTGGCTCTTTTCCTTCCCTCCATCATCTTCCATCCAGCTTTTTGGAAAGAGGTTATGGGGCTACTGCAGGTGAGTTTTCCCCCCAAACTCACCATTGTTTTTCCTCCAGAGTAAAACTGTAGCTTTTTGTAAGCATGCTGAAATCATTGTTAAGGAGATATTGGGTGTTCTTTTGGTTTCTAGGGCAGTGGTAAAGCTGATAAACCATAGAGCATAGCCATGTTTCTTTTTTGTTGTCCATTGGTTGAGACCCAGGAGGAGAATATCTGATATAGAAATGACTATTAGAGGTGTTGGCTTTAATTGCAGGTGTTTTGGCCTCCTCCTCAGCCCTGGGAAGGATGTGCAGAGCGGTGATATGCATTTGCTGGATCTGGTATGCACTGCTTTGGTTGAGAGATGTTGCTGTTAGATAAATGCATGCATTTATTTATTTAGAAGTATGACAAGTATTTAAATGCCGTACGTATCCAAAAATGTCGAAGTAGTATACATCAATAAAATTGGAGATATGTATACAACAGTATGTACAGTACACAATTAAAACAACAACTTTGCATTGTCCATGAAATAGACTTTAGATTGAGCTAAACGTGAAAAGCTTTTATAAATAAATATGTCTAAAAGTAAGAACAGTTGGAGCAGGTCAGATTTCTAAGGGAAAAGTATTCCACAGAGTAGGTGCCACCACATAAAATGCCCTGTTGTTCAGGAACATGTGGCATGATAGAAGGACCTCTTCAGATGGCATCAAAGACCTGAGTGGGTTTGTAAGGGAGAAGGCAGTCTTTCTGGTAATGAGGGGCCAAGTTGTTTAGTGCTTAATGGACTTAAAACTTTCAAGTCCCCCTACTTATTGGTGCCCCGGTATATACGTTTCTCAGAGAGCTGTGAGTTTATGCTCTATTGTGGCAGTATGCATGACTTTGGTTTCCTCATGCTCTCTTTGTGGCTTTTAGGAGTCTATGGGCAAAAGCTCTGACGGGAAGTCCTATGTCATCACTGGGAGCTGGAACACAAAGTCTCCACACTTCCAGATAGTGAACGAAGAAACACCAAAAGGTTTGTATTGCTTGAAATCTCTTGGCTGTGTGCTTTGCTTTGGGGGTTCTGGGGAGTATGGTGCAAACAAGCTCTGGGATTTGTGTATAGTGGCCATTTGCCAATCCACAGAAGGAGTTGTGTTGCTTGGTGTGAGAGACGTGTGTGTCTGTTTATGTGCACATGAGAGAAGTGGGAAAGAAGCAAACCTCCCTTGTGGCTCAAGAACCACACAACTATCATCAGGGTCCAGGTGTTCTGATCCTCTGGGTCAGCTTCAGGAAGGAGCAATAGTGAGCCAGTACCAAGACGACAGGACTGTAGAAGATCCTGATGGGGAACCTTGGGCTTTCTCAGGCCATATCTGGCCCATTGGATTTCCCAAGAGGGCCATACACATATCCAACCACACCATCTTTTGATGGTTCCCCAGCTTTTGCATAGTCCCCCCAGCAGATATTCACCTGAGTGTGTCTCCTGAGAGTGAGTTCCTGGCAACAAGAGCTTTAAACTAAAATGTACTTGAATTTTTGGCCACACCCCCCTAGGCCTTGGAACATGGCCTCCAGAGAGCTTCTCTGAAATTGAAATCAGCTCTCAGGCTGGAAGAAGTTACTCATCGTTGTTGCTGGACCTCCTTCCCTCTTCCAGCATCCTCCAATACTCTGTGAACACTGGGGAAATATTGACTCCAGTCGGTTGCAGCCAGCCTGGTCAATGGTCTAGGGCTACTGGAACTGTAGTCAAAAACATCTGGAGAGCACCTGTTGGCCTATCCCAGTGAAATACCATGGGCTGGTAGATAAAAAGTGCTGCCCTGTTGGCGTTTACCTGGGAGTTCAGACCGCTGAACATAATAGAATTCTACAGTGCGGTCCTCTGGATGTGGAGGCAGCTTTAACTGGGTGGAGGGGGAGACATCTTCCCACTCTTTCACTTTTCTGTTTTCTCTTCTCAGACAAAGTACTGTTCCTGACCACAGCAGTGGATTTGGTGATCACTGAGGTCCAAGAACCTGTCCGGTTCCTCCTGGAGACCAAAGTCCGCGTTTGTCCTCCAAACGAGAGGCTCTTCTGGCCTTTCAGCAAACGAAGCTCCACAGAGAACTTCTTCCTGAAGCTGAAACAGGTGAGCGCCCTGCCAGTTGTGTCTGTGCCTTTGCTCTTATGAGGGGCTGCTTAGTTCTCTCTGCTCTCTGTTGCTTTTGGTTTACATTGTTCTGAGACTCAGATCCGGAACACAGAAGAAGCCTGACTTGGGGGCATCACCTGGTTCTAAGCACTAAACTGCAGTGTGACCCTTGTATGGGTGGTTCTTCCTGTCTGATGGCTTGGAAGATCAGGAGAGGCTGGCTAGGTCCAGTGCTGAGGTGGGCAGAACCACTTCCTCTCCGAGGTTGCTTGTTGAAGCTACACCCCTATCCAACATTCAGCATTAGCTCCGTAACTCAGCGATAGAACCTCCGCTTAGCACATACACGATCCCCAGTTCATGCTCAGGTATCTCCAGGTAGATCTGGGAAGGATCCCTGCCTGATCCCTAAAGATCTGCTTCCAGTCAGTCTGAACCAGCCTTCTCAAATTGGGTGCTCACTTTACATACTGGAATCCAGTTGCCAGGAGTCCCTTGTTAGTTCTGCTATATACCCCCGTCAGCAACTTGTGCTGGCTGGGCTTATCTAAAATCCCACACAGCTTCTTCTATCCCCTTCAGTTGACATTCGCTATCTCTCTGTAACTCCCTTCAGGGTAGCAATTCTAAACACAAAAAGAAGAGAGCTCCAGCATATTTCTGGAAAGTTCCTTTTTTGAATCACAGCTCCCAGAATTCCCCTGCCACCTGGTTGGGGAAAATCTAGGAGTTATAGTCCAGAAAAGAAGTTTTCCTCAGCTCTGGTTGTTTCCACATAGAAACCTCCCTGTGGCACAGACTGCGGGAATTTGCAAAATGAAATTCTGCTTTTCAGGGGGTGAAACATGGAGAAACTTAAACAATGGATTGTGTCCGCTATAAATATTTCTGTACTCTTACAAGCACAAGTTTGTTGGTTTAAGGAAGTTTATCTTTCTGAGCTCATTCTGTTGCCTTTTGTCTTGCCAGACAGGCTCTCATTGTGTCTTAAAAGAAAACTTGCTTGCTTTTGGCTTGTCCTTAGGTCCCAGTTGGGCTTTTCCATGGGTGGGGCTCCTTTGTTGCTTTTATCCCTTTTGAAATTGTGCTTAAGAGGCCTTGCCTGATAAAGCTCTAAAGGGAAACAGGTTTCTACAGACACACAAGCAGTTAAAAACAGAGCCAAACAAGCTAACCAAAATAACAACAGCAGAAAAATCCTGTGCTGTGTTAGGGTAGGTTTATCTTGATTTTACTTGTACGTGTTGGAAATATTTTGTTGCTGGGACATCCTGTAGGAAGTTGAGAAATTGCATTTTCTGATGTAAAATAACCCTTGAGGGAAACTTTAGCATTTCTAATTTTGACCTAGTTGTTAGGAGGTGTGAACAGTAATTAGAAAAGACCCGCAAAAACCTTCCTAGTAAGGTCTAGGGCCTGCGAATCCTTCCTTTGTTTCCTCCCTACGGCAGAAACACAGTTAGGTCAGCTGCTCTGGTGTTATGAAACACCAAGGAATACTCTCAAATGCTTAAGGAGCATCAGCTGTAGAATGTTGACTGGTGGAGCAGCTTTGGTAAAAGGGTACAAAATTTTGATCTGGTCAGGAATCATACATGGCCTAGGGACGGGAAGAGCAGGGTGCTTGAGGAGAAGGAGTCGAAGGGAAAAGAGCTCAGAGGCAATCTGGAAATGGAGAAACAGAGCAAATTACTGATTTCAAAGGTGGTGACCAGGAAGACTTTCCAAACAGGAGCCCAAAGAACAGGTAGATGACAGAGGAGGAGAGGTGTGTGCTCCTAGTAGGAAGAAAGTAGACCAATCATGAAACTTTGGAAGGAATTGGGGAAGCATTTGCACCAAGGCATCGAGCAGGGCATCAAGGCCAGAGGGACAGAGTTGGCTTCAGAACAGTTTGGACTACGCTGCCCAAATCTCCTACCCTCTTGTTGGAAGGCAGAATGGAGGCCGAATGTTAGGAGGACCCCAGAGGTTGCTGAGCTTGGTGTCCTTCCTCCCATCTGTTGAACCTTTGGTGTGTGTTTATGAGGCATGTGGGGAGAGGGTTTTCTCTTACATTGCTCCCGCACTCCCATCAGGGCCGCAATCCTTTGTCATTGTCATTGCTTTGGAAACATGTGAAGATGCTTCTCTTTGGTTCAACTTCTTAAACTGTCTCCATTTTATTTATTATTGTGATTCTAATGTTTGGGGTAGTTTTGGGTGACATGCAGTAGCCATCTCAAGCAGTAGTTTTCAGTGTAGAAGAGTGGGATAAAAATAAATAAATTAAAAAAGACTTGGTTTGTTGATGACAGGTTTCATGCCATGAATCTGTGTTGGTTTCTGAAGCCGTTGCGTCTCCAGCAAATTGGAAGTTGCACTGAAAACAATTAACATTGCCTTTCCTTCATATATTTCCTTCATTTTCTCTTCCACTGCAAGCAAGGTCCCAGAGGTATTCACTTATTGCTGTCTTTCTCTTCTTCTTGGAATTGAATCTTTGTGGTGCGCCTCTGTGCAGAGAACCTGTGGGTTGACCCAGCCCTTTCTCTTTGAAGCTTTCCACCAAACACAGAAACTTAACAGGCTCTGTCTCTCTTTAGATAAAGCAGAAGGACCGAAAGAACAGCACGGACACCCTCTACGAAGTCGTGTCCCTAGAGAGTGAGTCGGAAAGGGAGAGGCGGAAAACCACTGCCAGCCCAGCTCTCCGCCTGCCCCAGTCCGGGTCCCAGGGCTCCATGATCCCTTCTCCACCAGAGGATGATGAAGAGGAAGGTAAGAAGGGACATGAGAGTCTCAGAGGCAGAGAAGGAGCACAGCAGCCTTTGTGGGACTGTCTCCTGCTAGTCTTTGCAGGTGGACTGAAAGATCACTCAAGGATGGCTGCCGGAGCCTGAAGGAAGGCAATGTTGTCTAAACTGGTGGTTTTCTAACTTGAGTTATTTACCTGTTTGGGGCTTCAGACCTCAGCAGTCTCAACCTGCATGGCCTGTGGTCAAAGATTTTGGGAGCCAAACTCCAAAGCAGCTGAAGGATCAAAGTTTGAGAACCACCTGTCTAAATGCCATCCTGAAATGGACTGTGCACAGAGCGGAGCTTGGGAAAGTTCCTTTTTTGGGGCTACAGCTTCCAGGACGTTCCTGCCAGCATGGCCCCAGGGACATTCTGGAAGATGACATCCAAAAAGGGAGCCTTCTTGAGCTCTGAACAGGTGCAGCTGGTAAAGCACTGTCAGAACAAGGCAAAGCACCCAGTCCCCCTTAGTCTCATCAGCCCCACCTTAAACAACTGACAGTTCCTCTGTTGTTTCCACGGCTGTAACAGACCAAACATAGTAAGTTCCCAGGGGTAAAGGCTACTGCAGCCTTACCTGTGGGGCAGCAGTTATGGGGGAATTGGTATAAAGTGGGTGAAGGTCTTAGATCTGGGGCTGCCCATTTCTGTAGAAGTAAACCTGGCCCCAGGAAATGATCTGCTTTTCTTCTCAAATAGAGAGTACCAGCAGCTCTTCCTGCTCTCATCTCCCCTGTTTTTGTGTCTTGCAGACAATGACGAACCACTCCTGAGTGGCTCTGGGGATGTCTCCAAAGAGTGTGCAGAAAAAATCCTCGAGACATGGGGAGACCTTTTGTCTAAGTGGTAAGCAAGATCTCTTTTCCTGCGTTGCCCATGTCTGTCTGTCTAATACCTCCCTTTTCTCCTGGTACAGGACCCAAGGCACCTTACAACATGAAATAAAGCAAAGTTTAGCTGAAAACCTAATAAGCTTTAAAAATCCACTAAAATCCTATCAACGACACTAAAACTGTTTAAAACACATTGAAAACATAGAGAGTTGAGCAACATCCCCCCTCCATTAAATGACCCTTCTGACCCACCCATTTGACACTAAAAAGCCTGACTGAATATGAAAGGTCTTTCCCTGGTAGTAGAAAGAGACCAGAATCTGTTACGGATGCTTTCCTGTGAGCTTACTAGTAGAGCTTCCCTTCTGCTTGCAAAAATAGGGGGCAAAATACATAAAATGGCAAAAAAAGAGAGAAAGACAGATCCCTCTTTCCCCAAACCTTTTCGACTTGCCCTTTTCTCTGTGTCAGCTGCTATGCCGCCAGTTTCTTCTACCATGGTGCCCTCCCCAATTCAGTGCCTTCTAAGTTTGTTGGGCTGCATATCCCATCATCCTCCATCCTTGCATTTTAGGCCTTCCTCTCTATTCTGTGCAGTGACAGTCTCAGCAGCACCACATAAATCTGCAAGTGGGCAAGGGGCAGTCACCTGTTTCTCTCTTCCCCTGGCTCAGCCTGTGCTTGCCATCCTACCTGCCCCTAGTTAATGGGTGTCCACATGCTCTCTTCCAGGCACTTGAACCTGAGCGTGCGGCCCAAAACCTTATCAGCGCTGGTGAGGAGTGGGGTCCCTGAAGCCTTGCGCGGAGAGGTCTGGCAGCTTCTTGCGGGATGTCACAACAACGACCATCTGGTGGAGAAATACCGGATCCTCATCACAAAGGTAGGCCCATCATTGAGGGTCATGCATGTGTGTGGGACTGTTGCAAAATGGAGCTGAATCCCCAGTTCCCCAAACTCCTTTGCAGAATCAATGTGGAAGATATTTTCTTGAGTGCAGAACCTTTTTTCAAAGCTCCCAGTCTGAAATGCTGCTCGTTCCTCTCAGAAAGAATCTCTTTTTAGGACTTCTTTGGTAAACAATTTCATTGTGTCCCTTGCCAGTATTTGACAGACTTTCAGAAAGGGTTTTTTGGGGACTGCAGCTCCCAGCATCCCCAACTAGCATGGCTGCTGTAGTCCAAAACTAATTTCTCCCAGGCTTTGGCTATTTGAACCTTTATTGCTTCTAATTTTTGTTTGTTTGTTAAAATATTTCTGTCTTACCTTGTTTTAAAAACAATCTCCGTAAAATCAGTGCAAACAAGTTAAAGCAATAAAAATAATTTAAATAGCTGAAAAACAAATAAGGCGAAAAAGAACAATTTACAACAGATTTAAAAGGTCAGTGTATGTTTCTGAATTTGAGAACTGGGAGTTCTTGAAAGATGGGCATCTGAGACATTCAGGTAAGACCCATAGGGAGGTAAGAGGTGATCACAGGAACATGGAAAGGCCAATAGAGTGTACAACTCTGCCATTCCGTTTACTCAGACTAATTTTCTAATATGTGAAAATACTATTTATACTTACTACAATTATTAAGTTTGTATGAAGATTATTGATTATATATGCTTTTAAACTGTTTATGTTGTGCTCCACCCTGAGAGCCTGTGATAAAGGATGAGATAGATGTCTTCAATAAAAATAGCAGGTGCCCTTCTTGGACAATAGCAGTTAGGAAGTTTGGGTGGAGAGTATTGTATATTGGAGCAATTTCTCCATTTTTTAAAAACCTTTTTCATATCCAAAGGATGCATCTCAGGAATAAAGCCGAACTAAACTTCTGTCTTTCCCACTGTTCTTACTTTGCTTGGGACAAAAGGAGTTCTTGTTTGGGAGCATTCAGACTCCTGTTTCTTCCCTGCCATTACCCATAGTCTGAAGTTTCATACAGCCCAAATCTTGTCATTTCTCCCTTCTGTGTGTTTGAATCGATGGCTAGAAATTCTAAGGTCAAATGAATTTTCTCTAGAGTTGCTGTTCTGATGCTTTTGCGTGTGTTGCAGGTCTGTTATTTTCTCTAACTGTCTGATGTTTTGGAATTATGGCTAGTAGCAGAGGCCACCAATGCCAATGCCGTATGTGTGCATGAAAGAGAAACAGGCTGTGTCTGAAATGCTTAAATTATTGCGGATTGAGTTGCACCTTGTTTGATCTGCTATTTACTATGCAGTAAATAGCAAATAGGAGAGGCAAAGTCAGAGTGCTTGGATATTAATTGCCAAAGCTGTGCCCCTCGTGAACCCATGTTGCCCTCATAAGGTAACATGAGACATAATTACCATACATAATCCCTTGATATTATGCTGGATGCTGTCTTAGACATCTTAAAGAAGAAAAAAAGGGCAACAAAGCCACCTGTGTCAAATTAATGACTACTAAATTTATTACAGCATAAGCTTTTGTGGACAACAGCCCACTTCATCAGATGCACAAAGTTCAAGCATTCCTGAGAGTGCGGGGCAGGAGTTTGCAGCCTGTGAGGCCATGGGGAAAGTTTAAATGCAATGACAGAGTATTTAATGATCCTGACCGTGAAAACTAGGTTAGGAACAGTGACCATTCACAAAACAGGTAGGTGGTGATAATGGAAAACATCATAGTAGACGTCTTGATGAGTTATAACTCAGGAGTTTTCAACTCCCATTCAAAGGAAGATTAAAGAAAGTCCAGAATATCTGGAGGACTGCAGATACGGATGGGATGGTAACTGGGAGGCGTAGTTGGTGCTGCTGGTAGCTCACCTATAGCAGCCTAGTCCGAGCTTGGAAATATTCCTTTTTTGGACTACAGTTCCAGCCAAGGGACCCCTCAGAGAGTGTCACCTGAGGTTGGAGTTGACTGGAAGAGGAGCGCTGGTTTCGGTGTACGGTAGTGGGTTGAAATGGTGAAATGCCTTCAGAATGAAATCTTGTCCTGGGGGCACGTAGCTTGTTTCTATGGTAACGGAGCGACTGGCAAAAGGATGCATTTGCTCATTGTGTGCTTGTGGATCAATAAAAGGAGTCTTTACTCAAATCTATCAACCATCAGCTCTGTTTCCTAAAACAGGGACAGCTCCAGTGTAACCGAGCAGTCTGTTTTGCCAGATCATCAAATTTCACTGATGTTTAAACTTACCTGAGTGGACTTCATGTGCTGCTATGAACCCTGATTCTGCTAAATTAAATATTGCTTGCTGTCTTTTAGCTTTGCCGTGAAGTGTTTAAAATACAAGTGTTGGTGCTTAGCATTTTTCTTCTTGTGAAAAGACCTGGCCAAATAGAGAACAGAGTGCATTGAACTCTTCTGTCTGGTGGCTAGAAAATAGTTTTGGCTTCAGTTGTGCTGCAGAAGAGGTCAGAATGGATGATCTCTCAGTGGAGAAAAGTTCCTTTTATTTCTTGTTGTCTCGGCTTGTTCTCTTTCTTCAAAAAGCCATGGTTCCAGTCCTCAGGGTAACGAGTTTATGTTTCCAGGATTCTGTCTTTACAGTAAATGGTCTGTGGTTCTCAACCTGCGAGTCCCCAGATGTTTGTGGACTTCAGCTCCCAGAAGCCCCAGCCACTATGGTCAATGCTCAGGGCCTCTGGGAGCTGAAGTCCAAAAACATCTGGGGAACCACTAGAACATGGCTGGCCAAAGTACTGCCCACTGCAACATGCCAGTGCCCCAGAGGTTAAAAAAAAGTATTTAAGAACAAAAACAAAAACAAAATTGTTTGCCCCAAAATGTCCTCTGAAAGGTATGGAATGTATTTCACCATGTTTTGCCCTTGCTGGCAATTTTAAGTCCACGAAAAGTCTTTTTAAAAATGAAGTAAACGGGAAGTAATTTCATACCATTTGCTGTTCTGAAAAAAAGGCCTCTCCTGGGCTTAAAATGGCCTGCAGAGGCCTAAAAAACATGGCAGCATTCCAGAGGGTGTTGGGGGCATTCGGAATGCGGCCCCCTCAAGGTCTCCCAGGAGGCTGTTGCAGCCCCCCCAGCCTCCCACAGTTGTCCAAACCTGGTCTAGAAGTTGGCAGAAGCAGATAGGACACTGGTGTGTTTAAACCAGGTGTTCCCATTCCTTGGTGGAGAAAGTTGGCGTGTGAGTTTTGAGAGGTTTTGTAGGAGCTAATTTTAGGGGGGGGGAGAAGCTGGAAACTTGGCCTGGGTTTCACTTGGATCTAAAGACTGACACATGCTGCTTACCTTACACAGGCTTAACTGTGAACTCTTGTTATTCAAACGCACAAAATGTTTGTGTCTTATGGAAGCTGCGTTGATCACGTCTCTGGTTTGAAAGGTTTTTGCTGTTGTTGTTGAGGTGTGTAAAGGATTAAGTACGGAATATTGTCAGTTGTTTGCCTACTTTCAAACTCATTAACTAACCCTCCTCAGCCACTGATGCTTTCCAGATGTGTGGGGAACAACTCGTAATGTCCATAAACCAGTGTGGACAGTAGTCAAGGATGATAGGAGTTGTATTCTAAGATACCTGGAGAGTGCCAGCATGGGAACAGCTGCTGAAAGAATTGATAGGTACCAACAGTAGAATCACCCTTCTAAGAATAGAGCTACAGGTTTCTGTGTTTGTAAGAAATTCCTTTCGGAGGAGGCTCTTAAAAAGAGAACTGCTCAGGTGATCCACAGCAGAAAAAATGATCAAGATAGTTAAAAAGCCATGGGTGCCATAAGAAAAAAATATTCCCAAATCTGCACTGGTATAGTTTGTTTTATTAGGTTGGGTGTATTTTTCCTGCACATTTGGTTTGCTGGTAATAGAGGTAGTACCATAATATGGATTTTACAATTAAGAAGGGCAAAGTTAAAATGGAACTGATGAAGTTAAGGGCTCATTAAGAGCCAGCCAGGACAAAAATGGTTGTAGCGGCCTCCCTGAAGGATGAAAGAGATGCAGTCCTTGAGGAGTGGTTTTTAGAAGTTGGGCACTGCTACCAAAAAGTTGGCTTGCTGTTGCCCCCCCCCATCTTCCGTGCCAAGCTTGGAAAGTACTTGAGTGGCATTAAATAAACTCCAGGTTGCTCCGTGTGCCAGGCTTTTTCTGCTTTCCTGCCTCCACTGTGCTCCTGTGCGTGCTTCTAGGCCATGAATCATCTTTCCTCGCCGGGTGCTTGACGATCGGGTCATCTTGGGTGGCTTCCCCCCACTCCCAGGTAGCTGCCAAACAGAACGCATCCCAGAGCTGGGCACGCAAGAGTGCCAGCTGGCCTGGATCGGGTTCAAAAACCACTTGAGGAACCAGGTGGGCCGCCATCCCTGTGGCACGGCAAAGCCAGAGTTGCACATCCCGAGGGTCTCAAATAAAGCGTGTGTAGGATTTGTGATGGTCAGGAAGAGAGGGTCTGTCTGTGGAAACCTGCCTGCTTGGAGGGGCAGCTGGGGAGACTGCTGAAAAGGGGAGAAGAGAGGAAGAGAACTCGTGGGAGAGATTCCCCCACACCAGCCCATTTGGGGAAGGGAGCAGCTGTGTGTGTGTGTGTGTGTGTGTGTTTCCCATCAGGTTGCCTCTGGGCTTATGGCAACCCCATGAGTTTCCTTGGGTTTTCTTAGGCAAGAAATACTCAGAGGTGTTTTTGCCAGTTCTTTTCCTTGAAGCATAACCCGCAGCACCTGACTGTTTGTTAGCGGTCTCCCACCCAAATGCTAATCAGGGCTAACCCTGCTGAACTTCCAAAATCAGACAGGATCTGGTGCCATATTAGTGGCTAAAAAGTGGAAAGACACACACACACACACACACACACACACACACACACACACACAGTGCTTCTCTCTTCCAGGGATGCAAAGGAAGGGAAGACACAGAGTTCCTCTGAGCCTATGCGGAGCACCCCTCCCTCTCTCTCTCTCTCTCTCACATGCATGCACCCCCCGCCTTCTCTTGTCTTCCAAGCAGCTCTCAGGCGCCTATGTAGGCAGGGCTGAGCTGGAGACCCCCTTCCGTGGAAGGAGGAGCTCTTCCTGCGAGGAGTCCTGCCTCTTGCTGCGGCTCAGAGTGGAGGGGAGGCGCTCGTTCGGCAGCGCCCTCCCTCCCTCCCTCACCCCCCCATAGCACCTGGGGTCTCCCCCCACTTTTGGCACACAGGCTCCTTTCTGCAGCTGCTCCAAGAGAGCCCAGCGCCCCTCCCTCCCTCCCTCCCTCTTTCTCTCTGCGGGTGCTGGACACTCACTGGCCTTTGTGTCTCTTTGGCGGCAGGTAGGAGGGAAGGAAGGAAGGAAGGAAGGAAGGGAGGGAGGGAGGAAGGAAGGAAGGAAGGGAGGGAGGATGGAGGAGAACTAGTGAGGGGCTGGGGCAGGGGAGGGCGGGGGGCGGCCTTTCTCCTCCCTTCAAAGCATCCCCTCCTCGACGTTTCTGGCAAGGAGGGCAGCCGTGCCTCCCCTCCCTCTCTCCAGCCACAGCAGGGGAAGGAGTTTGGCTAGTGTGAGCCCTGCAGTGTTGGGGGTGGGGAGCCGTGGCTAGCTGGCGCATCCTTGGAGGGTAGGAGGGATGCTGTGAAGCACTCTCCTCTCTCTCCCCCTTCTGTCCTCCTCCTCCTCCTCCTTTCTTTCTTTCCTCCCACACCTCCTTTTTGCTCCCCTGCCTCCTCCCCCCATTGCACAAGCAGACCGGCCTCTTTTCTCTCTGGCTGGCTTTCTCTGCCTCTCTCTCTCTCTTCCTTCCTCCTTCTCTCTTTCTCTCCTCTGCCCACCCCTCTCTCCCCTCCCCGTGTTGCAGAGGTGGAGGAGGAAAAGGGAGGGGTGTCACTAGCTGTCCAAAAGCTGGTGGCGGCGTCGGCGGCGTCTGGGGGGTGGCCCTGCGGACAATGCCCAGCAGGAGCTCGACGAAGCCTCCTTCGCGCGCCTTCTTTTCTTCCTCCTCCTCCTCCTCCTCTCCACCAGTGGGGTGGCACATGCGGCAGGAGCCGCAATGACAGCAGCAGCAGAAGCCGCCGCCGCCGCGGGTCCAGTGGAGTGAGCGCGGGGCCTGCCGCAAGATGAATGCCTCCCTGGACGGCGGGGGCGGCGGCGGGGGCAACCACAGCAACAGCGGGGGCAAGCCCTTCTGCCTCTTGGCGGCTGGCTACCCAGAGGCCCTGGACGTCTGCCTGCTGGAGGCGGTCATCATCGTCTTCCTCACCGTCCTGATCATCTCAGGCAACGTGGTGGTCATCTTTGTCTTCCACTGCGCACCGCTCCTCAACCACCACACCACCAGCTACTTCATCCAGACCATGGCCTACGCTGACCTGCTGGTGGGCATCAGCTGCCTGGTGCCCTCCCTCTCATTGCTGCACTACCGCCTGGCCTTCCTGCCCGAGTCGCTAGTCTGCCAGGCCTTTGGCTACGCCGTCTCGGTCCTCAAGAGCGTCTCCATGGCCTCCCTGGCCTGCATCAGCGTGGACCGCTACCTGGCCATCACCCAGCCCCTCACCTACAACACCCTGGTCACCCCCTGCCGCCTCCGCCTCTGCATCCTCCTCATCTGGCTCTACTCGAGCGCCGTCTTCCTCCCCTCTTTCTTCGGCTGGGGCAAGCCCGGCTACCACGGGGACGTCTTCCGCTGGTGCGCCGACGCCTGGGAGACGCGGGCCGCCTTCACCCTCTTCATCGTGGTCACCCTGTACGCCCCAGCCGCCTTCGTGGTCTGCTTCACCTACGTTAGCATCTTCCGCATCTGCCAGCAGCACACGCGGGAGATCAACGAGCGCCGGGTGCGCTTCAGCTCGCAGGAGGGCGGGGAGGCGGCCGAGGCCCAGCCCTGCCCGGACAAGCGCTACGCCATGGTGCTCCTGCGCATCACGAGCGTCTTCTACGTCCTCTGGCTCCCCTACATCATCTACTTTCTCCTGGAGAGCTCCTCTGTCTACCGCAGCCGCGTGGCCTCCTTTCTGACCACCTGGCTGGCCATCAGCAATAGCTTTTGCAACTGTGTCATCTACAGCCTCTCCAACAGCGTCTTTCAGAAGGGCTTGAAGCGCCTCTCGGGGGCTGTGTGCGCCTCCTGCGCCCGGCACCGGGCCGCGAGGGACTCCTCGGCCTCCAGGAGCAAAAGGCCGTCCAACGGGGGCCAGGCCTGACGCACCAGTTATGGGGGGGGCGGATTCTGCACGGACCGCAAAACACGTTTTTAAAAAAACATGTCCAGGTTTGCAAAAAAAAAAAAAAATGGGAGAAAAGAAAGGTGTAACACGTGTGTGAGCGTGCATGTGCATTACCACACGTGAAACCTTCTACGAGGAATGCTGCTGATTAAGAAGGATCGAGGATTTCCACAAGCATGTGTTGTCTGTTTTGGTGTTTCACTTGAAAGATGTCCTCGGGAGGGGAGGGAGGGGAGGGGAAGGAGTTTTGGGGTAGCGCCCCACCATCTAAGTTTTGAAGCATCACGGAGCTGTCTTCTACCCCACTTCCCACCTGGGGCAACTGGTAACCAGTGGGCGTGGGAAGAGAGGTTCTGGCTGGAGAGGTTGAGAGAGAAAGACCCTCATATTCTTCCTTACTGCTTCACTTCCAGATGTTGGAAGACCTCCTCTGCTCTGTGTGTCAGTGTGGGAATGTTTCAGTGGTCTGTAATGATGTTTTTCCCTGGTTTGTTTGTTTGTTTGTCTGTGCATATGCCAAAGTATATTTCCAAATCTCAAAGGGCCAAATGATATTGTCTCCCCCTCCCCGTCTCTTTCTCCCTCTCTTCCAACCCCATTTTAAACCCCTTATAGGCATATAGCCAAAAAAAAAAAAAATGTAAACACTTGAACATTTGATTTCGGTGTGCAGTGGGGCAGTGATGTAGCCACATGATCTATTCCACTCCCTCCAACCCTCTTTGTGCTTTTTTTTTTTTAAATTAAGCTGTTCTTGTCTTAGGTGCCTGGTTTTACCACCTCAACACAGCCTCCCCAAAATTAGGATGTTCATTTGTGATTTAGAGTCCAGTATTTGCATTTGAAAAACAACAACAACAACAAAAATGTATGTGTAGTGAATGGGTTGAGTTTTGGAGCAGACCAAATTTAGCAGCTGAATAAAGTGTTTTCCTTTTATAAAAAAGAAAAAAAATGAGCGGAGAAAATGATTTTGTCCTTGCCTTGCTTTGGATTTGTGGGTGACAGCTTTTGACAACAGAGTGAAGCTGCACGGGTTTATTTTGGAAACAACGGGGGGCATGCAGTTTTTGTTTGGAGAATGCTTTTTAGGGCAAACTTTCCTCTGTAACACAATTATAACAACAACCCCAAAATCTGGGTGCCTCTCACACACACAGAATGCTGTTTTTGCCGGGGGGGGGGAAGAAGAGAGAGAAATCCTTTGCAGCTGTGGAAAATTAGACTGCGGTTTTAAAAATACGGCACCTAGGATTACAGTGGTGAGACTGCAAATGTGGGAGACCCCACCAGCAGCAACAGCATTCCCGGTTTAGAGCGAGTGAGCTTGTTCAAAAACAGCAAGCGCCGATTCCTTTTGGGAAACCAGAAATGCAAAGAGCAAAGAAGAGGAGGAATCTATCAGTGGCAATGTTTGATGGATGGGTCTTGCGGGGGGGGCGGTATTTCTCCTCCCACTGAGCAGGTGGGACCAGGATGAGGGACCAGCGAGGCCTTTGTTCTGATCTGACAGCCGCTCTTCTGCTTTTCTTAGGAGCGCTTTCGGTGGATTTTGAAGGTGGGTTGTACCCACGCTTTGAGAAAGCAGCATGGTCTCGAAGCTGACTCATGTTCTGCCCGGGGGCGTTGCGCGGGGATTGAGGGAGGAGTGGAAAAAACCCTTGTGAGAGATGCGTTTGTGTGCAAAACGGATCACTGTGTGATGCACCGGAGGGGAAGCGTTCTGGTGGGTGGCCACAGTGTGTCTTCATAGAGTCAGACTGAGGGGAAGAAATGGCCATGTCAGCTTGGGGATAGTGGGAGTTGATGTCCAAAAAAAGCTTCCCGAAACCCCATGGATGTAGCATCTTCACAAAAATGCCAAGCTATCATAGACAGCCCAGACTGTGTGACTTGGCAGCATGGTGGAAATTAATGCATCTGTATGATGGTGACTGCCCCCAAGGGTGTGTCTGCACAAGCAAATTAGAATGGTTTGATACTGCTTTAACTGCCATGCTTCCGTTCAACACACTTCCAGGATTCTAGACAAGCCATTTAAAATTCTCTGCTGGCTGCCCTGAATGCCAGCATTAAAGTTGCCTAGCAGAGAATTCACCAAACTAGAAATCCCAGGATTCTGTAGAACAGGGCCATGGCAGTGTGCTGTAATTGTGCAGTGTGGGTGTACTCGAGAGGGAGAGGGGACTGGCAGCTTTAAGGGCTGGCGATGGTTGAGAGAAATTCAGGAGGGAGAAGGGTTCGGCTAATGGCTGCTAGTTTTGGCAGCTGTGTGGAGCCTCCAGATGCCAGAGCAGCTTCCTTCTCCGAACTACAGATTCCCGGAGGGAAACAACAGAGAAACAGATTCCTGGAGGGAAACGGGCCCACACCCCTGACCACAACTCGCTTTCCTCTCTTCCCCTCGTTCCACGGGCTGCTAAGACCTTCCTAGAGGAGCTTTTCAGTGGTTTTTGTGCTTCTCAAATGCAACAGAAATTTCCAGATAGCCGAATGCCAGAGTCCTTACACCTTGTACAGTCTCAACCAGGCAGTAAATGTTGTTGCTGTTAGAGGTTTAAATCTTTTCACAGGTGGTTTTGCCTTCATAGAGATATATGCCTGTTCTCCCCACAACTTCCCCCAAGTTCCTGCTGCTCCTTTCTTATCCTGCAAGTTTTTCTTCAAGCACGTGGGGTTCTCTGTTGTTTACGTGCCTTCATGTCAACTCTGACTTACGCCGACCCAGCCAGATTTCTTCTGAGAAGCCTTGCCATTGCTTTCCTCAAAGGCTGAGAGAGTGTGACTTGAACCCTGGTCTCCCAGTCCTAGTCCAACTACTACACCTTGGCTCTCAGGAATCTTTTTGTCACCAATTCAATGAAACCTTTTTTTGTTTGTCTGTTCTTGTTTTCCAGTGCTGGGCTCATTCAGTAAGCCCGGTGCCTCAGTGTCTTCTGGTTGGCATATGAGTTCAGCCAGAAGATGACAAATCTCTGGCTCTGTGACCCCCTGTAAATCTGACCCCCAGGGCCTGTATGTTGACCGTCTCGTGTCTTTAGGGGAAAGCTCCTACAACGTCATCAACGTTCTGCATTCATTTCTGAGCAAGGCAGTGTTAGCTCAGCTTTCGGCGTGGGTGGGCAGGGTAGGGACTTCAGTTTGGCTGGGGGTGAAAAAATCTTACGTGGGGCAAGACCGGTGAGGGGTGGGGAGACGGTGGTGGGCCGTGGAGCCAAGGAAATGGGTAGGTGTGAGGCACAGGTAATAGAGGCTTGCAGATTTCTGCTTTGAGACTGTGGTTCACTGGGGGAGAGAGCCCAGTGATAATTAGTTTTTGGGGAAACAGTTGGCATTATCTCCGAGTCAGTGTGGCCAGTAGCCATGCTGACTGTGGGATTCTGAGACTTGCATTGTCAAAATTATTTCTTTACAAGCGTTGGTTGAATGTTTTTCTGTGCAGTCTTTGATTTAAGCCACCTTAAGTCTTTTCCACGTACTTAGTACAGTCAAGTTTTTCTTTGATTTGGTGCACCTTTGAAAGTGCCATGCGCTTTGCTTTTCATTCACTTCTGCTCTGATGGGTTATCACCTATCTTATTTCTGACCTCCTACATGTTTGAAAGAGGTACATGTTTTACGCGTATCCACATGCACACCATTTAAGTATTTATTTCTACTGGGGCTCTCTGTAAAATCTGAGGTCTAGACCCTTTATGTTTTTTTCCCATGCCGTGCATAGGTTTTGTTTTTGTGTTTTTTTTGCTCTAGGGAATCCAAATTCTGCATCAGGAATAGGCGAAATTCTGTTGTGTGTATAGCTCATAAATGTTTCAGGTTTGAACAAATGTGTGTGCATTTATTTTTTGTGCAATGTCTTCTACATTATTTAGACCTCTGGAGTGAGTTTGGCTGAGCTTGCTGGTCACGGGAGGGGAGGATGGAAGAAGAGTCGTCTGAGGCCATGTTTCTGCGTAAAGCAGGGGCACGCAGTGGCAGAGGGATCCGGAGGCCAACTGTTTGTCCCTGAGACCATCTGGGGGCTGCAGTGCCAAAACAGCTGGAAGAATTCAAAGACCCGTTAGTCTGGATCAGTATACAAAGGGCTCTTGTAGCATCTTTGAGACCAACTGACAGAAAGAAGTTGGTAAGATAAGCTATGAAAGCTTACGCTATCAAGTTCTTTCCTTCCGTCTCAAAACTGTTACAGGATCCCTTTGCAAAATGTCTGGGCAGGATAAATGTTGTGCTTTGGTACATCTGGAGGGTGTAACATTGCCAAAGGCTGCCCTAGATCTTCCTTGCAGCGAACTTTTTGAAAGTAAATCACGATACAAATGAACAATGAAATTAAAACACTTGAAAGCAAGGCTACTGTGAGCCAGGTTAATTGATGAAGTGAGTAGAGAATTGGTTAAAAGAGGGTTCCCTGTTACTCCAGGCTGCAAATTCACATCCGTTAAAACAGGGCTGGAGAAAGTGTGTCCCGTGGGCTGTACCCCAGCATTTTGGAGAAATATTTTGAACTATGTCTAGGGGTGAGGGGTAATTTTGCCACACTGTAGGCCCCCAGACACCAGCAGTTGCTCATCCTTGTGTTAAAAACTGGCACACCCCAAGAGAAGAGGCCTTCCCCCTTCTTTTGGGCATTGCTGTTGCATTACTTGTTTGCCTCATTCAAAGAAAAACCTTTGCTTTGTTGTTTTGGGCTGACACATTGGTTCACCTGTTTGCAGACGTTAATGGGCAGATTAATTTGACTAACTTCTCTGTCAGCAAGTAATAAACAGAATGCCTCCTTCCAGGCAGAAGGCTTTGAATGCTTTGAGCGCTTCTCTCCCAATTCCTCTCGTTGGGTTGCAAAGGAAGCCCTGAGCGTGGCTTTCTCTCACTGTGGGGCTTGGGTTGGGATTTTAGTAGGGTCATCAGAGCTCTTGCTTGTCGCCTCTGCCCTGTCCCTGAAGGGAACAGTCCCTGGCTGGAGCACAGTAGAACCCCTGGGCGTTTCTCTGCACGTGGGGGCCAAGTGGCTGTGGGCAGAGAGGAGAAATGCAGGAGAGCCCTGGAACCTTTAGCAAGGGCCCTTTGGGGGAGGCTAGGGAAGGGGAAGTAGCCACCCATGCTTCTCCGTAGCCAGACCCTGAAGGCTTCCTAGCCCCAGTGTGGGATTAGAGAGGATGAACCATCTTTCCCCCATTGCGCTTCTTCTAGTTCTGCTCCTCAGAACGCAACTCAGAGCCTGAGATTTGTGGGTTGTTATTGGGGGTAGCCGTCCCCTTACCCCTGTGAATAACAGCATCGTTCAGTAGTTGCAGAATAGGCATGCAGGGGGACAGTGGAAAATAATGTTACTGTGCCTTTGGATGGACTGAGCGCTCAGTCGTATAAAGGGATAACAAACGCAGCCAGGTAGCGCCTTTATCTGCAGGCTTCATTTTTGCACATGTCATGCGGGCTGACAGTTTGACAGAAACCAGTGTATGTATATGTAAAAATTTATGAGCTTATTTATTCTAGGGAAAAATAGAAAGCAGAAGTACTCTTCCGGGAG
The DNA here is from genome assembly GCA_948472985.1 of Iguana delicatissima. Lineage (NCBI taxonomy): Eukaryota > Metazoa > Chordata > Lepidosauria > Squamata > Iguanidae > Iguana > Iguana delicatissima. The sequence continues at coordinate 1,322,531 of CAOKZL010000453.1, read as the reverse complement.
AGGAGGGGAAGAGAATAGATTTAGGATGTCCGAAATAGCTCGTGGAACCAAGAAAGTCCCAAGATTTCCAAAAGGCAAATCTCCTTGGGGTGCTGGCAGGAGCATAAAGGCAATTGGGGGAAGGTTATAAAAATAAACTTTGCTGGGTATATTTATGCTGGCAATCATGTTTCTGTGTGGAACCTTTTCAGCACTAGTTCAGAATTGGAAGGCTTTGATCTTTTGCAGCATACTCAGTTTCTAGAAGTTGGGTGAAGATTCAAGCATTTGTCATTTTATCATTTTATTTGGTCTTTGGCTTGCAGCAATGTAAAATACAATGGAGTTTGTCTAAAACAGTACCTGCAAAATGGAAATAAATCAACAAACAGGTTTGAAAAGTCATGTTTTCAGATTACAGCTCCCCTATTCCGCCTGTGAAGATGGGTACTTTTTGGGAAGAGCTGTAATCTGCAAGAGTAACTTTCCCGAGCTCTGGGAACAGGTAACTTGCCCACAAAAAAGGCCTGTGTTAGTGGGACAATGGTGGAGTCCTGCCATTTAAGCCTCTCAGCTTTTGGCTTGCTAGATATTTGGACTTAAATTCCCAGAAACCTCAGCCAGCACCACCAATTGCCAGGGATTCTGGGAGCTGAAGTCTGGCCAGAAACTGGATGTCAGGTATATTGTACTTGCATCTTGCCTGCCCAAGCCTACGTTGAGCAGAGGGTAGACTTGATAATCTCTAATATTCTTCTCAGCTCTTTGGTTCTGTTCAAGAAAGCACTAAGCAGTATAGTGCTGTAGAGCATCCTGGAATCATTCCATTCTAATACAGGTTTGCATCAGTTAAGTATTTTTGCATATACATACACAAAAGCCCAGAGCTTTCGAAAGGTTGTCTTTTTGGTACTATAACTCCCCAAATCCCCCAGCCATTCTTTTTGTGGGTTGGGGGATTCTGAGAGTTGCAATACCAAGAAAGACAACGTTGCCTAGCTTGGATAAAGACTCTTCCTAGTGTCTCTTCTCCACTTCTGTCAGTTTGGAGACACTGGTTCTTGTGGGCAGATTTTAAAAAAAAACATAAAGTCTTCCCTTTGCTTTTCTTTTGCTTTGTATTTTTCACGTTGGTGCCCAGCTGCCTTGTAACTTGAGCTCAGTGGGATGGTGTCTGTGTATTCTTTTTTTGCTTTAAAAAAACACACACATCAGATCTGGTTTTCCTTATTGCCTGTCTTAAACTCAGAGAGAAAATTTTCCCGGCTACATTTTTTTTCGTCTTTTTTTCCTCTGGTGTGCCAACAGCAACCAGGTATTTTGGAGTGAAGCTCTTCTCCATCCCCATGCATGATGCAGGACAGTTTTGACTGTTGTTTTATTTTATTTTTTTTAAGCCAAGTGCCTCTCTTTATGATTTTCCTGTGGGAAACTTGAGCCCTAAAAGGAAACAAGCACAGCTGAGGAGGCTGGGTATCACTTGGGGATTCACTCTTATTTTTAGAATCAGATTTATTGCCATATTTGGCCTGAAACCATCTCACTTGGGAGCTTATATTTGTATCAAATAGCCACCCAGCCGGTCATTTTCACCTGGTCTCAATTGGATGCGGGTTCAAGATAATCAGCAGGACTTGACTGAAAAGACGGGTGGTGATAGCAAATGTTTCCTTGAACAGCACATAACGCTATATACTTTTCACGTCTCTTGATTTCTTACTGTCAGTTGGGCGTAGGGGTGTGCCTGAGATGAAACCTCTCAATTCCCAGGTGTAATTCTTAGCTCAGCCGCTGGTTCCAAGTCAGAATGAAGAAATACCCATTTTGATCCCTGAGGTTTCTTTCTCCACCTCCCCAGAGTAAATGGAACTAAATCAAAGGAAAACTAGCGTTCTGTGGAAATATATCGGATGCAGACGGAACCCAGGATCAAACCACTCTGGGGTTTGTGTGTTTCTTGTTTCTACTGGCATAACCGTGGCCACATTTTTAACAGCATCACACCCTTCTGAAAGATGACCAAAGGCAGCAATGAATGGCAAATCCTCCCAAGAATCCTCTGCCTGCAGAAATTCTCGCCTGCCATTTCTTTTCACTTCAGCAAGATCTGCCCTGGAAACCTTTGTTTTGGTCTCTACTAGTGGGGTGTGTGTGTGTGTATGAAGAATTATATAGCTGTTGTATCGTGAGAGGGGACAGCTATCAATCCCCAAACAACACCCTATGGCACATGGATACCAAAGGAGTACCTTTGGGCGGTGGGTACCATAAAAAATAATCTCTTTTAGTTGTTGAAACTGCCTTACCAGACCAGACCAAGATCTGTAAGAGAGCACAGGGGAGAGGGGTGTGGGATCAGAACAAACCAGGCCCTTCTGGTCCGGCATTCTGTTCCCACAGTAGCCAACCAGTCGCCTCAGTAGGATGCTCACAGCAGGATAGGAGTGCGGTATCCAATACCACCTTTCTCACATTGCCCAGCACCTGACAGCTGGATTCTGCAAGAATCCAGAATCCCACTTTGAAGCAGCCCCAGTGAGTGTCTGGTGGCAGTGCCATATCTTGTGGCAGTGAGTTCCGCAGGTTAACCACATGCTGTGTAAAGAGGCTGTTTCTGGGATCTGTCCTGAATCTCTCTCTGTTCAGCTTCAGGTAATGTGTCTAACTGGTGGCAGGGACCTTCCTTCTAGCTGCTTTCTCCATTATATATGTACCCCAATCGACAAGGTAGATGTGTTCCCAAGTATGACTTATTTAATAAAGTTTGGTACTGGTTGCAAAAATAACAAGGAAGGAATCAGGATATATACCACAAAGAGGAAGAACAGCTCAGGATCATTCAGCAAACTTTTTATTCAAAGCTATCAATATGCACATGTGAAATAAAACAACCAGGTCAGGGAAAGCCTCACATGAATAAAGACTTTTTCTTTGTCCAGCGTCCACTTCTCTAATGGTTTCCATTTTGGTGCCCAAGCACAGAAGAGAGAGCTGTGCTTTCTTAAACATGCTTCCAGACCTTGGGTCATTTTGGTTGCCTCTTCCTGAACCATTCACCAGCTCTGCAATCTTCTTGTGGTAAACAGCAGCCATTATTCCAAAATATTCCACTAACCATGATGGTGGGAGGAATCCAGATAGCAACATTTCCAGATGCTGCTGTCCCAAGTGTGTTCATCATGTAGGATTAGCAAGAACTCAGCACAAGAAGGAAGGAAGGTGGTCCCACTAGCACTTGATAACCCACAGCTAGGCTGCCACTGAATTTGGAGTTTCCATTTAGGCAGTAGCTTTTCCAAGCTCTGGCTCTGAGGAGGAGTTTGAGGAAGCTCTCTCTTCCAAATAGTTGAGGTTAAAAGGGAGAGAGGGATTTTGTGATATAGCAAAAGACCCAGGTCTGTTCCCTGGAGGTCTGCAGCTTTCCTTACATTGTGCTCTGCTAGCTCTGAGTCACAACAGGCATTTTTCTTCAGAAGGATTGCAGTATTGCCCTCTCAGCAAGCAGCCATGCTGCTTTTCTTTACTGCTTTCTTTTCTTTCTTCTTTACTTTCCTGCCATTTATCGTTGGTTCCCTCCCCGTTCCTTTTTTCTATTTCTAACCCGAGATAGCCCGGGGTGGGTGCTCAGGAGGGTTTCCCTTTTGCCTCTCCTCTCTCCCTGCCCCTGGAAGCCTGAGAATTAGCCCAGCCAGCCAATTCTCACAGCAAGGTATAAAAATAGGAATTCAGGGGCTCATGACACAATGGCTGGGTTGCTTTCCACTTGTGCCGATTGAGGCTGGTCGGATAATTTTAAACAAACAACCAAAAGAAAAATGCTTAGCATTTCCGTGCATTTTCCTCTTCTCTGTCCAGCTGCAGAAGAACCTATGGAAAATGGTACCAATGCCCCTGCTCTGGCCAGTGACCTTGGGCCACTAGAGGCCAATTAGCCTCGCTGTCCTTCCATTCAGTGAGATGGGCATTTGCAGATCTTAGAAACATTCATTGTTTCGGTTCACCACTCTCAGAAATCCCCCACCATCTCATGCAGCCACACTGGCCAAGGTAGTCTGGGAGTTTGGGTCCCAAGAAGTAACTTTGCCAGGTGAGGAATGGATTTTGTTTTGTTCCCAATTTGTACATGGATATATGGGCAGCGGGGGCGGGAATTGGGGAGGGCCATTCTGTAGTAGTCAAATGCCTCCACAAGGCACAGAGTTCGGGACGCTGGCTGCTAAAAATAACAGATTGTAGGAGAATATTTACAACTTGTCCCATCATCCTCTTGCCAAGTTCAGTCCTAGTTACATGCCTCCAAGTGAACTCTGGACTACCAGGGCCTTAGATCGTCAAGATAAGGAAGTGGTTTTGTGGTCAGGGCACTAATTGGGAGCAGGCCATTAAAAACCCACTGAAATCTTGCTCATGTTGATGTGGTGCTACGGCCAGTGGGAGGGATGTGGCTGTTTTCAGATCACCCTAAAAGCAGGACTGCTGTAAACCTTTAGTCACATACCTGCTCTCCTACCACCACCGCCCTCACATAGGTGCACACCCTTACCTTAGAGGTGCAAAAGGTGCTGCGTTTGAAAGCATGGATCTCTGTTTCCTAAGACACTCAGCTCCTGATGGCAAAAAGAAATTAAAGGACCAGAGATGCCAGTCCTGCCCTGGGCTGCAGGTTTTCCTCTTCTGCTTTAAACAGATAAAACCTTCAGATTAAATGGGCACACCTATGCCCACAGTGCATGAAGGCCTTGAAACTCTGGATTTTCCTCCCTCCCTGGGGCCCAATCTGACTTTGGGGCTACTCAGAGGGCAACCGGTGGTCTTGGAAGAGGAGGAGGCTTATCGCAGTGATTTCCACGGAATTGCCCACATTGAATTTGCAGATTGGAAGCTCGGGCATGAACAGAAGCATGACTTATCCAGAGCTTCCAAAAGTTACTTCTTTCGATAATAGCTGTTGGCTTGGGAATTCTGAGAGTTGTCACTCAAGCAAAGTAACTTTTCCAAGCTCTCAAATTGACACTGTCTTGCTGCTTTTTCTCTTTTCGTTTTGACAGCATAGGAGCAAGCCCAGGTGAGTTACACTTGGAAGCACTCTCTGCTCACTTGAACCTGGTCTAGTCCACCAATGGAAGTGACAGCCCTGCTTTCCACCATCTTAACAGACTCTCAGGCTTTTAACAGTATCCCCTCTTTTTCCTCCTCCGTGGCTTTGCAGGAATCCCCTCAGGACAGCGCCATCACCCGTGACATCAACCGGACCTTCCCCGCTCACGATTACTTCAAGGATACCGGAGGAGACGGCCAAGACTCGTTGTACAAGATATGCAAGGTACCAGAAAGCGTGGCCCCCTCAGCTTTCCAGGGCTGGAACACCTCTTAGTGATTCCTTTTCCCCGAACCCAAGATATAACATGGCAGGCATGTGCCCAGTGATCCTTCCATGGGCTGAACTCAACCCCATGTTGCCTCTGTCTGGAGTGAGCCACAAATGGCCACATGGTTGAGGCGCCTTCTCCAGAAGGTACTTGGCTTCCAGATGGCTCCAGCCAATGGAAAAGCGTTGTGGAGTGCCTGGGCACTTCGCTCCTACACAAAAGAGCCGTGACTTCAGCAGTAATTCTCAGGAGAGCAGGAGTGGGGATAATTTGGCCCTCCAGAGGCCTAACTAAGACTTCAACTCCCAGAAGCTCCAGCCATCCCAGTGAGGTATGGTGGGAGCTGTAATCCAAAACTGCTGGAAGGATAAAGCTCGCCCACTTTTGCATTCAAGAGTTGGTTTGACCTTGTGAGCTTCTTGCACACAGGCGGGTATCCGGAGGTGCTCACGGCCTTCTCGTGTGCTGCACAGCAAAGAGGATCTCGCCAAGTATCTTTGTGGCTCTCTAGAACTCAGACTAATTAATTCAGTCCCTCATTTGCATTATAAGGCAAGTAGAAACATGCTGTAGCTGCTCATTAAAATGCAAGAGGCAATTAGCAGGTAAAAAAAAGAAAGAAACTGAGGGAGAAAATATTGTGCTCTGTTTTGATCCTCTTACCTTGTTTGACCGGAGGATCCGGCTCTTTGAATCCTGTGTTTAAAAAGCCTCCTCGTCCTTCTCTGGAGACTCTTTGGCAGAGGGACGTGGCGTTGGCTTCCTGGCCCCCTCCGAAGCGCTCTGTCAAAAAAAAGCACCATTAAAAAGGATGAGCTCTGCGTGGGATGCGACCCAGGGACCGGAGGAGCCCCTCCGCTTTCTCCCCCTGCCGTTCCCTGTGCATAATTGATATTCCAATCAAAGATAGAGCACCCTGTCTTGAAAGCCTTGTTTTTAATCTGGATATTCTAGCATGAAGCAGCGGGGGGAAAGGGCAAATGTGAAACGCTCATCTCTGTCTGGCTTAATTTAGGAGCTGGCAACGGATGCCTGGACTTCCTCCTGTCCCTACATTTTGAATTTGAGGCCTGAGATTGTCCTTTTCCCATCTCCCATCTTCCCTGCTACATGGGAAGACTAGAACTGACTTAGAAACCTAGGATTTTGCTTTCTGAGGATCTCTTTTTCTCTGAGGGCAAGTCAAGCGCCAATCTCTTATGACCAGCAGCCTCTGTGCAGAAGGCTGAGAGGCCAGAAGGGTCTACAGAATGGATATGTGGCTAAGCGGGCATCTCGTTGGGGTTTCTTGATGGTTTCTGCTTCTCTTCCCAGGCCTATTCTGTCTACGACGAAGAGATTGGCTACTGCCAGGGCCAGTCATTCCTTGCTGCTGTGCTGCTTCTGCATGTGAGTTCCTGCTAGAGAGGAGAGGATGCTGGATGAAAGGGGTGGACAAGTGTTGCGGGGCGGGGGAGACCAATTTCCTCTGCCTCCAGACCCTTCCAAGGACCGCGCCTCTCCACACACACACAGCAAGCCCCAATGCTTTGTTTCCCTCTGCAGCCCCTCCCAAAATGGCAACAGGAAGTGATAGTCACTTCCTGTTGCCATTTTGAGAGGGACTGCAGAGGGAAACAAAGATATTTGGAGGTAGTACAGGGTTACAGATAGTGGTATTTTCATGTTTTTGGAGACATTCTTCATGGTTTGAGGGTAAATGTTTGCCTAAAATTGCTCTGAGAATTTTTTTTTTAAACGATGGAAGGGCTCGGGGAACTGGAGGGAAATGTCAAGCGTCAAGCACCTGCGTCCTGCCTTCAGGCCGTACCATGTCCACGTTTGAAGAACACCCCAAGAGTTATTTCCTGCATGTCAGTCTTCTTTTGTACATCACACTCATGGCTCCCAGGCAGAACATGGACAAGTTCCTTGCTTGGACTACAACCCCCAGAGCCCCCAGTCATGCAGTGACCCTTTGAATGAGGGACTGCAAGTCCCCCTGTCATGAACTGCCATGCTCAGGTCTTGCAAACTCAGAGCAGCCATAGTTTCCTTGATTGAGTCTATCCATCTGTAATGCGGTCTTCCTCTTTTCCTGTCGCCTCCTGCTGTACCAAGCTTTTTCTAATGTGATATGTCCAAAGTATGGCAGCCGCAGTTTAATCATCTTGGCTTTGGGGAGCGATCAGGGTTGATTTGCACGAGGACCCCATTTGTTTGTCTTTTTGGCAGTCCACCGTATCCGCAGAACTCTCCCCTTCCAGCACCGCATTTCCAATGAGTTGATTCTCTTCCCGTCGGATATCTTGACTGCCCAGCTTTCAGAAGCATACACAGAAATCGGAAATGTGATGGCACCTATACTGAGGGTAGTGCCAGCCTTCTTTCCCTGGCAGGTTGTTCTGTCTCACCCTCACTTAGATGCCAAGCCTTTTGTGCCGTTTCTCCCCGCCCTGACCTTTTATTTCTCTTCTCTGCCGTGAAAAGTTATTGTCATTCCCGTTTCACGTTGTTATACTTCTTCCCCCAGTACAAGATGTCTCTGCTGTCAGTTGTTGAATGACATTGCACAGAGTTTCCTGCTCATTTGTCACTTTTCTATTTTTTAAAAATCCTTTCAGCTTGTTGAAGGATGACTATACCATCCTCTGGAACTAGTTGTAAAGAGACCCAGTACTTCTCTGTCAAACCAGACTTCCTGCCAGGTTGATGGAAAATCAGTTTTCCCCTCCATGACTTGAGGAGGATGCAGAGACGAGTTCCTAACAAGAGTCAAAAGGAAAAACGCAGCCGGCTAGCCGTGGTGTTAAGTGGGGAAAACAGAGGGATAATGGGTGTCAGGCTGCTTTGGAAGGAAGATGGAACCCAGTCACCATAGAACTGCTTCTAATTTTGCTCTTGAAAGATACCTTTGGGTGTTCTTAAGGGCTGAATCATGGTCTGAGGATCTGCCCTTTTGAGTTGTAATCTCTAGAAGCCAAGGTGACTAAACTGATTCTGTTGTACTTTGGAATATGAGAAGAAGACATGCCTCCCTAGAAAAGACAGTAACGCTTGGTAAGGTAAAACTCAGTAGGAAAAGGGGAAGACTGCATTACAGATGGAGTGACTCAATCAAGGAAGACACATCCCTAAGACCTCTCTTGGGGGATGATGGGTATTGGAGTGCTCTATCTGGCCATAGAATCTACAGAATCTGCATGAAGTAAAGTGGAAATGCTGTTGGTAGAGGTCTTACAGCTGCTTCTGCGGTTGCTCTTGATAGTTACCCTTCCTGAGGGCTGAGGTGAGACCACCAGGGCATAACCAAGCTTCCTGGAGCATTTGGGAGTGGGGATCTGAAACAGAGACCTTTCCATGCTCTTTTCCCCAACAGCAGGAAGACTGAGCGGCCAACCCTCTCCTGCTCTTTCATGCGGCCTGTTCTTTGAGAGCAGGGTGTCTTATCTAGTCTCACTTCTCCTGAAGGAATGAAGGAAGAAGGCCCAGATTAATGTTTAGATCTTATTTTATATTTTTTTAAACAAAGACCCAACCCTATGATAGTCAGTTTTGTTCTTTGTCTTCTGACAGATGCCTGAAGAGCAGGCGTTTAGTGTTCTGGTCAAAATCATGTTTGACTACGGACTCAGGGAGCTTTTCAAACAAAACTTTGAAGATTTACACTGCAAGTTTTACCAGTTGGAGCGCCTCATGCAGGTAAGGGTTGGCCTGCCGTCCTCTGCAAAGCATTCCTGAATCAGGTGGGATTTTGTCAAAGAGATGCTCTTAGTTCCCCTCTTAGTTTCTCTCCTGTGAGCCGAGGTGAAACCACTGCCTTATCATAGGGTGGGGTGATAGACCTTGGCCCTGGGGCCAAATCTGGCCTTGCTGGCTTTCCTGTCCAGCTCCTTCCCTGTTACATCATCGTTGGGTGATTTCCCAGCTTTTGTGTAGGGTTTCCTCCATTCCAGAAGGCCTCCCCTGGGGCTGAGTTGCCAGCAGTAAGGATTGTAAGGTTAAATGGTCTAGTGTTTTCAGGGGCTGCTTCCAGGGTCCCTTCCTAGTCTCCTTGTTACGGCCAGGCTTTGGAAGACAGATTGCTCAAGGGAAGAAGGGCCCTACATACTGTGCAGGGTTATCTGTTGGCTGTTTTCTGGTTCATGGCTTATGATTTCCACCCATTTTAATTTTGTTGATAGCTTGATTACATTTTGAGCATTAGTATGTTGTGAATTTTTAACTATGCTTGAATCCCAAACTAAGAAAAAGGCAGAGTATCCTTGAATAGAACCATAGTAGTATTCATACAGTTGCCCCTCCACTTTTGTGGGTTTGACTTTCACGGATCTGACTATTTGTGAGTTTTTCCACTATGTTAAATGGTTGTTCTTCAGGAGAAACTGTTGAAGGTTTCCTTTTTTTCTTCCTTTCTTCAGGAGTACATTCCTGACCTCTACAACCACTTCCTGGATATCAGTCTTGAAGCCCACATGTACGCGTCTCAGTGGTTCCTCACACTTTTTACAGCAAAATTCCCTCTTTACATGGTTTTTCACATCATTGACCTCCTGCTGTGTGAGGTAAGTGTGGCACCATCATAGTTTGGACATAGTTCTGACAAAATCTAGTAAGTCCACACCTCGCTCTCAGGCTATACATTCAGTTAAAATCAGAACACATTTATCTTCCCTTTCCATGAAAGAATTCCAAGCTGTTTCATAAACAGGTTTTTTTTCCTCATGGATATTTGTCCCCCTTTCACAATTTTTTAGGCATGGCATCATGGCTTCCGGCCATTTTAAAAAATTCATTCCATTTTATTTTCATGTTAGATATTAATCTCCCGTTTCTCAGAAACCACTTATTGTGTGTCCGTGTGACCTGAACATTCAGTCACTGGCACAGGAGGTCAGCTCTGTGCCCCCCTCATCTTTCCATGGCTCTGTGTGAGGAATTGGTGTGGCAGGAAGGAAATGATTCTGAAGCCCGGGAAAGTCTTTGGGCGTCAATAACTGGGTAGCCGCCAGCACAAATTTGAGTGCCATTTTCCAAATGCCACAGCACAAAAAAAGTGTTAATGCCAGCGTCCGGCTGAGATTTTGCTTCGGCTTGGTGACAAGAGCAGCCATGGGGAAGGGCAGACTTTTGCTAGCTGGGGAATTCTGGGTATTGTATTGAAAAGGAAGGTTTGCCTCACATCTTGGAAGGTTACTTTTAAAAAGCAATTCATCGTCTTTACTCATTGATGTGTTTAGAAATTAACCCACTGGCGTTAATCATCAAGTCTTGGGAAAATTTCAGGGGTTTTGTTTTATATTTTAAGGAAAAACTGATTAGACTTGATAAGGAAAAGGCATAAAAATGGCAAAATTCCTGTGAAAATGCCACAACTGCCCTCTGAAAGTAACTAGAAATGATTGCTCATTGCATTAGCAAAGTGACTTCACTCACTATGGCCAGTGGCAACTGTAAGTCCACCTTATACCTGTGTACGTCCTTTTTTAGTCCTTGCAGAGATTGGCATTCTCTTCCACCCTCTGCACTGACCAGCTCCTCCAGAACTTAAGTTTTTGCTGTGCTAGCTGCTCAAACGGTCCTTCTGTGGCTGGTGGAGAGCCCGGGGGATTGGCAAATATCTAGCTATGACCCTGTAGCAAGACACAGACTGCTCATATCATTAACTGAGACCCCTCCGCCAGCCACACACTGGCTCTTAAGGGAGCCTTCACAGCAACAGCCTAGATCCTGGGGTTGGTGAACGGGAGTCTTACCTACAGAACTCTTACACCGTGCGGAGCAATGTAAGACCTCTTGTCTGTGTCACTTTTGGAATGTAACTTCGGCAAGTAACACCAGAGTAGTGGCACTCAGCCTTTGGTGCCCTAGGTTCTGAATGTCGGCTCCCAGGACGCCCAGCCAGCGTGGCCAATGGTCGGCTGAAGTCCAAAACATCTGGAGAACCGAGGGTTGAGAACCCCTGCCCTAGATTATTTGGCCATGCTTGTAGCCCCTTCAGTTCTGCCTCAAACAGCCAGCACCACCAAAGAATCTGTAGGTTTGGAAAATGGATCCAGAGGGAGCCTGAGCTTCCCATGGCCTAAAAGCCACAACGCCCATTCCTGCAGCTTTTCGGTGCTGCTGTCCTTCCAGGGCTTTAGATTACCCCGCATTCAGCCCTTTCTCTTGATATTGGATGGAACGAAATATTTACACCTGGAAGATGTAGAAGATTTTTTTCCTCCTCCAAATCTTACAACAAAACGCTCAGCTAAACATATGTCTGAATCACGCTTGCAAGAGAACAAAGGCCGTCAGAGCCTGGCAGCCACCACAGCAACAGCACCCTGGGAGGCAGTTTTAATAATTTGTTTACTCACTTGCTAATTAGCAACATTCATTAATTCTCAGTGGACTTTCCCCTTGCTAGCATGAAATGGCACAGCTCTGTTCCACACACACACACACACACCCATTGAAAGATCACTCTGTTTTCTCTATTCCCCAGCTGGGTCTGTACTCCCCAGGGATTTGGGGTGGGGGTGGAACCCACATTTATTGCTGATGGTGATGCTGGAGAGAGCAGCTGCAGTGATTGCCCAGGCCTGTCTGCCCACACAGTTTCACGTTATTCTTCCACAACCATGAGGCCTAGAAACCTCAGCCTTAAAAATAAAAAGTCCAGGCAGAGGCCTTAGGCTGTGTCCTGGAGTATAACATTCAGCTGAGCAGACGTTTGAACCATTCCTCCTGGGGTGCCAAAGTGTGTTCTGGAATTGTTCTTTTTTCAAAACACAGCTGCTGTTGGGTTTCCTGGGTGTTTAGCCTTATGTGTGGATATTCCTCCTGTTAAACCCGTCCGGCTTTGTTACAGGATCTTGTGGGCAAGAAAGCAGAGAGAGGAGAGAGAGTGTAACAAATTTAAGTGTTCATCTTGGCTCTTGCTTTTATTCTGTTTTTCTTTTTTCCCATGCAGGGCATCAGTGTTATATTTAACGTTGCGCTCGGATTGTTAAAAGTAAGTTTTCCAGTTTTCATTCTGTTTTGTTTAAGGTTCCACAAACAACTGCACAGGGGTCATTTTCTGTCCCTGCACTGCCCCCAGGCAAGCCTGCTGGTGCCTCTTACCTGACCAGAATTGACTTCTCATCACTTCCGCCATTTTATTTTTGGCCAGTTGTTTTGATATTTTGGGTAATGCCGGGGGTTGTTTTTTCTGGGGGGGGGGACGGTTCCACTTTGCTGCTGTTTTGACCTGTTTTGAGAGGGTGAGAAATTGTCACCCAGCGAATTTCCATAACTGAGTGGGATTCCAACTCTGGACTCCAGAGCCATAGTCCAACATTGAGATCACTATGCCATGTTGCCTCTCATTGTCATATCCACCACTTAAAATGTCTGTGGCCTTCCCCACATCCCAACCCCTAGTGGGAAAGGGGTTACAGCACCTTAGCCATCCCTGTTTGCTCTGCTCCTGGCCTCTGGTAGTTCTCTTTAGTTCACTTCCCAAGGAATAAGTAAATATTCTGGTAGCTGTAGTCCAAACCAGTTTTCCCAAACTTTTCTTGCCTAGTTCTTACTTGGGTGTGTGTGTATGTGTTGCAGGATCTACCTGCGAAATGTTGTTTCTCTAAAAATGCAACCCTTTGCGTTTTCTCAGACTACCAAGGATGACCTGCTGCTGACGGACTTTGAGGGGGCCCTGAAGTTCTTCCGTGTGCAGCTGCCCAAGCGATACCGCTCGGAGGAGAATGCCAAGAAGCTGATGGAGCTGGCATGTAGCATGAAGGTAAAGGAGTCAGCCGTCCATCACATGTCCCAAGCGCCTTTCGGCAGCCATGACAGTATCATGGCTTCCCTCATGGCATAGCTGAACTTCAGATCTGCCCCACAGTGGGGCTTTGGCTCTTCTCCCCCAGAATCCCCTTCTTCCCTCCTGGCCTTCCCATTTCCCCCTGAGTGGACAACAGAGGGTGTTGGCTTAGCGGCTTCTGCCTCTGAAACAGAGCCAAGATGGATGGAGAGGAGATGCGCGTGTGCCTTCAGGCCCTCCTGATCATTAAACATTTAAGGAGAGCGTTGCTGTGAAATACTCAGCAGGCTGACGGGCTGAGTCTGTTAGCAACGACGGAGATGCCGTCTCAGTAGCCATTTTCCAAATGATTTAATATATGTTGTGTTGCATGTGAGCTATTCCCTGGCAGGAGAAGGAGAAGGAGAAGCAGCGAGTTTGAGTCTGCCACAAAGGAACACATGGTCATTCCCTGGGTTTCCTTCTGGTGGTGCTTGGCCCTTCTTCCCTCATCTCATAGGTACTGAGGGGGCAGAGTTTGGAAAACTTAGCTTTGGGGAACTCTACCTTCCAGAATCCCCTACCTAGCATGGCCAATGGGCCAGGTAGGCCTGGCAAAGACTGCTGGTCATTGTCCACAGTATGAGGATGGATTGTTGTTTCTGTGTGTCTTCATGTCACTTCCAACTTCCAGCAACCCCCATCACATTTTCTTAGCAAGATTTGTTCAGATTTGGCTTTGCTTTCCTCTGAGGCTGAGACAGTGTGACTTGCCCAAGGCCACCCTGTAGGTTTCCATGGCTGAGTAGGGATTCAAACCCTGGTCTCCAGAGTTCAGCACTCAAACCACTACACCATGCTGGCTGTATTTGTTTGCCTCAAGTTGGGTGTGGGAAAGTGTGGTCCACAGACTTCATGCAGCCTCCCAAAGCTATTTTTGTGGCCCGTAAGGGGGCCTCAGAACTTCAATTTTTTGATATAATATCCTCCCTTTATTAACCGAAAAGATGCCTCCAGGCCACTGTGGCAATTTTTGCCATATTTTTGGACAATTTTAGACCCAAGAGGGACCTTTATAAAATCTGGGTGTAAAGGTGGGGTTGAAAATATTGGGGAAAAGTTGTACATTTTCTTAAAATTGGAGGATGGCGGCATGGTGGGTGGGGGAAACCTTCCAAGGTCTTACATGGGGCTTATGTGCCCCCAAGCCCCTGGGCTACATGGAACAAGACATAAGGTACCTTCCTCCTCTACTCAACTTCCACATGTACAAATATACATATATACGTATGCATATGTTGCAGAGCAGCCGTGCTGCCAGGGGTTCTGGGAGCTCGTACTCTTAACATTTCCAGGCTCCGCTGTTCTGTGGGAAGGGGCGACTCATTCTTGGTTATCCAAAGGCTTAGGGTCTCGGAGGGTGCCTTTTGAGGGCCGTCCCTGGTTCTCTGGGCTGTGCCAGCTGAGCCTCCCAGACTCCATCCTGTGTTTTCTCTCTCTCAGGACCAGACACATTGCTGCTTCCTTCCCTGGGGAGGCCCTCCTCCTCTTCCGCCTTGCACAGATAATTCAGCGGGGCCTTTTGTGCACTGTAAAAACCGCTTAACAAGGCCTTAATTTCCTCCCTGGGAGTTGGCTGGATTTCCCAGCCATCCCCCCGGAGCACCCGGCACGATCGGTCCCCTCGGGGCCGGCGTTGTGCTGGGGCCGAGAGACCCATCAGAATCAGAGGAGCCTCGACTTGAGTTCTCACTCTCAGACACGTGTGTGCACGCTGGCAGCATTTCTCCACAAGCATCGCCAGGGGGAGGCAGAGGGCAGCGCTGCTCCCGACTCCACTTGGAAAGATGCAGGGCTCAGCAAAGTTACCCTTCTGAGTTGCTTTCTGCTGGGAATTTCAGGAGCTGTAGTCCAAAAAAATCTTCTTTCCAGTGCTGCCTGTCAGTCTCATTGCCCAACCCTCTGCACTCATCATGGCTTGGGTGACGGTTCATGTCTGTTCTCCAAGTTTTAATATTTTAACCAAGACCTTCTGTTATTTTTCAACATACAGATTAGCCAAAAGAAGCTGAAGAAGTATGAACGGGAATACCACACCATGCGAGAGCAGCAAGCGCAGCAGGAAGATCCCATAGAAAGATTTGAGGTAACACCCTTTCGTTTTTGAGTGGGGCAAGGTGTTGCTGTTGTGTGTGACAGCTTTGCCCCACTGGGAGCCCTCCCGAGGAGGCTGTAAGCTGCTGTCTCCATCTTCCTGGGGATGATGGGAGTGGTAGCTCAGAAGCTCTGGAGAGTCCCAGGTTTGGGGCAAGCTGCCACGTAGAAGTGACACAGGAGCAGGCAACCACGTTGGGGAGTGATGATGTGATGAAGGGAAGTAGCGACTTCGTGACAGAGAACACCCCCGCTTTAACTCGAAATAAACATGGCCATTTCTCACTGCCGTCTTCAGAGTAACAGTGAATCATGGTGAAAATGTCCCCAGTGCTTTCTAGGGGGGCCTTTGGGAGATTGTTTTTCAAATTATTTATTTATTTATTTATTTATTTAAATCTTTAAAAGCAGGAGAGTGGAGCAGGAGGTGTGGCCCTCTAGGGCCTCTTGGTGGGGGGCTGATGAAGCCCCCTCGCCTTCCATTGTCATCCATCCCTACTCCACAGGGTCTTTGTGAGAGTTGATTCAGCAAATGTGTACAGACATGGATTCACACGTAGCTTGGGATTCTGGAAGCTGTAGTCCCAAAGGGCACTTTCCCAAGCGCTGTGTGTGTGTGTGTGTGTGTGTGTGTGTGTGTGTACTTGTACATATTTATCCCTCCATGTATCGGGATTGCTAGAGTAAGAAGCAGCCTGACACTGTCTTGCCCTTTGGCCCATCTAGGCTGCTATGTCCAGTGCTGATTGGCAGCAAGGGGCTCTCTGGGGGCGCCAGGCAAGGTGGTTTCTCCCAGCCCATCCTGCTGAGTGTTGAAGCTCGGGACTTCTGCCTCTACCACGGGCACTGGGCATGTGGCAGGCTGGGCGCCTGCCGAGAGGAGGCTGGCCAAACCCGGCTTGACTTTGCTGCCAGGGAATGGAAAAGGCTCCTGATTCAATTCTAGTGTGTTCCTCTCTTTCTTTCTCCTCTGCCTTTACTCAGCGGGAGAACCGGCGCTTGCAGGAGGCAAACATGAGGCTGGAGCAGGAGAATGATGACCTGGCCCACGAATTGGTGACCAGCAAGATCGCCCTGAGGAAAGACTTGGACAACGTAAGAACATAAGAGCAGAGCAGTCTCTTGCCACGTTGGCATCGTGTCTGTAATCTTCTCGTGGAAACAAAGAGTGTGGGGAAAGTATGTCTTTTGGACCGCAGTTCCCAGCAGCAGCACTGGCTGGAGGATTCTGGGAACTGTAGTCCAAACTTGATTTCCTTTCCCAATGTCTTTTTTCAGAAACTGTGTTTCCAAGCTATGTTTTGACACAGTTGACACAAAGCAGATTCCCACCTTCCCTGCACACCCTGGCCAGCTGAAAACTGCCCCAAAGACCCTTGGGAAGGGTTGCTGTTGGTCAAACGTGCCAAGTGCTCCTTGGTTGGGCAAAAGCAGTGTTGGGTGTGCCTTCTAGTTACCCTCTTTCCCTTCTGCCCAGCAAATTCTTTCCTTTCTGATAGCTCTCAGAAGCCATTTTCGCAGCACGCACCTCTTATGTTGATGCAAAGACTTTCACATTTTGTTTCAAAAGAGGTAATGCATGCTTGCTACAAACTTGTCTGTTTCTTTTCCTTTTTTTTTTAAAAAAAGAGGTTCTTCTAATTTTGCAGCAGGGCTAGGGAGGCTGCTCAGCATCTTTCTGCTGCCTCATCATAAATAGTGGTACAGTTGCTCGTTCTCACTCCCAGCCTGCATAAATCACACCAGCAGGCTCAGCAGAGCCAAATCTTCAAGCCTGGACAAGCCAGGAACAGTAGATTGGTGGATAAACCCTCTTGCCCAGATCTAGGTTTCTCCAACAGAGTGAGCAAAAGGGTTTAAGCAGGGAGGGTTAGACTTACTCCTGCCTGCCCCCCACACTTTCTCAAGAGCCTTCTTTCTCTGGAAACACAGAGACCCCCTTGCAACTGGCTCTCTTATGGGAGACAAATCCTAAGCTTAGCAACCAGCTCTTGGCATCTTCGTTCACCACCCACAGAACATTAGTTCCTTATGATTTGGGGTGGTTTAGAGGCAGGGAACCCTATGACTGTGTACCTCAAGCAGGCTCACTTGAGCTGAAGAACTCCGCTGAGTGTGAGTTGTTGCCCAAGCAAGGAACAAATGTTAATGCCAGCACTGTAAGGATGCATGGTCTTATTTAGGCAGGGGATGGCCCCTTTTCTAAGAAAACCATGGGCGTTCTCAGCCTTTTTCGTTTTCTTTCTTCTTTCTTATTTAATTCTGCTCCTAAGATCCCCTTTCTCCCACCCACTCACCCTTCCTGCTTCAGTGTCTCAGAAGCTGTGTATTGGACAGCATTCCGTGTTGGCTATCTTCTTGTATGCCCGGAACTTCTCCCAGAAATACCTGGAGAAATGGAGCATGGAAACAAAGGCCCAATAGTTTGTGAGGCAGACACCCTTTTTGCATCCACTGCCTGTCGGAAAGGCAGCGTGCTGAAGACAAGGGCCTTGCGTTCATACCACTGGGATGCCACGCTCTTCCTCACCGTTCTTCCTTCTCTACAGAATTTGGACCTGCTGCTTTCTGAAGCAGGACAGACCCCTTGATATTAAAATCCCGTTTCAAAATGGGTGGCATGAAACCCAAACTTGATTCTGAGGCTACTCTGACCTGATCCGCTCATCCAGTCTCGCCCAGGGGTACAGCCATCAAAATAGTGGGATGTACAAAAACGTTGGCTCGGTGTTCAGAGACTGATTTGCTCTAGTTGGGACTTGCAGTGAGATCGAGATGTCTGTTGAGTACCCCCCCCGCTGTGGCTCCTTCTGTGGGGGCGTGGGATGAACAGCTGATACATCCCAGCTTGTCTCTGAGAGTCGTCTCTTGCGTGTTCTGGGTTCCAGGCAGAAGAGAAGGCCGACGCACTAAACAAGGAGCTGCTCATGACCAAGCAGAAGCTGATCGACGCTGAGGATGAAAAAAGGCGCTTGGAGGAGGAGTCAGCACAGGTTTGGGCAGAGCTGGGGCTAGGTGGGCAGGCAAGGCGAGCATCGCTCAAAGAGAGGGTGGTCTAGTTTTCCATGCTGAGCCAACTTGATAGCAGAGGCTCCTCCCTTCTTCATTTCCAAGACAAGAGATAATAGCTGAACCTCTGGTGAGGGCGGCGGGGGGCGCCATCCTGACCTTGATTACTAGGGAGAGATACACAGTGGGCTTTTCAGGGGGAACTGGGGGGGGTATACGTAATAGGTTCACTTTAGGGTTCCTGTAAGTCAGAAATGACTTGGTGGCACACAGTAACAACAATATCCAGATTCTGAGAGGTGAAAATGGCAAGTGTTTTTCATCAGAGGGGGGTTTGGCTTTTTTCCTGCCCTTTGAAATGCTGTCATCCCTCTGGCTCAGGGGCTGACGTCATCACTTTCTGTGATTCTCCCTTCACCCCCAGATCCACCCCCTGATAAAAAATGGATTCATGAAAAAGCAACAGACCTATGTAGGGAGAGAGAGCGTCTGTATTCTGAGCAATGCTCCCTAAACCTTAGTCCCTGTTAACCAAAAACAAAGACGTACCTTACATTTCTATCATTTCCCCAAGCAGATGGGGAAGGGGACACAAAATCCTGCCCCGCTTGTTACAGCTGCCAAGGGCTCCCTTCTGACTCTTCTGAATATTCACAGCACCTCCCCTTAGTCTGAAATGAAAGAAAACCCTCCTAGTTCCTTTTAAAAAGGGGAGGGCTGTGATTTTATTATATAAAATAAAAGTTCCAGTTACTGTCTTGTGGTTGCTTCCATGATTGCTCAGCCTGGCATACAAGGAGGAAGGAAAGCAGTTCTGCCATCAGGAGGGAGGTGTGTCCTCGTGTGTTGGGGGTACCAGGGGGGTTCCTTCAGCCATCCTTTACCCTGCCAATCCCTGTCCTCCCCCTTCCGTTCCAGCTGAAGGAGATGTGCCGCCGGGAACTGGACAAGGCAGAGTCTGAGATTAAGAAGAACAGCTCCATCATTGGTGACTACAAGCAGGTGAGCAAAAACTAGACGAGCAGTGGATGCATTAGCTCATAGGTGCTGCAGGGCAACCCGCATCCTCCCAAGCAGTACGGCCATGCTGGGGGTTGTCATGTCAGAGAAGGTGTGACTGGGTGGGCCCTAGGAGAGGGTGTTACTGATGTTGTTCTGTGCCTGACCTTGACAGATCTGCTCCCAACTGAGTGAGAGGTTGGAGAAGCAGCAGATGGCAAATAAGGCCGAAATCGAGAAGATCCGGGTGAGTGTTGACCAGGATGGGTTTGTAGTGCCATCTGGGACTGGAGGGCAGCTTGATTTTCTTGGTCCTGGAGGAGATTCCAGGATGTTTCCAACACATTTGCTTGCCATACTTTCCCCACAGCCTTCCTTTTAGTCTGGCATGAAGGAAAGACCCCTTCATTGGGGTCATCAAAGGAAGGCAGGGTTCTGATTGTCTTACATTAAAGAAAGCTAGGCAACAGTATTTGTTAGCAGACTCCCATCCAAGTACTAACCCAGGCTGATCCTCCTTAGCTTCCAAGAGAAGACAGGATCCAGAGCCTTTATTTAGACCAGGGGTGGGCAATTATTTTTTCCATGGGGCCACATGAGAAACTAAAAATATTGTGGAGGGCCGGGCATATTGCCCGCGCTAGAGCGACCTCTCCTGGAGGTCTTCTTCACCGGGGGGTGCGCTAGAGCAGTTAAAAAAAGTGAGGTTCTAGACCTCAAACTGCTCTAGCGCAGCCACGGGGTGGCGCTGTGAGTTTTATAAAAACCACCTTCACAAGTGGTTTTTATAAAACTCACCCGCGCTGCCCCGTAGCAGCCCCCGGTGAAGAACTGCAGAGGCGCGGTAGCGCGTCCCTGCAGATCTGCCCGGGGGCGGGCTTCCGGCTGGAGCGCTGTCCTGATTACGGAGCACCGCCGGAAGCCGCCGGCTGCCATTTTGGGTGCCGCCGAGCACCGATGAACGCCGCCGAGCGCCGCTGAAATTCGGCGGTGTTTGGAACGGCAGATCCGCGCTCTCCGCAGGGACGGAGCAACCCGCTCGCGGGTAAGTTCTGCCCCTGCGTGCGCGGCCCCGTTTCGGCCCTCCCGCCGTGAGGAAAGGGCCTTAGAAAGTATGTTTATTTTGTAATTTCCAATTAGCCTTACAAGGGCCGGTCAGAGCCAATCAAAGGGCCGTATGTGGCCCGGGGGCCGTACAATGCCCAGGTCTGAATTAGACCTACAGGGCACACATTTCCCAGGGATTAAGCTGGCGTAGCTGAGAGGGGGCAGAGGCAGAGATGCTCACACTGGGGCGTTCTTTACTTCAGCAAAAGGTCGATGATTGCGAACGCTGCCGGGAGTTTTTCAACAAAGAAGGGCGGGTGAAGGCGGCCAGCGTTGCTCGAGAGGCCTCAGACGAGGAGACGGACGAGGAGAAAGAGGCCCTGAAGAACCAGCTAAGAGAAATGGAGCTTGAACTGGCCCAGACCAAGCTACAGCTGGTGGAGGCAGAATGCAAGATCCAGGTAGGCTGTGGATGGGGTGTGTTTGCTACTGGATTTTTTCCCCATGTGCCTCTAAAAGGAAATCCAGATTTGAGCCCTGCAGCAGTGAATGGCAGTGTTTAATGGAGAAAGCACACCAGTAGGGTTCCTTCTCCAGGTTGCCCATTTGCTTAATTTTAATGATGTATCTCTTGCACAAAAATCCAGTTTTGCAATTGCCCTTTGGGGAGAAAGGCAAAGAGGGCAGGGATTAGCAGGGAGGCCCTGGGCTAAGGTGAACCAAGCCTGAAAATCATTCTGTCTGTCCTCTTCAATGGTTGTGAAAGATAATTCACTATCTTTTGTGTGTTTTCTCTGGGAGCAACGGTGGAGGTATTTGCCCACTCTGACTGACAAATTATTGGATTTGGGAGGTGCTTTTCCCCCATAAGTAGTTTCAGAAAGATGCCAGATTTGTCTTTCCTGCTGAAATGGTTAGGATGTTACGGCACGTCCAGTGGTACTATCAAGGCAGGATGTGGGGGGCAGAGCCCCCCTTCTGCAGAAGGCCAGCCCCAAAGCATTGCCCTATGTGAAATGGGATTACCACTTTTTAAACGGGGGAACCCTCTTAAGACCAAGAAGCCCAGAGTCAAAGACCGCCTAACATGCACTGCTGAACGTGTCTTAATGAGGTTCCCTGTATCTGGCCAGGTTCCATGTGGCCAGTCTGATTTCCTTTTTGCCGTTGTCCCTTTCCAGGATCTTGAGCACGACTTGGGGCAAGCGCTGAACGAAGTGCAGGCCTCGCGGAAGACTTGGTTCAACCGAACGCTGAGCTCTATAAAGACGGTGACAGGGGTGCAAGGGAAGGAGACCTGCTGAAGGGGCATCAACGCCCCCCCAGAGGTGGCACACTGGGGCCACCTCCTGCCGGGACACCCTTCTGCCTTCTGGTGCCCTCCTGGGCCAGACGTCACGTGGGAGAGAGGACCAGAATGTACATAAGACTCTAGGGGAAAAAAAAAACACACAGGGCGCATGTCGGGGCTTTTCCACAGGTCAGTGACCCAAGCTGGACGTGAGGCTTGGCTCTCGCCAGGCGCAGTCTCTTCATACTACTGATTATTTAACCCGGGGGTATAGCTGTAGGCCGAAGCTCTTTCGGAATACTAAAGAAAAGAAAACACTCCATTCTACAGTCTGGTTGGGGGGCATTTCGCCGGCCTAGGTACGAAAACAGAACCACAGAAATTTCACCAAAACCTCTAACTTACTGAGTTTACAGGCAAGAGCTTTGTTTTGTTTTTTTTAACCAATATATAACCTTTTAAAACATTTTATTTGAAAGGAACAACAAAACTCTTTAACAAGAAGTTACATCAGTGCCAGAGACCAGATTCTTCTGCCTCCTCTTCTCCCCCTCCCTCATCTGACCTACCAGGCGGGGATGTTTTGCGTGGTTACCTTTTGGAGCAAGGATGCTGACCCTCGGAAGTGTCTGCGTGCCCCTCCCCGTTGCTCTCTGTGTGGAGCATTTAGTTTCCTGTCACTAACCAATTCTATGCAACTCTGAGGGAGAAGTGTCGCTTTGCTCGTTCTCGCTTTGCTCTCCAAAGCCCCTCCCTCAACGCTGGAGCCCTCTCCGCTCTAGACAAAAGGTGAGAACAGTCCATTTCCGTTTTTGTTTTGTTTTTTTGCACACAGTTTGTGCTCTGAACCATATAAGCGCACCTTTATCGTTTCAGTGGGCTGGGTCCAGGCTAAACTGAGCTCAGTCTGGCTCTCACTGAAGGCGGTGGAACAGAAGTTAAGCCAAGACTAGCTTGTTCTGTTGATTTCAGGAGGCCGGATCCAGCCCAGTCTCCGTTCCGAGATAGTGGCTTTGTACTTTAACTTAACAGGAATTAAGAACTTTAAATTATTGTTCACCTATGTCCGTTTTTGTCTTTTTTTTCCCCTTTGTCTTTTGAGGGGGATTCCCTGCTTTTTTCCCAGGGTGCTTTTCTAGTTTTGCACATAGGTAAGAATAGGAGGAAAAAGAGACACAGCTGAAATTGGGAAAGAGGAGAGTCCGTTTTTGCTAGCGCTGCTCTATCCCTGCCCAGGCTCTTTGGACATTCCGGCAACTCCAATGGCAGGATAATCTTCTTTTCCTCCTGTTCCTCTCTCTTTCTACACCACACCCCAATGCTTCTTGTAACTACACCGGTAGGTACTAACACTGCTTGGATTTCTGAGCGCCTAAGAGCATCCGAACTTCTCACCAGAAAAGCTGTAGAATGGAAGTTTTTGCACCTTTGTATTTTTTTTTAATTTATAATGGTTTGTGCTATGCTGATATAGCTGTTGTTATCAGCAGATAAAACTTCTGTTGTGTGCAGCGTGTGAGTATAAGCTGGTTACAATAAGAGGCACTGGTTTGTATATAAAGGTAATTTGTACTTCTACGTTATTTTTCTTGTTGACCAGACTAATGCTAGCTAAATGCCACCCGAGATTATCGATAAAGAGGCAAGGCCGTGCGATGCCCAATGGTTTCATGATTTCTCTTCCCCCTTAACTGTGTACATGAATATCTTTATTGTTTAATAATACCAAAAAGCAAACAAAAAAAAGTTACTGTAACTCCATCAATAATAGACGTGTGGACATTGTAGTAGCGTAGGTGCAGTGTTTAGACCTTTGGATTGATATATAAACTAGTAAAATTGTATTACTAAATTTGGTTGTCTTTATTTCACCTCTAGTGGCAGTATTTCCTTCTCAGTATTTCACAGGGTTTGTAAAGCAGGAGAAAACCCCTTAATGTAACTCCCTTCTGCAAGGCAAGAAGACGGAAATTCAGGAAAAATAGACACCAAAGCAGCTTCTTCCCCTTGGTCCATTTATCTCAGTACTGTCTGCACCGACCATTAGCATCTCTGCAGGATTTCTGAGACAAGGATCTTTCTGAGTCAAATGGGGAGGTGTTAGGCATTGAAGTGAGTGCTTCGTTCCCCCACTGCCTGGTGCTTTCAGAACAGATGGCTTTGTTTCTGAGCTTGTCTTTCTGAGCAGAGCTGAATGCAATTACAGCTCCTCTACCAGCCCCCTTAGCACCATCCCAGTGCCATGCTTTTGCTGTATCCCCTTGTGTTTTGCATAAGATGCGGTGCTATATAGGGCACAGAGACTCAGCAGCTCCTGCACTGGTTGTTGTCTAATATTTAGGGTTTTCTTAACCCTGGGAAAACAAGCCTTGGATGCACTGGCAGGCCCTTGTGCTGTTGAATGCACAGTGGATTTATCTTCTTCCTCTTTTGTGCTCACAAACATCTGTGGTGGAGGTTCTGCTGACCGGCTGGAGATTTTGCCCACCCAGGCAGCTTTGGGGCTAAATGCACATTAGATTGTAGTTCTTCAGTGTAGACAAGCCTGACTTTTTGTATGTAATTTAAATATTTTGCAGAGAGAGAAAAAATAGAAATCTTCCACCAAGAGAGTGACTTAGCAAAGTCACCTCCTGAATAGTTGTTGTGACAAATAGCGGCTCTCCCAGGAGGACGTGCAAAGAAGTTTGCCGTGATCTAGAATGCCCAGTGCTTGCTTGCCACTGGGGCAAGGCGTGGTGGACTGCTAACCATCGTTATGCTGCTTCTGTGTGGGCAAGTAGAAACAAAGACAGTTGCCTTACAGCAAGTCAGGCTGTTGGGTCTAGCTAGGCCTGGATGACATGCATCAGGGCTGAACAACGTACAGCCTTTCTGATGATGTTGGGCTTCATCTCCCATCGCTCGCTGCGAGGACAGCCAGTGATAAGGGAGTTCTGGTAGCCCGATGCTGCTCTGCGCTGATTGGAGTCAGGTCTCTAGGATTTCAGATGTGGGGGGAAACCAACTATGTCTCAGGACTGGGCTTTGGGCCTTTTGCCGGCTCCATGAACTACATTCCCCCACCTTGTGTGCTGAAGAATGGCCAGGCCTGCCTTCACGGTGCATCGATCACCTCCAGAATAGTAGCGGCCCACCATTTATGCCTACTTGAGGGTGTACCTTGCTCAGCAGTGGGAGAACTTGCCCAATGGTAGAGAAGACACAACCATAATTATGCTCCAGAGTTAGCATTCATCCTAGGGAGACCAGCTAAAATACGCAAGAGCGGCACCATGAGGAATGGAAAGTGTGTGTATGTGTGTGAAGGTGCTTATGCAGCACCCCTTCTTAATGGTGGACCCCCTTCCCCAGCGAAGCTTGAAGGGTGCTTGCTAAACTTGGCAGCTTCTGAAGGGCACTTGAGAGCACTGCTGAACAGGCCTCCCGGCTCTTAAGGGAGGAGCTGCTGCTGCTGCTGTTACCTCTTTGGTTGCTAATTGCTCACCAGCCCCTTTCTCCCAGTTCCTTTTGGGAGCGAGGAAACCCAAGAATAGCTCGGAGGCCAACATGGGGCAGGAGCAAGCGGTCCCTCTCTGGTCTGAGATTTTCAAATGAGTGGCGGCGCTGTCTGAATCCAGGCGGCTCGTGCTGCCGAGAGCGCCCGTGGGATCCAGCAGCAGGGATGGTAGAGGTGACATCCTGACTTCCGTGTCTGGTCTCCGGAGGCTGTGCTCGGCAGAGTTTGCTGCTGTCCCAGCTTCCGTTTTGGTGGAGCGAGCCCAAGCACGGAGAGAGGGGTTCCGAGCTGAACATCCACCAGGCTTGCTTTTTGACTGATTTATAAACAGAGAGACAGAGACACGCTGGCATTCTTATTAGTGACATAGTATTTTACGTTATGCAATGTTGTGTGGTGTGATTATACAGTACACAGTAGCACTTCGATGTGCTGTGCAATATTGCTATTCCACATGGGGGTTGTGCACTGCTGGTGGAGGATACCACTGTGGATGGCAGCCAGTGTGTGTATATAACTTTAGCATCTGGAAGCAAACCTGGTTGAGGTTCATCTCATTCAGAAAATTTAAAGCATGCCGTAACCCAAAAGGGCAGGGGCAGGGAACAGGGAACTATCCCAGATGTTGGGTTGCAGCTCCCATTAGCCTTGACCCACACAGCTCATGTGCAGGATGGGTTGTGTACTGGAACATCACACCAACAGGCAACTCTCCTCATAAGCTTGCCCACCCAGTACCCCAAGTCCTTTGTTTGAGGGCGGACTGGACATGGTGAGAGGGAACTGTGCGCTTTTGGTACCCACCTTAACCTGTTCCTTCAGTTCTCCACAGAGTTGTTGAACCTGCTGGGTATAAAAGCAGAGGTTCCTTCACCAGTGTGTCGCCGCTGGCTTTGTAAACCAGGCTAGCCAACCTTTTCAGGGGGTTGCTGCTGTTTCTAAGCTAGCAGGCTAGAGAGGCCCACTGGCCCTGGTGTGGCCATGGACCAGTTCCCACAGCCACAGTGCATTGGGAGGTGTTGAGTTGGTTTTCTGAATCTTGAGAAAAATCTTCCAGAAGCAAACTAGGACGGTACAGAGGCCACAGGGCCCTGGCTGAACATTACAATGTAATGGAGTATTTCCTAAGCGGGGCCCTCCAGGCGGGCAAGACTTTAGTTCCTATTGTGCCCAGCAATTAGCCACACTAGATGAGGGAGAGGTTAATCCAAAACCTCTGAAGGGCATCAGGTTGGGAGAGGCTGATTTGTATAAATGAAGCAGATAATTTAATCAAGGGTGTCTGAGTGTTTACCCTATTAAGGCAGCAGAAATAAAAACAAGCATCACCTAATAATTTGATGATTTTTCCATTTTAAACTATATATGAGCATAGCATTTGTGTGTCCCCCCCAACTTGGCTTGGAAATGCCTGTTTTGAGTTCTGAGCTGGATCGCTCGCAGGACATGTTTCAACGCTGTGGAATCCAGTAGAAAAAAAATCAACTTTTGTTATGACTTCACTTCGTGTGAAAACTGGCTCTTAGCAATTATCCTCGGCCCAAGACCCATTTTCAAAACAGGGACCTGGGCCACGTCGTTCCTCAAATGCATCATTTTAGAATCGCTTATGTTGGGCAAGGTGGGCTGTGAACCAATAAAGAGGTTTGATTTTGCTGCTGAAACAAGGAGTGAATTATTTGGGAACGCTGCCATTTTCCTGTACCTCCTCTTCCTCCAGGGACCACTTCCTTGCTTTCCAAAGCGGTGGGACTTCACAAACCTGCTTCAGCTTTCTGTTCATTTCCTACAGCAATGGCATCACGCATCGAGTCCCTGTGGCTACAGACTGGCCATTAAAAACTTCTCATAATCTCTGTCACTTACTAGGGCAAGGAGAAAACTTCCTTCCATTTTAAACAAATTGCACAGCACCCCAACACCCCAAGATGTCAGTGAGCTCCAGCTCCAACGGTGCGGCTCTAAGCTCTCAACTTCCACAGTTGTGATATTAAAACAGTTTATTAAAGGCCCCCTCCCAGTAGCAACTCTCAAGCACCCATCAGAGTCAAATTCTTGCAGTTATAATCTCCCCCTAGATTTTTAAAAAAGCTTTAATCTATATTTTTCATCAATTTTTTTAATCAGATGAAGGCGCATCTTTAATTATTGATAGGGGAAAAAAAACATTAATTTCTTGTTAAGGCTTTCAGAGGATATCTTTGCCCATTCTGCCAAGCAGCAAAGTTGTGCTGCCTGCAGCCCGCCAGCAACAGTGGAATGAGGGTAGAACGGCTACCAGAGACTGATGGGTTTTAGAAAGGGGCTACACTTCATTTATGGAAATTGAGACGTCATCAGTGGCCACAAGATCCAAAAAGTCACAAACACACACACACACCAACAACTCTCTACAGAGTGGGCTGAGACTCAGCATCACTTACACTGACTGGGTCTAATAAAAGCTGACAAGAGCAATTGTACAAAAAAAAAAGAAAGTTGCCTGTGCTAGAGAGAGAATACGTTACCAAAACATTAGGCGGCAGCAAGGCAGAGACAGTGATTACCCGCCTTATTTCCCAGAATCGCTGATCTGGCCTCTTATCAGTTTACTGGACAAAAGTTGTTGCAGGCAGCCTAGCTGGATTCTAGATGTTTTGGACTGCAATTCCTGTAGTACGTGGCTACTTACCCCTGGTTTAAGTAATTCTGCTGAATCCAGCTGTGTTTTGTGCGTGTGTGTTTTGAAATTACTAGAGACGTCAAATTAAGAGATAGCAAACAATGAAACTCCAGCGGATGTTAAAAGAGTTGTTGTGGTGGTTTTTATTATAACAATTCTGGGTGAAGGGCTTCTCAAAATAGGGTAGCTAAGAACTTTTGCAGGTGCAACCATCAGGAATCGAACCTACAGGCCCACCCCACCTAAAGCGGGTCACTTCCACACAGTCCTCTTATGACCCAATCTGCTGTGTGTGGAACAAGAGACAAACGTTCCTCTTGTTCGCCTCTGCAGAAGGTTCATTTCTTGAGCGTGAAACTTAAAAGGCAACGTCTTTGGTCTTTAAACCAAAAAACAAATATGTAAAAAAAAAATGGCTGCTGGATGAAGAATAAACCTTCTCAAAATCAAATCATGTTTTCTTTTTCTGTTTACCTATTTACATTACATCCGATGGTTAAAAGACATGAAGGGAGACGAGCCACACGCTAACGATGTACATCCTAAAGTGCAGTTAAGTACAGCACGTGGCTGAAAAGAGAGCAACCGAAAGAGTTTCCTGGCTGCAGACAGACATGGCTTACCTCTTCCAGCACCCACGGCCTTGGTCCGTAGCCAATACAGTTTGAGGGGAGGGGATTCTTTTTAAACTACAAAGACGCCCTTGGGAGAGAAGGGGGAACAACCTGCACTGCCATGCGGAGGCCCCGCTTCCGAGGGTGATTAAAGGCACAATCCACAGGGAGCTTCTCCCCGCCGTCAAGAGGGGGAACGACTGAAAACGAAGGGAGCTTTGCGCAAATCCGGTCGTGTGCTTCTCGAGAACTGGGCCTTTGGGTAACGCATAAAGGATACAGCTGCCCTAGCAACAACCAAATAAACTACCACCACCCTGTGAGGTAGGTCTGTTGCTTCCATTTTACAGGCCAAGACTAAAGATGGGGAATGCGTGGCCCTCTGCATTTTCTCCCCAACAACCCCAAGCCAGTGTAGCCAGTGGGCGAGGGCTGCTGCAGGCCAGTCCCATTTTGGAAGGCCACATGGTTTGGCAGCCCTGGGCAGAGCCTGGATCTTACCTAAAGATACCCAGAAGCTCCCAAGCTGAGCCGCACATCCTTTCTGGCACTGGCTGCTGGCTTTCATTGGACCTACCACTCCTGCAAGACCTTGGCCTAAGACATCACCGAAAAGAAGGTTAGGCAGGGTCCAGGTTCTCCAAGAGCTAATTTCCTACCCCAGAACCTGAAGAGAGCCACACCCACTGTGAAAAATGGAGGGAGGGGGACCTGGAAAAAAGACAGGCCAGAAGTCCTCAAAAATACTACAGTTTTTTCTTAAAGGGCTGCACCCGGTTTAAGGGAGTCCCTATGCCCGAAGGGCATAGCGATGCTCATCCCCATTCCCACTGGGTACAATTTTGCCTAAAATAATGCTGCCCGTGCGCCACATAGGGGACCTTGGGGCCACACAACTCCTGCAACCAGCCTATACAACAACAAAAGCCTTCAAGGGTGTGCTCCGTACCATGCCTGTTCCAGGGCAACTCTCAGCAGGGACAACAAAACGCAGGAAGCAGAAAGTGCTGCCGAGTCTCACAACGTTGCCCACCTAGACCAAGACTGAAAGCAGCGTTGGCAAGCGCAGCATTGTGCAAACAGAGGGAAGCCCCAAAACGCCTCCAGGCATCAAGTTACTCTCAACTGGGGAGAGGGCAGCCTTTTCTCTCTGTGCCTAAAAAGCTTCCAAGTCATTTTCAAGAGCCAACAAATGGGGAGGGAGTTGGGTAGCCAATTGGACAGAGCAGCAGGCCCGTGCTCAACATTAAAAAGAGAAGTTTAAAAACACTTGTTCCTTTCTCTTGCGCAAAGCACAAACGGCAGTCCTATGTACATCTATTGCTGTGGTTTTGAGAGCCGGGCTGAAGGAGCATATTGCTTTTTCCGCAGTCCAGGAAAAGTCAGAGGTTAAAAAAATAGCAGCTTTCCCCCTACCTCCCCCAACCCCAGATAAAATCTGATTCTTTTTTTTTTAGCCCCCTCCCTCCCTCCCTCCCTCCCTCCCTCCCAAGTCCTGGTAAATTCTCAGTTTTTAAAAGTCATTTGTGGAGAAAGCACCTGTTGCACCACCGCATAACCTGTTTTTTTGCTCTAGAAGTCAGAGAAGAAATCTTGAGGGCCCAAGTGAATTATAAAAGGAGCGATGTCGAGCGGTTGGTAATAAGGATTGTCAATGAAAAAGCCACCTACAGCAGAGAGAAGAGCAGAGAAGGCAAGGAGGAGGAAAAGAAGAAGAAGAAGAAGAAAAGTCGGAGGTTAATTTTAATTTAAAAAAGGAGAAGAGACGTTCTGAGTGCCGTTTAAATTTCTCTGCTCTTTCAAGCTGTAAGTGGGGTTTTCATTGCACACTGGGAGTGTTTTGGATGCCTTTAAAAAAAAAACAGTAACAAAAGCAAAAAATAAATAAATAAAATTGTATTCTATACTAGAAGCTTTCCAAGAACTGGTTTCCCCTTTAAATATTTTTACAAGTATTTAAAAAAAAACCAAAAACACAAGGAACTGACAGCATATTAAGGTTTTCAGTAAAGCAGAGAAATGTAAAATATGCAGCAACAGGGCAAGGTTACAACGTGGTTAGTAACTCCCGACATGACAAAAATAAATGGAAAGAGGGGAAAAATGACATCATATCAATTACTGGAAATGATTGCCATCGCATTGGAAAAGACATAGCGCCCACGGAAGGGCCTTTGCGGCCAGCCGGTTCAGAGCAAATCTGTGACAAAAAGTTCAGCTGTGGATCTGAGGAATTTCACCATTATTAACAAAAAAAACCCATCCACTCTCAATTTTGAAAAGATGTCAATTGCAGAGAAGAAATTCTTATTTGATTTGATTGTCTTTTTTTCCCATTTTTTTTTAATAAAAAATCAGCCATGCTTTTCCAAGCTGAGTGATGGCTTCCTTTCATCCATAGGCCAGCAAGACGGTAAAGGATTTATCAATACTGTTCTCCATCTGAAGGCTTCTTTCTCAACCCTCAGTTCTGTTCCCAGCCCTCGTTCCTCTCACCCCACCCCTAAAAAAAAACCCAGGAAGGCCAACAATAGACTTTGCGGCTGCCCATCCGTATTTGATCAAAGGATCACCGCCACTGAACCAAAAGGGAGAGCTGTAGAAAACCGTGAAAGACTGAAAAACCACATTCCAAACCCCACAAATATTTGGGTGCTTGCTACTGTGGTTTGCTTCTTTTTACACACGTGTATAACCTCCTTTTTAAACCGCAACCAGTTCCAAAGAAAGCTGAGTGTTTATATACTCTGCCTCTCAGGATGACACTTCAGTGACAGATTTTGGTTAACCTGTAGGTTATAATAATCTCTGCCGGCCCTTCTTTCTGGTTCTCCATTTTTGACACCCCAGAGATTCACAGTGGCCCACGCAAATCAGATCTTGGGGAGCAGAGTATACAAAAGCTTTCATGGCACCAGCACATACACACGTACAAAAAAGGAACCACAAATGAAGAACTTTGGAAGAGAAAAGAACTCAATTCCAGAAGTTGCTTGGTGAGGTTCTGTGGAAGTGATGCTTTACTGGCAGCCAGACGCCCCTAACCCAAGGTCCCCTTAGGTTCAAGAGAGTTAAAGAGCCTCCCAGAGAACAGCAGACACCCCCTCTCCTGGATCTCAAAGCGGGGAGGATGTGCACACTCGCATACACCTCACACTGCCACAACCACTACTTTCTGCTTTATGCACACACGCGCACAAAATGCACACATACATGAAATTAAAAGAGAAGGCTAGATACTGGCCTATGGCTGAAACAACTCCATTTTCACAGCAGCACTGGACAAGACCAGGACAATTAAGGTAGCAAGTTTTCATGGGGGACTGTGTTGCTGCTTTAGATTCTCAGAATTGTACAAGGTTTTTTGAGGGGTGGCGTCATGGGGAGGGAGAGTTGTGGCTGGACGCGACAGAAATGGAGATTTTTAAAGTTTTAGCTCTGAACCAAAAGGGCTGGGGGAAAGAAAAAAACCACCCACACCCATGTGCTACAAAATCCAGGAATGAGTGAAGGAGGCCACAAGAAGATGTGTTGAGTTTGGTGCATTCGTCTGAGGCTGGTTTCTTTAAAAAAAAAAAAGCATGGGGTGGGAACACTTTGGAATTTAAGAAGATGTAGATCATTACAGAATCTGTTGTCTTTTCTCTGGGCTGTACCGGCTTGGCTGTGGACTTCCCATGTGACATTATAAGGCTCTCTTTTGTAGCATGGGAACGGTCTTTAAATTTGGAGAGCCTATTTAACAAAGGACAGCGCTGAGGGACGATGCACCATTTGTTTTTGTTTTTTTATGGATGCAAAAGGAAATCCTTTCTAGGCAAAGACATCCCACGTTCATTTACAGCCTTTGCCAGTTCCCAAAGAAACTGTAATGGAAGAAGAGGGCGTGCCAGTTTCGGAGAGCCCAGGGCAGGGATTCAAAAATGCATCACACACCTCTGCCCTATAAGAAAGAGGTGGGTACCTGTGGCTCCAGGCATGCACATATTTCTTACAAGAAGATGTACCCCTCAGCGTCACTGCAGGAGCACATGAGGTACAGGAATTTCCGGGGAGAACACAGCCTGGAAATGGCCTCCCAGAGTCTCTGCATGAGAGTAAGGTGAAGCTATAGATCTTTGAAATATTTAGCTAGAAGGACAGGAAAACCCAGGTTTTGCTATATTTCATCCTTTTGTATTTACAAAACTAAACAGGTGTTGGGGTTTGTGGGTTTGGGGAAGGAGGGTTCTTTTTTTTTTTTAAGACAGAAAAGGTATATTTGGTGCTTCAGTTCCTTTAAAAAAAATATAAGTATACCATGTTGTCCAAATTGAGCTCACAGTAGGAAACAGGCAAATACTCTCCTTTACAACAAAAACTGGTTTTATTTTGTGATCAGCGTTTTATACTCTATACATCCTTCACAAGTTTTTAAAGTTTTACATAATCCGGGTACTTCACTTAAAAACAAAGATTTTAAGCATCTAAGTTTCTTCCCTATATAACAGAAGGCTGGTATAAGTTATTTTGGAAAAAGGGGAGAGGGAGAAGAGAAAAAATGAGGTAACCATTTTCACAGACCGTGTGTGTGTGTGTGTGTGTTTATTCAAGTTTTTAGAGAACTAAATTTGCATTTTTGTTAAAAATAAAAAAAAAGGTAGGAAAAGATGTTTCTTTACAAATGGTTTTTGCTCAAGTAGGCGTTCAAAGAAAAACCAGGCTTATAAGGCAGGCAGACTGGCTGTGTGTCCGCCTTCTCTTGCAATTCTTCTAACATTCTGTACTGTATTTGTGGTGGCCTGTCAGTGGGAACTGGTCTCAGCCATTGGCTAAAAGAACGAATAATGGGGCATTGGGTAGGTGGGAAGCTTCATAACAGGCAACAGAAGCATTCTCTTGGGCAAACCTACAGAGAGAAGAAACCAAAAGGACTCCAGGTAAGTCTAAGAACCCAAGAAAAGCAAACTAAAAATGGAAAAGAAAAGAAGCAGCTCGTTGATTTTGCCCCCTAATTGTTTCTCCCAAGGTCAAATTGATGGTTCAAACTAGAAGGTAGGCCCATGGAGGCCAGATTTGGTCCAGCTGGGAGGAACCACTGGAACTAGGCCAATATATTCAGGAGCCAAAGTTGCCCTGCCCACCCCACCAAAAGGCAATCCCCTCTTTCCCTGTCTACAAGAATGGGAAGAGTCCTGTGGCTATATGGCCTTTCTGTTATTTAGAAGGACATATTGAGAGCTTTGGGGAAGAAGACCCAGCCAGGTCTGACAGCACTGAAAATTGTTTCACAACCCTATTTGGGTGGGGAGGTATGGGACGGAAGTCATGTTGCACGCGAGGGAGAAGGTGACAAAATGCCACCTGGCACAGCCTGGAAATTCTGCCCTCTGGACGGGCCCTCCAAAGTAGACCCGGGGGAGAAAGTTCTTGGATGTCTGTTCTTCCAGAGCCAAAAAAAGCAGGGGTGTAGATCCAGGTGGATGGAATGAAGGTATTCCTCCATCCAAATAAGAATTCTGCCCCCTCCAAATGAAATGTTCCTGCAGTTTTCAAATTTCTAGCACTGGAGTAACTTGAAACTGCAGTTGGGCATTTAGACACAGTTCACAAATCCCCAAAAAAGGGGTAGGTAAACTTACTGAAGGAACGTGAACCTGCAGACAGGAGATCATTTCCACTGAGAACTCTTCTGTGTTTCACTCTCTGTAATGCTAGACAGCTGGTGACTGAGTTAAAATTCTGGAGGGGGCAGAATCTTTATTTGGGAGAGCAACACCCTCTTTTTGCCCCTCCTGGGACTACACCTCTGCCAGGAAGGCATGGTGCCAGCAAGTGTCTTTCTCTGCATATCTTGGCGGATTATTTTAAAATTCTTGTGGCCTCAAACAAAAAAAAGAATCTGTTATAGATGCTTATTTTGATTTTTGAGGGTGGGAGGGTGGGGTTGTTTTTAAATTAAACACATTCCCTGTTCAAAGGCCTCTAAAATCATTTCGCCTACATATCTGTTTTAGAAATCAGAAAGCAGCAACAGCAGGTATTTTCTAAGAGGATCGAGATGATCAGAGTGAAACTTTCCCAACATGCAAACAGCTTCACAGAGGCAGAGTGAGAAAGAGAGGAAAAACAGGGGGGGAAACCTACAGCCAGGAGCAGCGCTTTTGTTCCAAAACTCAGCACTACAACCAACCAACCGACCGACCAGTCCAAAACAAAACAGTGAGAACCCTTTATGCAGAGAACGAGGGCAGCGTTCCTCTGCAGAAGCCTTTGGAGTCAGTGATGGGCCACAGACGTTAGAAGCGGAACTGTGGACAGCGAGTAAGGTTAGCCCTAAATTTAGGTGTGCCCAATATTCCTTCTACCCAACTGTCCAGGAAAATACTCCGAGAAAGAAGACAAAGAAAGGAAGAGAGTCTTTGTATTGGAGATGGGTGGAACAGTAACTTTTTTTTTTTGGCACTGAAATGACCCCAAGGCAGTCCCCCTTGCCCTCAGTTCTGTCTTCTTACCACCACATGTTTGGGTAAAGGGCCCGATTGTCCCCCATGAGCTCGCCTGGGTTTTAACTTCTGCAGCAGTAGTCCTTCTCTCAGTCCCACTACCTTCAGAGCTGTGTCTGGGCAGGAATATAGGAGAGATTTATAAGCTGCCTTGTGTCCCAACCTTAGGAGAAAGGTGGGATACGAATAAAAATACAGAACACTGGCAATAAATAGGAATGTGTCAACTGGTAGAGACTGCTAACAGAAAATGAGATGCAAAATGGTTTAAGACCAGGATCCCAAATGGGCTGTCTCTCTTCTCATAGGAACTTGCATGAAGCTTGAGATCAGCTGGGCATATTCTCCTCTGCATCTTTCCAATATCTGAACTGTGTTTGGCTTATAAGCACAACACATTTTTCCTGAGCAGAATGATGGGGACTGAGTATGCATCTCTACATGTGCCTAATTATATACAATCCTTGGAGAAGATCTTTACAAGGTTTGCCGCCAGAGCCGTGTTCTGGTAGCGGGGGAGTAAAATCAGAAAAAAATCAATTTTCCCTTGGAAAAGTTTTAACCTTTAGTGGGTGCCAAGTCAAAGAGCTGAAACCCTCTTTCACACACATTCTGTCTCCCACACAGTTTTTGTGTGAGTCTCTGACCCTAAAGTCCTCTCTCTCAACTCCTCCTATACCATCTGGAAAACTATAAGCTTAGAGCAGCGACCCAGGCATAGGAACAAAGGAAAATTGCCCAAGGAAACTGTCCATCTAGCTTGCGAGGTTTTCAACACTGATTTGACATCTAAACTGGGATTTCAGGCGCATGGGTATGGGCAAAGGCTTCTAATTATGCCCAGCGAACAGACGTGGTGTGACGGAATTGCCCTGCGTCCTAAGACCAAAGCAGGAGCAAATCATGCAGATAAGACAGCAAACAACCTCCTACAGCCATCTCTGGGCTCGCCAAAGCCTCTGCCTACTTCAATGCGGCTGTTTCTCAGCAGAGAGGATGCTGTGGGGGACTGGGCCACAGTCACTGACTCCAAAGTGCTTCGCCCCCATTGCTGCATAAAACTACATTCAAAGTAATCCAAAGAGCCATTTTTCCCCAATTG
Source organism: Iguana delicatissima (assembly GCA_948472985.1). NCBI lineage: Eukaryota > Metazoa > Chordata > Lepidosauria > Squamata > Iguanidae > Iguana > Iguana delicatissima. The sequence goes on along the minus strand of CAOKZL010000453.1, from coordinate 1,286,568 downwards.
AACAAGATGAATAGGGTGTGTGTCATTTTTCTTTTATTTTTGAGGGCAGGTGGGAGGGGAGATGAAAGTTCTCCAGCTGTACATATTAGAGGAATGAGGGTCTTTGGCTCAGCACACAGTTTGTCTGCCTGCATTTTGGGTTGAGACGGGGGGAGCGGAGCAAAGAGGAGGTGCCCTTTCCTTCTGGTAGACTTGCCCTTGAGGAGTAAGCATTCACACGGCTCGTTGTTCGTGTGCCAGCAGCCACAGAGTTGTAAAGCTGACTCCAGAGCTTGGAAAAGTTTCCCTTGGGTCAGGGGAGACTACAGCTCCTTGGCTGGAAGATTCTTGGAGCTATAGTTTCTTTCCCCCAAAGGAAACTTTTCCAAGGTTTGGGGTGGGAGATCATGAACTCCACCAGTGATTAACCACAGCTGTGAAACTGAAAGCGGTGGAGAGAGATGGGGGGGCAAGGCGCACATCCTGTGGGAACTGTTCCTTTCTGTGCCTCCACCCCAGTAACTTCCCCAGGTTGGGGCTGTTGGGTGTGAGGCAAACCAAAGGAATAACCTGGGTCTGGGGCTATGGTACGTGCCTCTGAGGCCCACGGGAAAAACACAAGGAGGAGTTGATTTAGAGGAGGCTGCAACAAGAGAAAAGATGGGGTGGGTAAGGGAGGAACGAAAGAGATTTAAAGAGCAAAGCTACAGCCACCCAGGAGCAGGCTGGCATTCAGATGGGATGGGGTGGGATTTTATGGTGAGGAGGGTGGCTCAGGATTCAGAGTTTTGGCCCTTCGGGGTGCTTTGAATGGAGCACGAGATGGCTGTAAGAAGGGAGAAGAACTATTCAGGCGGGAAGTCAAGGTTGGGGGGAATATCCACTTCTGGTATGAAAAGAGTGGGTGGGAGCAGGCAGTTAGAACAAGCAGCTTTTCCACAGTCAGGCAAAAGCAAAAGAGAAGCTACTTCCAACCAGAATGAGAGAGAGAGTGTGCCATGAGGCCAACAGCTTTTCAGAGACAAAAAAAGGAAAGAAAAAAAAAAGGTACTGCGGTCGCCCCATTGGAGGGGATGTGCTAGTTCCCCTTCTCCCACCCTGCCACCCAATCCTGGTTACAAGCTCTGAGCTGCATACCTTCCCACCATCCAACCTAGCATTTAAGACAAGTACATCTGGTTGCGCACGAAATAAGGAACACGCTGGTACGTACCATAGGCTGGTGCGGCGGCGGCGGCGGCGGCGGCACTGTACCCATAAGGAGCAGCGTACCCTGCGAGAGAAACAGACAAAGGGGCTAATGCCAGCTGGGAGAAGAGACAGCAGTTGTGGGTGAGCAGAGAGGCTCCACACACACACACACACACACACACACACACACAGATGGCACACTGAGGATGCATGCTCTCGCAAGCAACACAGGCTTCTAAAGCGGTACGGGAAAGAGGGTGAAAAGTGGGGAGTTTATCATGTTTATACCAGGGTTGGGAATTGTGCAGCCCGTCCTGGTGTAGCTGGATGGCAGCTCCCATCATTCCTTGCAACTGGGATGGGAGTTATAGTCCAAAACATCAAGGGAGGGGTAGAGGATTTCCATCAGAACCACAACCTGTTCCCGCGCACTGTCGTAACTGTGGGATAGGCCCAGATCAGCCCTACCTGGCGCTAGGTAACCAGTGGCTGCTGCGGCTGCTGCCCCAACAAAAGCTCCTCGCGTGAGGGCGCCTCTCCCCCGGCCTCGCGCAGCCTGGACTGCCGCCGACATGGCTGTGTTCACAATCCCTTTTGTCTGTACAGGGAGAAAACAAGGTATGGATGGAGGGAGGACGGGAGAAAACCCTACCAGTAGATACCGTGAAAGGACAGGTGAGCGGAGGACAGATTCCAGGGCATGGGCGAACTGCTAATTTTTGAAACATCAGTGAAAGAAGGAGGTCTCTGCACTTGAGCCACTCCAACAAGGAAAAGAAGAAGGTGGTGCAGTAGACTTAGCACTTCTTCCAGGGAAATCTGTGCACATAAAGGACGTAAGGATTCTTTTTTTGACACAGCACATGGGTGTCCTATGCAAAAATCAACATTTTTTAAAGCAAGAAATAAAATATTTTGCGCACAGTATACTGTTGCCTTTCAGTACACACTTTCAGTATACACTTTCCCAGTCACTGATCATCCCTGCTGATCACAAAGTGGCATAACTTTGATTCCTGTGTGCTCAAGCCAACTTTACAGATGCCCAGACGGGGCCTCCCTGTCGATCCAAGCTCCAGACGCTTCACTGGAGAAGACAAAGGGGACATTGTGTTGCCTCTCCTTTCACCGAAACAGAGAGCCCTGCCTACCCAGCCTGTAAAGGCAGTTGGAAGCGGTGATGCTCAGATCCGAACATGCCACCAGGCATCAAAGCCAACTTGGTTCCTCTGTGGAGCTGCTTTTCACACCAAGCTATAAAAAAAATTGCTGGTTAACACTTTCCCACCTCATCCCCTAAGCCCCACACATCTTCACACATATGTGGGCTGTAAGTGAAAGGGAGAAGGCACATAACCCATGCCATCTTTGGAAGAGATTTCGGAGAAGAAGGAGCAAAGAAGCCCTGATTTTAATTAAATCTGCCTGTCAGAAAGAGAAGCTTTTATTGTCAGAGCTCATTCCCAACCACTGCTTCCCAAAGGAGGTGGGCTGAGCCTTCCTTCTGTTCCAAGCATTGATCTCAGGCAGTCTGAAGGACAGCAAAGCCTTTCCGCAATACACGGCAACGTCTTGGGAACATCAAAAAGAGATGGAGAAGATGACTTCTCAAGATTTAAACCGACCTACACGTTTTGTTACGTCAGGATTTCAAGATGGGACACCCAACACATTAGAAACCACAGCTACTGAAGTAACCTGATAGTCCACTACTTGACAGCCCAATTAAAAAATAAAGTACCAAATTTTTTTCTGGAGTGGTTTAAACCCAATAGGCAAGAATCCTTGTGTGGGGGTGGGTAGAGTTTTGTCAGGTGTTGGGTCTACATGAGGCTAGGGAGCTCATGACCTTTCAGCTGGTGTTAGACTGCAACTCCCATCCTCCATCACACACTGCATACAGTGGCTAGAGGGCCAATGGGACCTGTAGTCAAACAACATTTGGGGGGCCGTGTGTTCCCACTGCCCTGCTCTACAGAGTGAGCATCAAGCTCCTTCACAGCTGGGAGGCAGCTCCCTGAAGCCAGTCGGATGGCCCTGAAATTCACCATTTATTCTGCAAGTGCCTCCAGAGATGTGAGCTTGTGGTACCACCACTTGTGGGCCTAATCCTCAACCAGAAGGCTGGCGTGCCTGCGTGCAAAGAGCCGTGCTTGTCAGCCTAATTATTTCCTCTGGGAGTCATGTCTCTCAATTTGGCTTCTGACACTCTTAAGGGCCTTTCTTCCTAGCTCGAGGGTTGCTCAGTTGTCCAACCTAGGACTTTTCCCCAACAGCAGCCCACACCTGACAGGACTCACCTGTGGAAGAATCTTCTTCTTCTTGTTGGCAGCTGCGTTGGGGCCGGAGAAGAGCTTCTCGAGAGCAGCCAAGGCAGCGCTGGCCTTGGCCACCTTCTTATTGGGGCCAGCCCCTCGGAACTTCTGCCCGTCTACTTCTACCTGGAAAAGAGAGAGGCAGCGATTTACAATGTTGGGAGGAACTGTGTCCTCATTGCCAGGTATTGTTTTCTGCTGCTCCAGAGACTAGGACATGAAGCAATAGATTCAAACAGCAGGAAAAAATTAGGAAGAACTTCCTGACAGTAAGAGCTGTTCAACAGTGGAATATGCTGCCTCGGAGTGTGGAAGAATCTCCTTCTTTGGAGGTTTTTCACAGAGGCTGGATGCTCTGATTGCATCTTCCTGTATGGCAGAATGGGGGGGTCAACTGGGCGGCCCTTGGGGTCTCTTTCAACTCAAGGATTCTATTACTTTATTATTACTATTATTATTATTGTGCTGTGTGCTCATTGCCAGGTCCAGCTGAATCAAAATGCTGGTATTATGAACCTTTAATGCCTGAAATGGTTTGGGAACCAGATGATCTTGGAGGACTGCCTGCAAACTCATATATAACTACCCCCCACAGTTGCCCCTGTATCGGAAGTCCTGGCCCTCTATCCCATTAGCAAGGGCTCCTGGCAAGTACCAGACAGAAGGCTGCCTCTGTCATGGCCGCTCTCCCTCACCTAGCTAGGGACTAAACTCACAGGGAAGGTAAGCATGTCTCCCCCTTTTCCTGGATTTGAGGATAGCCCTGTGGCCCATATATCATATATTAAAAACAGCCTTGGAAGTGTGAATACCCTCAAAGTGGGAAGATGATGACAATACGACTACCGCGCCAGCATTTAAGTAACATCTGAGCACTGTTATAGTGATAAAGTCCACAATCAGCCCTAAATCCAATTACTAGTTCCAACAAGAGCAGACCCACAGAATCAGTGGAATTTGTTTAAGTATTAACTTACAATTCAGTGGTTGATTCACCAGGTCTGTTCTACGTAGAACAAGCAACTAGATTAAGGTCACTATCTTCTGTCTCTGTCTTTTCCGTCTCCCTGTAAAGCCTGACAGGGCCTCAGAAGCAGAACCAAGATCAGGGGACTGAGTGTGTTTCCCCTTCCTTACCTCCATCACAAAACGCTTGTCGTGGCTTCCGCCTGTCTCAGAAATGAGCTCATACTTGAGGCCCCTCCGCTTCTCATTTAGCTCCATCACCGGATTCTTGCCGCTAGCAGTGAGGATGGGACCCTGAGTTCTTACCTAGAAAAAGGGGAAACACATGTCATGCGCCTGTCCGGAATTTGAGATCTTCAGCAGAGGCCCTGTTCTACAAAGTCCCTCACCCCATTCCACCATGAGAAGCTAGGCTGGTGAGAAGGGAAGACAGGTTTTGCAGTGGTGGCACCCCAACTTTCAAAGTATCACCAGTTTCCTAAGTGAAGGCAGGCAAGGCTTCACTGCTGTTGAATTTAACCAACCTTTTGTTGACATAACCAACTTTTTGTTTTTTTAATTCTGCCCATTGGTTTGTAATAACATTTTCTAATATTGTATTATGCATCACTTTGGGCGGTTTCCGGATGGCAGAAAAGTCATTAGCAAATAGCTTTTACAGAAATAATAAATAATAACTGAATATACTTTGAGAAAAAGCTGGCAGATTTCTGCCTGAAGCTGTGGTTGTGTGCCTTCAAGTCATTTCCAACTTACGGCAGCCCTACAGCGAACCTTTCACAGGATTTTCTCAGCAGGATTTGTTCAGAGGGGGTTTGCCTTTGCCTTCCTTCCTGAAGCTGAGAGACTGCAACTTACTCAAAGTCCAGGGCCAAGCAAAGACTCCAGTTGGAAATGACTTGAAGACACACAAAGCCCTCCACTTGATGGAAACATGAGACAAAAAACCCCTTAGGACCCCTGCTCACTCGAGCTGACCTCCGCATGAATGCCTAGCTTGGCATCTTCCCTGACTCTCCCTTCACTTTCTACTCTGCCTGAAACAGGAATACACCATTCAAAAGGCCAGCTCTGGAAAAGCTATTATCAGCCAAAGTTTCTAGTTACCAAAGGGGAATCTGCTCTGAGGCTGAGCTGAGGGGATCACCTTACTCAGTGCCCCGTTCCACAACCCTTTGACCCATAAGGGCTTGTGTTCTTAAGGTAGATGTGGCTTTAACCACATCAGTGTCTCTGAGAGGTTGACTCAGGCAAGCCACCGAATCAGCTCGAGTTACACATAGACATCTTTGTTTTAGTGACATTTCTTGTAAAAGAAGAACAGGGATGCAAGAGAGGGAAAGAAACAGGCACGCAAACAGATAGAGGAATAAACCAATTTCTGCATTTCTAGGAAAGCCTTGGGCCAGTCACTCTCTCACACACACCCTGGCCCACCTAACAGGGTTATTGTTGGGAGAGAAAAAAAAGTAAAAGAGATAAAACCACAGAGGCTGTCTTGAACTCACTGCAGGAAAGGCTGGATATAAACGTAACTAATATATTAAAAGAAAAGATGGTAAAGTTAAATAAACATGTTTACAGGTAGACTTATAACCTGTAAAAAGAGGAATCAACACACAATAGGGGAGAGAAGGAGGATGCCAGAATACTCACCTCCAAGGTAGCGGAGGTGTCGATTGTAGAGTTTCCAGTATTATTGCTTGAGTTTGAAGAGATGGTCTCATTTTTCCCTTCCGTGTCTGATTTCTCATCAGAACTTGTACATTCCATGTCAGCATCGAAACCAGTGGGATAGCCCATTGCTTGCAAAACCTGCTTACAAACACAAATACACATATTTCTATAGCAATATATAGCCAGAATCTTTGATAAAAAAATAACAATGATGTGTCTCCAGGTGACCTGAACGTTTTCACTTGATCTGATGGGGAAAAAAATCACCCTGCTATGATCACAACTCCTTCTTCCATTGCAATTGATTCTGACAAACTTTTAGAACTGAAGGTTTTTAATGAAAGGGCTTTTAAGAGGGTGTTGCACTATTTTAAACTGTATTAATCCTACTGCTTTTCCACCTTTTAAAGTGCATGCTTGAAATTGTCTTAATATTGTTAATAGTTTTATTCTGTTTTAATGTTGACTTTTTGTGTTGTTAACCATATATTGATTTGTAAGCCATTTTGAATAACAGCTGTGGGGAGAAAGTGGGGTATAAATAAAGATGAGATTGTGATGATCCATTACAGGATGGGCTTGGATAGGAGTCATCAGACTTTGCCCAGGAAGGTCAGAAACACACACACACATAAAAAAAGAGAGAAAGGAAAACCAGGACAAGATGAAGTTAGAATAGTCAACGTTTCTCAAAATAAAATATTAAAACGCTTTTAGAAGTGGACTGGGGGGAAGAGAGGAGAGAAGAAATCTTAACAGCCATATGGGAAGGGACACAGCCTTGAGAGAGAGGAAAGAAAAGCTGCCATCAAATATTCTGGGACGCTTTCACGTTCAAAGTGACTGAAACAAAAAAGGAGGGGAAGTTTCTCTCTGTTCCAAAACTGAGAAGAATGAGAGCTGAGCGTTGCCAGATGACCTTTCTGGGGTAAAAACGCACACGTACATGAAGGCCTCATTCAAAACACATGAAACGAGCCAGAGATTTTAAAAAATGAAAATGACAGATGGAGCTGTGGCAGGGCCTCCCATGACTGCCGTTCTGCAAACTCTTAAGAAAAATGGGTTCTCCCTCCCTTCTCCTTAAGCTGGCTGTAGGTGGATGCATCCCTGCAGCCCTACTGCAAAGCGGTAAGCCACGGAGCAGGCCCTGACTTACCTCCCATCTGGAAGTGGGTAATCCTAGAGTGGAGGGGATGGGGGGAAAGAGATTGGGAATTTGGACAAAAGCACTTCCTAATTTTGCAAACTAGTCCTGACCAACGGGTTGGGTATTTCGTTGACAGATCTTTTGAAACCTGGAATAAAACCTAGAGCCAATTCACTGCTCCACTGACACTGAAACCACTGGCTGGTTCTGTAACTGAGCTCAGTTCCTTCCTGCCACGACTCAGAAGTGTTGGGAAGGGGCTCAGACTGAGACTCAGGACTTAAATTACTCTTGGTAAGACCTCTTTGCCTTTGGTGTTAACTCTACCGCCCAAGATCATGACCTTGATCAATGGTCATGGCCATTTTAGTGTTGACTCTGCCACGCAATTTTACCTTCACCGCAACGTGAAGCTTGGCAGTCTTCTTCGAAGGCCCTGAAGCTTCGTACGTCGTGCCATCCACATCGACGGACATTGTGAAGACTGGGGCATGGACAGGGCCGGACTGAGAAAGGAGTTTGTACTGCAAGCCGGGCCGTATCTGATTAAGACGCATCAAGGCATTCATAAGATCTATTGCTTTGCTGTCAAGGACTGAAGGAAGGGAGAATAAAGAAGTAAAGTTTAATGTGGATTTTTAGCAGACCTTCTGGTATCGGTAAGTTAATTAAGACTTGTGTTAGAATGAAATGAGCAAGTATGATGCAACGCAAATTAAAAGCTAGAATTCTAGAGTCACAAATGTAACTGTGTTTTCTTCCAAGGTGACCAGGGAGGAAAAAGGCCCACAACTATTCAAGCAGCTAAAAATTTAAGTATGTTACCATACTTTACTACTTTACGACTGAGTTGTCACGCCTTAAGCTATTTCCAGGAAAAATGATTTTCAACTGCAGTGTTCAATTTGTTTGAATATAATGTTTAATGCTTACTAGCAACTCTTTCTCCCTTTTCCCCATCAACGACCAAAAGGAGCTGAAATAAAACATTTTGTGGGAGGGCAGATGGAAAGGAATTCTGTACTGATATGCAAGTAAACACTATCACATCGAATGTCCTCAATTTTATTTACTAAAGAGAAGTCAAGCACGTGAAAAACCAACCTCAGCCAACTTAAGGCAATGGAAAATATCCTTATTTTCTGGAAAACCCACATCACTGTTGGCTACTAAAGAACCCAGAACAGCCAAAGTATTTGGCAACCCTCAAAGCTTGCTCTGTTTCAGCGCCTTCTCCAGATGAAGCAGAAAAAGACAAAAGTCTAGCCTGCTCTTCATTCATATAGTGCATCTTTATGGAGTCACATAAACAGATTATAGGTCTCTACCCAATGTGCTTTCCAGCCACAAGCACAGAGAAAGGAAAGGCATTGCAGACAAATGAAAAAAGGCAGGAATTAAAACATGACTGTAAGAGAATTCAAAGTATAAGACTAATTTAAGCTAAAACCCATTAAAAATCTCCCATATATTCCCTTTGCAAATAGTACCAACTGTAATAATTCCACAAAACAAATCACAGAAAAGGGATAGAAAGTCTAATAAGAAACAAGGCAAAGCTTCTTCCAATTTTTGCCACGGCAAAACTAACAACCAGAATGGAACATGAACCAGAAATTAACAGCCTTAAGCTAAAACTAACATGCTTAAATATGAAGACTTAGCCAAGCACAGCCTCTACTTATAAATGCCTTCCATGTACTCAGTATTGCTTACTCCTAAGTAAATAGCCTAGATAGATTTGAGGCAAGTTCAATTCTGAGAGGCCTTGACAACAATTGCTGCATTAGTATTTCATATGGTTTTATCATCGGATATACTTCTGATTGATATTTCCTGAGGAGACGATCATTTTGGCCAATCATTTCAGTGGTGGGGACTCAGCCCTACACCTAGTTTTTGGGGTGGGCTCAAGCACCCTGGGTTCCAGAGTCCATGGTTTTGAGTTACTGTCTTTGAATAGTTTTGGAATCCATTTACTATCCTCTGGCAACCACTCCAACTTGGAAGTAAAAAGGAAAGCTGTAACAATTTTTAACAAGAGAGAGACCCTTACTTTTTCTCAAGTTCCGCTTCATCTTCTTATTGGGATCTTTCTCATCCCCCAACCCATCTTCAAAAGGCCTCTTCAGAGCACAGGAACCGGCACCTGAAAAAGCATAAAAGAAAGAAATAGAACTTTCTCTATACTATGGACTTTAGACAACAGACATTCTGAAAATTGCAGGGAAAACTCAGCTCTTTGTTTCCCCATCTGAACCAAACGGGACGCTTTTGGTTGGAGAGGTCAGTATTATGGAAACAGCTTTAGGCAAAACTCAGCAGCTTCTATTTTTAAGAATACTCTAAGTGGTCTAAAAGAGGGGAAAGAGGCTGGGAAATAAAGAGCACAACAAGAAGAACTGCTGGCAGGGTGATTCAAAGGGGAAAGAAAAGATACCACAGCTTTTGACTTTGCATTTCAGAAACTAAGTGGAGAAAGATTTGCCATCTTATCCCATAAGAGAAGATAGCATTCAACACTCTTTGGCCCTCCTCACCTAACACCAGCATTGTGGAGATGTCCATTTAGCAAAGCAGGTGATCTACACCTGGGCCACGGTAACCTGCATCTCTCCAAACACAGATGAAACTCAGCTCTCCCCCATGTACCCCAGCCAGCCTAGCCAGCAGTCAGGTCAAAAGCTTACGCATCTATGGGAAGGGGATGCAAGGCCTTGAAGATGGGATGGGATAGGTTAGCTTTCCCTTATTTAGAGCTTAAAACTTTTTAATCCAGGGTACATTTCTTCGCCACCACATTTTGCAGCTGTTTAATTTATTATAATAACAATCTACTTTCCATTTTTATTTACACACACACACACACTTATTTAAAAAATGGTGTGCTTCACTTTATTTCTTTGCTAGGCATGCTTTGGGCTTTCCCTCAGGAAAGGAATGGAAGTGTTAAGCGATAAACAGAATGGAATGAAAAATTGAACAGAACATCCATTTTGTTTTGTTCACGCCTGAGCCTGCAGAAAGTTCAGTGACTGTTAAAAGGAGGTGATAACAGGGCACGAATCCTGACTGAGTCCACTGAACCATAACAGTGTAAACAGAGCATGCAGAGACTGGAAGTGGAGGATAAGGCTTCCTTCCTTCAGTGCAAGGTTTAAGGAGACTTACTCCCACCCTGTGTAGATACAAAGTGCTGGATTCAAAAGTCAGCCAAACACAGGAGAGAACCTTGCTCCTACTACCTGCCATTACATCGAGGTAGAGGAGGACTGTGACAAAGAAGATTCAAACTTTCCTTCCTGTGAGTCTATCTGGATGCTTCAAGCATCATTCCTGTCTATCAGAATTGTTCTTCTTGTGTGCCTTCAAGTTGTTTCTGACTTACAGAGATCACAAGGCAAACCTATCACTGAGTTTTCCTGGCAAAATGTGTTCAGGGGGATTGCCTTTGAGGTGGAGAGTGTGGAATGAGCCCAAGGTCAGGGATTTGTACCCTGGCCTTCCAGAGTCATAGTTCAACACTCAAAACACTGTACCACTCTGGCTCTCCTCTATCTAGATGCTAAAAGCTAGTAACTCTTCCTAAACCATCCCATATTCAGGAGCTTTGAGACAGAACAGAGGAGAATAAAGGACTATCCAACCTACATCCATCATTTGCCATCATAGCAATACACTGATCGAGGGTTGCACAATCAATGTTCTCCCTTTAAAAATGACGGGTCCGACTACACCATTTCTGAAGTGTCAGGAAGCCATTATATGTTTGACAGCACAGCATGTTGAAAGAGGTGGTATCTTAATTGCGAGAAAGCACAGGACAAAGAATTTGACAGGTGGGGTTGGAGACAGAGTTCCTCCAGGAAGACGAGCGCTGCACAAGGTCACAGTGGGCAACTAAAGCATAGTGACAGGTTGCCTCCTTCTGTTGTGAACTTTTGCATCTCCTAGAGGCTGCTGCTATATAAGTAGCCAAGTTTTTAAATATGGTTGATAATGAAATTGTTTTTTAATTTAACTTGTGAGCCATGTTGGATCTCCTATTAGGAGAAAGGTGGGATATAAATTAAATAAATACATTCAAAATATAAACTCCAAAAGAGGGCTTTGAGAATTCATTTTTCAGGGGAAATCACCCTTGTATAATGAGCAAAAATTTTAACGGATGTTTTCATTTTATTGTTATTGCTGTTTAAATGGTTGCAAATTTTATGACTGGTTGCTTTTCAACTTTTGTATGCTGTTGGTTTCTGACCATGTTTATTTTAATTGTTGTAATCTGCCTTGAGTCCCAAATTGCGTAGAAAGTGGCATACAAATGAAGAAGAAGAAGAAAACTTTGCATTTTCTTTTTAAAATAAGGAGAAGGACATCCTGCTGAACTTCTTTACCAAACCTGTATTAAAGCCTTGGAGCCTCCAAGACCCCGTCACTCATCAACATCTCCATTCAAAGACAGCAAAACCTGGTCGTGAGCATTCTCTGTTGGCAGGAAGGTTCTTGCTCTGGCTCCCCAGCCACCTACCTTCTTTGTCGGTCCCCGACCATGAGTGCTTCTGGAAGGACTTATTGGAAGGGAGAGGATCCATTTCCAGCACTTTATAGATCTGTCCAAAAGCTGACAGTCTCAACGCATGCTGCAAGAGTGGAAAAAGGAAAAAAGAAGAAGAGTTATTCAACACACTGGCTCCTATCATAATGGCTTTCTCCATCCCAGGCTCTCAGATACAGCTAACTCCGTTCCATCTTGAGAAAGATAGAGACATGGCAACCCTCCAGATGCTGTTGGACTGAAAGCCCTATAAGCCATTACCAGTGACAACACTGATTATGCTTAATGGAGTCCAGCAAAATTTGGAGTGGCTACAAGTTGCCCCTCTGCTACAGACTGACCCATACCACCCAGGTAGCAGCAGCCTACCCCGCTCAGTTCAGGCAGCCAGAACACTTTACCTGGGCACTGTGGGTAATGGCTTCTCTTTGTTGAACAGTCAAACTGGACAAGGCATCCGTGGGCTCCCGTTCACAGGGGTCGTGCAAGCCAGGCCCACCTATGGGGCAAGCAAGCAGGAAAAAGCAGGTCAACACTGATGCCTAAATCATGCACACTCTCTGTGCCCCTTCCTGTGCTGAGGATGGATTTACGAAATCCTACTCAATATTCAGCCACCTTTTCACCCACCTCTGATGGAGACCTAGAGGGGCCCAATTCTCCTTTGCCCTTTAAGACTTTCACACTGGCAGGCTTTCAAGGCTGGCACTTCGCTGATGGTTGATCTTTCAAGCACTTGACAGATTTTTTTTTTAATACCAGCATGGTGTAGTGATTTGAATACTGGACTATCACTCTGGAGACCTAAGTTCAAATCCTCACTTGTCCACGGAAATGCACTGGATGACTTCAAGCAAGTCACACTCTCTCAGACTCACGGGAAGACAATGGTGGCAACCCCTCCTTAACAAATCTTGCCAAGAAAACCCTGTGACAGTTTTGCCTTTAGATCACCATAAGTCTGAGACAGCTTAAAGGCACATAACAACAACAACAAAGGAAGAATCAACCGGCACACAAATAAGAGGAATTGATGCCATGCACGCATGGAAAACAGCACCCGCAAGACTGGCTCCTTACCGGGCAGTAGAATTCCTGATGCCAAACATTCCATCACTCGCCGCAGGGCTTCTCCAGCACCCAGAGGTCTATTGCATGTACCAATTGCTTTCTCACATATCAGCTCCAAGGGCTAGAAGAAATGAGACACACCATCACCAAGGCGGAGGGACTGTTTGAAGCTTCTGTGATGGGTGAGTGAGCATGGAAGAGCAGCTTTCGGCCTCACCCGCAACGTCAGGCAGCTCTTTCCTCCTGGGATGCTCAAGAGGTGAAATGAGCCCACGTGTACCCTGCACAGTGGCCAGGGAGATGGAGCTGTGCCTCAGTTGTTCCCTGGCTAGTGCAACACAACAAGGTGAGATCCTTGAAGAAGTAAGTATGGGATAACTCCTTTTGCAAGGCCTGAAAACACGCACACGTGGGCTCTATCCCCAGTTACAACCATCCATGCCTCCAACATGACACGGACCAATGTGACATTTCGCAAAGTCCTACATAGCAAGAAGCTTGTAGGAGTCCCTGCATTCAATTATTTGTGGGGAGTAGAGGGGGAAATCCAACTGTGTTGTGTATCTGAGGGCTTAAAGACTGAGCTGCATCTACTGCCCGACTGTACATAAAAATGCACACACAAACTTCACTTCCGTACTTTCATAAATACACACATTCCCTGGCTGTTCTTGACATTATCTACTCTGCTTGGACAGGTCAGAGGGTGCAACAGTTTAACAACCTCTGTTCCCGACTTAACTTCCACTCACTTCCTTTTGTTTAAAAAGGGACTAAAATGGCCCAGGAATGTCCAAAACAATGGTAAAAATGCCCCCCATGTCCCCCAGAAGGTCTTTGGGAACATTTCAGGTGGGAATTTTTTTTTCCAAAGTAGATACGATGACATCCATGATGTATGGTGTAATGTAGTGGTCTGAGTGTTGGACTACAGACTCTGGAGACCAGAGTTCAAATTCTCACTCAGCCATGGAAACCCACTGGCTGACCTTAGGTGTGACACACTCTCGCCCCCAGGAAAACACTCCACAGGTTTGCCGTAAGTTGGAAACAACTTGAAGGCACATAACCTTATACTCTACAGAAAGTAGACAAAGTCACATGCTAAGGATGTTGGAGAACCCCTATGTGACCTTGGGTAAGTCACATTTTCTCAGCCTCAGAGGAAAACTATGACAAATGCCCTCTGAACAAATCCTGCCAAGAAAACCCTGTGATAGTTTTGCCTTAGGGTCACTGTAAGTCAGAAACAACTTGAAAGCACACAGCACTAATAGGTATGATTGGGGAGTGGCTCTCCAAGGCCTCCTGGAGAGGCTAACGTGGTCCCCCAGCCTTCTACAGTTGCCCACCCTTGCTATAAAGTCTCTTCTTCTCCTTATAGCTCCAACTCTTTCAGCAGAATATTTCACAATCATTTCCTAATGAAGGGGTTCCGTGCCACCCAAGTACTTACCCATCCTTTCAGTGGCACCCAGGTGGGAACTCTGTTGCACAAATCTCGCAGAACACGCAGCACAATGACACAGGATTTTAGTCCATTTGCCCTGGCCTAAAACAAACAGAACTGTTTCCAATCCACCTGACTCAATGCCTGACCCGAACAACTTCTTCTTTAAACTATCGCCACCCCCACCACCACCATAAATGTATTTTTAAGATGTTAAGACCTTTGCCAAGCACATCTATCATTTAAAGCAAGATTACTATACTTGTGCACAGTTTTTTTTTAAACCAAGCACGTGCAAAAGGAAGAAATAAATCAGATTTAAAAAAAAAAACCAGTTCTCACCCAATCACAACAGGGCACAAAAAGATACAAGGGGGATCCCCCCCATTTTTACAGATGAAGGAAGAGTGAAAGAAAGGAAGGAAAACACTAAGATATAACTTCAAACCACACTCTGGCTTATTTTCAACCATCAATGCTGGAAAAACCAGTGCTCACAACCCTTCTAAATAATGTAAGTTCTTGGGTAAAGGGAATATTTAAAAAACTAAACTAAAAATGGGGGAGAATGAAGGAGGAGGTTATTTCAGATTGGTCTCAAAAAAATTAAAAATAAAGTAACTTTATTTTTTAAAAGGCTACAAAAAGGGAAAAGAATGAAAAGCCCAACCTGGAACCATTTGGCGTGTCGCAGAGACGCCAAAGCATCAAGGCATTTTTGCCTGTCGAGAAGGTCTGGAGGGTCTTTCATCGGAACACTGTCTACTGGGAAAATGGGAATATAAGAAAAAAACAAAGAGAGAGACAGACACAATTTGACCAAGGGGTTTCTGTCACACAAGTACACAGAATAGCGGCATCATGACAGGGGATGTTAATAAGACTCCCAGAATTTCACCTTTTTTTTCTCACTTTCCCCACAAATTTCCCCCACTTCCAACAGGAATGCAAAAAGAAAAAGAACATTTACTTTGAAAAAGTAAATAAACCATTTCTTTTTAAAATGGTTAGGTCAACGTAAGAGTGGCAGTTTTCCAAACAGCTGCAGTCAATCTGGGATCTTATTAATTCACTTTAAAAAAAAATAACATAACATGTTTTGGGGGCCGACGATATAAAGTGTGGTGCTTTCTTGCCTTGTTCTTGCCAGATTTAAACAAGAGTTTTGGAACCGGAACCAAATATAAGTAAATAAACAAGGAGAGAGAGGGAGAAAAGAGACTTCCAAATTTTCAGCAAAGGTTTGTTGCCAGGGGAACTCCTGGTGCAATGTGGATGGTGCATCTGAAATGGTGAATCTCAGCAAGGGCTATGCATAATTCCAGAGTCTGTCACAATTTGGCTAGATGGCCACAAATATTTCCAAAGACTGCATTCTATTTTTGTTTAACAAAACATTTTCTTTCCTTTTTCTTTTCTTTTTTTAAAGATCTCTCTCCCTCCCACCTCTCTTCCCCCCCCCAGTAATTAAAACAAGGCCCCCTCCCAGAGCAAATTGGAAAAACTAGCTAACCTGGACATTTAACAACATTTTCAGCACTGTTCGCTGATTAACAGTGTAAAGTCTGAAAGAATAGCAAGGAGGAACTGAGACAGAGTTGGTAGTTCCCGGTTTTGGGCTACAACTCCCAGAATCCTCCAACCACCCCAGGGCCTTGTTGCACTGCCAGCTGGGGGATTCTGGGGGTTGCAAGCCAGAAAGTAACTTCCCGCTCCAGCACTCCATCCAGAGTACATGTCTGGCACCCACAGGTGCTCTAGTTCATCAGTCTAATGCATCCAATTAACGAGGATTTCTTCGGATGAGAGGAATCTACATTTTCCTGAGACCATGGATAGCTGTTTTCAGTTAACAAAAATTATTGATCAGATTTAGTACACATCTGTCTCCTCCAACCTGGTTTTCTCCAGATGTTGTAGACAACATCCCCTTTTCCCACACAGCAGACTGGAGTAGAAAGTCTTGGACAAAACTTTTATCCGGGCTTTTCAGTGTTAACTATCTGTTGCAACAGGTTCTTTAACTGGAGAGTGTTGCATTGTATTATTAATCATAATTAACATATTTTAACAGGCTTTTAAAAACATCTTTAATTTCATGTTTTCAACAGGATCATTTAATTCTTTCTTAAATTTTGTACCATTCATGGTTTTAACTCTCCCACTGTGAGCCACCTTAGATCTTGCATAGGGAGAAAGGGGGTGTATTAATTAATTAAATGAGCCCAGGGTTGGCTGGGGTTATTAATTTCTGGTTTCTGGGGAAAGGGGAATTATCCAGCCTCCTGTCTGAGTGTAAGACAGCTCTGGCGATAAACAGAAGCAAGCAAAGGGAGCTGAACACAGAAAAGAGCATAAACCCTCAAAGAGAATCCAAAGCTGTCTTGGACACCAATCCACTCTGGCTGTAACCAAACGAACAAATAAAGGGACAGCAAAGCACCACACGGTTATTGTCTTGCCCCCGATGAACTTTGCAGCAGATATTTTCAGCGTTTTGGCCTTCACCCCCATCAACAGGATTGCAACAGGAGTAATCGGTGTCCTTCCCAATAAAAGCTGCGAAGTCATAAATGAGATTAGCGGCTGAGGTGGTTTTACAAGCACACACGGAAAAAGGGGCACTTCTTGTTTTTAGTTGCTGTTAAAAAGTTTTGTGCAGGTTGTTTTCTCCCCAACTTTTGTCAGCATCGTTATTCCCCCAGCAGAGGAGGAAATACGTGCAATTGGTACTGTTGGATAAAGAACCACCATCTTTTTCTTTAGTAAAACAACGCATCTTTTTTTTTCACATCATGCATTGCACAATGCAGCAACTGTCAAGGCGCAAGCGAGAATCTCTTTTTAAGAAGTTAGGGGGGAAAACCAACAATTAAGAGACTGACCAGCTGCAAGGCCATTCCTGCAAGGCTGCACAGAGACTCTGCGACCTGCCTTGCAAGGGAAATGTGTGATAAACTGGGCAACTGTGAAAGCAGTCGAGGCAAGTCCAACCTCTGGGCGTTGCAGGCAAGAATTTTCTGCCCAAGGGAAACCTTGATGGGTTTAGCCACAGACACCCAAAATGTAGATGCTGGACTTCCACGATGCTCTGGTTCAATGTTAACTGAAGGGGGCACACCAAAAACAGACGGAGGGCTTTCGAAAGCAACAAATTTGGCCCTTCTGTGTGTTTTTACAAGGCTGTGTGTCCCCCGTTGTTGCAGGCAGTCAATGTGTGAGAATTAAGTCTTGGAGGGGAGGGACAAAAAGATGGAAAAGGAAGAGAGGCAGAATGAAAGGGTGGGTGGGTGGCTCACAGCATTGGGACTGATATTGCTAGAGAAGGTCCTGCTGTTTCATGCTCTGACTGCAGGAAGGACAAAACAGGTGTTTAAAAAAAGGAGCAACAGAAGAATTTGGCAAGGCGGCTGTTATACCCTCCAACTGTCTCAGTTTGGAAGAGACAGTCCCCCAAATTACCCTTTCTCATCCCACTTTTTCAGGTGCTTTTAAACTGTCCCAGTTTCTCTGTCCTCCTCCCACCTTCTCCTTTTGTCCTCAGCTGACTTCAATTGCTGCAAACTGAGCTTATTACACATGTTTTCCTGTACTTATTCCTGCTCTTGTATAGTGTCTATTGTCACTTCTAGAAACCTTCAGAAATAGCACTTTGGGTTTGTTTTTTTTAACAGATAGGAGGGCCCCCTACACTGTTTAACTTTTTTAAAAAATCAGGATTTTTTAATGGCAGGGGGTGGGGTTTTTGGCATACGTAAGGATCCCAGAGGGTCCCAGGCAGAAAACTGGCACATGGGACCTGCCACAGCCATCCTGCCCTGTCCAGTGATAACTAACCAGAATATCAATCTTTGAAGTTTGAAAAGGAGTGGGGGAATGACACAGCTCCACCTGTTTGGACAAATGCAAAGAAATATGCCAGTGTGTTGTGGTAACAAAGCCTGACTAGAACTCTGGGAGACCAGGGTTCGAATCTTTGCTCAGCCATAGAAATTCACTGGCAAGTGACCTTGGCCAAGTCGCGCTCTCTCAGCCTTAGAGGAAGGTGGTGGCAAGCTTCCTTTGAAGAAATCTTGCCAGAAAACCTTTTCATAGGGTAGACACCACGAATTGGAGCTGCCCTGAAGGCGCACAATACCACAACCAAACAAAAATGGATAGAACAGAATCATAACATTTAGAGAGTTATGGGAAAGGTAGGTGAAATTATGTGACTTTTTCCCAGAAGGAGGAAGAGGGACAATGGAAAGGAATTAAAACTAGAAGGGGACACATGGAAAACATGTCAGAATAAATAAAAAACCCAATTTATTACAGTTAAAATGGAAGTGGCTAGTAAATGGCAAGATTATAGATGTCTCTATATTTTAGAAGTTTAGGGGGAACAAAAAGAAAGGGCGGCCTAGAATACCAAAACCAATTCATAATCCTAATGGATCGTAAAAGGAATGGAGTCATCTGACGAACTGTCCTAAGTTTTCATTGCCAAATTGAATCTGCCTGTTATCTGTTGGCTCCATAAATCAGAACATACATCTTGCAGTATTTTACAATGCATAGACTCTCCAACAGTTTATTGTGGTCTTGGGTCAACCTCTTCATGTTTAAGTAATATTTTATTTTATTTTTTAAAGTAAGTCCCAGACGCTGACAGTCAGAGCATGAATTTGAAATACGGCAGTTCCCAACATACCGAGAGCCATACCAGCACCCGCACCCGCTTGGCTTATTTGGTTAGAAGAGATATTAGTTGACCAACCAAACCAGACTGCAGGAAACCTCGGTCAGCTCTGCTCGTCTGCTCCAGACATCAGGGGTCAAGATGAGCCGCCATCAAAGCAAACGAGCTCAGATCTCTAACAACGCATTGTGACAATTATCTGTGGTTGGCAAGGATGTCAAGCTAAGGGGGTTTGTTTTTACAGGGAGAGAAGCCAAAACTTTACCTTACCACTGGCAAAATATACTCTTCAATTCAAGCAAAAATATAATGCTATTTTTATCAATGCTTTTCACATTAACTATTCTGTGGAAATCCAACTGACTATAGCAGATGTCCTCCAGCCTGGACCAGAACCCTCAGCTCTGATGGGAATTTTAATCTCACACATGTGGAAGGCACCAGGTTAGGGAAGTGTGGACTAGAGTCTCATACCTCCTATGTCAGTGCTACTCAAAGTGGTGGTCTGTAGACCAGTGCTAGCACCGACTGAAGGGGTCTTACAAATGGCCTCTCCGCCACATCAGACAGCTTGAGAAGCACTGTCCTAGGTAACTACTCCTTCTTCTTATTCTTCCATGTGTGGAAATCAAATGGCCCTCCATGAGCCACTGGGACTGCAACTCCCAGAATCTCTCACCGTGGGCTATGACCTCTAGGACCGCTGGGCGTTGCGATCTAACATCGCCTAGAAGATCTCACACTTCCTACCTGCTTTGGGCAGTGCCCCAAAACACT
Source organism: Iguana delicatissima (assembly GCA_948472985.1). Classification (NCBI taxonomy): domain Eukaryota; kingdom Metazoa; phylum Chordata; class Lepidosauria; order Squamata; family Iguanidae; genus Iguana; species Iguana delicatissima. The sequence goes on along the minus strand of CAOKZL010000453.1, from coordinate 1,266,756 downwards.
GTTGAAAACAAGGCTCCATTCTCCTCAATTAGTGCTACTCCTAAAAAAAATAAATGCAGGAAAAGGCAAACGCTGACCAATGCTTCTTGCAGTGATGGTGGTTCAATGTGGGGTGGAAGAGGAGTAACAAGGGGGAAGCAGGGGCTGGTGTGAAAAATCTAGAAATGGGGGAAGAGAGCAACCAGAAGAGGTCTGTCAAAGGGTGGGGTGGGTCCAGCTGCCCTGTTGTGACAGAGACGCGCCAGTTGGTCAAAAGTCTGACATCGTTCAATGGCTAAATTTTAGGCAGGGGGAAATACCCATCAGAAACAGGCAGAAGTTACCAAGGCGGGGGCTAAGAGCACACCCCCTGGACTTGGCCTGTTCAGAAGTAGAGTTCCACTGAGCAAAATGGGTGCTTACTCCCAGGTAAGATGGTGAGGGATTGCAGCCCAAATTACTGAGGAGGACGAGAAGGAGGAGGAAGAGACGGATACTGGAGACCTGGTTTCAAGGCTTGAATGCCAAAGAGACATCCTCCATCAATACCTTTTCTTGCAACTGAATAGCAAACTCCAAGCGAGTAACCGGAGACGAGATGCAGGGAGGAATTAGGGAGGTAGAGTTTCAAAACGGGTAGCATGTATACCCAGAGAACATTACGTGCAACAATTTAAGTGTGCCATTTTAACCGTTAACGTCTGCTCTACTCAGCTTATGGGCATTCTACGCTTAAAGGCAAATGCATCAATTAATCAGAAAGGCCGGTGGGGGGAGAGAGGAGTCTTCTGAAAGACGACCAACGCTGGCCCGCTTTGTTGCTACGTCTGTTGGGAGACAATCTGTGGGACTGCATGAGTCCATGAGAAGAGTTTCCAGCATGACTATCCATCATTAAAGACTCAGCCACGTGTTATTCAAGACTGGACTTAATCAAAAAGCAAACTGACCTGGTATTTATTGTTAACTGACAGCGAGGGCTGAAAGAAAACCTAAGCAAGAGCTCCTTAGGTGTGCCAAAGTCCAGACTGGTTCGCAGAAAAAGAGAATTCCATCCCCTCCACCACCCCTGCCCTCCCCGCTTTGAAGCATGACTCACTAAACTGGTTTAAAAACAGAGCCTGGACTAGAAGCACGATTCCGTGCTCCGCCTCCACCAAAAGAAGGTCCGTAATTCCGACGCTAGAGAAAATACTATGCATGCAAACAGACCCAGGTTCACTCCTCAACATCTGTAGGAATGGTTGGGAAAGACTCCAACTAGAAAGACCAGACAGCTGCTTCCAGCCACTGTAGACAACTCTGAGTTGCGAGAACAGTGGCACGTATCAGTTTCAAACATTTTTATGACTCTCGTGCACTGCAATATTATACACTCCCTGACTGACTGTGGTGAGCGGGAAAATTTTCAAATCAACCAGACAAGGAAACTGTTCTACATCAGAATCAATTCTCTTTCTTTCAGTACATCAACAAACCACAGAAAACTCAAGTTAGATTTGCAGGTGGCAAGATATTAAGCAAAAGTCATATTCTCTCTGATCCCAAATAATGTATCTGCTGGGCACAAGTACCATGCAACTCAATATCCCATCTCTAGTTTTTAAGGGACTGTTATGGAGGCTGCCTTAGGCCCCCCACTCTGGAAGAAAGGTGGCATACAAATGAACTAAATAAACACTGTAAAATAAAAAGTTATGCCAGCATGTCATATTCCAGAGGAAGCAGAGAACAGGAGGGGGGGAAAACACCCTTTATTATTATACACAAAGTAGGAATGGATAAAGAGCAAAAATGTTTCCTTGAGTCACCAATGTGATGTAGCAGCTAAAAAAAGCCAATGAGATTCTGGGCTGTATGAACAAGAGTATAGTGTCTAGGTCAAGGGAAGTGATGGTACCATGCTATTCTCCATTGGTCAGACCCCATCTGGAATACTGAGTCCCGTTCTGGGCACTAGGGAGTTTAGGAAGGATATTGACAAGCTGGAACGTGTCCAGAGCAGGCTTGGAAACCATGAAGCCCTAGGAAGAGCAGCTTAGGGAGCTGGGTATGTTTAGCCCTGAGAAGAGAAGGTTAAGAACTGACGTTAATAACTGTATTTAAATATCTGAAGGGATGTCATAGGGAGGATGCAGCAAGCCTGTCTTCTACTGCTCAGATTCCATCTAAACATTAGGAAGAACTTCCTGACAGTAAGAGCAGTTTGACAGTGGAACAGGCTTTCTGGGAGTACGACAGAGTCTCCTTCTCTGGAGGTTTTTAAGCAGAGGTTGGATGGCCATCTGTTAGGAATACTTGGATGTTGCATTCCTGCCTGGTAGAACGGGGTTGGACTCAATAGCCTTTGAGGTCTCTTCCAACTCTAACATTCAGTTCTATGGCCTGGACCAGTTCTGGGCAAAATCATCTGATTAAATCCAAGGAAACACTTCCTACATATTAATATATATTTGTATTTCAGTTTCACATGCTTCTTTTTCTCCTCGGTCTGTGTCACAAGAGGCTATTCCAGAACTGTAAGATCCCAGAAATTAAAATGACCTCTCTGGTGAAAAGAGGAGGATCAGCAAGCATTGGAGAGTAAAGGAAGAGGTTTCTTAGACTGAAGCTGCTCAACTAACTAGCAGGGTACACAAGTGGAAGACAGCAGCTGAACTCTTGCACAGTACACAGCTTCAGGACAACAACTGGGCTCTTGTACCAATTTGCTGGTGACACAACTTGGAAAGAACCTGCTCTGCAAAAGGAGGAAAATATTATAAAACCCAGAGGAGGGGAAAAACAGAAGAAGAGTAACTCCTCTCAGTACCTCCATCCTTCTTCTCGACTTCATCCCGGATAAGGGGGGAGGTTAGGGTCACCTTGAGCATTAGCGGAAGCTCCTTTGTGCTACGGATGACGATGGCTGCTTCATCGACGCGATGTTCGACATGGTACTTCTCTTCTGTGAGTTTCTGAAACAGTTCAGAATTGCTTAGTTGAGTCACTGGGGGGAACAAAAACCACAATCTCAGCATAGAAACGCACAGGTTTTTTCCTTTCGCTAACAGGAAAGCATCGTCAGAGAGCCTAAATAATAGATCATGTCATAGAAACTGCTGCATAGAAAGGTATCAGAACACTTGAATAATATTCTTCTTTAAAGTTCTTGCTTTAATTTTCCTTCTGGGAGACAAGGTTAGTCCAAGATAATCTGCTGCCTCAGAGCCAGCCTGCCAATCAAAAAGTCCCTGTTATTTATGAACAGCTTAGGAATACTCGCAGAGGACAGCGCCAGCATCGGAGGGCTCTTAGAGGAAGGCAGTGGCTAATGGCTTGCAGAACAAAGAATGGTTGCATTGCAGGCAGTTCAGTTTTGTATCCTGAGCTGCCCGCCAACAGGTCTTTCTCCGAATCCCCTTAGGGACAGCCTTGATGAGACCACTAGACAGAAAGCTAAAGCTCATTCTGTGGTGTTTTGTTGATATTCTTCCACAGCAACACAGCCAAAGAGGCCAGATCGAGAACATGGGCTCAGCACCAAGCAAGCATCCCTCTTGCAGAATTTGCCATTCTCAGTTTTGCTTATTCAGAGTTTTGCAAGAGCGAACTCTCCTTCCAGCAACAGCTACGCTTGAGATGCTGAAGTGGATGAAGGTTCAAAGGCCAGTGTGAACCAAAAAGGGCTGTTTTTGATCCTGTTTCTTCTGATTTTTCTTTTCCTTAAAACAAAAAGAGGGAGGAGGGGGAGGAGGGGGAATCCTGTCTGTTCTCTTCTACATCATTTGTCGGGTGCTCAAATAATGGAGCCCCTGAAAAAGCAATGTTGAAATCCAAGTTCTCCCAGTATATTCACATCAAGCTCCACATCAATGCCATTTTAGTCAAGTTGTACATTTTGCTTCTCTATTCTATTCGTCATGATTCTATTAATATTGCAGTCAGCCCTCCAGATGCGCTAGGGTTAGCAGCACAAGACCTTCACAAAATTGAAAAACTGCAAATATCAAGAAGTGTGTGGGTGTCTGTGGGACGGCACGGTGAGGAGAATGGACATGGTAGGGACATTGGGAGATGGTTTGCGGTGCTGAGAAATTGGGCTGGAAGCCATCCTTAGATGGCCAGGTGGAAGAGGAGGACCAGACATGGGTTGTTGGAATTGCAACTCCCAGCATTCCTCACCATTGGCTATGCTGGCAACATCATCCGTCATCCCCACCACAGCCATCATCATCTATACCTCACCAGTTCAAGCTAGTACAATATAGCTAAAAACATTATCTTCTTCCTCTTCTTTATTTATAACCCACTCTTTCCCCAAAAGCAGATCTCAAGCTGGCTCAGAAAAAGAACGCACAAAGGTCAGCAATAAAACAGAATTAAACTAGTCCCAATCTTAAAACATACATGTAAAAAGCAGTTAGAAATAATTCACACTATTCCCAGCCCTGGGTTAAAGCATTTTTTGTTTTTCTAATTTGGGGGGGGGACCAAGTAAGGCTTCCTTTTTGTCCTCAATAGCATTAAAAAGGGAACAGAATAAAACAAAAACCAAGGAGGGGTTTGAAGCCGTGCCATTAGCCACAGGTAGAAGGTGCCCCAATTCCGCTCACCTGGATTTGGATGGGGAGATTGTCTTTGACGAGCGATAATAATGTCTCCGTGGGCTTCTCTTTGCACATTAGAACCAGTTCCAAGTCCATGTCGTCTTTTATCAACAGGCCTTTGGCCACCAAGCCAATCCTCATCACGCCACATAAGACCCGGCCACCTTGGTCCCTGAAGACAGAAAGAAGCTTATTTTTTTTCTTATTTGTAGAACAATAATATTGCACCCTTCCGCCTGTGCGAGATAATACATTCAGCTTCACACCTGCAACACACGGCAAGCCTCCTCATCCTAAAATACTCCAAATGCAATCCAGGTTTTGATGGAAGTTCTTCATTTGGAATACAAGTCCTTAAACATTCCCAGCCAGTATGTGGACTGGGAGTCCAAAAAAGTAACTTTCCCAAGCTCTGGTGGTTTCTGACAGACAGAACCATTTTTCCCCTTCACTATACAATAAAAGGAATCTTTTATCTGTTGATCTAGAGACCAAAAATTATCTGTATGGGATTAAAATGTTCTTCCAGCATATTTAGGGTCCTTTCCTTTACCCCTGGGGGTTATCGCACTTCAGGGCTGCCTCTATTCAAAGACTCCATGGTACTGCCCAAGAGCTGCACAGAATCTAGCAAGTTTCTATCCGTAAGGAAGCTTAAGAAAGGATATTTCATTTATTTATCTATTAAAATACTTCTTATCCTGCCCCTTATATCATTGAATATCAAGTCAGGATTGTCCACACCACTGTATTTATGATTTCTATGTATACTGTGAAAACTGGACAGTGAAGAACGATGACAGGAGGAGAATCAACTAACTTGAAATGTGGTTATTGGAATAGACTAAAACCATATTAAATACAATTAAAAAATTAAAGGTTTTAAAGATTAAAGCAGTTCAAAACCCTGTGCATCAGCATTTTGAAAAAGAAACCAGTGAGGTCCAAAAGCTTTAATAAACTGCCAAGTTTTCACTTGGTATCCAAATGAAACCACCAGATTTGGCACCAAACGGGCCTCCAATGGGCATTCCATAATTGGCAACAACTTAAGAAAGAATGGGCAACGGCTGCCTCACAAAGGTTTGGCAACAATTTAATTATGTATTATTGTTTTCATTATTGTTGTTATTTATTATTAACGCATCTTTTCTATCCTGTCTTCTCCCTCAAGGGGACGTACAGGAAGCCCACGCCTTTCAACACCCCGTTATCCGGCGACAAGCTCTTTTGATGCTTCCAAATTAAGGAAAAGTTCCATTAATTCAACAGGAGTTCTGCTCTTTCATCAGTTCTTCTTGGCTATGCACAAGAAGAAGTAGCTAGAGGACCCCAAACGGGAAGCCTGCCATCCCCTGCATAAACACCTCTTGAGAGTGGACTGCTTACCAACCTTCCAAGATTAGAAACATCTGCACTAGAAACATCTGGGAGACAAGAAATATCTGGGAAGGGAGGCGACAAAAGATACCGGACAGTCCTGCTAATTTCCCAGCCCCATTTGACCCACCCTCCTGCAAGAAGGGCACAGTGGCACTCATGCAAAAAGCGGTCTTATTTCCATTCATCCCAACCCACTCAAATGGCCGTGGGGAGCTGGGATGTAAGCTGCCACACAGTGACATAAAAAAGAAAAGAAGGGGAAATTTGGGAAAGGGTCACCTTTAGAAAGGGGAAGGGAGAGAGATGAAGAGTTTAAAAACCAACTGTGGGGCTGGGGGGCGATGAGAAAGCATGGGGATGATATCTGTATCTATCTATGAACCAAACAGATCTGCACAGAGCAACCCCCCCCCAACAATTGATCTCTTCCCCCGGAAAATTTGGGCCAAACGGAAGAAAAGCATCTGTTGCCTCCTGAGAGGGAAGCGACACACAGCCAGCAGGCAGGATCTGTCGTCTCGCTGGTTTCTGCAACCAGACGAAAACTTGCTGTGTCCTGCTTTTGCTACTCAAAGGGCTTCTTTCAATCACGCCACATTTTCTGCTCGGCAGAAGCCCCAGGATGTGAATTGTCCCCGTCCTTGCAGGGGGGGAAGCAAAGCTCGGGAAAAAAGAAGGTTAAAAAAAGGAGTATTGTGAGGTTGATGAAACAGAGCCATCTACGCTTTAAACAAACCTTTTATAATAATTCTGGGCAGGAAAAGATGAGCAGGAGGCAAAGTGAGACAGGGTGAGAGGAAGTGAAGTAGGGCAGGTGTGGAAAGGGAAGAAAAATGACACAGACGGATGTAGACCCAATTGAGGAGGGGGAGAGAGGCCCTCTCACTAAACACACCACCACTACCACCTGGCCTCCATACAAGCAATTCTTCAACAGCTACACAAGCTCTTTGTGGGAACATCTGGACACAGATATGTGTGCGTCCGTGCATGTGTGTGTGTACACACACATGAAAAGGGTCCTAAATTTAGAATGAGCTCATGAAAAAGCAATCCAGGACAGAAAAACCAGAAAGAAAAGAGACGCCAGGCTGTGGCTGGAATATTTCAAATGGCTCTTCTTGCCAGCCAAGGGAGTGCACCAGAAGCACTTGCTAAAAGAAAAGGCAATCAGGGTCTCATTTATTCCCAGTCAAAGAGAGGAGAGAATTTTTAAAAAGCAAGCCACCCTCCTGCCAATGCTACTCAAGGAAGAGACTGACTGACGCACCACCGTGGGCAAGGAAACACCAGAAGGACCTCGTTCAGGACTGCCACAACTGAAAACATGGCCCCCATATGCTTAGAGAGATTTGGCTTTTATCTGCCCATTTATTTTTATTTTACCTTATTTTATTTTGGAACCAGTGAGGCCTCTGCAGTCAAGCCCAATCAAAGCAATTTGCTGCTTAATTTCATGTTAAAGTATGCATGGATTTACATTATCCTTGTGCAATTTCAACAACTCTCTTTGTTGCACATGAAAAGTACCGCATTGCTGATTTTATGCAAGGGAAACTCTTGGTGTTTCCAGACGAAGAGGCAGAAGGATAAACCGCATGAGATAAATATATGCTTGGTAACATTTGGGTTCCAATTAATACAGGGTGTTTATTCTTCTCTGAGGTTGTTGTTTTGTGCCTTCAAGTTGTTTCCAACTTGTAGCTGCCCCAAATGAAACCTATCACAGGGTTTTCTTGGCAAGATTTATTCAGAGGAGGTTTGCCACGACTGCCTTCCTCTGAGGCTGGGAGAGTGTGACTTGTCCAAGGTCACTCAGGGGGTTCCCATGGCCAAGCAGAGATTCAAACTGGTCTCCTGGAATCGTACTCCAACACTCAAACTACTACACTACGCCAGTTCTCTCTTGTCTGAAGGTTTTCTGAAAAATAATGAAGTGTCCTCTCATTTTCATCACAAAAAACTTTCCCAAGTATCAACAGTGTAGGAAACCTGAGGTGACAGAAAGCTGTCATGACCTTAGGGAAGTACAAACACCATGAAGCAAATCTTAAGGCTTGGGCAAAGGTGGCACGCTTATTAAGGTTTGCACAAGCCCTGTTACGCCAGCATAAATTGTCATGTGAGCAGCTGTGTTGTGTGGGAGGTTCTCCAAAGCTTCCCCCTTAGAGGGGCGAGTGGAAATGTGGATCAACTACTGTGCAATGAGAGAGCACACAGCCGTACATCCACTGCAGAACAACTCAGTGCAGTAACACTACCTTAATTCTATACCACACAACCTGTGAAGAGACTCTTAGCCTTTGTGTTAAGGGCTGAATGGTGTGAGTTTATTTCCACAGAACACAAAAGTTTCTATATTTGAGTTGTGGGTCTCCAAATCAGTCTGTTGGTCAAATAAGGCCCACTGGCTGGTCCACTGACCTATGATTCTATGATTCTATTCTCCTGTGGCACAATTCCACCAAAAGAAAGAAAGTGAGCATCTTGCAGGACTGCAGCCACAATATGTGTTGAGTTACCAACTGCAGATACTGCAGGGTGCCCACTTACACTAATCAAACGCCAAGCGCTTTGTGCTGGCAAGGAGGGAAAATGCGTTCTAAAATATTAATATGTGAACACATCTGCTTTGGACTGTTTAACACAAGTGTCATTAATTACAAGCTGAGCAAGCCAGAGGGAAGGAAGGAAGAGGGAGAAGAGAAAACAGACAGCCAGTGAAGGAATGTGTCAAGGCTGCTTAGCGTTTACTGAACCAATTGTACCTTAAACACAAATTTATTTTGCATGGTTGTGCTTTTCTCTTTACACTTTCTGAGCACACGCACACACATACACATGTGCATGTGGCTTTACTCTAATGCTCACACCGGCCCCCAAAGTCCAAGTTTAAAACAACAATAAGAACAGCCCAGAGGCAAACGGAAAAGCAGGCAGTTATTTCAGCTGTCTCCCGAAAAGGGGGACAGAAGAATTAGGAACTGGTACAGGCGCAGAGAGCAGATGCAGACACATGGCAAGCAGATGTTTCACACAATCTGTCATCATGCGGGCTTTCCCCCTCAGTGGAGCTCTTTTCCTGGCAGAGGAGGACACCAAAGTTACACACACCCATGTCCCTTAACCTGGCATCTCTCTCCTTCTTTGCACTGCTTCTTCCCCGTTCCCTTAAGGGTGTTTAATTGTTCCTGCTCCAGCTTTTTGCTAGTAGGGAGTGCCAACTACAGAGCTGTAAATGCCACCAAGTGACCCTTGCTGACCCAGCTCCCTGAAGGCATGTGAGCTTTACCTTATTTAACCCCAGCACACACTCCCTGCTTGGCAGCTGCAAGGCTCTTGCTGCAAGAGGCGAGACAAGCAGGTGCCCAGTTCCTTCTGAAGTGGGAAAGGGACACTTCTGGGCAGCGCCATCTCCCTGGGATGCCGGTCAGGCCAATCACTTGATTTGGGGAGGGTAATTTAGAATCTTCAGCCAGAGAGCTCTAATGCCTCACCAAATCCCAGGATTCCTTAGGATGGGGTCACAACAGTCAGAGAGGAACCATGACACTATAATGGTGTAGTGTGAAAGAAGATGAGGAGCAGATTTTCACACAGAAGGACGGCAAGCTCTGTTCAGTTGTAGCACAGAAACAAACTCCTGGGCTCAGAATGCATTTAGCCCTAAATTTATACCTTTTACACCAAGCTCCTGTTGGTGGGATTCAGTGATTTGGTAAGAAAATAAAGTAAATCTCCCAAGCCTGAAGCCTAGTGTGAAGGAATAAGATAAGAATCAACCCTCTCCTCACTCACAGTCACCCCAGAAGTACAGCACCCAAAACAATGAGCGGCACTGAAGCAACACCATCTAGCATTCCCAAGAAACAATAGGACAGTCAACACCTTTGAGGCTTCACTGTCTAAACCATAAGCCACTCACCTGTTGCTGTTACCGCCACTGTCTGCCGATTCCTCTTTGCTGTCTGTGCTGCTCTCCGCCCGGGGATATTTGCTGGTTTCATCCATCCAGTCTGAGACCTGCTTCAGGGCACACTCAACTGTGGAGACCATGTTTTGGACGGCTTCAAGTTCCTCTGGAGATGGGTAAATGGTCGAATGTTTCATCATTACATGCCGGTCATCGTTCGCAAACGATCGAATTGATCTCTGTTGGGAGCAACAAGAAAGAAGAAGGAGAAAAGGTTATTAAAGAGAAGAGGAGAAGAGAGGACAGAGGGGGTCACTAGGCAGACCTCCTGTGGGAGGGAGTTCCACAGCTTTTAAAGCAGCTACTAAGAAGGCCCTGCCTTTCTTGTCGCCTCACCAAACATGGCATGTGATAGTGGTGGGACCGAGAGAAAGCCCTTCTCGAAGGTCTTAGAACTCAGATGGGAAAATATGGTCTCGCAGACAGTCTGAGCCCAAGATGTGTAGGGTCATAAGCAACACTTTGGAAGTCTGCTCATAAACAAACTGGTAGCCCGTGAAGCTGTCTCAGCAGGGGCATTATATGAGCCCTGTACCCAACTCCAGCCAGCAGCCTGGCTGTAGCACTAATAAAGAATGGTACAGAAGTTCAGGTGTGCTATCCAGCATTAAATCCCATCAGAATACAAGACTGCATCTGACCCAGCAGTTGTTCCTCACCCCCCCCCCGCCTCATGCTGCCTCTGAGCAATAACATTTGGAGGACCAGGGAAATCAATACGCTCGGGAGGCTCTTCCACCCGCGGGCGGGCAGGGTGGCTGGCTGGCATTCATTAACTGTCTGAGCCAGCAAGCCTGTCTTTCCCTGTGGCCAGCTCCTCAGCCCCCTCCAAATATTTTTTTTTTAATAGGAACAGCAGAGTGCTGCAAGAGCTCAAGTCCATAGAGGGACAGTCCATCTCTCTGCACTCTACAATCAAAATGGAAAAGGAGGTTTGGGGTAGGGGGAGATGCTGAGTTGCTGAGCTTGGCTGGAAGTACAAATACTGTACTAATAAGATTTGGCAGGTGAGTCTGAAACACCCACAAGCCAAACCACAACACTGACCTCACCTTGCAGAAAGGTAAGCAAAGGGTAAGAAAGAAGGAAGATCCCCAGTCTTCGGTTATGCAACCTGGTGGAGTTCAAGGTTGCCAAAGCCACTCTCTCAAAACAACTCACTAACACCACTTTTATTATTGGGGGGGCATGTTATTTATGAGCATCCCCTGCATCCTGACTTAATAATTCATGAGCTGCAGCCTCCCCTGGCACACGCTCTGTGGTTTTGACACTGCTCTGGCAATAAATCAAACCCAGTTTTATTCAGCTGAAAAGCAGTGCCAAGACGCCCTTTAAATCAGCACCGGTTCACAACCTTTTTCCTTCCCACACTAGGTAGCTGCTTTAGAGAGTTTGCTATCAGGCTAGGAAGAAGGGGAAAGAGGGGAAAAAAAGAGGGAGAGAGATTCTCATTTCCACATGTTCATTTTAAGACGGGTGTCCAGGACCCTACCATGGCTGGTTAAAGTGGGTTTCAGCTCCGGTGCCCGTCCCCTTTCTCCTTCTCCCTCCTCCTGGGTGTCTTTGCTAGGCACTGTTTCGTCTGCCAGAAGCTCCTCATAAGCCTCTCAGTCTCTAGACGGCTCAGGAGTCACACAGCTGCAAGGATGCTCCAGGAGTCGGACTCTGCAATACACCTGCGAGTCAAAGAGAGAAAACAAGAACACACACACTTCACAAGCTGAAAACAGGAAAAGGAGATACAGAAAGAGATTAGATACGATATCAAATGTGCAGTTTACAAGGAAAAAAATGTTTGGGGCAGGTACGTGACGGGGGCCATGCTATTTTCTGTAAAAAGAGACACTTTCCCATGAGAAGTTGATGCCTTGTACTGTGTGCCCCAAACAGGTCACCTGGAAGGTTTGGGAAGCAAACATTGATGTGGTTTTCTGGGGGGGGGAAATCCAATGTGAAAATTCCTCCCCATCCCATGGTTTGTTATTGTTAAATGCCGTCCAGCTGACTTCAACTTATGGTGGCCCTATGAAGAATAAACTTCCAAGTCAATCTGTTATCAGCAGAGCTGCTCAGCCCTTGCAAACTTAAGGCAGTCACGTCTTCCTTGATGAAGTCTACCCACCTTGGTCTTTTCCCTCTGCCTCTCATTTTACCAAGCATTACTGTCTTTCTTAATGAGTCATGTCTTCTTACAATATATCCAAAGCACAACAGTCTCAAAACCCTATGATAAGACAATCCTCATGGGGCTTTTGCTGCCCTAAATCAACAGAGATCTGATTTGACATGTGTATTTGTCTGCTACGTGCTACGCAAAACTTGAACAACTGTTTCATTTTAATCCTGTGTGCTATATAGGTATATCTGTTCTTGGAACAGACAAAAGTAGTTGAACGGAAACACTCGAATTTGGGGTGGAAATCAATAAAGTGCACTTAGCGTGGTTTGAGTGTCATATCGAAACAAATCTCACGGTCTATTTGAAACTTACTCTAAGTGAAACCCTTGAAAATATATTATAAACATAGCACCTTAATAGCATACACTTTCCTTACATTATTTAAATTTTCCAAAGGGGGAAATGAAGGCACTGGAAATTGTTATCATACTAATTTTAGCACACCTGAAGTGCTGCTTGTATAAAAATAACCGCTCTCTACAAAGTCATCTGAGGCGGGGGAAAGCTTAATTACAACTCTGATTTTTACATTTGTTCGGCATGCTCCCCATTCCAGTCACCCAATATGACCTATGCTGTATTCATTATGCTACTGTCAATTTCATGAAACAATGAACTCAAAACACATTAAATTTCCTGCAGAAAAGGGCACACCAGTGGAAAGCTTTGCACCAACATTGCTACAAGCCTAGAGAGATGCGGAGAAAAGACAATACAAATTGCTAGCACTATATTTTACTACTATCACATCACCATCTGCATCCATTTGAACGAAAACCTCTTGGAATCCCGGGTGTGATTCCCCACTCAGCCATGGAAACCCACTGGGTGACTTGGGCAAATCACACACTCTCAGCCCCAGAAAACACAGTAAAAGGTTTGCCTTAGGGTCATCATAAGTCAGAAACTACTTGAACGCACAGAACAATTAAGAGAAAAAGGAGGAGCAAGTGTGTCTCTATAATCACTTTTATCCACAATATACATGTTGGAGAAACATCCTCCATCACATCTGATGGAAGCAGGCCAAATCCTAAATCCTCCACCAGTTGGCTACACCGGATGACCCCGCTGTGTCCTTGTTTTATGATGGGTTTTTCAGAAAAATAGAGAAATCTCCCCCCAGCAAAAGAAGGCATCTACACTATACCTCCTAAAATCACCTCCCACAAAGTAATTACCTTGCAGCCTGGAATTATCACAATTAATCCACTGGGAATGTGGTTGAGCAAACTGAACCGCCCCTTGTTGAGGCATTAAATTTTGGTTTGGTCGTAATGCTGTGGACCCGGAAAAGGGATGGGACAGTACGCTTGGTGGCAGGGCTACAGCACAAGGGAATAATTAAACCCTTGTTCCCCAGAGAAGGGGGAAAGAAAGAGAGAGGCAGACATGCCAAGAAAGCCATACAGAGGATTCCATCAGGCTCATCCTCCAATTAAGGAGAGGTGGAAAGAAGGAAAGGGGGAGAGGAACAAACAACAGATTTACACAAAACGAAATGGGATTTGGCACGCATGCAGGAGTAATTGCTGTTTGCAGGCTCAACCTCCCCAACCAAATTAAGCTCTGCTGGGTGACAATGTTAAGAACAATTACACGGGAGGAAAATGAGAAGAAGAAGAAAAAAATTAAAAGAATAACAAAAAGGGAAAAAAACTGAGAAAAGTTGGAAATGAGGCTTCCCAAAACATTTGCTTTGGGCATTCACAGAAAGCAGGAGATGCTGCATGAAAAATAATCTCTCAGTAATCTACATTTACTTCCGCTCTCCCCATGTTCTCAAGCATTCCTTCATCACATGAATCCTCTGTCTTTGAGAGCCCCAGAGAGAGTGTGTAGTAGTTTAAGTGTCAGAGTAGGACTTCAAGAGATGAAGGTTTGAATCTCTGCTCAGCCATAGAAACCCCCTGGGTGGCCGTGGGCAAGTCACACTCTCTCAGGCTCAAGCCTAGGGCACACTTCCTCTGGATAAGAAATCTTGCCAAGAAAACCCTTGGAGAGGGCCATCATAAGTCAGTATTGCTGACAACAATTGCGCAAAGCACCATCTACATCAGGAGTGGGGAAAACGTGGCCTGTGGTCTGTAAGTGGTCTCCAAGGTCGGCATCGTATAGTGATTTCAATGTTGGGCGCGGGACGAGTCAGAATACCTGCTCAGCCCTGGAAGCCCACTGGTTGACTTTGGACAAATCACACGCTCTCACCCTCAGAAGGTGGCAGTGGTGGCAAAACTCCCCTACATAATAAATCTTGTGGGGGTTGCCAGAAGACAGAGGAGAGCTGAAGGCATGTAATGACAAATCTTCTGTCAACACTGGGCCCCCAAAAACTTTTCCCAGCACCAACTGAGGACCCCTCATAAGCACTTTCCCCATGGATAAGGGATGTGTTCGAAGAGAGACAGTGGGTTGTGGCATGTCTACTGCACGTCTACTCCGGCAGAGATGAGGAGCAACTGATTCTGGATGCAGCAACATGGGGTGGAAAGTTTTCTATGGAACCCCTTCAAGGTCTTCACTCCTTACACTGTTGTCCAGTTCTTTATTCTTCCACCCCCGCCCCATGGAAGAATGCTTATTCCTAAAAATCCATTACTTCATAAAATTAATTAGCAAACATGAATGCATGCCAGTACAATATGAGGCAAACCCAGCAGTTTCAAAGCTGTACTTAATGTTTTTCAAGCCATTATCCTTTGGAATTAACGACCAAAGGTCATGTATCTTTTATTTATTTTTAAACTATTGAAAGGGAAACATTAAAGTAAAAACCACAAAGGCACATAATAATCCAAACCAAAAACCCAAGTTGCGAATTCATTTTGAGTGGCTTTCTGCAAGTAAACTCAACATGGAGCAAGAAGTTCTTATTTTTGTCTTAGCCCATTCGTGAAAGCAGAACTAAAAGAAGAAATAATCTTTGTTTCATTTTAATTAAACACACAGAAATGTAGTGCTGCTGTTTGCCAGAGAATCCGTTGCTGCTTTAAAGGGTACAGAAGCCAAACTGCTACCGTTACCAATAAGCCAGGATTATCCACTAGAATTCTGGTTTATTGTTGCATCCAAACGTAGCCAATCTGTTCTCCTCTTACACGGCAGAGGGGATACTGCAACATCTGGCAACAACATTCAAACCACAGTCAGTTGCTTTATTTAAGGTCTTTCCTTGCCCAAAATAGTAAACGTGTCAGTTCAAGTACTTACGATTATTTGGATATTGCATTAGCACTGTGCATTTTTTAAGAAGCTTGGTTTACTAGATATCAAAGTAAGATAAACACTGTAAATTAGATTACAGTCTGTTTCACGCACTGGAAATTCCTCCTCCTTCCCCCAGCCAAATCTCCTCAACTTTCACATCTCAGCTCTGAAGTCCTGCTTTTATAATACAGTGCAACGGAAAAACAAGGTCCTCTCAAAAGCATTCACAGCTTCATGTCATAATTACAAGACACTAAAAACAAAAGGAAGATCAGACTACAAGTGGATTGATTCATCCAAGGAAGGTTTCAAGACCTGAGCAGAACAGCTAAGGTCAGGAGGACTTCTAGGAGGTTTCAGTCAAAGTAAACTCGGCAGCAAATAACAACAATACAGTCAAGATGACAAGAGGTCAGTGGACCAGCCAATGGGCCATATACGATGAACAGACGGATTTGGTAGGCCAGTACTCAAAATAGGAGCTTTAATATTATAGGGAAATAAACCTATACAAAAAGTATAGGGCATTTCCTTGCCACATGCCTCAAACCTCCCTATTTTAGCTCCCCTCTTTAACAGCATCCTGTTTAAGCTGAGAACACTAACTGCATAGAGGAACCCCAAAAACAGACATCATTCCTGCCCTCAAACCAGTAGACCTTGGCCCCCCAGGCAGACTTACACAGCATCCAGGTCCAATTCTCCTCCTTGATTCCTTTCAGCAATCACAATGTCAAAGCCAGGGTCATTCTTGCTTGGCCTTGCTTAACCCCGTTAAGCATTATCCAACCCAACCCAACATTTTTTGATTATTTGCATAGGAATCGCACCTCACCCATATTCCATGACTCTGAAACTTGCCCCTCTGCCACCCTCTGATGGCCGCATGCCAACGACAAATCAGGGGAACGTCACGGCTGGGCTGATTCTGGGATTCAGAGAAGACTTGAACCTATGAGTCGTGCTAGATTCGAAACATACCTCCATCAGGGTTAGGAGACAGACCAGGTTTCCAAAGACCTCTTCTGAAAACTCCCCGAGGAATTTTTGAGCAAATCGCAGATAAAACACCTCACACCATCAGATATTTCCAACACCTCAAAAACTGTGCTCGGCAACCTGTGACTAATTTTGGAGAGGCAGCAAGAATGCAGTTCTTTGGCATCTCTGTGCCTTGCTAGCAAGGAAGACGAGTCTGACAGGTATCATTGTTAAAGCTTGCTCAACCGGTTTTTTCTCTCAGCAGAAAGAAAGGAAGAAACAAATTTTAAAAAAAGATCTCAGGGAAGAGATTGTGCATTTGAACCAGCACACAGAAAAATATTAGCCATGATTCTTTATTGGTTTTTTCTTCTTCCCCAGTTTCCCTCGAAATGCCTCTAGGGAGCGAAGCCAGTGCTCTGTTAGATTCCACATGGAAGCACTTAGAAAAAAGAGGAATGCTTCAAGAAATTTCAGAAGGCAGAGTTAAGAAGAAAGATCCCACTACTGGCTTCCAAGTCTAATTGGTTCCATCTTCAAAGACCCTATATGAGCCTCCCTATATGAGAACTTTGGGATCTGTGCAGGAATACTTTCTCTCAGTCCCATTGCAGGCACTTTTGGGGATAAAACACAACAAAGTTCCCAAGTTGGCTGCTCCCCAAACTGTGGAACTCCCTTCCGCGAGAGGTCTGACTGGTCCCCTCCCTGCAGTCCCTTGGTGGGCACGCAAAGACTTTTTTTTATTCATGCAGCCATTTAGTCCGCTTTTTCAACCCACTGCCCTGCCAAAATACAGGTCGTACTATTTCTTATTCCCTGCTGGAAGGACATTGAAGTTTCTCGTTTTCCTTTCATTTTTTATTTTGCTTCATTTGTTTTCATTTCTATTGTTGTCAATGTACAGTGTTGTAAATTGCTGTTCTTAGCTAATTTAATGTTTGACTTTTATTACATAATTTTTTTAAAAAAAAAAAAACTTCTAATTATGCTCTACGAATATGTTAACAGCCATCCGTGGAGATGGGAGATAAACTGATCAGTCTTATTCTGCATGTGGTGCAGAGTCCGAAGGCTGCCAGCTTCTATCTCTCAATGGGTACAGAGGTTACTGGCCAAAGGGCTACTTCAAGCTCTTGAATTTTACAGGTCAAAAGATATTCCCAGGCTTCATCCTTGGGATTATGCTGAAATTATCTGTCTCTGGGGTCCAACTGATACTGACTGCACAGACAGAATGTGTGTGGTTTTTTTTTTAAGTAAATGATATCAATTGGATTATTTCACCCTTTTTTTTGCCCAACTGCATCTTCTACCGCTCCAGATTCTGTTAACCTTTCTATCTTTCTTTCTCTTTTGCAGGTAGCTTTTCCCACCACATATACAGAGAGAGACCTGGAAAAAAAATTTTAGAAAGCGCACCATGTTCCTTCTGCAGTATAATTTTAATTCCTGGCCTGTGTCCAAAGTTCTCTCCAGCAGCATCCATCACAGTAGGGAAACTGTGTATCTGGGTCACAGGAGAGAAAAGAGCTGTTAGGAGAAGCCCTGCACTGAGGGGGTTGGCACCGGACTTTGACACTGTAACTGAACTCTTCTTTTAGGGCGCACTTGGGCAGAGACCAGAACAAGGTCCACCGATTTGACCTGAGAAGAAGAAGGCAACCTTCCCCAGAGGGGAAGGGAAGAAGGACACAGGACGTTCAAATAAACAGATCAAAACTAGCTGAATAGCAAGATTAAAGAACCAATGTGGTGTAGCAGCTTTAGGGCTGAGCAGGACTTGCCATCTTGGACAAGTCACACACTCTCTCACCCTCAGAAGAAGGCAAAGGCAAAGAACCAGAGGACATGGAGCAGTGGATTCAAGCTGAAGGAAAAGAGATTCCACTTAAACCTCAGGAAGAACTTCCTGACGGTCAAAGCTGTTTGGCAGAATATGCTGCTGCTGCCTCCTTGGAGTGTGGTGGAGTCGCCTCCTCCTTTGGAGGTTTTTAAGCAGAGGCTGGATGGCCATCTGCTGGGAGTGCTTTGATGGGTGTTCCTGCATGGCAGAATGGGGTTGGACTGGATGGCCCCTGGAGTCTCTTCCAACTCTATGATTCTATGAAATCTTGCCAAGAAAACCCTGTGACCAGGGCATAGTTTACTAGGGACACAACTAGGCGCAAAATTAAGGGTTTTTCTAGATCGCAACTAAGAGAGCTATGACATCTTCAATCCTGCCTGAGCTTTTGTGGAATACAGTTCATTTTCTCAAATGCACAAATGATGTTTGAGCTTCAAGTCTCTGTGTGTGTGTGTGTGTGTGTGTCCGTCCAATCCAGGCCCTCCTGGGCTTCTGCAGACAACCATGCTCTATTTGTCATAATTCAATCAATGGTACCCTACATTTTTTATATGCCCCCCAACATCCTAGAAAGTTTAAATTCCTCTTCTAAAGCTCACATTACAGGCAGTAAGACCTTTGTGTTAGAGTACAGTCAGCCCTCCACATCTGCAGGTTTTACTTTCATGGATTTGATTATTTGCTCTTCAACTCCTGCCCTGAGGTGGCCCTCAGGCACTACATTTCTAGGGGGAACCGTCCTTCTTGGTGGCTCCACACAAAGACTTCCAGTGGGCTCCCAGGGATTTGAACTATGGTCTCCTCGAATCTTAAGCCATTTCTGCACTAGACTGTTATAGTGCTATTATTCCACTTCCAACATCCTATGGAATCCTGAGGTTTGCAGTTTCGGGACAGGCCAGCCGGCCCCCCCAAAACTGCAAACCCCAGGATCCACAGGATGTTGGAAGTGGAATAATGCGCTATAACAGTCTAGTGAGAAAATGGCCCTAGTCCAACACTCAATTCCTAGAACAAAGCCCTTAAAACTTATCCAAAACTCCATTCAGCCTTACACTGGAGTGCAAACAGTTCCCAATCCATGCTTTATATCAAGGGTTGGAGCTATGTGACTCAACAGATGCTGTTGAGACCGCAACTTCAAGCATCCTCATCATAGTGGTTAGGGCTGCTGGGAGCTACAGTCTCAACAACACCTGGGGGAATTTTATGTTGTGTGCTGGAATGTAAATGTTGTTAACAAGATACACAATAAATAAACTTGAAGGAAAAAGACCCAAGTCTGGGTGACTCTTTACTAGAGGTAGGTGGTTTGGAAAACAGTGAATACACACAATTTCTTTTGGCTCAAACAGCCTTTGGAAGCAATACAAAGCACTCTTTACCACAGGATAAAAAGTTAGAAGGGAGGAGCAAGTGTACATATTGTATTCAGCAAACCCTCTTTAAGTGCACATCAACAAGCTGGGAGGCCAGACTGATCTACGTCCAGCCAAATATATTAAAATAATTCATGGGAGAGCATGCAATATAATATTACTTTCAAAAAGTAATTATGCCCTCTGTGTATTGCTGTGATTTTGGAATTTCTGAGACATCGTCCCTCTAAAAATATCTCAGAGGTCAAAAACTGCACCCCATTTTGAGCATGACATCCACAAATCCTTTTACCAATTGCCTTTTCCCCCCTTTGTTTTGCGTTCCTGGCTTCCCTTTCCGTTTGCATCCCTTTTTAAAAATGCATAAAACTATTGAGGCAGCGACTGACAAGCTAGCAGTGCATTTAAGTGAAGGGCTCATTAATCTTTAAACCAGCTAAGAGAGACAAGGAGGAGGCCACGGTGTAAGTGCAGATTTGCAACACGAAAAGAGAAAAGAGACAGAGGAGAGAGGGAAATGCTAACTTGTTCAAAATACTGTCAATAGGGAACAACCCACAGAGGCAGTTCGAGAAGAAAAATAGCTGTTGTTGACTATTGTGTTACGCTCAGGTAAAGAAGAAAGGAAGTGTTTGGAATAAACATTTCCATTAAAAAAAAAACCCTTTCAGAATCTAAAGCTGTTGCTGCATCCAAATATGCCTCCTTAACGAAAAGCAGAGATCTGAGATGCTTTTTAAATTCCTAAATGGTGCAGACAAGATAAACAGTAGTTCCTCCCCTGCAACAGTGTAATATTTTTATACTTAGTGCCAAGCAAGCTATTAGAATCTTCAAAAGACTTCTTTTCTACAGACGCACTTCTTTTCACCCCTTCTGCCCTCTGGGGTCCTGGATTGTAAACAAACTGTCATCTGGTTTCTTATGACGGTATAAATCCCACCTCTGAAAACAAACCGTGGTTTGTTAACCATAAGCCAATAGCTGGATCATGGGTTCATTGCTGACTTATCAATTCAGATTTGTTTAAATCATGGCTTGTTGTGACACACCAACCTACACCGCAGCTTGTTTCTTTGGTTGCCAACACTGAAACGAGAGCTGACAAATGAGGTAGGGGAGAAACAAGACAGAGAGAGTGGACAAGCCGGTTTATTGGGACATGCAATAAAGAAACCACCGTAGTTAACACAAATCATGGTTTATTGCAATGTGAAAATGGGTACTCAGGTTTCATCCTACAAAGTGAACAACTAACTTAACTGCATGAATCATTGCAAACTACCTTGCTCCGTGACCATCCTTCTCCATAGCTCTTACCAGGTCTCTGCTGACACCACACAATAGATGGTGGCTTCACCATTATGTAATCAGATGCATAGATGGTCTACTGGCATCATTCTAGTGGACCTTCAAATGCCTGCTGTTGGCTAGGACCCTTGTGAAACAACTATATGCTTGAACAATGTGCAGACTTAAGAACTGATCAAAACAAGATCAGCTACGCCTTAAGCATTCAAGATTTTTTTTGTTCTTTCTCAGAATGCAACTTTTGCTCCATAAATTTGAACGATCATTAAAAAAAAAAAAACCAGATGGGGCATGACTGAATCAACCCATCTCTAGCAAAGGATAACATGCCAGGTACTTGACAGTGGTGGTAAAGGATAGATAAATTCTGCTTTGTAACTTGGGGACTGGGCCAAACTACCCGTCAGGCTCCAATCCTAAAGAATACTCAGTAGGGAACACAAGAAAGTCCCCCTGCGTCCAGTGGAATGTGAATTAACATTCACTGGATTATGCTGTCAGTCCTGTCTAACTCTCTGTAAGCTCCACTCCCTCTCCTCCCCACCTCAGGAATGAAATATGCGCTGAGACAGCTTGCATGTCAAGAGACGCTGATTACGCATCATTCTTCCGCAGTGCCTTCTCTCATATTTCTGCTCCCCTTGTTGCTTCCATTCAGACTGTCTCAGCTCCAGTCATACTGATAGATCCGTCACTGAGAAACAACGCTGCTGCCATTTAGCACTGGAGCAAATGTCCCCCTGGAAGCGCTGGTATGGAGAAGAGATGAGGCTTCAACTCTGGACAACTGGTGGATAAAGCTCTCTGCACACGTGGCAACCTCTCTGCACCTTCCTCGTCCGCAGCCACAAGTTGGACAAGGCCAAAATAAAATAAAAAGCAGCCCTTGAAGCGATCAAGGACAGCAATCCATTAGAGGAGAAAGACTCAGTTCCCTTCCACACTACACAACTAAACCACTGTTATACCACTTTAACCACCATGTTTTCTGAGGGATTTAGAATTCTCTGATAAAAGGCTCTTAGAGTCTCCCTAAACTACAAATCCCAGGATTCTGTAGGACCATAGCCACAGTACTTAAAATGGAATCAAATTGTTTTAATTGTACAGTATGAATGACAATCCATTTTGTAACCTTAATATCAAAATGCTACTGGACAGAAATTCCCATTATCCTCACCCAGGATTACCAACAGTAAGGAATACAACATACTTCAGTTAACAAAGCTTCTGACAAAGAAGTTCTTTTTTACAACATCTTTTTATGCCCACCCAGCCCCCTTCCTTTTTGTCCTATGTCTAGCTGGAAATTTTTTTCTTTTTAGCAGCATCAGAATTGAAAGAATGGTGAAGGAGGGCAGAAGAAACTCAGTCTTTTAGCATCAGGTTGCAACAGCATGTTTGTAGTAAACACTGCTTTGTTTCTTACACACATATTATTAGTTTTGAATAAAAAGTTTGTTGAAACATGGTGAAGTACTCTTCTTTTTTGTGGTGTAAGAACCTAACCCTATTCTTTCCATGTTATTTCTGCCTCCAGTACCAGATTACCTATTAAGAAAGTACATGTCTTCCTAAGCATTAATTTCTTTAAGTGAATCATATTTGTACTGCATTAAGCTCAACTGGAGTTTAGCTTTCAAATACATAACTAAGCAATGAGCAATTCTATTTCAAAATTAGTGCTTTAATGACTAGAAGGAGGGTTGGGGAGTTGCTGTCCACCTCACCTGTGAAAAATCTGTGGAAATTTCTTGCCACGTTTTTCAACGGTGGGATAAAACACAGCCATAACCCTACAACACAGTGGGATCTATTAAAAACCCCATACTGCAGAGCTAAAAATAGTTATACTCTGCAGGACTCACATATCCAGGAATAATTCCCAAGTGACCCAGTGCTGAGAAAACAAATCAGATTTCTGGGGGCAGGTGGAGGAAGAAGAAAAGAAACAACAAAGGTGAGCAGTGGGAGGAAGGACTTAAAATTTTGCAAGGCTCAGTATTCCCCTCCCAGAAGCAAGCCATTGAGAGGAGGGAGGGAGAGGGAGAGAGACTGCATGCAGTTTTTAAAATACACAGAATGCAGCATTTAGTGTACACTGAAACTGAGAAGAGTTCAAATATTCCACATTCCCAAATAAAGCAGAAAGAAAGAAAAGCACCGACTGAGAAAAGGGAGATTATGTTTCTGCTTCCCATGATCCGTGTTGCTGCCTACTCAATTAGAGCCCTTTTTACTTCTGGGGGAAAAAGCATGCTTTTTTTTTTCTTGTAAAGACTAGGAGTCTCTTAACACATAATGCTCCAAGGTATATGCACCAGAAAGCTGACAGGAAGAAAATTGGCTCGCTGAAACGTAGTGCTGGAGGGAGAGCTGTACAAATACTATAGACTGCTAAAAAGACAAATGAATGGGTACAGGAGCAAGTCTGAACTTGCCCTAGAAGCCAAGATGACTAAAGTGAGGCTGTCATGCTTTGGACACATCATGAAAAGATGTAACAAGCTGGAAAAGACAACAATGCTCAGTAAAGTGGAAGGCAGGAAAAGAAAAAGACCTCACTACCAGCTGGATCAGTCCAATTAAGGAAGCGGCAATTGCCCTGAGTTTGAGGACCGGAGTACGGCAGGGTTGATGCAAGCCAAGACTGACTTGACAGCAGATAACAGCAGTAAAATATATGCCAAGATTTTTTAAGCATTAAAAAACCCACCACACAGAGTGGATGCAGAAAGCAAAGGCATCGGAGAAGCATGCTCATTGCAGCCAGGGTTGTACAGGCAATGACAAACCCAAGGTTGTCATGCACAATGCACAAACTGACTCCCCAAAGGGGTTCCTCAAACTCTTGGCTAGAGGAAACTATCCACAGCAAGGAGGAGTTCAGATTTTCCTTCTGAGTCCGAAAAACAATCTCTCCCGCATCCTCAACCCTAAAACACAGAAGTCTGAGTCACCAGAATTCAAGGAAAGAGGGTAGGTGGAGGCGCAAGATCACAAACAATCCAGTTCCTTTCAGGAACCGATCCAGCCGCCTGTTACATGTGCCGGAACATATGGGGCTTTGGCATCCACATGGCTGCAAGGTGGAGCGGTCTTTCTTTCACATAATGCACTTAAGACCGAGTATCAAAACAATTCTCGGTTATGGGGGCTTCCAGAATCTTGATCATTTCAACCTTGCAGAAAGAGAGAGAGTGTGTGTGTGAGTGCATTCCCAAGAAGCTCTGTTGGCAGCAAGAGGAGATATTTCAGAAACTAGGACTGTTCATGCTCCAGTGCTCCCTAATCGGTGCATTAAACCCCAGTAACGAATCTCACAAGCATTCAAATGGGTTTCCTAAAAACATCATGATTAAAATAGTGGGGGGTTCTCAGCTGTGACCTGGCGAAAGCCAGCCGGCATCTCCCATTAGTCTTCTAATTAGCTCCACATAAATCACTGGCCTCTGCTCATGCGGTGCAGCAAGGACTCCTCCACAAGATCTCAAGCTTGTACCTGGGCCAGTTCTGCAGGGTTGGCTTGGGACAGCGGGGAAAAACCATCACCAGGTGAGGTTTGCCTCCTTCTTTTCAAGTGAAGTGTGCTTCTCAAAGCATACACCTGTAAAAGAGGCCTCCCTGCCACTGTAAGCAGGCAGGGGCCAAAACCCAGAATATGTGCAACAGAAGGGAGAACAGTTGCCACATGAAACTGATTCATGGTCCAAACTTTCAACTACACAGAATCGGAGTAATGCTGTTCAGTGTTCCTGCTGGCTATGCCCTTTTCCAGAAGACACCATTATACCCCATCTCCCAGTAGTTTCTTTTTTTCAAACACAACCCAGTCTTCCAGGATCACTGAGTGTGCTTAGTCCACACGGGGTAGATCTAGACACTGTTGCCATCACACATTCAGGGACTCTACCCTTCTATTGCCCTTGAGGTTCCCTCAACCCAGGCCCACTAATACCCGCCCCTTGAAACACAGATGGTGTTGCTTTTACTACATAAAGACCGGCACTGGTTTGCTATTAGCTTATATAATTAAACACCCGGACGTGACCCCCACAGATTTCTCTTTGGCTGAAGAGGTTGTAGTGCAGCGGTTAGAAGGTCAACCCAAGACTCTGGGTTGAGGGCATAGCTCAGTGAACAGATCACCTGCTTTCAAGCAGAGACATCCCACATACAGCTGAGAAAGATATCTTGCCTAAAAATCCTGGACAGCCATTGCCAATTGGCACAGAAAGTACTTAGCTATACGGATCAATAGTCTGACTCAGTCTAAGGCGACTTCCCATGTGCCCTCTTAAATCATCCCTTTATTCAGAACCATGTGGACTAGAATTTTACTTTGGCACAACTCTGTGGTAGAGAGTATACGCTCTGCGTGCAGAAGCTCCTATGTCCAACCCCAAGTGGCACCTTCAGGTACAGCTAGGAAAGACACCCAACTCCCAACCTGGAGAGCTGCTGTTGGTCAATGCAGTGTGTAAACCAGTAGTTCTCAACCTTCAGACCTCAGTGATTTGGACTTGAGCTCCCAGAGGTCCTTGCCAGTATCATCAATGGTCAAGAATTCTGGTTGCTGAAGTCCCAAACATCTGGAAGACCAAAAGTTGATGACCACTTGACACTGGGCCAGATGGTTTCATGGTTGAGTTTAGTACAAGACAGCTTCCAATGTCCATGAATTTAGATTAGGAATATTTATTTATTAAAATACCTATATCCTACCCTACAGGAGCCAATGTGGTGTAGTCATTTGAGTATTAGGCTGCAACTCTGGAGACCAGGGCGGTAGATAGGATTGCCCCTGGTGCCCATCTCCACCGAGTAGATCCACAGAGCGTTTCTGATTTACAAGGAAGCTGGTGGCAAAGAAACTATGAAACAAGAATCACAAAATGAGAACTCACATTTACATTCTCTTATAGAACAGGTGCAAGCAGGTAGGAAGATCTACACACACACAAAAATCATGGTTAAACAGTCACAGAGAATGCTTTCTTACTTGGAAACATTAAGTATTAAGACTGCAAGCTGGAACAGAGGGAGCCTAGTGCGCTTCCAGCAATTCTATTTTAAGCAGATGAGGTTTAGGGATTCACACTTTTTCAGAAAACGATTAAAAAAAAAAAACCACCAGCTTCCAGCAAGCCAAAACTAGTGGCTGGAACCAATTACCATTCCAACCAAGCGCAATGGAAGCTACGTCTGCAGCCCAGCAAGCTGATGAGGAATAAATTGAATGAGACATCCTGAAAAATGACAGAGGATAGACAGACAGAGATGTACATCTGGAAAACAATTTCTCCATCTGTTAGTAAGGAAACAGAATGACTTAAAACAACAGACTTTCCTAGGGAGGGTTTGAAAGGTAGGGTTCCCAATGGTAAAAAAGAGTGGAGCAATTATGCTCTGCTCTACTTCCCAAGTCAACTGAACTCTTACCCACACACCTGATGGGAAGGGTTAGAAACATATTTCTCTGCATTAATATTTGTACACATCTTGGATCCTCTTACTCTATCCTAAAGAGTGTCTCATGAGCTTTAGAGATGTATCCTGTGTTGATGCTGCCTTCAAGCAGGACTGCTTAAACTCTTTTGGCTTTAATGCAAACCATCCTGCAATCTATTGGCTGGTCCCAGTCTATATTCTGCTAATCTTAGTGGTACACTAGGCTGAGAATTCGTAATAACAAACTTTGTAGTCAGTTCTAAGACAGACGCTACAGGCTATGAATCTGACATGCACAACAAGGCTCATTCATAAAAGAAAGGGGCTTCAAGGAGGCCAAATACAACTGCCAATTCAACACACTAAAGATTCTCCTTGGCCCAGATGACTCTGCAATGTACTGGCCAAAGGCAAGAAATAAATAAATTAGCAAGCTTTCTTGGCTTTCTTGCATTCAACCATACCCGCCCAAGATCCCATCTCCCCAGCTTCAGAAGAAAGGTAAGAAAATTAAGAAATAAACAGATGATTAATGGAGCAGCCAAATGCTCTCTTAGCCCCCTAAGCACTAAATGAGAGGTATCCAATGACAAACTGTAAACAAAATATCCTTCCTAAATATACCCAAGTTTCTATTTCAAGCCCTTTGACCCCAATGACAGTCCTGGAAAAGGGTGTTCTAGACCTCTTGGCCACACAGTCAGATGGACTTCAGAAAATGAACCACTTCTTATAAACACAAAATATTCTCTGGAAGAAAACAACAGCAATAAAAGCTCCACACTCTTCTACATCTGGTTTTGGATGCTTCTTTTCCTTAGTTCTTACACCAACGTCATTTCTTCTGCCCATCGGCACCTAGCTTTCTTTGAGGTTCTTTCTCAACAAGCCCTGTTTTGATCCATGATTTGCAGAACATTTCCATTTTTCATCTTTTTGGTATAGTCAGGGACAGAGAAGCAGTTTCTCCTAAACCATCAACTGTGTTAATTATTTTTTTCTTCTTCCTGCCACCCCCAAAATCTGGCAGAGCATTCATGAGATGAAGATATTGCTTTGCAACAGATGGAAGCCTTCCGAAAAAGAACAAAAACAGCAAAAAATAACCTCTCTCTTTCTGTTTTCAAAGAAGCTCTCACAATTTCAGAGGGATGTGCCTTGATGGGACCCTCCTCGGCATTTAACACACAGTTGAGCAGAGCACGGAATAATATCCGGACCTTGGTGAAGTAAGGTACCAAAAACTGAAAAGCAGAACTTAAATTTGCTTTCTACTAGGAAAAAGATAGCTGCGTAGGAAAGTCAGCACAGGTGTCAAAAAAACTGGAATGTGAACCTGGACTGAAGAAATGGAGTACTATCTTCCAGGTCTAGTGATGTGCTCCAGAGAAGCTTTGGAAGAGTCTACAATTTGTCTGAGAGCGGGGGGGAATAAACTTAACTCCCCCAATCCCCCAGTCATCTTGCCTAAATAGAAGAATTTTTGCAAGCTTTGGTCTGGCCACAAGTTATGTGGGAATTCCTAACCCCTGAGTATAATCCTTCCTTAATCAGGTGCTCTCCAGATATGTTAAACTGCAACCCCCTCCCCATCATCTTCTGCCAGCATTCAGCCATACACCACAGAAGAGTCTAAAGTTCAAAGGGACTGCTGGCTCAATGGCAATTCCACCCACAGAAGCTCTTCATAAACACTCTGGAGGGAAACACACCATAGCTGCCACAAAGGTATGAGCACACAATTCCCCCACAGATCACGAATGTGGGTGGCCCTATTCATTTCTAAACGGCAGCAACAAAATCCAGAGGCCAAGGACCTCTGGTAACTATCTGCAGATGTGACCCAGGCAGCGGGAGGGGGAGCTGGAAGGAAGGGACAGTGCAATCGACTGACATGAGAGCACCCGATGAGAGCTCTGGTATACCTCTTGCAGATGAGAAGGAGATATGGGTGATCAGGTTTCTGGTGCATGCGTGGCAAGGGAGAGGGGATGGGTTGCAGGAAAAACATGGCCAATGCACTGCTAGCTGAGAGCTACAGGATGCAGGCACCTATAACTGGCTGATCTTTGCTACCCAAGATGAACCTGAAAATCCAACCCAAGACATACAGACAGGGCAAGCACACTCACACTCTGCAAAGCTATCCTTCTGCCCACATAGCAAAAATGACAGCGCACGATGCAGGTGTGTCAAGCAAGCAAACCCTGCAGCCCTTCTCCCCTTCAGAATTCTCGCTGTCTCCTCACCTACATGCAAAGAAAGCAAGATGGAGAAAGAGTGGCAAAGTAGAATAATTTATTTCTAGCACCACACTCATGTTAAAATGGCACAAGGAGCAGCATCTAGCATTCAGCTCCCACCAGCATCACCGAAACCAAGTGATTTCAGCAGTATCGTGTTCCAAAAGGGCACAGGGAAAAAAAAAACCAGCCACCCTCTCCCCAGAATCCAAATGTCAACTTCTGTGCACGGCTTGTGGCAGGGTGCTTTGTCCGCTGCCAAGATGGAGCAGTTCCAGATGTATTTACAAAGCCTGACGCTCCTTAACAGAGAGGCTTTCTCTCCTAAATCAACAATGCAGAGAGCTCCTGCTAATGATGGAGCCTGTCCTAACTCATGGAGAGAGGAAGAGGGAACCAAACAAAAGGGCACCAACCGAGGCTTAGAGATGACTTTAACAACTCTCCCTTTGGACGCAGAGGATTGCTGCATGGGTTCTGGAAGTGTGTGTGTGTCTTCCCTCACTTCACTACTGCAAGCTCCCAGAATATATTTTTGCAGGAGGTGGGGAGGAAATCATACAATCACAATCTTAGGTAGGTAATAGGAAGGCAGAACACACCTTGCGCAGACACAATAAAATAATTTCCAAAGGCTTAGCCATGTTGGTCTACGTAGCAAAATACAAGAAAGTATTTAAGCTGCTGCAGAAGTCTAACTAATTTATTATCACACCAAAGTGTTCACATGGGCAAGAGTACGCTTTAGAAGATGTAGATATTATCCCAAGTTGCAAGCAAACTTCCTCTTTGTGTCTCGCTCTCGCTCTCATGCACATATAAGACACACACACACACATACACACACACCCTCTAAAGTCAAAGAATGAGTTCCAGGTTTACCGTCCAGTGTTCTCAATTCACTTGGCTGTACATACACTGTGCACAATCTAATTGATCTCTTTCATGTCCATCAGATGCAAAGAAAGCAGAAGAAGGCAAGATCTCACCTACACAAAGATTCTTAACCAGTTTAAGAACTCAGTCTTAAACACATACTGAGAGCCAGTGTGGTGTAGCGGCTGAGTTTGGACAAAGACTCCAGGAGACCAGATTGAATCCATATTTGGCCATGGAAACCCACTGGGTGATCCCAGACAGGTCACACTCTCTCAGTCTCAGATGGCAGCAAAGGCTAGGCTCCTCTGAGGCAATCTTGCCAAGAAAATCCTATTACAGGGTCACCTTCAGGTTACCATAAGTCAGAAACAATGTGAAATCACACAACAACAACTTGAACACGCGCACACACATATTCTTCTACGAGATAAATCCTACTCATCCGAACAGGAAGCAAAACAGTGCTTTCTGTCCATTCAAGACTCCAAAGCTCTCACTATTTCCCTTTAGAAACCACAATGAAAGAGCCAGATATGTGCAGCTGGTAGGTTAAACCTGTGTTGTAACACAACAGTCCACAACATGACAAGGAACTCACTGGAGACCAGGTGTCTTCAGGTGAGGACAGGGAGACAAAAAGAGCATCTGAAAGAAACTTGTGCTGTAGAGCAGACTCTCCGCATCAGAGGAGGAGTAAGGTGTGCCCTATTTTTGCATATGCTGGACCTTTTCAGACCCTGCCTCAGGTCACCAAAAAGTAATACAGTGGCCCTTCCCTAACCGCAACCTCTGTACAGACAAATGTGAGGTCACACAAAGCACAACATCCCATTATATTCAATGGATGCACACTGACGTGGACACACACATCACATCCACGACTATAAGGGGACACAATACTCACATTTTCTGTTTTACACAGGAGTTCCTGGAATGGCCCCTTCCTATACAGAGGGCACACTGTAATCACTTTATTTGGCTTCAAAAAGGAATTTTATTGCTCCTGAAGCCTCTAAGATAAGCAGTTTTCTTGTAAAATAATGTGCAGGCCTTTGGTTTAGCACACGTGTGGAATGAGAAGGCCCCTTTTGGTTTTCTTCCTCTCTCAAATCCAGAAGTAAACCTCTGGTCACTTCTACCTAAAACCAATTTTAAACACACACACACGTTTTCAATAGGGGTATAGCAGATAGAAACCTAATGGGACTACAATTAGACCTGTCAAAGTCCTCCCCCAGCCACCATCCTATATGCTCCAAGAGAAAGCCTGATTCTTGATTAAGGCTGTCAGATTCTCAGGCAAACAGCAAACTGCCAGCAGGAAAAAAACACTGGACAAAAAATTGCCTATAGCATATTTTCTTTCTTCCCTATCATACCTGCAGTCAAGTTTTTAGGAAAAATAGCCTGTCAAGTGTCAGCAAAACTCCGACATCTGTTAGCAAGGATTCTGGGAAAGGCAATTACCTCTTTCCACAAAGGACTGGTAGCTCAGTAGCGTGGCATATGCTTTGCATGTGGATCCCCCCAGCACAATGATCACAAATGTTCAGCCCCTGACATTCATTTGTATTTATACTGCCCACTAATTCCAAAGTACCCAAGATGGTGTATAATCTGTTAAGGACATAAAATACTTAAAAATGCAACAATGCAATACCATAAAATCATGGCTCAAGAAGCAGAACATAAAACTAAGATAAAATGGGCAACAGAGAGTAAAATATTGCAGCATGTGAAAGCAAATTAAAAAACAACACAGAGCTATGGAAGCCCTAAAAGTAAGGAAAAGAGCAAAGGTAAAGGTGCAGAGGTACAAAAGCACCAAAGCTATGGTAAAATGCAATGGTAAACAAAGCACAGGTATGGAAGCACTAAAGGTATGGGGAAGTACAAAGGTACGCAAACACCAAGTTCTTAAAACTCCTAAGAGAATAAAAAGTTCTTCACCTGTCACTGCAAACACAGGTCTGTAGGTGGCAGATGAGCCTTGTTGGAGAGGACACAACACAGAAAGAGCCAGCATGGCGTAGTAGTTTGAATGGTAGACTACAAAAAAAAAGGGTTCAATTCTCCGCTCGGCCATGGAAACCCACTGAGTGACAACTGGGCATGCCAGACACTCTCAGCCCGAGAAAACTCCTGATAGGTTTGCCTTAGGATCACCATAAGCTGGAAACAACTTGAAGACACACCACCACCACCACCCCTGAAAAGGCCTGTTTCTTATAGCCACCTGTCTCACCTCATTCAGTAGCAGCATCCCAAGGAGAGCTTCAGAACATGACTCCGGATGGGTAAGTATGGGAGGACACAGCTCCAGTTAAAATGAAAGTAAAATGAAAGGGCTTTTTCATCTGTAGCACCCCAGCTCAGGAAATAATCTCACTTAAGAGGCCCAACCGGTGCCAACGCTGGTATAATCCCAGTGCCAAACAAAAACAGGTACCAATATTCTATGCTGGCTACTTAATGAGTAACATCTCCTGTCTCAGGCCTCCAACGCACCGTATCAGCAGTAGCCAGACCTGCTCAGCTGGTGATCAGGGTGAGAGGAGGATGTCATTTCCAACCCCACGCCCATCAACGGGCGAGGCTGTGACAATTAAAGCCAGGACCTGCTGTAAGTCTTCGTTGCAGCCTTGCTTATTGGCAGGGGAGGGTTCGAAACATCATCCTCTTTGCACTCTGATAGCCACCTGAAAAGACTTCCTTCCCCTAATCTGGCTGCTGGCTTTTGGGGTGCACAACAGAGATTTACGCAGTTTTACAGTAAGACTCTGGAATTTTACTGAATACAGAATAGTTACAGATCTATAACCCTAGTTTATAAAAATCCTTAACTGCAATAATGAATGCCAACCATAGGTTTTTGGGGGGTTTAAAACCCAAATCTGCAGATGTAGACATTTTTAAACTGAACTTCAAGAACCAGTTTTAAATTCTCTTGTTTTAATTCACCAAAGAGTTGGTGGTTAGTTTAGATTTATTCTTACTGTTTGGTAGTTTGTTTAGATTTATTCTGCTTACATGCATTTTATTGGATACCATTCTAAGATCCTTGGATATAAGGTACAGTAAAAAATACTTTAACAAACAATCATATAAATAGGAGAGATTGGGAAACAACTCTTTCTGCTGCCAGTCAGATAAAATATCTTTATATTCAAACAGAATATGACTGGCTCTAATGCCAAGGTCATGGTTCCATCACCCACTTCTGGACCAATACATCCAAACACGTATGCAAGCTGTGTCAGAGAACATTCCCCTAGGATATTCTCCTGATTCTTCTTAGAAAAATGCTTCAACGGCTGCCAGGTGCTACAGTGAGGCAGCTCCAGCGCTTCAAAATAAGAAAAAAAGTACTTAAAATCATAAGGTGTATAAGGCCAAAGGGGTTGACTTAAGAATAACCTCCACCCGTCCCTGACGTATGCAGTAGACTCAAGAGACCTCTTGAGCGTGGCATGAGTGCCCATTTTCTTCCACACCCACTTACACAAGCCAATGCCAGTAATTAACCGACTGTGATTGTTCTGTTTGGCAGCAAAGAATTGCCAAAAGCAAGGCTTCGCGTCACAGCCCTCGTTGGCGGCTGCCAATAAACAGAATGGAGAAAGCAGCAGTTTAATACAGTCGCTTGGCCAAGCTGGCCTCCTCAAGACCACCTATAAATCCAGAAGCTCATTGGGAGATGCTAATCCCACATTAATTTATTACAGTTTTGTAAACAGGGTTTGTTTGCGTTTTAAAAAATGGGGCCAAATATGATAACAACATTCCGAGAATTTGATGCATTGCACACGAATTAGCCACCGTACTTACAACGACCAGACAAAGCAGGCTAGAATTATTGCCATGTGATGGGGTGCTGATGTACTTTCCTAGTCTTAGTGACAATCTGCTGAAGTAGAAGAATCTGCGGCCCAACTCAGCAAGCTACGTCTGTATGTGGAATGCTCTGCTACACAGCATCAGGTTATTCTCTTCTGTCTGTGTTCCACCAACAATTATGTTAATTTTTTTTAAAGAAACTTTTAATTCTGTTGTCAAATGTAATTTATCACTAGGACTGGCTCTTTAGATTGTTGTTCAGTAATTATGTTTTATTGATGGATTGCTGATATCTCTGTGTTTGGTTCTACATTTTGCAAACTAATTGGAGCAAATACGTTTTCTTTTTTCAGAGAAGAACAGAGGTGTTTGTGTATATATTTGTATTAAGAAATAAATGGACCATTCATACAATCCAGAGATATTCTCAAGTTTCTTAGCAGTTTCCAACCTTAACGTAGCCTAATGGAGGGAAATGGCCCAAAGCTCACTTGAATCAACATTCAGAAAACACACACACACACACGAACAAGATCTCACAATGGAAAAAATCTTAATAGTTGGTTTCCTCTTCACTGCCCCCTCCCTAAAAGAATAAGACTACTTAACACAAATATTTCTTCCACACAAAGCGACACATCAGGAAAAGAAGCCACTAAAATGAGCAGCACTGCGCCTTTCTGACACATAAACCTCAAGTCGAATGAATTAGTGCCTAGTAAAACAGCATATAATTTACATTTTGTTATGTCAATCAGGGTAACGTCTTGAGGCTCTTTATGACTAAGCAAGCCGAAACCGCAACATACAAGAGGAACAGCTCTAAATCATTTCCCACGCAGAGACAACAGTTAGCAGTCAACAACCAGGAAAAAAACAGGACAGCAGGAAGAGATTTTCTAAAAAAGGAATGAACCACTGGATTTTGTGGGAGATGGATTTTGAACAGAGAATCTTGGAAAGAAATCCCCCTCTTCAAGAACAGCATGCATATCAATGCACACATAAATATCTGAGAGGTAACTGAAGAGCAACAAGAATCCCATGAAGAGAGTGGTAAGCTGACTGGGATGTCTCACCCACAACAAGTTGTGACTACCACTGGTCTTCACGAGAGCTATCAAAGAAGCCAACGGGCACCTGGTGGCTTCAGAAAATACCTTCCTGGCCAATTTAGGGACTAGGATGGAAATTCCAGCTCAACCAGGAATACTGACAGACACTGCAATGACAACACCAACCACATGCTTTAAAAGAAGAACTTGGTTTTGAGTAAAGGATTCAACCACGTTGTCCTGGAGGAAAAGTGAGTGAGTGTTTGCACGTGGCGTTTTACCATTCTTGTTTGTTAATAGGAACTATGTTAATGTTGCAGCCCTTGCTTGTGATTTGTGGAGCTATAGCATAAAGTTACTGCCAGTTAGGAAGGGAAAGAATATTCCCAATTATTTTATTTTATTGTAAGAATTTACTGATCCATTTTTAATGCCCACCAGGGTCCACAAAGTGGCATATAATAAAATTTGTAAGAGCCAGCAAGGTGTTGGTGGTTTGAGCCTTGGACTAAGACCTTGGAGACCAGAGTTCAACTCCCCAGTTGGCCATCAAAGCCCGCTGGGTGATCATGGGTGTGTCATATACTCCCAGCCCCCAGAAAATCCTGCGACAGGTTCACCTTAGGCTTGCCTTAAGTTAGCAATGACTTGAACACACACAGCAACAAAACAACATATTCTTTTAAAAAAAACCCCACTTACAAACAGATTTTAAAATCTGTTGTTTAAAAACCAAAAGCTAGGCAGAAATTCTGCTCGCCTGCTGGAAACTCAGCAAGGAAGGAGACAGACAGCCCAATTTCCCCTGGAAAGGAATTCCACAATTGAGTTAATGCGACCCAATGTACAGGGAATGGATGACTTCGCAGGGATGGGTGGGGAGTCCCGCATTATCTTAGCTAGCGTGCCCCTCTTCCTTGCTTCTCTTCCCAATATTAGCTGGCCTTTGCAGGCGAGAGAGCAGAGAGAGAGGCAGCAGACAGGTGCCCGGCCTTCTAATCTTCTCTGTGTAAGAATCCTTCTGCTGAGGCTGCTCAAGTCCCAGACAAAATGGGGAGGAGGGGTGGGGAAAGGCCTATAGGGAAAGTGCTGCCTGTAAGCCCTGCTAAGTACCTTACCAGATGCCCTGCTACGACTAAGCAGCATCTCAAGTGACTTCCCCTTCGGCCCCAGCCAAGTCCAGCAACAGGGGCTTTTTCTGTCCTGCCTTGCTTCCCTCTCTCCCTCTTTCCCACCTCCAGAAAGCCAAGCCTTCAAGCACAGTCGGTTCTGCAGCACTGTGGAAAAATGTGTGGGTGCTTTCAGAGGGGAGAAAAAAAGTGTTATTTCTATAAAAAGAATTAAGTTTTCAAACCTTGCATAACGTGGCTCACAGACTCACCAGAAGAGGAAGGCGGGGAAAAAACCCAACACCCACCTGGACAAGAGCATCTCACAGCGAATGTCACCTTCGAGTTAGGAAGGGATCAAGGTCTTCCAAGAAGCCATGGAAATAAAGATGAGGGAGGGAGGAAAAGGAACCTACAAGTTACATCAACAGTAAGGTTTTTTAAAGACCAAGAGATCAAGGGGAAGGGTTTTTTGTTTCCATTAAAAGATAATTCTCCCCAACGCATGGCTATTCAGACCTGTTCCACGCTAGTATTTTAAGCAAGTGCAAATCCACACCCACCTCTTTGCCTGTCAGCATTTCAGGCATTTAATGCCCTTATCTGAGCATCCTAGATCTGCGGTCTTTATTTAGATATCTACACAACAACTCACTTCCTTGAGCAGGAGGAGGCACAGACAACCCCAACCCTTGAAAGATGCAAAGTTATTCTGCTAGTATTCTGGCATGAGGTCAGGGGGGATCCGGAGTTGGCAGCATAGCACATTTCCAAATTGCATACCATCGTTCTTCAAACACAAAGAAATGGAAGAAGATTTCTATGCAACTAAGAGGACTGCAACTTTACCCTGAAAACACCATTTATCCAGGCAATAAGACTTCAACGCATGGAAGGACAACTTCTCAGGGCTGTTGTCAGCATGAAATGTGCATGAAATTATATGAACATCCAAAACATACCGTTCCACTCTTTGCTTTGGAAATAATCCCCTAGACCCAAAATGCAGCAAAGCCAAAGTATATTTAACTAAAATGATTGCTTACACATCTGTTTTGCCCTCACCTCTGCTTTCTTCCCCTTCTGCTGCTCTCTCTCTCTCTCTCTCTCTCTCTCTGGGTCTATTCTTAGATTAGAAGTCCCGTGAGGTGGGACCTGCAAAACCAAAGAAACCGGCTTTATGCTGAAATCATCAGCCCATCTACACTCCAGTACTGAGCTAGCACAGTACTGCAAGCAGCAGCCCACGCTTTCACATTGGGGTCTTTTCCAGCCCTAGCCAGAAATGCTAGGACTTCAACCTGGGGGCCTTCTGCATGTAAAGCGGGCACTCCACCACGCATCTATAGCCCTTCCTAATTACTACTAACTTCATAAGCTGAGTCATATATAGCTCCACACCATTTATACAAGTGCTGGCCCTAACACCAGCCCTCCCACAGCCGTACATCAGTTACTGATGGCACTCGCCGGAGTGCCTGTCCTAGCAGCAGACAAAAAGTTCCTCATTTATTCATGGTATTTGTGCCTTGCCTTTCAACAAACAGCTCCCCAGGTGGTTTACAGCAGGTGTAGACTTCCTTTGCACATTCTGGATTACAAAGCAAAGACTTTTTTAAAGAAATCCGTCAGCTTTTTGGTAACCAACCAGATACAGAGAACAAGACCTGTTATCAGCTTACTGCTGTAGTGTGAAAGGTGTTTTCATTATTTAAAAAAATTAACTCTGTTGGGATTTTTTTTTTTATTTTAACTGGGTTTTATTTATTCGTACTGAGGAGGAAGGAGTCCATTCTTGGGAGAATGGAGGGATTACATAGTCAGCTAACTGTTCCTGTGTGCTTGCAAACTCTGTCCCACTTATTGAGAACCTAAGGAAAAACTATCATGGCATTTTACTGTCAAGGCTTTTCTTCCAGAGGAGGTTTGCCCTCCTCTGAGGCTGAGAGAGTATGACTTCCTCGAAGGCTCAGCAAGGGTCACTTCCACAAGGTAACATTTAATAAATTTATTAAATAAATGTAATAAATGGATCAACATTTAAACTATTACACCATGCTAGCTCTCACTTTAACCAATAAGAAAAATAAATAACTCCCATACTCCTCCAACCATTTGTCCACTTGCTGCCTGCCGTATGTGAGGACACTTTTCTAAAAAAATATTGCAAAATCGGTTTTGTCCTTGTGGTGATGGCAGCTCTGAATCAGTAGGCCACGTGCTGCTATTTTGCCCTTTTTATATGGATCTGGGGGGAACTGACCTCCCTTCCCTTTCTTTTAAGCAGACGGAGATAACATGGTGACAACGATGTCTGCAGAATACAAAGTAAGCTCTATTAAAACAAGACTGAGTATAGTTTTCTGGGTCCTGATTTTATGTAGCTTCTAGAATGTTTTGCATTGAATATTATGTGGAATTCCTTTGACTATATTGGTTTATAAACACTATAAAATTGTAACTTTTGACCTTACTAGAATACTATGCTTCTATTGCAGTAGATTGTGGCTGATGCAAATAAAGGAGCTGTCCCCAACCACGGCTGTCTACGGCTGATAACTGTTGCCGTCTAAAAGATATGGAAAGCACTTGGGCCCCCACCTCCCTTTTTTACAGAGTAAGAAACACAACTGGAAAACAATTCAAAAGCATTTTGAACTGTAGAAACCACCAGTGCTTAAGAGGGGAAGAGCACTAGTTTTGCAGTGGCCTGTTCATGAATTCCCAGGAAAACGAGCTTTCTGGTGCCAGCCTTTGAAAAGTTTTATCAAAATTCTATGGACTGGTAGGCTAGACAGACCTCCTTCCACTGAAGGCAATGCTTACACGTTCAGAAAAGGTGAGAAAATACACAAGACTAACTGTTCCAACAGAGGTGTAGAAACTGTTGACCACCCAAGTATTTTGGACTTGAGTTCCAAGAAGCCCAAGCCTGTGCGGCCAACGGATAAGGCTCATGGGAGCTGCAGTTCAAAACTATCTGGAGGGCCAAAGGTTCTGCAACCCTGAATGGTGATGGACTGGGATGTAAACAGTCAAGGATTTCAAAGGCCAACAGAAGAAATAACTGAGAAAGTTAATCTCTCACTATGTAAGCCCAACAGCTATCAAGTATCTCTGCTTGTGGCCAACTGTTTGCTCTCTAGGCCAAGGAGGGGGGAAATGTGTGACCCTCTAGCTATTGCTCAATTGCAAATCCCACCACCCCTCCTCAGGCCGCACGACCCCCACCGCTGCTCTTGATCGAAGGACAGATGAGCCCCAACACTCAACTTCATCTGGCCCCTGGACATTTGCAAGGAAGCCTCACCTGGCTTTTCACCACGAAAGGTTGCAAGGAATGGTCAGTTAGGGCAGATCTGGGGGGGAGGGACCCAATGTCCCTGTTCCAGTGGAAACAATCCCCCATTATTATGAGCAGGCCTTTGTTGTTATTTCCTATTAAATCAGCTGTGACATATGGCAACTGTGTGAGAGGCCTCCATGATTTTCAACAGCTCTGCTCAGGTCTTACAAAATGTGGGTCATGGCCTCCTTATCTGAGTTAATCCATCTGTAATGGAGTCTCTGTGTTCTCCTTCTGCCCCCACTTTCCCTCAGTATTATCACTTTTTCCTATGAGCCAAAGTACAATAGCCTCAGTTTAATCATTTTGTCTTTACCTGTGTCCATCTCTGCAGCCAGCTTTAGTACCGTTCCTGCAGGTCAGGGGATCCCAACCGTATCCCCTTAATGCATTAAAATATTCCAAAATCATTTATTATATTTATAGAACAATTAAAAACATAACTGTGCACCCAATTACTTTAAGCAATGTCCTTGTTGTGTGCCTTCAAGTCACTTCTGACTTACGGAGACCCTAAGGCAAATCTATCATGGGGTTTTCTGGGGCTGAAGTGTATGACATGCTCAGAGTCACCCACTGGGTTTCCAGGGCTGTGAGGGGAATCAAACTCTGGTCTCCAGGGCCGTAGTTCAACACTCAAACCCCTACACTATGCTGGTTCTGTGTGTGTGTGTGTGTGTGTGTGTGTGTGTGTTTCCTAGACGGGGCGAAAAGTTCTCCACATTTGTTTCAAACAATCATTTATTTTAAATGATTAAATTTTGGAGCCAGCCAGCAATGAGATTCTGCATAACACAAAAACGATGCAAACGCAATTGCAATACAAAGTCTTTTCAGCCACTCACAGCCAAAATCGTGGATGCCAGGATCAATGGCAATACAGCAAGGACTTTTCAAAGGTAACCAGAAGACAAGCCAAAAACTACCCCCTGCCTGATCTTTTTATCCTTTCATCTTGGCAAAACGCCATTAAGGCTCTATTGCTTACAAAAAAACCTCCTTTTGCGTGAACAGGCACCGAAACTGGATATTTCACTATTGGGTGGGGAAGGGGAATAAATTCCTTTTTGTTGTTTTTACAGTGACTCCTCTATACCAGGTAAGGGCTCAGGTAAGGATTTTTCTCTTTTAAAATATAGTTTCTGGAGACAAGGCTAGTCTGTCCAATTCATACAACTTTACCTCTCCTCCTAATGAGCAGTTGCCTTTCTCTGTCTACCAACCACTCCATACACAAAAAAGCACTCCATCTTGTCCTTTGGATCCCTCTTAAAGGGACATGCCTCTTACCTTGAAAGATACCAGGTGGTTCAAGAAGCTATGTCCATTATTCACAGCAATCGTGATTGCATGGCTCTTGACAATTTCTCTTGTTTTGCAGGTGGAAAGATTTTTTAAAAAATCAGTTTCATAACGGTTATTTTTATTCAGTTTGTTCCAGCCCTCTTAGCATTGTCAGTTTTCCAGGCAACCAGAAAGTTTGTTTGAAACGTGTGGGAGCCACTGTGACATCAAATCAAGGCAGTGAAGTCCAAGTTTCAAACTGTCATACTCCCCAAAAAAATTATTGAGAGACCTTAGGCTTGTACCCTCTCTAGGCCAAACCCAATTTGTTGTGTGGCTCCAAGGATGAAATTGGAGATCCCCCATGTATATCACTCTGAACTTCACAGAGACAGCGTGGATCCTCAAAGCAATAAAATATGTTATAAACAACAACGATCCTTGTGGCACTACGATGGCTTCATTATTTTCTTTAGCATAAGCTTTTGTTGACTGCAGTCCACTTCATCAGATGCAAAGGTGAGCTGCAGTTCACAAAAGCATGTGCTAAGTAAATCACATTGGCCTTTTAAGATGCCAAGAGATGCCTTGTTGCTTCACTGAGACAAACTAACATGGCTAATCTCCTCCAAGTACAAGCTTTCTCCCATTATCTGGCAAGGTTTGGGATTGGAGCACTGTCAGAAAATGGAACTGCTTGAAAAGCAGAACCCATGTTCTGCCCTGTAGAGAGCATTAAAGGCTTACAGAGGCTCACTTGGGATCAACTGCACATGTGCTGCTTGCAAAGTCTCTCAGCTTGGCACCTTCCCCTCCACCAGCTTGCTTTGCAAGCAACATGCATGTGTGAGCAGTCCCAAGTGAGCCTCCACAGGCAAGAATAACCAATGAAAGAATGGAATCCCCATCAAATTAATGTA
Source organism: Iguana delicatissima (assembly GCA_948472985.1). Lineage (NCBI taxonomy): Eukaryota > Metazoa > Chordata > Lepidosauria > Squamata > Iguanidae > Iguana > Iguana delicatissima. Next base: position 1,225,799 of record CAOKZL010000453.1, on the reverse strand, counting down.
ATTTGTGCTTTATCTGGAAGTGTCAAAAGAGCGAGACATCAAAAAATGGGTGTCAAAAGGTGGGGGTGTCCTATACATGTTAAGACCTGAATACGTATTCCAGCCAAATAAAATTGTGCACACAATGAATATCCCTACTTGCTGCCCACTCCTTTTGGTAACAGTTTGAAACACACACCTACTCAGTAAGTACCACTGAAACCTGCAGTGCAAGGGAAAATATGCAAGGTTAGGCCTATGCCTCCTCTATTCATTTCTGCCAGGCCTACTAAATCATGTTGATTAACACTTGCGGTCCACAGACAACTCCCTTGCCATTTACTGGGCTCTCTGATTTAATAAATAAATAAACTATTGTATTGTCCTTTGGAGTTTTTAATAAAAATTTTTAAAAAATTAAAAAAATAAACTGGGAAGCTGGACAGCAATGAAATGATCACCACCATTAGTTTTCTCGGAAAGTAAAAATGGCAGTTAGGTTCAGGTAAGTTCTTTATTTTGAAGTACGCCCACAAGCAGAAAGGTATTTGGGGAGGCAAAAAAGTATTCAAGAGGGCTAAAAGATGGCCAAGCAGCAAGACACACCATTTCTGCCATGCTTTCAAAGTATGTGTTTTATTGGCACATCCGGAGCATCATCAGTTTGCTTTCTGCTAAATGGGTATTTGGTTGTGCTGGGGGGGGCAATTAAGAGATCCGGCATTTCGGGTTCAAACCACCTCCGCTCCCTTCTACTTAGTTTTTTCACCAAGTTACCCCTTGTTTCTATGCTTCATCTGTTTGCTTTCTGAGAGGCAGATGCTGGAACAGAGAACTGAGCTCACAGAGAATTTTGCGCTTTCTCACTTGGCCTAATAAAAGGTATTACTCCAGTGTGGACTTTGGAACTTGAATTCAGAAACAGTAGTTTTTGTGTCCAGCAACTCACAGCACACTTCTGCCTTGTTACTAAGAGCCTTGGGCGGATTACTTTCCTTTGTCTCATCCTAGTTTGCCTTATGGGAAATAGCTTCTGCTGAGTAGCCACAGTTCTCATGGCAGCCATGTTGTGAGACTCTCAAAATTCCCACTGGGCCCACCAGCTTAAGTCAGTAGGGGGGCCTGCTAGTTTGAAAGGATATCTTTTGAACTGAGGATCAGCAGGATGGATTCCTGGATCCAGTCCACTCCATTCACTCCATGCCAAAATCTCTGAGCATATGCAAAGTACATTTTCCTCTTAAAAGAACAGTCAAAAATCCAAACAAGGCAAAGACCACAACAGGATTGGAAAATTCCATGCAAATTTAAGAAATCGGGGACTTTTGGGGCAGGGAGGAATAGTTGGCATATTTACTTATCCTGGCTGGGGATGTTAAGCTCGGTAGTTTTAAGACATCTGATTGGGAAATGGCATCCTAGAAGATTGCTACTCAAAAAAACAGAATAGGCTTTCATAGATGAAAAGTTATAGAACGAAGAACATTTTAAACACTGGGGGTAGAAAATGAGAGCTATTATCTCTTAACAGAAACAAATGTTACCCAGTCTTAGGCCATTTCCACACTAGGCTGTTAGAGAGCTACGATTTCCACTTTCAACATCCTATGGAATCCTGGGGTTTGCAGTTTCGGGAAGGGCAGACCTGCCCCTCCCAAAACTGCAAACCCTAGGATTCCAAAGGATGTTGAAAGTGGAATCATAGCGCTCTAACAGCCTAGTGCGGATATGGCCTTATTCTGCAGTTGTAAAATTATGTATATTCATATAATAATATCCGTGTACTGTTGTTATTATGGAGATCCTATCACCGGGTTTCTGGGGCTGAGAGTGTGTGATGTGCCCAAGGTCACCAAGTAGATTTTCACGGCTGAGAGGGGAATCCAATTCTAGTTACCAGGTTCATAGTCCAATGCTCAAACCACTACGTTGCTTCTTTCATGTTCATGGAATAGATAACTTTAATAAATTAAATTGTCAGTATCAGATACACTCCAACCAAAAAAACAGCAAAATTCTAGGACACACGTAGGAAATCAAGTGCCCCTCCAGCTATTGTTTGTCTGCAGATCGAAGCACCCCAAGCCAGTATAGCCAATGGTGAGGAATGCTGGGAGTTTCAGTCCAAAGACATCTGCTTCTCATCCTTGTTCTACAAGAGCGAGTTTAGGTTTCTATTTCGCTAAAACTAGAAAGTGTTGACAAATTAACTAAGCCAAATAGCCAGAGACGTAACTATTAAACAGAACTAAACACACCAGCTCTTTGTCAGAAGTCTAAAGACAACTTTGGTTTGACTTTAAGATCTTTAGAATAGATCATGAAAAAACCAACAACAGCGATAGAGCCCAGAAAAGCCAGAAAAAAGTAGCAAATTTCCTATCTGTTTCATTATATCCTGTACCTCCTAGAGGCCATTTTCCATGAACGTTTCTCTCCTCCCCTTCCATCTTCTTCTTCAACATCTACTTAAAATCTTGGGTATAATGATTAACAATGCTGTAAGGAGCAAATCCAGAAAGACAGGTGAAGCAAAAACATAGCATTTACATTTGCAATTAAGGACTGCGTAAAGAACTGCCACCAAATTTGGAATTGCTGCTCACACACAGCACGGAGTGTTCAGAAGCCACCAGCAGGAAGTGCAGAAGCTTCATTTTTGGAAAAATCAGGTCAGCCTAAGAGACAATATGATGCGCCATGCCAGCTGCACAGAAGCTGAATTCTGATAGCAGGGGTTGAGGGGTAGCCAGGAATCTTGCTTTCCTAAATTTATGCCTTCTCTTTTATTTAAAGAGAGAGCTTTTGAAGGTAACCAAACACTTTTCAAAAACAGAGTGCCATTCTCCTGTCCTTTGTTATCCTCACTGGAAATAACAACATGACAAATTCATATCTTCACTGAAAGAGACGCACCTGATCCCAGCTGTGTGTAAAGAATCAGACAATTCACTTTAACCACAGCTGGAAGTTTTTAGTGCTTCGCAAAGACAGCTCCAATTTTGTCCTTAAGCAGCAGCAGTTCCTTGTCTCTCTCCCAGAAGCTTGAACACATTCACGAGGACAACCATCCCAGAGTGAAACTGTCCTACAAAGCCACAACAAGCCACGGGCTTCTCCTTAGAAAAACAACATCCATAATCTCAAGGGAATCAAAACCTTTGGACAGTCAAGACAACGACACCTCAGGAAACAGAAAACAAACCACAAAGGACAAAATTTAAATGCTACACAGGAACTTCCAAGCTATATTATATTGGATTCTTCTGCATGCTGGATGTGCTATTTTGCCCAAGTTAAAAAAAAAAAAGTTTTAAAAAAAACAGGTAGAAGGTATCTTCCAACTGCATGTTAAAACTTGGCAAGGGGCAAAAGGGCATGTTTCTGTGGCAATGTTTGAGGAAGAGTCTTGTGCTGTACAAAAGAATGCATGCAATAGCTTTCCTATGAAATTTATACTTCTGAATCCACCTCAAGTTCCAAATCTAATGGTTAAAAGGCTTACACAAAAATAAGCAGTCAGTAGTGCAACTTTAGCAATTTAGAAGACAGGAGGAAGATCACCTTTTTCACTCCCTTCATTTCTGAACCAACACACTGCACCATTATTTATGGTGCAAATGAACCATGTTTCCAAGCAGTGTTCAGGGCACCCTGTCTTACTTGCTATGGCCAATGAAACAACCGAGGAGCAGCCCATTCTATTCCGAACACTGGTCCCACCCCCAAGCCTTGCCCAGTAGCGCCCCTGTCACCACTCCACTGCAGTGAATCCAACTTCTCACCTGGCCTCCCATCCCCTAACTGCTCCCAGATACCCCCAAATTTCCCCCCACTACCTTTGTTCTGTTAGGGTGCACAACCAGCATCTTACACCCAGGTCAGCAGTGTGAGGACCCATCCAAACCTGCCTTTGCTTCTGCCCATCCAACCAATTAGATCCCCTTTCCTGCACCCAAACTGAGCCAGGGACCTCTGCTCTCCTCTTCCTCCTAGGGCACCAGTCACCTTTCCTTCACACAGCTAACGCCCCTCATTTATAAGAATACACCCTGCTTCTCCAACCTCAGCTGTCACCCCTCTGACACTAATTACTCAGCCCTCCCTGGCAGATGCCACCCCTAGACTTTCTGCACCGCCTTCTCTCAGCTCCAGAGGGGGCTTTTTAAGAAGTATTTTACTCCTGGGGTGACACAAAGATCCACCCCCACCCCACAACCCCAGCTTTTCTGTCTGTTTCCATAGTCTCCCACCTTGCTACTCCTCCAACAGCTTCAACAGCCCCGCTTCTTCTCCACCCGCCCCCTGCACTCCGTCCACCGTGCTGCTGTAGCCCCCTCAGCCTCCCTTCCAGGGGCAGGTCCACTTACCCGCGGAGAACGCCCCCAAGAGTGTTCTCACCTCTCAACGCTTCACGCAGCGCGATCCTATGCATATTTAGAAGAAACTACCCCTCAGTGTTCAATGGGAGATCCTCCCCAGTGCCTGTGCGGGAGCATTTTAGGATCGCTGCTCCCGAAACCCTGGGGAAGCCCACTGCACCGCCTCGCGTCGTGCGCCCCTCCCCTTTCCCAACTGCAGCCCCCCTCCAACACACACTCCTCCCAACGGATCGGGCCCCCCTTCCCCTCCTTGCTTTGCATCGCACCGCCCCGCCCCGCCTTCCCTCTCGCACGCTTCCTCCTCTCTCCAAAATGCATGGCCGCCGCCTTCCCTAGGCCTTGCATCCCCCGCATCCTCACCCCGGGGGAGGGGTTCTTACCCGCCTGCGCGCAGCCCCCGGCCCCGTCCCGGCTCGGTCCGGCTCTCGCAGCTCCGCAGCGGGCAGCTTCGGGGGCTCCGGGGCCACGTGACAGCGCCCCGCGCCCCCATAGGCTGGGCCCGGACCAGGGCTGCCGGGCAACGGTGAGCCCGCCCCCTCCCTCCTTCCCTGCACCTGAGAGACAGGGAGGCGAAGCCGCCTTACGCCAGCGGCGCACCCGCTAAGTCAGCGGCGTAGCGCAGGCTTCATCCTTCCCGTCGGCTACGGCCACCGCCACGCCGCCTCCGCCAACGCCGCCGGCGTAAACTGCCCCGCTATACCTGTGCCGCCGGCCTCTCCGTACGCCGATTGCGCAGCTCGGGTCCCCGCTTCCTCTCGCGCCCCTTTGTAATCCTCACACAGCCAAAGGCGGAGAAGGGCGGCGGACTCGGCGGAGCGGCTGAAGGAGAGCCGGTCTCTCCCTCCCGCCCCGTCAGTGTCTCTTGAAGGGAGCGGGGCCGCGAAGCCGCGCACCTGAGGGGCGCGCTCACGCGGAATGCGTGGCCGTCCCGCTTCGCCCGCGGTCCTTGCGCAAAATGCGTAAGGCTCGCGAGAGCCTCCTTTTCTCCTCACGGCTTAATTGGGGCGTCGGGGGGGGGATGGGGCGCCTCGGGACCCAGGCAAAGTTAAACTGGCGGGGCGGGAAAAGGGGCCGTGGGAACGGGGAGGCGGGTGACAGGTGTCTGGATCAAAGGGGGGCTGAGGGGGAAAAATAAAAGGCGCTGAGGGGAATTTCAGAGGCGAGCAGGGAGCGCGAGGTCGCTTCTGAGGGGAAAACACCAGACCGTGGAAGGGGAGCAAGGGGGAGGCCGAGCGAAAATGCAGCCGCTAAGGGTGAGAGGGAAAAGGCTTACAAATAAAAAGGGTGGAAATGAGGGGCTTTTGGAAAAAGAGGGGGTTGGCGTCGCCTGCAGTTGAGGGGCTGTGGAGGTAAAAAGGGAAGAAAGTCCCGTTTGATTAAAAGTGGAAGAGCCTGAGGTAAAATTGCAAGGGTGGCGAGGCTTTAAAAGGAGGAAAAAAGGCGCAAGGGAGAGGAAAAGCTATTTAATGAAGAGGGTGAGGTTAAAAAAATGGAGATTGCAAATGGGTGAGGAAGGGATGGCTGGGGTGGGGAAAAAATGGCCAGGATGAGCCTTCTGGCGAAACACGAGAGGTTTTTAAAAACGGGGGGGAAAAGAAAACCAAACGGGAGACAGCATCGTGTGATGGTGTGACTGGGTCTCCGAGAGTTTTTATTTATATCTTTCTTTAAGTTATATCCCGCCTTTCTCACAGCAGCGGGACCCAAGAGAGCGTGCAACATTTTTAAAGCACGATACAATTTTTTAAAAAAGTTAAAGCACAAACTGAATTTCTGTTTTAAAAAAACTCAAAAGCAGTCTTCAAAGACAACTTTAAAACTTTTTTGAAAAATAAAACCCCACACACCCCTTTTGCTGTGTAGACTTAAAAGAAAACCAAAAATTCCCTTTAAAAAGGGTCTTTGCCTGCTTGGCAGGGAAAAAAAAAAATATCGGGGAGCCTTGGGAGAAAATGGAGGAGGAGGACGAGGGGAAGTTAAAAGAAGTTGCTGGAGTCTGTTAGGAGTGAGAGGGGGAAAGTGTATAAATAAAAGCGGAAAGCAAGGCTGGAAATGAGGGGCTTTTGGAAAAGGGGAGGTTGGCGTCGTCTGGGGCTGAGGGGAGAAGAGGCTCTTGAGGTAAAAATAAAGGAAATGCAAGGGTATTTGGATTAGAAGTGGAAGAGCCTGAGGTAAAATTGCATGGGAACTGTGGCTTTAAAGGGGGAAAAACAGCTCAAGGGAAAGATAAGGCTGTTTTAGTGAGGACAAAGTGGGTGAAGACAAAAATATGGCGGTGGCAAAATGGGCAGTGAGGGGGAAGGCATGGCTGAGGGAAAAAGAAAATGGCCAATATGAGCCTTGTGGCAAAACACAGGAGTTTTAATAAATGAGGGGAGGGAGAAACCCAACTGAGAGACAGTATTGTGTGGTGGTCTGACTAGGACTCAATAAATTTTTATTTATATCTTTATTTAAGTCATATCCAGCCTTTCTCCTAACACAGGATTCAAGGCAGCATACAACATTTTTAAAGCACAATACAATTAAAAAAAACAAACAGTTAATGCAACAGTTAAAAGACAAAGTAAACTTCTGTTTTGAAAAACTCAAGTTAAAAACAGTACTAAAAGATACTTAGAAACTTTTTTAAAAAATAAAAAGACACATATCTTAAAAGGTTTATTTGCTGCATACACTAAAAAAAAAAAAACTAAAAACTTTCCTTAAAAAGGTTTTTACCTGCTGGCACAAAGACAGCTAGCCAAACCTGGGGGTTCAAATCCCTGTTCAGCCATGGAAAACTGCTTGGGCAGGTCACATTCTCTCAGCCTCAGAGGAAGCAAACAGCAAATCTCCTTTGAAAAATATATATATATATATATATATATAAAAATATATTTTATTTTTAATTGAGCAAGCCTGGTATAGTGATTTGAGTGCTAAACTCAGTTTCTGAGTGACCCGGCTTGAAATCCCCCTGAGTGACTTTCTAAGGAAGCCTCTAGGATACAGTTACCTTAAGTCAGAGTTGTTTTGGAAGCACAGAACAACAAATACAGCAGAAGTGTCCATATGTATCCAATGATTAAATAAAGGAAGTTAGTAAGCAAATGGGTTGACGTGAGACCTGAAGCTTTAAGGCAAGACTGCACTGCACTATGACTTTGGAGACCAGGGTTAAAATCTCTGCTTAGCCATGCTCAGGCCTTGGACAAGTCACAACCTCTCAGCCTCAGAGAAAGGCAAAACCCCTTCTGTATAAATCTTGCCAGGAAAACTCCATTATAGTGTTGCAATAGGTCAGAAATGACTTGAACACAAACAGCAACAAAGAAGCTTAGATCAATGGAGTTGGGCACAAAAGTATGGAGTTTACTTAGGTGAGGTTAGGCTCTCAAAAACATGGAGCCTGGCCTGTAATATATATATATATATAGGTGTAAAACTCACTTTTAATATTACGCTTTCTCATAAGGTCAGGTAAGTAGATTTGGGCCTGGAGGTGAATGGAGCGAGTCTGGCAGTGTCCTTTGGTTAGGATGTTTTATCTAATCCTTTCGGGGTAAGATTAAATGTCTTGCTTCCTTATTTACATTCCCATCTTCTTCTGAGCGAGGATGTAATTTTCACTTCATTTTCACCTATAAGAATAATTTCAGCAGTTTTCCTCCCATTGTGTGAGAATACAGGGGTTTCTAAGCAATTTTTAACTGCACATGGGAATTAATTTGAGGAACATTTGTTTGAGCAAAAATGTGCATGCTTTTTCTGTGCAGTAAAGTTCAAAAATAATGCTTTTTATGCAGAAAATGAGTTTTCTGAACAGAAAAGGCATTGTAGTTTTTCACAACAGTATATTGCTGAAATGTGAATAATCTCACAGTTGTTCTCTTTTTCTTCTTGACACCCTTTTTTTATCCAACATGTCAGTATTAATGAGAGTTCCCAAATCATCAGCAGAGCATGGAAAAATTATTAGACTATCGTTCTCAGATTCCCACAGCCATCACAGTCAATAACCACTGGCCATTCTACCTAGGGCATTCTGGAAGTAGTTAATTCAAAAATGTAACCTTTCCAAGCTGTCCTTGCATGCATGTTTCTATTCCTAAGTAGGCAATAATTGCAATTTTGTTTAAGGGATTGCTTCCAAGCTGTGGTACTCGCTGTGACATTTGCATGTGCAAAAAGATACAGCTTTTTCTTTTACTGCTTTCAGGTTGGGCTGCTGTTCGCTTTGTGAGAGAATCAGCTTTTCTTCCCCTTTGCCCTCTTCTCTCAGCATGGACCTTGTTCCTGAATTCTGTGGCCTCAGCACTCCTGGATTGCCCGGAAAGGTATAATATAAAATTCACTGTACACTCTCTCATTTGTTTCCCTCCCATGGTATATGTCCTACTGTGGTATAGGTATAGGTAAGAATGAGAGATAATTGCATTTGGTTTGGGTATTTTGTAAGAATTTCCACTAAATTTACTAATTTATTAATAAACAAAACAGAAAGAATGTGAGTTTTAAAAGAATTCAAATGTGGGGAAAAGCAGAACTGACAGATTTACCCAGCCAGGCAGCAGACTTTGGGGATGCACCTCTTTAAAGTCTGATTTTGGCTCCTATGTAGTGAAGCCCTGTTTGTGATGCTGAGAATGGGATTGGCGCTTCTTTTTCCTGATAAGCTGCTTATCTTTACAAGCTGTGTAATATAATTCCCAAGCTGGAATAGGTGCACCTATTGGATCTGGCCAACTAAGATAGCTGAAGATTTCGTTCACTAAATTTTTAATAAGACTTTCTCCAAATTTTCCAGTTTCTTCATAAATTTCATAGAAGGAGCTTGTGATTTAAAGAAATAAGTTGAAGAAACAGTGCTTGACAGATGTACCTATCCCTTGCCAGGAAAATAATATCCTATACTATTAACTTGGCTTGCACAGGATTGAAGGCTTCTGCCAGTAAAAGCAAAACATAGCCCCAGAACCCTGACTTTTCCATCTCCAACTGTAGCTGCCAGCGCAGACACCTTCTTTGCTATTTATAACTAATAGGATGAATCAATAACACGAAAGAAAGATACATAAACATGACACTGCATGTGTTGAGTCAGGAAAGAATTGACCTAGGAAGTTCTGCCTTTAGTCACTGGAACCTTTCAGAAATTATTTTAAAATATAGATGTTGACAGCTTCCTCCATCTTTCCTTCTTATGCAACTTGTCTGATCTTTTTTTTTTTCAGTTTGAACTTGAACATATCTGAAAACAACACATGCTTTGGTCACTACCTCCATTTAGGGTGCCATCCAGTGGATTCAGATGAAGGCAATTTCCGCACTAGACTGTTATAGTGCTGTTATTCCATTTTCAACATCCTATGGAATCCTGGAGTTTGCAATTTAGGGAGGGGCCTTTGAGGCAAACCCCAGGATTCTATAGGATGTTGAAAGTGGAATAATAGCACTATAGCAGTCTAGTGCGGAAATGGCCGAAGAGTTGGAGGGACAGCTAGGCTCAAGTAGGATCAATCCTGCTCTTAGACAAAGCAAAACAATTGTTTCTGGTATTAGAAACTGGGAAGTGGGAGCAGGATGTTGGAAAAGAAAACTTTGGTCTGTGCAGCCTGTTCCCCGCCCCCCAAGCTAGCCTATGAAGTTCAGGTGCAATGGAGGACTTGTTTTCCCAGCATGTATGTTGTGGAGAACAGAGAGAGGTATTTCTCCCTGTCTCCTTATACTGTCTATTTATAAAAATATTTATGTCCTGCCTAATATCCAAGCATCTCAGGGTGGCCTAATGTAAAATAAATACAGGCAATTTCAAACATTTTGAACAGTAAAAAATAAAGTCTAAAGCCATATTAAACTAGATGATTTAAAACAATACAGGTATACCTTACTTAATGAAGTAGATGTATTCCTGGGCATTGTTTCTTTAACAGAAAATATGGTTCCAGAAGCAGAAATAACAGAAAGAATAGAGGTAGGGTCCTACACCACAAAAAGAAGAGCAGTTGAACGTATCTCACTTTTCATTGAAAACTAACAGTAGGCACATGTGAAATGGCACAGCCAGGTCAAATGAGCCTTGCATTAATAGAAATATTTTTGAACCTTCTGGAGATCACTTTAAATTTTTAGCAAAATGTATCCTGGGGTTTTTAATTTTTTTTTTAAACCAGCCTCCACTTTTCTTATGATTTCTGTGTTGGTGGTGTGTGTGTATATGCTTCAAGCTGCCTGCCAGCTTGTGGTGACCCCATAAATTTCATATTATTTTCTCAGGCGAGGAATACTCAGAGGTAGTCTGACCAGTCTCTTCCTCTGAAATACAGCCTACAGCACCTGGTATTCCTTGGGGGTCTCCCATCCAAGTAGGAACCAGGGCTGACCTTCTTTAGCTTCCAGAGGAAGGCAAAGGCAACCCCCTACTAAACAAATCTGGCTTGTTATAGGTCTGCCTCAGAATTACCATAAGTTGGAAATGACTTGAAGGCACACAGCAACAATACTGTAATGTTACCTTGTGTTGAAAGTGTAGCAGCCATTAAGTTTAAAAACAGTGACCAGTAAGACCATGATAATATGTAATCTAGGCCATAATGAGCTGTGATCTCAGCAGTTGTCTATGTCCAGGTGAATGAAAGCTGATCACCACCTACTGATAGATGCTTGATTCTCTCTAGGTGATTCTAAGTAGGTTAGCTTTTCAGTAGTTTAATAAAAGAAAATGACAGTGCAAGTAAAATAAATCCTCTGCTACAGCTGTTCATGTGTGTATCATTTATCTTACAGCCTCAGTGTAATGCAAAAAATTGTATTAATTGTTAGCCAGTGTAATGCAAAAAATTGTATTAATTGTTAGCCAGTTCTAGGATTTTGCATGAAAACCCTTGTAATAACGTAGATGTAGTTCTTTGCTTGTTCATGCAAGTCATCCTGATGGTTTACATACAGTTCGTGATGAGGTCATTTTGTAAAGAAATCATCATTTAATGTCTGCACCCTTACCCTTGTACCAATTTGCACCTTTCTTTGGTTGGTGGAGTTTGAGTTTCTAGACTCCAATATGCTAATAAAAGTCTGTCTATGTATATCCTTCTCTCTGTCTTTAGCAAAATTCCAAGGCCGTGAAAGCTAGCCATCTGAAACTTGGTATGTATACTAATAGAGCAGTTCTTAACCTGGGGTCCACAAATCCCCAGGGGCTGCATGCCCTCACAGGGGGTCCATGAAGGCTTGAAGAAGTATTATGAGCCTTTACAGTTAAAAAAGAAAGGAAGAAAGGAAGGAAGGGAGGCGGACAGACAGATGGTACATTGATTTCAAAGAGCAGGAGTGTTGCCAGTGGCAGACATCTTTTGTACAAAGTTTCATTACAATATCTCAACTAGTTCAAAAGTTATGAAAGTGTTTGATAGTGCAAAAAAAAGAAAGAAAAATGTACTCAGCACTTGCTACTTCAGCATGCAGTGAGAACACGTAAGTGAATGAAGCTGAGTGAAAGCACATGATGTTTCTTGCTACCACACATATGGCCAGAAGCTGCTTTGAGTTAAGTCTTGGTGGTCTGCGGCAACAAAAGACATCTAAAGGGAGGCCTCGGTGAAGAAAAGGTTAAGAACCACTGTACTGAAAAGATCCTGATGATGTTCATGGGGTTATTTTGTGCAATATAAGTAATTTTAGTTAAAACCTATTTGTAGCCTGCAGTACCATCTTTCGATAGTAGGTTTCCCTAATTTTCCCCAGAGACCATAACGAAGTCAGGCCTGGGAGATTAATTTCTTCATGGGCCTGTAAATAAGTCCATATACTGCTTCTCTCAGCAGGGTGCAAATGGCTGCTGCATCAAAAATATCACTTGGTGGCTTCACTACCTCAGTCAGCTTAAGGATATTTGCATATATGCACATTGGTGGCTCAAATGACCTTAAAGTGTACTATATGAGAAAGATCTGTTGGCTGAAAATGAGAGTGTAACTGAGGGGAGAACGAAAGAAAACCAAGATCAGCAATGCTGTTGACTGCTCACCTGCTTACCTGAGGCAAATATCAAAATGCCTTTGGGAGTGCTGCCTAATATGCAAAAATGCCCCTTCCAACCCTCTGTATTCCTCTATTTTTGCTGCTATGGTTGCGTGCTCTAACCCTCTTGGCTCCCTTTTGTGCTTTCTGGCCTCAGGAAATGCAGCCTCTTGCTATAGCCCATGGCAGTCTTTCAGTGGGTACCTGACAAAGGAAGAGAAGGCAAGCAGAGTAGGGTGTGAGTGGCTCTTTCCTAACTAGCTATTTACAGAGCTAATCAGGATAATGTTGTAGACAGACATTTATGCCTGTAAATGAGTGTCTCTGTCTACGTTAAAGTCTTTAATGCGGTTTGTGTTTCTGCAGTGTTGTAAGTAAGGGTGGGGGAGGGAACCAATCCAATATTGTTATAACTTTTTAGGAAAAGCCACAGTCTCTTACTGCTTTAAAAATTTGAAGTGTTAAAAGCAATGAGCTTGTATTAGATCTCCTACGTTGTTTCATAGCTCCCAGTTCAGGTCCATTTACATTTTGTTCTTCATCTGAAGGACAGGAAAATACCTGGTAGATAACTGGGGAATTTATGTAAAACAACATACTTTTAATGCCTTGGAGAAACCAAGATAATATTGCAAAAAGGTTGTCTATCTCTGATTGGTACATCTGAGCAAACAGAGAGGGGTATTATGACTTCTCACTTGGAACTGGTAGCATTATAGATATGATTCTACTCTTTTTGCCAAGCTGTACTGCGTGCTGACTTCATAAAATGGAGAAAAGGGGGAAAAAGTAACTTTTATCACAGAAAATCAATGGATCTGTCAAAGGATTTTTCTGAACTAAGCTTTGTTCTTTTTCTGCAGAAATGCATGGTGGCCATCATCAAGTCTTACCAGAGCATAAGCTGACGGTCTCAAATTGGAAGTTACCCAATGGGAAAGGAGTCTATCCAACTAGTCTATCAGCGAAAAAAGGAGGAAAAGGTAACATAAAATTGTTCTAGAACTGAGAGAATATAATAGAAAGTGCATGGGAAGATATTTACATCTCTCAAGAGATGAAGTTAAAAGTAAAGGTTTTAGCAGAATTAGTAGTTTGGTGCTTGGAAAAAAATGAATTAAAGGTCTATTCTATCAAAGCAGCTGAAGAAATATGCAGAAATAGAATTTGGTTTAGCTTGCACATGTTCTTAGTAAGGCTTACTTCATAGCAACTGTGTTTTAATACAGACTTTGAGGCTATGGTTTTGGAAATAAACCTATATGACAGATGGTCTGAAGGGTTAAGTGGGTAAAAAGGTGTATTCAGCAAAAGAGAATGAGAGTACAATAGAAAAGAGAGAAAGCAAGGGATAAACTTATAAAGAGGCATTACCTCAGAGGATAATGAGGGCATTAAATTGATTGTGATTCCCCTATCCCTATCCCATTTTCCAAAGGAAAAATACCTTGGGCATGGAAGATATAAAGAAAGCACACGTTGAGGGAGGCTGGCAGTGTAATTCCTGCTTCATAGGGGTTGATCAAAGCATGGGCTGAAACTGTCTTTAAAGGAAGAACATGGTGGGAATCTTGAATATGACTATGATAGTTCCAAAAAGGAACATTTATCGGGATGAGGATACTAGCTGTTTGGTAAGATAGAAAAGCGACATATGAAATGTTAGTAAGCACCTGACATGTGACTGAAGTGGCTAGTGAAGCAGAGGTCAAATGGCTCCATAGAAAGTTGCATGGTGTTCCTTCTGAGCTCTGTGACTGGTTTATAAAACTCATTTGTTTCTTCAAAAGGCAACACAAATTTCATGCAAATATATTACACCAGATGAAGTGGTCAGCGTGTTCATGGTCCCTCTCGGGGAAAAGAGAGGAAATACAGGGCCACCATGCTGACTCGCTCCCATCTTCTTCCTTCCCCTGACCTGGTTTGGATGCTGAGTGCCCTTTCTCTCCACCATGTGTCGGCGCCCTTCTCACAGACCAACACACATTTTGATATTTGCAGTTTTTCCACTTTTGCAGGGGTCCTGTGCCCCTAACCCTAACAACTGTGGAGGGCCAAATGTACTTATTATTGGAAGAATGTATAGATTCCCTCCTGTTTGTTAGCTCATTTTACTCATTACCAGTGAAAGAAAGAGGTACACATTTAGATAAACAAAATGTAACCTTGCATAGTTTAATGCACTGGACTATGAACATGTTTTTATGTGAATAGCATTCTTATAACCAATATATTAACAAGTATCAGCAAATGATGGCCAAGAACCTCAAAATAATATGTTATTTTGGCTAGGAGATCCCACCCAAAGCCACCGCTTTGGTTAAAGTTCTGGTAAAGAAGCTTGGTAGCGTAAAGTAATAAATATGTTATCCTGTTATCAGAAATAGTAAAATATAAGAGAAGCAGTTTCATATTATGGTGCTTACAGGACCCAGTGAGAGAATTGTTTTATTGTGACTGATTTTATATTTAGAGGCAGTGAACTAAAGTGAAATCTGCAGCTAGGATGCCTCCAGGGACAACATGCTTGGATGATATAATAAAAGTATGCTGGCCACAGTGAAACCTAAATGGCTATTAGCTATAATAAAGGGGAAAAAGATCTAAGTGAGAAAGGGTGAAATGTAAGCTGTAAAAAAATCAAGTGTTGGTACCATTTATTGACAAACAGGTATTAAAAGATGAACCTGTGTTTGTGTGAGCAGATACTGTTTTTGTTTGTTTGCTTGGTATGCATTTACTAAACAAAACTACCTCAGATTTATGCCATGTTATTAAACTTCTTCTCAGATTCTGAAGGTTGCCTTAGGGGCTTTTTCATGATTCCTTTTTAGAGTTAATGGGGTTTGTGTTGTCCATATCTGGAAGGTGGATTTGAATTTAAATACCACAGGGGACTCTCTTTCAAGCAGGTGCACAGCATGTACAATGTTGAACACCTAACCAATTTCACTGAAATCCATAACACTTCACAGGTGGTTTGGTATAAACTGGAGCTGCTGAAATGCATATAGTTGGATATGTAGGCTAATAGCATCTTCAGCTTTAAAATATGAGAAGCGTGGATTTAGATAACCACATCAATGTGTAGTGGAAGCTCCTAGAAGCTTTGCGCTGACTTTCAGAGAGGTAAATAAAACGTTCCTGCTGTGTTATTTAAGTGCAAGTGTAGCTGTGCTACTGTAGATTGTTGTGCACGTATTTTTGTGTTTGCTCATATGGCTGCAAAAAGGTCCCGAACCATTTAAGTGTTTATCATCTTTAACCCCTATCTTTTAAAAGTGGAGAAAAGCATGATTACAGAAACTGCCATGCATGGTGTTTTATACCCAATAGGAGAGAAAGTTACAACAGTCAGGGAAAATATAATTTCTTTCTCTAGAAGAATTACTTGCAATGCCCATGTTGATATTTTAAAAAGAGTGACAATGAATAGATTCAAGAACAATCAAAAATATTGGAGCACTCTTTGGGTTTCCTCAGAGATGCGTGCCTGAGGAATGAGACATGCAAAGCGAGTTCGCAGTACTTTTCAGTGCCCAGTCAAAATACAAAATGGAGTTGGATATATGTTACAGTGGTGAAAAGAAGCACAGACTTTGACAACAGATGTCTTTCACCACTTGAGGGAGCATTGCTTTTATGTGCTAATCCTATTGTTGAGCTGTCCTACTATTTATGTATGTACGCATGTATAGACTGCTTAGCTCTGGAAATTTTACAGTGGTTAAAAGTGATGGGTTTCTGCAAATAGCTGGCAATGTAAGGAGACCCGTCAAAGAAGGCAGAGACATGAGGGTCTCAACTCTGTAGGGTTTACCAGAGTGGTACCCTCTGCATACTTTAGGAGCAGTGCTCTCCAGTACCATAGGTGGATGGTTGCATTCCTCGCTGGGTATTGTTCTCAACAGTGATACTGGTTGAACCTGGATTTGTGGTTACTGCTAAGTGTGTGTGCTTTGACTTGTGGACAAAATATGTCCATCAGCAGTATCAGGAGACCAGCAGTTATGCTTTAAATGAGTCTGCTTGGCCTGCACTCTTTGAGGTGGAAGCAATCAATGGGAACAAATCAAACTATAGAGGAGATGAGTTTTCATGTGGGCTGAATACTTTTCAGAGGGCACCAGGGCCTGATCTGCAGATTCTTCCGTGAGCGAGTCATCCCACTGATGCTGAAGAGACTGTGGTAGGTTAATACAGTTAATCAAAAATGTGCGTAATTCAGTAAACCAACATTTTTTTAAAAGCTGTAAAATTATAGAAACAATGTCTAGTGTGTCTTCCTACTATCAAGTAGGCTGTGAAGGGGGAAGGATTCGTCTTCCTGTGCAAAATATCTTTTGATAGAGTTCCATTTTAATTGAGGATTAGGACAATCCATGTGGAGAGTGTCTCGTAAACTTCAGTGAAGCACTTGTTTGAGAGAGACATGTTTCTACAGCTCTCAAATCCTTTAGATAGAATATCTTGGGATAAGATGTACAGCCATGACTGTCATTTTTCAAAAGCCTCTTTTTAAAATGTGTTTGTTGTAATCACAACCTTCTTGTTTTGGATACATGTTGAAAAACCATTCCCTTACTCTGAGTACATTATACAGACTTTCATTTAATAACACTTGTTTAGTGAAAACTGGTTCATCAGTAAGAGATTGCATTTTGCCAGGACGTTCCACAATCCCCCCATATCCAATATAGGAGTGGCATTTTAAATTCCTATTAATTCCTTTAATGAAAGGTTATTGTTCTCCCTTTTTTTCACTGCACAAATAATAACTTGTAGCAAGAAATGAAGCTCATGAGGCTAGCTGAATGATATTGGTATTAATATTTCTAAGTGTCCTTCAGAAGACATTTAAGACCTGGCTTCCAAAGTCCTATTTCTAGCAAACAGGAAGACAGATGAAGTTACAGTGCTAGCAACCATACTGGCGCCTTATAATTCAGGCCATCAAATAATCCATATGATCGTGTAATCCAGAGAGCTGTTAACTCCTGAAAAACTTGTTACACCAGAACTGCTTTATTTTTATAACTTGGAGGAACAGTAAGACAACCAAACAAGGGCCCCTGGGTGGCATACAAAAGCATAAAAAAGCAGAGGGCAAATATATTTTCTGTAGTCCCGCAGTATTGCTGCTTACAAGCTGGATAAAAAAATAGCAATGATCTTTAATGTACAAATGGTGTCTTTAAAAGAAAAGTACCAATAGAAGTTTCAAGGTATTTTAATGTAATGTTACATGAACTGAAGAGGCTGCAGGAGGTAGCGACTCCCTGTATGTGTATCCATGGGGAGAAATATTTTTATTTACCTTTCAGTAGTATACAGATCAATAATTTAAAACATGAAGCATTACTAGGTATTGGTCAGTTAGCAGTTCAGCATTAGTTAATAACCCGATAAAGTGCCAAAAGGAACAGAAAATAAAATAAAAATACTTTAATCAAAAGATTTTCAATAAAATGATTGTCACATGGTATAGCCACCACTCACACATTTGTGGTAACAATGTTTCACAGACAGTGTTCCTTCTCCCAAGTAATACATAATGGAGGCACCCAACCTAACGTTTGAAGGTTGGGACACTTAGATTGAGGCTTTTGGAAAAGTCACACGTTTGAATTACAACTTCAAGAGTTCACAGTCAGTATGGTTCTGCATAAGTGAAATGTGCATACCAAAGTTGGTATGTGAAAATTTATCTGTTCAAGAGACTGTTGATACACAATTCCCATATGTAATTTCTAGAGAGCAAGCTGATTCCTGAAGAGTAATTTTATTTTCCCCTCTGTGGGGTGTTTATGGGCATACTATTGTAGTTGTGACTGAGCCTGAAGCAGTAGGATGTTCCTTACTAACAATGATGAGGCTTTAAAACACTGCTAAATCTCTGAAGAAGGGAGCAATAAGAGCTTCTTTCCAGGTCTCTTGCCAGCTTTGCTGTATTTTGCATCTTGCAGTCTGTAGCCAGCCGCACACAGTTATGCAGGACGATGGTCTTCCAGGTTTGGATCGCTTGTTTGTGTCATCAGAAGACAGGCAGTACTCCTTCTGAGCTCTGCAATTGCTCAGTGATGTATGCCTTTGTGACCTTCTAACAAGGTCGTTGGAATAGCATCTGTAAAGGCAAAGTAGTGAACGTACAAGAATGGAGTGAAATGATGTCATCCCAGTTTTTCTCCTCTTCTGTGATGCTACATTTGTCCAGGTTCCAGGGTCTTGTTTTGATTGCAATTTACAATTTCCCTGCTTCATCAGAAAGGAAGCAGGAACAAAGTGTTAGGGAAAAGTAGAAACTTGCAGCAGGCAACCCTGTAGTGTGTGTATGTAGTGAGTGCTCTTCTGTGAGCTAAATAAGGCATCAGGACTGGAATTAACGTTCAAAGCTTCAGAAGGTAAAACGAATTTTAAGTAAGTGCAATTTGACCTTTTCAACGTCTGCACAGGCCAAGCCTCCACTTTGCAGCTGGCCTGTCTCTCTGCTCATGTCAAAAGACACTCTCAGTGTGTCTTTTGTGGTGGGCATGTAGTTCACATATTTCTGACAGTCTGGTTCATTTAAACACTTCATCAGAACACTGGTCTAAATGCACATAAACCTAAACTGTCAGTCTCAAAATGCCAGCCTTGTCTTAGAAAGAACATTGTGGATATGCCATTAGGAAATACTGTTTGATTATCTTTTAATGTCGCTTTAAGAAAATGCCTGTTAGACCAAACACTTTCCTTTCTAAACACTTTCTACAAGTCTACAGTAAAACTTGAATGGAGTAGCACTGCAAGAAGAATGCCTGCTCAGCATAGCTCTGTGGCTTAATGATAATAATAGAAAACAACTTTGTGCAGTTGTGATTTGAGCTCTTTGTGGGATATTAACATTATTTCATATTGACAGTAAATTATTTTTCAAGTAGAACAGGACAGAGGGAGCTTAGCATTGTAAGGCTTACAAATCTTCAGGCTGTGCTTCAGGTCCACTTGTAACTTGATACTCAGCATGCAGGCTTGAGCCTGGTTCTTGAGCATGCTGTAAACTATTTTAGGATTAGCACTAAGCCACAGTTTAGAGAATAATTCATGAGGATAATTCTTGCCTATCCTGAGGCTTCCATGATGCATGAAGGAGTTTGGAAGTTTTCACCTCTGTTCTTGGTTAGCCACAGCTTGCACTGTCATCCAGACACAGACAATCTGTGATTAATCTATGATTCTATGATTAGTAGAAACAAGCCAGCTTCAAGTAACAGTTTATGAATGTGGCTTGTTGAGAGTAAATAATATGTGCCACAGTTCAAGGTTTGGAGGATACCCTAAACTGTGGTTGTTCTAAAGTGGAAGTTTCTGCTCTCTTCCTGACAGCCATAGCTTAGTGTTGCATCTCATGCAGCTAATGTGTGTCACTCTTGTGAAATGGCGCTGATGCAACCAGACCAGTCACCATTAGACAGTACAGCACCGCAGAGCAATCTACTTCCAGTTTCCTTTGAATTGCAAAGAGCTTTATTATCAGAGTGCCCTCCCTTCATCCTTGCCATGGTTTGAATTTGTATGTACCAGGTGGCCCTGACAGGTAGTATCTTCCCTGCTACGTATACATTCTTGCTAAGATTTAAATAAAGCAGAACAAAAGACCACAGTGCCAGAGCATTAAAGATTCAGACAGGATTTCCCCTTGCAGATGTATGGGAGGAATGTTCGAATCCTTCTCCTCTTGAGAAGTGTTAGGCATTCAGGTGTATTGTTGCAGCCAGGGTTGTGCTTTTTATGGATAGTCTCAGTCAGCATGAAGGGCTTACTGCCCTTCTGAAGATCTGACTTCTTGGTCTACAGCATTAAACAAAAAGTGTAGCGAGCAGCAGAATGGTGTGTTGTGGGACTACATTGTGTTGAATGAAAGAGAAGGTAAAAGTCTTCAGTTTGCTAGCTGAGCAAAAAGCAGTTCTAACGTCTTTTAAAATTTTAATGAAAAAGAAGATGTTGTACCTAGAGATTTCAGATGGGAGTTGGCCTTTCCTCCCCCTCTTTCAATAGGTATGCTACATCCTTGACTACTAGGATTTTAAAAATGAAAGGCGTTTGCTGCATGTCACCGATGTATCAGGGAACAGTCTGCAAGAATCAGCCATCATCTTAGCAGTGTGAGCCTTTATGTTCCTCCTACATTTTACAGCAGAAGGTTTGTAAAGGTCATTTTGTGTCTGTTTCTTTGTATTACGCTGCCTAATAACTTTTCAGCTAACCTTGGGTTGGAACCGTAGTGCTCAACATCCCAAGTTCCATATTCAGTGTATTGACTGACTTTAATTTCTGTCAAACACTTATTAAATAGGAAAGTCATGTATGCTGCTTTGAATTCATTGGAGGAAAGGTAATTAATACATAAATAAATAGGGATGGGTTGTCTGTGTTTCACGTGTTTTCTCATGAGTGAATTCTACCCCATTTCTATATGCATTTGTACATTTTACAAAAGTCTGTAGGAAAACGTGAATTTAGTTATACACTTAAATACATATTTTCATAATTCATATTTTAAAATGTATTTTGATTCTACTTTTAAAAAGTTGGAGACTACTTTAGAACATTTGGGAAGTGTCAGTGGTAGATAATTAAATTCCAGTTAACACATTAGCTCAGAAAGTGTGGACCAGCTCAGTTTCTGTCAGAATTCATAAAGACCAAATTTCTCAAGTATCCCTAATGAGTGATGCTATGTATGGCAACTGTTAATCTTTATTTCTATTTTTTTATATTTAAAAACAATCACATAATAAATAATACATAAAGCACAAAATCAATAGAAATTAGTTGAGTGGCAGCAGTAAAACATTAAATAAGAGCAGATCAGAATTTTTAAAATTCAGAGATAAAAGCAGCAGTTGAGAAAGGATCCTATAAAAGTAGCAGATAAAATGTTAACAGCTGGTTCATCAACCATCTAAAAGTGATAAGAAGCTCAATAGATCTCTGCTGGGAGAATATTCCTTAATCTTGGTGCCATCACTAGGAAGGCCTTGCCTCATCTCATGTAAAAGCAGAACAGGGCCTCTAAGGCCAGTTTCAAAAGCCAAGGAGATTCATGTGGAAGCAGGAAGTTGCTGAAATAACACAGGACCAAGACTTGAAAGAGTTGAGTCCAGCAGTTTAAATGCAGATGGAACAAGCTAATTAACTAACGTAGCTGGAACAAAATCAGAATGATATACTTCAGTCTGCAGGGATTAGCTAACAGTCTGGCTGCCACACACTTTGTACTAGTTGGCATATCTGGACTGTCCTTAAAGATAGCTCCCTGTAGAGTGCATTGTAGTAATCAGGGCAAAGTTAACTAATGCTGCCCATCTTCTCCAGGAAAGGTCACAGCTGAGCAGTCATAACTCATAAAAGATGCTCCGATTTATTGCTGCCACTTGACATCCATAGAATGTACCAGGTCAAAGAGCTTCCTCTCAAGCTGCACATTTTCTGGTTCAAGGGCAGTTGCAGTCTTCATCCAAGAACGGAGCAAATACCCTTCTTCCTTGGGCCCAGGAAGAACCCATAGTGAGCACTTCTCTGGCTTATCTGGGTTACGTTTCAGTCTGTTCACTCCATCCATGTCTGATGTGACCTTGGACACTACAGTTTGTCACTTTTGCTGCCTTTCGGTAGCAGAAGATGGAAATTAGAGGTAGAGTTGCATGTTGTCAGCATCCTGAAACCTCCGAATGACCTCTTCTGAAGGCTTGCAGTAGTGCAATTATATTATAAATGTCTTCATGACATCATAGCTGAGTTGTGTATCACCCCTCACGTTAGGCAGAAGATAATACTGGCAAAGTATGCACTCAGCAGTGTGTCTCAATGAAAATGATTTTGAAGTATATGAGTCATCCATTTAGTGCAAGGAGGCAATAGTGGAAAGCATAAATGTCCCAAGGAATACCATATGATTCAAAAGGATTGGCGACTGTTGACTACTTTGAGTGGAGGTATATTAGTATGAAGAGAGCAACCCCCTCACATTTGTAAGCAATGCATCGATTCCTTCTGTGAAAGCTGCACACAGCGTGAATGAAATGATCTTTCCCAAACAGAGCCAGTTAAGAGGTAGTTTCTGAATGTTCAGTGATGAATGAAAAGCTGTCAAGTTGATGGTTCTCTAACAGTGATAAGGGTGTGTGGTGTGTTTCTGTTTCACCCACAAATGGGGGAGGAAGCTTTGCTACATATTGTAAAGTGCTCAGTAAGGGTGCTCCCCTCCATGGGCAAAAACACTTCCATTTCACCTTGTCGCCAAACTCAGCAATTCAGTAGAAAGTCCTCCAGCCCCTCTCAAGATGGCGGCTTTCTGTATTTTAGCATTCCACAAATTTGTATTGTTGCAAATTCCTGAAACAACAACATCAACTTCCCCTGGCAGACAGTAAGCGGTGAGTGTCCTGTAGACTTCTTAGCTTGTCCTGTTTCATTGCCAATGGAGAAGCAGGAGCCAGAATAAGGTGCTTCATTATCTGCTGCTGAGCTGCAGCGTGTAAGGTGTATAAGCAGTTTCCAGCCTGAACTCTCATCCCCAAAGACGTGCAGAGTGAGATGGTTTCTGGTGGGGAGGGAGTGGAGGAGACTACATTTCTTCTCTATTCCAAGTCCTGTCTGTTGCAGCCACAGCAGCTTCCATTAACAATTTTTGTAGAGGTTAACAAAGCTTTACCATCAACAAATCACATGATAACTAGTAATTTCCTGGGCCCTTACTTTACACTTGACCTTAAGGGGAATCTGCAGTTCCTTCTCACAAGAGGGTTTTCCTTATCATAGTGGGGTTTTCCCAGATACATCAGCAATCAAATTTGCAAAATAAGTGTGCATTTTGTATATCTTTCAGTGATCAATCACAAAATAATGCATGCTAAATCCAAGAGGTTTAGGTGGTGAAAGGACCACTATGCGAACCAGATGTTTTCGAATGACTTTGAGAGACCATGTCTTCTAAATTTATGTTGAATCTGTTGTCAAGTTTGACTCCTAGTCACCTGGTATTCCTGTACTGGAGGAATGACATGGGGGAAAAATCAGCTCTCCAACAGGAGGAACTCCGGAGGATAGGCTGTGTTAGGAAAGCAGTACACGTTACACATCACAGTTAGATGTTTGTGTGAGATTGCTTGGGGGAAAATGTTTTGGGAGAAGCAGAAGTTTTGGGGTTAGAGACAAGATACATGTGAGTAATGAAGCTCCTTTGAAGTTACTTTGAAGCAGAGCCTTTTTGAATCCTGATATATTTTGATACATTTTGGAGCTGAGATCCTGTTGGCCTGTTGTATAGCATAAAATTGTAGAAGTGAGTAGCTTTACTATAAGAGCCAGTGTGGTGTAGTGGTTTGAGACCAGGGTTCAATTCCCTGCTTGGCTGTGAAAACCCATTAGGGTGACCTTGGGGTCATCACACATTCTCAGCCTCAGAAAACCCTGTGATAGGTTCACCTTATGGCTGCTGTAAGTCAGAAATGACTTGAAAGTGCACAACAAAAATAATAGCTTTACTGGATCACACTGTTGCACAGTCTTGATCACCCAAAGTGTGGTATGGCCGTGCATTGTCCAATGCAAGAGTAGAATGCGCTTACAAAACCTCATAGGAAGCACAGTGGCTTACATCAGTGTCACAGGGTTCACACAACCTTGAATCAGATACCACAATTGTAGAGCCTGCAAGAAAAGCCGGCTTGTGTAATGGCATTTAAATCACCGTAAAGTCACAATAGGATTCAAGCCATAGACTACACCTCCCAAGGGTCCCCCAACCAAAGAGTAACATTTCCACTTTATGCCTCGGAGCTATGGAATGTCCTTCCTCAGGAAAGCGGTTTTGTTTGTATCTGTCTAGCATTCAGCTTTTGTTTTTGTTTTTGTTTGACTTTTACAGCCAAAGCAGATGTGGCATTAAATACGTCTCTTGACAATGTGTGTAAGTCTTTTTGGAAATGTAAATAATAGTTGGGGGATGACCCCACCTCACCCCCTCACTGCTACAGCACTGTTAAAAAGGCAGCAGATTTTGGAAGTAAATCTGCAAATTTTGACGTGTTAAGCAAAATTTCATTTGGCATGTGTGTTAGAGACATGTGAATAACCATGCATGATAAATGGCTTGCAAGCCTGAAAGCTTTCAGTGTTCTAAATGACTACTGCTTTTGTTCCATTTGCTTTCTATACTTCATTCTGTGAGCTGTGGACAGTTGATGCTACTCTTAAGTGTAGCATTAACACTTCGTTGTCCTTGTCATAAAGAGAAATGCCCTTTAGTCAAAACTGCTTGACCCATTAGTTCCAACTTTTATAATTTCTAGCACATGGCAGTGAGTTCACAAGTAATTTACAAGACCTGAGGAAAGCACTTCCTTTTGAGACAACAAAATATTCTGCCTTAACTGAGTGATTGTTTCGTCTTATGATAGGTGATAGGAAGAAATATATCTTTCAATCCATCTTACTGTTTTATATCCTTTATCTTGCTTTCTTTATATTACTCTCTTCTCTAAAGTAAACAGTGCCCAATCTTTCAAAAATGTCCCTTCATGTAAGAGTGTCTTTGCAAGCTTTAATCATCTTCATTACCTCCTTTCATGACTCCTCTAGTTCAGCAAAGGTACATCACTCACATGCATTTGAACACTAGATTGTTTAGCTTAAGATTAATCATGTATTGAGCATGACTGGGGTTTGGATGAAATACCTCTTCAAAGCCCAATCATGGTTGCTGTGATTGTGACATGCTTTTCCTAAAATCAAACTAGTGATTGCCAGGGACTGTTTCAGGGCTAATCATTCCAATATATTAACTTTAGTCCTCCAAGTATATGCGTGTTTTAAATTCATGTGTGGGCATTTTTATATACGGTTGCTGGTATGTATAAGACGCATATACTTTTGTATATGCAAATACCATACTTATTTCAGTGTATTCCTTTTCTTTGCTTCACCTCTGTTGTGTGTATTTTGATTTGAACATTTCCAGGTTTGCTGCTGATGTTTTGGAAATCCTTAAAGATTGACAGATGATTCAAGAGCAGGATGTTACTCATTCTGGGCACACACAGTTAGGTTAAGAGTTCTCTTTCCAAATAGATTGTCCTCTGCAGTCTGTGCAAGGAAGCAAGGGATATCCATTTTTCCCTTCAGTGTGGAGCTAAAACATAGGGGGATTATTTGTAATCTCCGGTGAAATCATTACAGTGCACAGATGGAGGTATTGAATTTATTTGGAATTGTACTGAACCTTGTTGAGGGATCAGTCT
Source organism: Iguana delicatissima (assembly GCA_948472985.1). NCBI lineage: Eukaryota > Metazoa > Chordata > Lepidosauria > Squamata > Iguanidae > Iguana > Iguana delicatissima. Next base: position 1,200,151 of record CAOKZL010000453.1, on the reverse strand, counting down.
CAAGATCACATATGTAAAAAGAGGGAGAAAAATTAACTGTTGGAGGAGTATTAACTGGTTCAGTGCTCTTACTGTATGTGTTTTAACTGAGTTTTAATTTGTTTTTTTCATTTTAAATTGCATTGTTGTTACCTGCCGTGAGTGCCATGAT